>CM066163.1:41422256-42022256 GCA_033629205.1 Lithocarpus polystachyus
CAAAAACGATATAGCAACCCCGTAAAAGCGGAAGCAATCAAATAAATAAAAGGTGTATGACCGTGAACTTACCATGGCAAGGTCCCTTTTTAGGGATAGGAAGAGGTCATACTACTTCAGCTTCCTCACAGCGTCCATATCCTTGGGCAAAAGGAGTGGCTGCTTCAAAGCGTCAGCTACATGTGCACCATGATCTCTTTGGTACTCTCTGACCAAGGCGTTCCAAGAGATAGCAGCTCCATCTACCTCCAGCTGAGGGGACCAAGCACAATGCAGAAGGGGCACATCGGCCCTATTTTGTTCCTCCTTGCTATCCACAGAAGTGGACCTCTTGCCCTGAGGGTCTTTGGCCACCTTCTACTACTTAATCCCCTTCTAAGGACCCACCTCCCCTTCTTTAAGCTCCCGAATTGGCCTTTTCTTCTTTAGGTCTAGAATGGCCTTCAATCCAAGGTCGGTAGGAGGTGGAGGAAGAGGAAGAGGAAGTATGGGTGGAACTTGGGGCGTGGTGACTTCTTTCGAAGTTGACCCCTTGTTCCTCGCGGCCATAAGGTCCCTTAGGCTCTTTCCTCCCTTGTTTGAGGTTATCCCATCTTCTTCTTCTTCTTCAGAGGTGTTGCCTGAACGGGAAATCACAAGAATGGGGGCGTGAACACTCGAGTGCCTATTAGTCTCGTCCTCGGCGTTCAAGACTTTAACTATTACAGCCCTTAGGTCCCCTTCTTCCTCGAAGCGGAATTTATCTATCTCCTCTTCAAGCAACAGATGTGAAGAAGCAATCTCCTCCTCTGGTGCTACCACTGCTTCACGAATAACCTGATGAAGTGGTAGTATGACTAGAGGAAGGTCTTCTTGGGCCAAGAAGTTCGGGCGTGCCACTTCAATCAAAGCTAACCTCGGGTCATCTGCCCTTATGGCGTGTCCTACCTCTTGATATATCTCTGAGATGGGCATAAAGTCTAGAATCAAGTGGACGGTTCGCAACTGCCTATCTAAGCTTATGAAGATCTCAGACCTTAGCAAATAGTTGAGGGTCACGACGTTGGTCAGAATGAGTCTGGGCGCTACGAACTTTCTATATGCAAAAACATCCGAAGAGGAAATCATGGTTAGATCAATGAAATTTGTCATTGAAAAAAGGCAAAGTGAGAAGGGTGAAGGGAAGTAAAGCTAAAAGGGCTAAATTCCCCGTCAAGGGACCTAATCCCAGGGCACCCCACCTGGCTCTCCCTCCCGAGTTGGGCAGTGAAGATCATCATGCCACTCCCCGGAGACGATCAAGTAATCATCCTTTAGGCCCTTGTTGGACTTAGGAAGACACAATACTAGTCTGACAATGTCAGATCGGGACTTGAGATAGAATATCGCACTTTTAAGGGAATGACACTCGTACAGGTGAACGACGTCACGCCATGTGAGCCCTAAATTCATCTACTCGTTCAGAGCATCTACGCTTCCTAAAACTCTAAACAGGTTAGGCACGCACTGGTTCTATGGGCGATGAGATAGTTCTGTGTTATCCTACCCATAGGGAGAGTCATCGCCCCTTCTATGAAAGGTATCATGGGGATGATGACTTCCCCCTATCCTCTGTGTGTCACTATTTGGTCTGGGGAACAGTATCGCAGGGCATTTCCTTGTGGTATGTGGTATTTATCCTTAAAGGCCTCTATTTTGGTAGGGGAGTCTACTAGGTGCTTAAATTTACCCATCTAGACGAGTTGAAGGGAAACAATTGAAACTGGTAAATGAAGAAATAAGAATAGGAAGGCCGAGGAGAAAAAGAAAAGTTTAAAGAAACAAAAACTTACAAGAACTAAGATGTGTGTTAGTCCCTGAAACCTTTAGAAAGACTTTCAAGGATTTCTTAAAGAAGAGGTGAGGGAAATTTTGTAACTTAGAGGCACTTGCGAGTTTGAGTACTTGGGATCTCTGGAAAGATTGAAGACTTGTGAAATGAGGGAAATGATTTCTCCGGGTGCTTTATATAGAGGGCATAATTAAGTGGAAGTTATCTCGCTCAAAACTTAAGGAAAAATGTCAGCCATTGGATTAGCGCCTCACCGTTGGATAGAGGACAAAACACCGCCTAGATCAATTAATGATGCCTCACGGGCTCCAAAGCGTCAGTAGCAGTTATGGGGCGCGCAAAACGGCACTCCCATGTATGCAAATCAAAAGGGCAAAACACTAATGCTGCATGAAAAATCAAAACCCCACTTTTCTCCTTGGATGATGGGAAAAAATCAGAGTTTTGAGGGCTATTGAAAAAATCTGAGAACAAATGAATGATGTTGGATAGGTCGAGCTCAGAATCTAATGAGTAAGATACAAATGGGAGGGTGGTCTGAGGAGGAATGTCTCCTCCGATAGGTCAAGCCCGGCTCAAATGTGTATCCCAAGGTTCAAGGTAATCTTCCAAGAAGCTTCAGTGACAGGGACGCGTGTTTCCAGTGTACCAGAGAGTGGAAGCTAGGAAAGACCTAAAGAAAAGTTGCTGCCACCACATTGAATGCCCTGCAGCTAACTTTCTGGCCGCATTTATGTGGAAAAGACCCCTGAACAGTGCTGCCTCGGCTACCGCCACTCACAGAAGGCCAAAGAGGGTGTCTAATGGGACAGGCACTCGAGTAGTGGCCAAGATGATCAACAAATGGAAGGCCAAGCTCATTAGGAGGGAGATATATAATGTAAGAGACCCCCGGAGAGAGGGGGATCAAAAAATTAAGAAGAAAAAGCAATATAGCAACCAGGAACTAAACTTGTAATCCAGTTGCGAAAGCAATACATAAGAACCAATCTCCTCAGACCTTGCCGAGGACGTATTTTCTTAGTGAAAATTTGTCATCTTCATTTCTTTGTCATCAAGAACTACTTACTTGTTGTGTTAATTCATTAAAGCCTAGTATTCCAACCCATTCTCTACAGATTTATTGTTTTAGGCTCTTTGGGCCTAAGTCCATCTCTTATTTGGGCTAGGAGTCCAAATCCGTTCCTTACATAGAACTTACAGCAAATTTAGCTGTAAACAAGGGATGGCTAAGATAAAAACACAAATTTGCTGCTGGGTGAGAAGTCAACATGAATGGTGGAAAACCTTTTTTAAAAGTTAGGAAGAATGAAAGGAAATTTTAGTATTTTTTGGTAGTTGTTCATCGCATGTAAAGAGTGGCCAATTTTATCACCCTCAAAATGTTTGACAAAATGCCTAAGCGAAACTGAAAAGAAGGCTTGGACTAAGACTCGGGGATTTGAGGCAAGTTTATATCACATACCATTAAATTTAAAAAACTGTACTTTTTATCTTTTCTGAGTAATGATTAATGATATTTGATGATGTCAGGAATCAAACCAGTGGGCTGCAGGGCTTGCGCGCGTTCCGGACAGTCCTGCAGAAGGAAGAAAAACCTCAAAGGGAAGTACCGGTGTGGTACCGGCCGACGACCCTCCGACGGTTAAGTTAGTATATTACACAACTCTAGAGTGCCAGAGTCGGGTCTTAGTATGCGTACCTCGATTTTTGGAGGGCGTGGCGGTATTTATAGTAGTAGTGGTGGCCTTTGGATGAGGCGTACTGGAGAAGATATCGCTGTGCCGAAATTGCCCCTGAGTAGCGTAGGGCGTAAGATTCTTCTTGGGTGGCCAAGTGTGTTGGGCACGATTCCCTTCTTTGGGGGAGGGAATCGTGCTGTGTAAGATATCTGACCAAGTAGTAGCGTACGCGGCAAGATTCACTTTTCCAAGGAAGCGTACGTGGCAAGGCGGGCTCCGGCGCTTGGTGACAACATTGGGTGACCCTCTTACCGTCGACTACTGGAGGTCAGGTCGTCAACACCCTGAGCCCGTCATGTACACCCGTCGTCGCAGGCCGAACCGTCATGTAGAAGATTTACCCCTATCAGTTGCCCCCTCAGCCCATCAGTCCGTGAGCACTCAGGCGACGGACTAATGGGGTGACGGTTACAAATCATGCTAAGGGTCGGGTAGACAGACTGTCATCAGTAATTAACGCCTGGTAATAAATGCAGGACACGTGTCGTCAACCAGTGGACCGTGTGCTCGGACCGAGGCGTCCCTTCGTCTCTCGTAATTTCCCTCATATAAAAAGGCTTCCTTCTTTTCCTCATTTTTCACTCTTTACTGAAAACAAGCCATCAGAGCGCATCCGTTCACCCGGCAGAAAAGCATTCGATCCGTCAGTCCTCGTTTGTCCGTCACATTACAGCAACCGTCGACTTCACCAGCGCAAGTAATCGGTAAGTGATTATTGCTTTGTTCATTTCTTTTTACCGTCAGTGTCTTTAGGGCAGTTGGACTTAGGGTTTTCCGTCACATGTAGGTGACATGTCTAGCGCGTCGAGTAACCAGTCGTTTGTCCGTGACGGAGCAGGCTACGATGAAGTCAACCCGTCGGGTCCAAAGGATCCTGCAGCCACAACATCCTCGAGTGAAGAGAGTTCGTCTACCACCTCTTCTCCATCGAGTAGTGATAGGGCAGAGAGCAACCTTAGTGACGGTATAGAGGGGGACGAGCCTCAAGTCCAATCCGTCGTAGGTAGTGACGGGATGAGGAAGTATATCACGCTTTCCCTATGGACGGTTAATGACTTTTTCTCCACAATCAAAGAGTCATACTTTAAAACACTTAGAGGCAAATATCAAATCCCTGCCAATATACCTCTCCGTCTACCCCGTCCAGGAGAGAAGTGTTATTACCGTGGTGTCAAGGGCGTCGGGGTCTACGAGCAAATGCTCAAGGCAGGACTAAGGTTTCCCTTAACCCGACTACACCGTCACCTACTTCACTACTTGGGGCTGTCCGTCAACCAGGTTTCCCCAAACGCCTGGAGGATTTTTATTGGGGTAGAGGTCCTGTACGGATCATATTCAAAGGGGAAGAAGAGGTTAACGGTGAAGGAGTTTTTCCACTGCTACCGTCCGGTAGAGATTTTGAAATCTAGGGGAATGTACAGCTTCGTGGCGAGGAGCCCGTTGCTGAGGCTGGTGAGTGATACTCCAGATTCCAATAGGGACTGGAAGTCTAGGTATTTTTTCATAGACGGGGACGAATGGATGGGGAGTCCCGGCAAGACCGAATTTATGCCCGTCGACACCACTTGGGGTGTTTTACCCCCGTCTGGTATGCCTCCGTTCAGATTCTTTTCTATGTTGCAAACTTCATTGGTTTCTGACCGTCCTCTCTTGCAGTCCAGGACCGTCCACAAGTTTCCATCGAGGACTGGAGCTTCTTAGAGAAGATTTTCCAGAAAAGTGAGCTGACGGAGAGGTCTTGGGCCAGACTAGTGACGTTGAAGACCATTTGCTGGCATTGTGACGGGCCTGAACCGTCCGAGGAAGCCTTGAAGTACGAAACACAAGTCAGGAAACGTATGTCCGTTCACCTGAGTTTTATACTTAGCCATTTTTCTCTTGCCTTTTTGACTACTCATGTGCCGTCTTGTTTTGCAGAGATGGACGAAGCGAAGAGGAGGGCCCTAATTAAGCAGCAAGCAACTGCAAGGAAAAGGGAAAACCAAGCTGCAGGGACGGGCGTACCTAGGGTGCCTGTCACAAAAAGGAAGTCCGACCAGGAGGGGGACCGTCTCCCTAAGAAGCCCAAAAACATCCCCGAGACCGTCATTGGGCTAGAAGCAGACGGAGAGAAGGCCCCCGTCAGACACGGCAAGGGGAAGGGTCTTATGATGAGTGGCCCTCCACCCGCCATCGAGAAGCCACCCGTCCTCCTGCGTGAGGATTCGAAGTACGCAATCGAGAAGCTGTCCTCCATACTGACGATGGAGGACTATGAGGACATAAGGAACCATTCCACAGAGGCCATGGGGGAGACGGGCCTTTTCAACTTGGCCCAGGTAAGCAATTTTCCGTCACCGTCAGTCTTCCTGAATATATATTTTTATCCTCGCCGTCACGTTGACTTGGTGTCTTTGATTTCCAGGCTGTCGTCATGATGAAGGGCCTGATGGACCGTTGTGTCCGGGAGGAGACGGCCATGACCCGTCTACAGGCAAAGACAACGGAGGTGGAGGACGAGCTGTTGCAATACAAAGCTTGGAAGGTGAAGATGGAGAAGAAGTTCTCCGTCCTCAAGGATGATAGGTTAGAGTATAAGAAGCAGACGGAGAATCTGCAGACGGTCCTCGCGGACAAGGAGCGGAAGATCCAGTCTATGAAGGATCAGCTCCGTCAAGCCAGAGAAGACGCGATCGGGAAATACCGAGACTCTGAAGCGTATCTGACGGAGCTTGGTGGCGTAATGGCGGATGGTTTTGATGAGACCGTCCATCAGGTGAAGGCCCTTTATCCGGAGACGGATCTCTCGCAGGTGTTCCTTGACGGAGGCCAGGCACAAACGTCCGTCATCCAAGCCGCTTCTGAGACCGCAGGTCGCCCCCTCGATGAGGGCCAGGATGATAAAGGCGACGGGGCCCTTGATGACGATGCTGAGACAGCCGTTCAGCCCAAAATCCAAGCCGAAGAGGAAGTGAACGTAGTTGATTCCCCCCGTCCATTAGACTTGTAATTTTTGTGGAGAATTTCTGTAACTTTTGTAGAACGGTCAATTTTTGAACCGTCGAGAACAATATTGTTTTTAGAAACATTTGTGTCAATTCATATGCTGTTTTAAATTTTGCTTGTGTGTGTTGCTTGCTTGCATGGTTCATTTCAAATGCTGTTTGTGCTTCGTGAAACTGTTGACATAATAAGCCGTCAATATGATGAGCCGTCAATATAGCAGGCCGTCATAATTAATAATGTAGATAGTTTTGAGCCGTCACCCTTGACAAGATTTTAGCTTCCAACCTGTTATAGTAACGTAGTTAGCTTTGGGCCGTCAATATTTATGCCGTCGTCCTTATACTTAGGCTCTGGCATTTAATCCTTTTAGGGTGATGTAGTTGGCTTTGAGCCGTCGCCATTTATGCCGTCATCCTTAGACTTAGGCTTTGGCTTTTAACCTTATAAGACGATGTAGTTGGCTTTGAGCCGTCGCCATTTATGCCGTCATCCTGAGACTTAGGCTTTTGGGGGTTCCTACTTAGGAAAATCTGGTGGCTTTTAAGCCATCAGCTTGGGTGCGTGACGCTTTTATGCCGTCGTCGAATTTGGGCCGTCGTCTTTAAGACTTGGGTGTTTCCATTTAGGAAAACTTTGTGGCTTTTAAGCCGTCAGCATGGGCGCGTGACGCTTTTATGCCGTCGTCGAATTTGGGCCGTCGTCTTTAAGACTTAGGAGTTGGGTGTTTCCCTTTAGGAAAACCTTGTGGCTTTTAAGCCGTCAGCATGGCCGCATGACGCTTTTATGCCGTCGTCGAATTTGGGTCGTCGTCTTTAAGACTTAGGCGTTTCCATTTAGGAAAACCTTGTGGCTTTTAAGCCATCAGCATGGGCGCATGACGCTTTTATGCCGTCGTCGAATTTGGGCTGTCGTCTTTGAGACTTAGGCGTTTCCATTTAGGAAAACCTTGTGGCTTTTAAGCCGTCAGCATGGGCGCATGACGCTTTTATGCCGTCGTCGAATTTGGGCCGTCGTCTTTAAGACTTAGGCGTTGGGTGTTTCCATTTAGGAAAACCTTGTGGCTTTTAAGCCGTCAGCATGGGCGCATGACGCTTTTATGCCTGTAGATTGGAGCTGTCGGCCTTTGATACCGTCAGCCTTTTATGCTTGAACTGATTTAACTCTAAGGCTTTTGCAAGTTTCTGACGTTCAGCATTAAATAATAAGCAGAAGAGACTTTGAATAAACCTCTATATGACTTGCATAATTTTTGTGAGGAAGAAAACATGTCCCAGGAATATACATTGGAATGGATCAATTATAGACTAGATACAAGTAGGGGGCTGCCGTTCTTTCTTACTGGTAGTACTTACGTAGGTGCTCAGCGTTCCACGGGTGGTGCAGCTTCTGCCCGTCTAGTGTTTCCAAGTGGTAGGTGCCCTTTCTTTGCCACGCTGTGATTCGGTAGGGCCCTTCCCAATTGGGGCCGAGCTTTCCTTGGGTTGGGTCCCTGGCAGCGCCCATGATCTTTCTTAGGACGAGGTCACCGACCTAGAATTCCCTGTGCCTGACTCGGGCGTTGTAGTGTTTAGCCATGCGATCCTAATACCGGGCTAGCTTTTGCTCTGCTGCTGTCCTTGCTTCGTCGATCAAGTCAAGTTGTAGGCGTAAGGCCTCGTTGTTCCGGCCTTCATCATGGGTGTTCACCCTGTAGGTTGTGAGTCCCACTTCGGCTGGAATGACTGCCTCGCTTCCGTAGGCTAGCCTGAACGGTGTTTCTCCTGTGGGGATCCTTGCTGTCATCCTGTATGCCCACAATACACTTGGCAGCTCCTCTGGCCATATCCCCTTTGCCCCCTCGAGCCGAATCTTGATAATTTTGAGCAAGGATCGGTTCGTTACCTCGACTTGACCGTTGGCTTGGGGGTGGGTCGGGGAAGAGTAGTGATTCTTTATTCCCAGCTGCGCACAGAATTCCCGGAAGGGACCATTGTCAAACTGTTTGCCGTTGTCGGAGACTAATACCCTGGGTATCCCGAACCTGCATATGATAGACTTCCAGACGAAGCTTCGTATGTTCTTCTCCGTGATGGTTGCCAATGCCTCAGCTTCCACCCACTTTGTGAAGTAGTCTATGCCTACCACAAGGAACTTGAGCTGTCGTACCGCTGTTGGGAATGGGCCCATGATATCCAGTCCCCATTGAGCGAATGGCCATGGGGCCGTCATTGGGGTCAGCTCTTCGTGGGGTTGCCTGACGATGTTACTGAACCTCTGGCACTTGTCGCAAGCTTTGACATAAGCCTGCGTGTCTCTTCTCATGGTCGGCTAGTAGTATCCTGCGCGGATCAGCTTATGCGCCAATGACCGCGACCCTGAATGGTTTCCACATACCCCTTCGTGCACTTCCCTCATGACATAATCAGCTTCTTCGGAACCCAGGCACCTTAGGTACGGGCGAGAGAAGCCCCTTTTGTATAGGACTCCTTCTATCAGGACAAACCTTGATGCTTGGACCTTCAATCGTCTGGCGGCTTCTCTTCCGTCGGGCAAGACACCATCTTTCAGGTATGAGACCAACGGCGTGGTCCAGTTGCTTTCCGAGCCGACCTCCTGCATTTCAATAGAGTCTACCAGTGGAGAGACCTGCACAAAGTGTAGCACACCGTCAGTGCTGCTCTCCTGCTCCGACGAAGCAGCTTTGGCGAGGCGGTCGGCCTGCTCATTTTCCTCCCTGGGGACTTGGACTATGCTTGCTCCGAGCTCATCTACCCTTCTTTTTGCCTGATGGAGGTACCTCTTCATTCTGTCGCCTCTGCACTCGTAGTTCCCGTTGACTTGGTTGACGACTACTTGGGAGTCGCAGGAGACGACCACTCGGGCTGCGCCTGTTGCTTTGGCAAGATCCAGTCCGGCTATCAAGGCTTCGTATTCTGCCTCATTGTTGGTGATGGGAAAGTCTAGCCGGATCATACAATCAATTTGGTCTCCTTCGGGGGAACGGAGCACGACCCCAATGCCACCGGCTCGTCTAGTTGACGACCCATCTGTATGTACATTCCATGTTGGACTTGCATCTGCCCCCTCGTCCTCTGTGTTGGTGAACTCGGCTATGAAATCAGCTACTGCCTGCCCCTTGAGGGCGGTCCGTGGGCTGTAGCGAATGTCAAACTCAGTCAGCTCTATCGCCCATAGGGCCAGACGACCTGCGGCTTCTGGGTTGTGCATTGCTCGCCGCAGAGGCTTGTCGGTTAGGACAACGATTGTGTGAGCTTAGAAGTAGGGCTTGAGCTTTCAGGTTGCGGTGACTAGGGCGAAGGCAAGTTTCTCCATGGGCGGGTACCTTCCTTCCGCACCTTGGAACGCCCGGCTGGCGTAGTATACGGGTTTCTGCACCCCGTCCTCTTCTCTGATCAAGGCCGCGCTGACGGCAGCTGGGGATACGACCAGGTAGAGGAAGAGTTCTTCCCCAGGCTGTGAAGGACTCAACAATGGTAGGGAAGAGAGATAGGCTTTTAACTCTTCGAATGCCCTTTGACACTCGTCCGTCCACTCGAACGTCTTTTTCAATGTGCGGAAGAAGGGAAGGCATTTGTCCGTGGCCCTCGACACAAATCTGTTCAATGCGGCAACCTTCCCATTCAGACTCTGAACTTCTTTTACATTCTTCGGAGGGGCCATCTCCATTATTGCCCTGATCTTATCCAGGTTGGCCTCGATGCCTCTTTGAGAGACCATGAAGCCGAGGAATTTTCCAGCGGTTACCCCGAAGGCGCATTTCGAGGGGTTGAGCTTCATGTTGTATGAACGGAGGGTTCCGAACGTTTCCTCGAGATCACTCAGATGATCCTTCTCTTGCTGGCTTTTCACCAGCATATCGTCGACGTACACTTGGACATTCCTCCCTATTTGGTTGGCGAACATTTTGTTCATCAGCCTCTGATACGTGGCACCTGCATTCTTCAGTCCGAATGGCATCACCTTGTAGCAGAAGAGTCCTTGGCTGGTGACGAACGAGGTTTTCTCCTGATCTGCCTCATCCATCCGGATCTGGTTATATCCTGAGAAGGCATCCATGAAACTCAGCAGCTGGTGCCGGGCCATAGAGTCTACTAGAGCGTCGACTCGAGGGAGGGGGTAGCTGTCCTTCGGGCACGCCTTATTCAGGTCCGTGAAGTCCACACACATCCGCCACTTCCCGCTAGCCTTCTTGACCATTACAACATTAGCCAACCAGTCGGGGTAGTAGACTTCCCGGATGAACCCTGCCTCTCGTAACTTGCCAACCTCCTCTGCCACTGCACGATCTCTCTCCGGAGCAAATACTCGCTTCTTTTGTCTGACAGGCCGGAAGGAGGTTGCTACGTTCAGCCTATGTACCATGACCGACGGATCGATCCCCGGCATGTCCTCATGGCTCCAGGCGAATACATCCTGATTTTCCTTGAGGAAGGTCGTGAGTGCCTGGCGGGTCGCCGGACTGTTGAGGGCACCGATTCTGGTGGTTCTCTTAGGCTTGGACTCGTCGAGAATTATCTCTTCGAGTTCCTCCACAGGCTCTGCCCCCGTCCTCTGCTCTATGTTCATCGTCTGTAGCTGGCCATTCATCTCTACCATTGCAACATAGCATTCTCGTGCGGCCACTTGGTCTCCCCATACTTCTCCTACCCCGTACTCTGTAGGGAACTTGACCTTTAAGGCATAGGTCGAGGTGGCGGCCTTCCAGGCGTTGAGGGTTGGTCGCCCTATGATTGCGTTGTATGTTGAGGAGCAGTCGACGACTAGGAAGGTGACATCCCTAGTGAGCTGCCGAGGGTATTCCCCGACAGTGACGGGCAATGTGATCGAGCCGAGGGGATATACTCTGGTCCCCCCGAAGCCTGTGAGTGGGGCCTTGGTAGGGATCAAGCGTTCTTTGTCAATTCGCATCTGCTGGAACGCGGGATAGTAAAGAATATCCGCGGAGCTTCCGTTATCAATCAGGACCCGATAGGTGTTGTAGTCCCCTATCCGGATGTTGACGACAAGGGTGTCGTCGTGCGGATGGTGGAGGTGCTGGGCATCCTCTTCCGTGAACTCCATAGTGAGGCTGCTCGTTCTCGGCTTCTTCTAGGCGGAACTCGCAGCCTGGACATTCTGGACCGCCCTGAGGTGGGATTTCAAAGCCTTCTTTGTAAAACCAGCAACCGGTGTGCCACCTACAATCACCCTTATATCCCCTATAGGTGGTTTGGGACGCTCATTGTCCCGGTGGGGGGTCTGTTCCCGCCGAGACGTTTCGGCCTTTTCCCTGTTGACGAACCTCTGCAGCTTCCCTTGCCTAATCAAGGCTTCGATCTATTGCTTTAAATCGTAGCAGTCGGCGGTATCGTGCCCATGGTCTCGGTGGAAGCGGCAATACTTGTCTTTTGGTCGTTTGTCCGGGTTTGATTTCATTTTTCCCGGAAACGTCAAGGATCCGTCATCCTTGATCTGCATCAGGACCTGATCAACCGGAGCCGTCAATGGGGTGTAGCTTGTGAATTTCCCGGCATTGGGCTTTGGGCGTCTACTGTCTCGGCCTTCCCCTGCTCGAGGCGCCTTCCGCCCCTTATCTTGTCGGGTGTCTTCCTGCCTTTCCCTCTTCCTGGGGGGCTTCTCTTCCCTTGCCAGTAACGCATCTTCCGCGTTCATGTACTTCGTCGCCCTGTAAAACACATCTGACATTGTCTTCGGGTCATTTTTGTACAAAGAGAACAGGAATTTACCCTTCCGCAGCCCGTTTGTGAACGCAGCCACTTGTATCCTGTCGTCCGCTTCGTCAATCGTCAGCGCTTCTCTGTTAAAGCGGGCTATATAGGATCTCAGCGTCTCATCCTCCCGCTGCTTAATGTTCATCAGGCATGCGGTGGACCTTTTGTGCCGGTGCCCTCCGATGAATTGGGAGGCGAACAGAGCGCTCAGCTCCCTGAAGGTGCCGACAGAACCGGGCGCCAGCCTACCGAACCAAGTCCTTGCAGAGCCTTTCAGTGTTGCGGGGAAGGCCTTGCACATGATTTCGTCTGGCGCGCCGTGCAGGTGCATCAACGTCTTGAAAGTTTCCAAGTGGTCCAGCGGATCCTTGGACCCGTCGTAGCTTTCCACCTGGGGCATGCGGAACTTCGGTGGCGTAGGGAACATGATGACGGGTGTTGTAAATGGGGAGTCCGTGCGGTGGACGAGGTCGTCAAGGTCGCTGGACACTCGCCCTTTGAGGGCGTTCATCATGAAGTCCATGTGTTCCTTCATCATTCGCATTTCTACGGCTATACCAGACTGGGCGTGGCCATCTCCCGACGGATGGTTTGGCTGTTGTCCTTCAGGCCGGCTCAATGCATGGCTTCCCTCAGGACCCTCACGGTCCCTCTCGTCGGCACTGCTCTCCTCCTGATTCTCTCCCTGATTGTCACCCGTCGCATTCCTTCGCAACAGCTGCTCTTCCAAGTCATTGTTACGCTTCGTGAGACGTTCCACCGCGGCCGCCAGAGTCTGGACTTGCCTTTCAAGGGCCGTGGTGCGTTGTTCGTTGCTTTGGTCGTTCATGGTGGTCGTCCTTGAACGCGTGAGTACCATGCAACCCTTAGTCCAGGAAGCACGTAACAGAAACTGTACGTTCCCACAGACGGCGCCAACTGATGATGTCAGGAATCAAACCAGTGGGCTGCAGGGCTTGCGCGCGTTCCAGACGGTCCTGCAGAAGGAAGAAAAACCTCAAAGGGAAGTACCGGTGTGGTACCGGCCGACGACCCTCCGACGGTTAAGTTAGTATATTACACAACTCTAGAGTGCCAGAGTCGGGTCTTAGTATGCGTACCTCGATTTTTGGAGGGCGTGGCGGTATTTATAGTAGTAGTGGTGGCCTTTGGATGAGGCGTACTGGAGAAGATATCGCTGTGCCGAAATTGCCCCTGAGTAGCGTAGGGCGTAAGATTCTTCTTGGGTGGCCAAGTGTGTTAGGCACGATTCCCTTCTTTGGGGGAGGGAATCGTGCTGTGTAAGATATCTGACCAAGTAGTAGCGTACGCGGCAAGATTCACTTTTCCAAGGAAGCATACGTGGCAAGGCGGGCTCCGGCGCTTGGTGACAACATTGGGTGACCCTCTTACCGTCGACTACTGGAGGTCAGGTTGTCAACACCCTGAGCCCGTCATGTACACCCGTCGTCGCAGGCCGAACCGTCATGTAGAAGATTTACCCCTATCATGTGCAAGTGATGGTACACCAAGGGTCGCCCCAGAGGCTCTTAAACCCTTGGTGGGAGCGCTCCCTAGTCGATGTGGGACTCCTCGTGGTAACTCCCAGTGGTAACTCCCCTCGCGGTAACTCCCGAAGTCCTTAAACAAAAGGCTAAGCGGGGATAAACTGTCTGGGGCCTGGCTCCCCCAGGTAGATATACCTTGAGGGTGATGGTTCGCCCTCCCACCTAAAAGGCGCTTTTCTGATGATGCGTTTGGGTGCCACGAGGGGCCGCAAGCATCAGGCAAGTTTATGTGGGAGGGGGAGCCAGGCCCCAAGCACTTTATCCTCTATGGGCAATGGAGGGGACTTTGGGAGTTACCGCATTGGGAGTTACCACGAGTCCCACATCGCTTGGGAGGCGCCCCCACCAAAGGTTTATAAGCTTCTGGAGCGACCCTTGGTGTACCATCACCATGTGCAGGTGATGGTACACCAAGGGTCGCTCCAGAAGCTTATAAACCCTTGGTGGGGGCGCCTCCCAAGCGATGTGGGACTCGTGGTAACTCCCAATGCGGTAACTCCCAAAGTCCCCTCCATTGCCCATAGAGGATAAAGTGCTTGGGGCCTGGCTCCCCCTCCCACATAAACTTGCCTGATGCTTGCGGCCCCTCGTGGCACCCAAACGCATCATCAATATTCATGAAAATAAAACATCTTTTTCAAGTGGTATCACTCTATGAGGCGTCCTTCAAAGTCTTACCATGCATGATCTTGATTCTCTTGTACCTTTCTAAACGAGGCATGATCAGCACTCAAAGTTCAAAAACGGCAGGAAGGACTATTTGTGGATTGTAGTGCAATGGCTGAAAGTGAATATTACAATTAACCAAAGTCAGTCAACATACTCCTCTTGAAGCACAAACATCTGGTAGGGCTGTTAATGTGAAAGAGTTCCAATAATTGGGTAGGGAAGTCCTTCCAAAAAAAAAAGCACTATGATTTTTTATGCTAGTGGAGCTTAGGGCCAATACAAATTTAAAGAGAATATGGAAGCATTTCATAGGATCGTGTACTAGACCTTCAAATCTTAATAATAGAGCAAATTGTGTGTGGCATTTTACCTATAAGTTTTTATGGCTTTCATAGGATGCAACCCAGATTTCTTGTGGGTGCAACTAGAATAGAGATGTAGATCTCATCATCGATTATGATTGCTCCAAACGCCTTACATAAGTTGGCAAATCTTCTAGGAAGAGTTGTCTAGGATTTCCTTCCCTTTGTCAAATGCTTATGTTAGTTGATATTTTTTAAGGATAGGTTGCCATATCCAGAGCAGCTGCTGCATGTAAAACCATAATGGTATTGAAAGTTTGAAACAATAAATTTGAGTTGATAATTACACAAGGTGCTAAGCACTGAATTATATCATATTGTAGGTTCTATCATTCACGTCTTCTTGTATTATAGAGGAGGTTGGCATGTAGGTATAAAGAAAATAAATGGGATTATATAGGAGGATAATCTTTGCATCAAGATTGTTAGACATAAAACAACTTCTCATATTTAATAGATTTTCCATAGATCGTACGGGTTAGTGACTAGTTATTTTTTAAAATCAAATTATGCATATTTACAAATATAGTGATAAAGCATTTAATGACAATTATAAGAGAGGAAAAAAATCTGTAAAATTAAACTATTGATTAAATTGTAAATTACACTCTTGAAGTTTGGGATCATATTGATTTTGCCACTTTAATTTTAAAAATAAAGTTGGATTTGGACCCTAATGTTCTATAGGGTTTTGAATCGAGCATTTCAATCCATACCCCTCAATGTTGTATCAATTAAGTGCCACATAAGCACCTAGAACACATGTGAAGTGGGCATATTGAGAAGATAATGTATTGGAAAGATACAAGTCACCAACTAAGATGATGACATCTCTCAAAACCCAAAATCACACATATTGTGATATTGGAAGAAAACAAAATGCAATTACTGCTTTCACCGCACCCAATCTTGGAAAGCAGGAAATACAGCGTTGCTTTTTGGCTCAATCTTAGACATTCAAGCACGTACTTGTCTAAAAGCGATTGTGTCTTTAAATACGTCACCTACACTGTAATACACCTTAGATTGAAAGTTTTATCAATGAAATCACCGCTTAATTTAATTAAAAACAAATACTAAAAAAATGCTTAAAATGAACATCTTTATTGAATACAAATTGAGTCTACATTATTGTTCAACAAATAAACTGGAATACAAAAATTACACAACTTTTATTCTTAACTAGCATGTAACTCCATGCAGGGTTGGCTCAACGACTTTAAGGGCCTCAGGCAAAAATTTTAAGTGGGGTATTTTTATATTTAAATATTAATCAAATAATATATATATTGAATTTTTTTTATTTAAAATCTATTTTTCTTGCTATTTGAGTTGCAAAATTGATACAATAATTTATAATAATAGATAAAATATAAACCATGTTTAGATAATAAAAAAAAAAAAAAAGTGAGAAGCCATGTTTTTTAAAAGTGGTTGCATTGCACAGTTGCGTATTGTGTAGCTGTGCAGTTGCGCACTGTGCAACACAGGCTACACAGTACGCAACTGTGCAGTGCAGCTGTAATCCAATCATTTTATAGTTAAAATTCTTGCAATTTAGGATATAATGAGGCTTTTTTAATGTATTTTATTAACTAATAAAAGTGCTTAAAATTTTTTTAATTAAAATATATTATATATATAATTTTTTTTTTACAAGTGGGGGCCTTCTTTTATTTGGGGGCCTTAGGCGATTGCATCAATTGCATTGTCTATTGAGCCGGCCCTGACTCCATGCAAACGCATGGATACACTTAAAATTAAACAAAAATTTTATTATGAAAATAAAAATAATTAGACAAATTAATTTTTTTTAAAGCATGTAACACATGCATTCATGTATACATATAGCTATATTTAAAATTAAACACAATTTTTATCATAAAATATAGATAATTAGTCAAATTATATTTTTAAAGTAAACGTGATTAGTTACATATTAAAATTCTTACATAAATTTAATACTACTTATGATCATTTTTTTTCTTCTAATTTTTAATAAGATAGAACGTGTAGTGATTTTTGTTATATGATCATTTTTATTTTATTTATTTTTCTGGGAAATACGTGGTGATTTTTATTGAGTATGTGAGTTTTATTTATTTATTTTATAGTTCATTAATATTAGATTCTTAGTATTTTGCACTTATTAATTCACTTGACACAAAGATTAAAAAACTTAAGTAGACACATGACATAAGTTTAAGTGGACAATTATGGTGTAATTCCCACATAAATTTGGACACATGATATAAAATTGGATTATAATTTCAAATTTAAATTCAATTTTATCTAATCTTTATTTATTAATATATATATATATATATATATACACACATATATATATATATATATAAATGACTTATAAATTTGAATTTTTTTTAGTTATATCATTATGTTTTTTATGGTTTATTATATTGGACTCATTATTTTCTACACTAAATTAACTAATTTGGCATAGAAATTTAAAATTTTAGATTAAATGGGACACGTGACACAAAATTAAACTCTAATTGAAATTCAATTTTTACACTAAATTAACTCACTTGGCACAAAATTCTAAAATTTAGATTAGGTGATACACACGGCGCCAAATTAGACTCTAATTGAATTCTAATTTAAAATTTAATTGGATTTTTTCTCTGCTTTGCCTATTATTATATATATAGATTACAATCTAAACAAAAATTACATTATTTTGCTTTCCTAGTTACATTCTAGAAATATATATATATATATATATATATAAATTAAATGGATAAAGAAGGAAAGTATAATAACCCAAAATCTAAACTCAAAGGCTAGGGGCCCATTTGGTGGCAATATTGGAATACTGGTATTTAAAATGATGTGAAAACTGTGATTTAAAAAGTATAGTGAAAACATGTATTTTGAAAACTCATAATGTAAAAAATTATGTTTGGTACCATATTTCAATAACATGTTTTAAAAATTGAATACACACGATTGATTGTTTTGTATGAGAGTGTATTTTTAAGAAAAAGTTAGTAACTTTTCTAACGTGATCAATAAAAGAATTATTATTTATTAAAAGAAAGAGAAAACTAACATGTATATGGGGATATTTGCCATCTAGCATAATTTTTAGAGACTATTTTGTTAGTAAGCACAGATTTGAAACCATTTAGGAAACTAGCATCTCGAGTCCATGAAACTTAAGTTTGGTGACATAATCAAGCTCCAAAGACTCGAGTTCAGATTGCTTTGGTGAAACAAGTTATCCATGTAGAACTCGAGTTTCTTAGACTTGAGTTCCATAAAACCAGAACTAGATACGAAGAGGAACAAAGGAAGAAGACGATTTGTAGATCTGTAAAAGAATAGAGAAAGAGGAAAACAATCTAGAGCTTTGAAGAATAGAGGAAGATGATCTGGTTGGAGAAGAATAGGCACCGGGTGGATGATTTGATCTTTAGATCTGCAGCGTCGAAGAAGAATGAACAGACGTTGGCTGGGCAATCTGGTTGGAGAAGAACAGACGTTGGGTGGAGAAGAGGAAGAAGAAGGGAAATAAAATGGTGGAACTCGAGTCTTAAAGACTCAAGTTCCACGTGGATTTTTTTCCACATAAGATTCCACCATTTACAAATCGAGACTTAGAAACTCGAGTTTTAGATACTCGAAATGCTAGTTTGCTGAATGGTTTTGTAAGCTAGACAACTAACTAAAATATTATAAAAATAATGCTAAATGCAAAAAAAAAAAAAAAAAATCACATGTATAACCAACAACTCCTCTCTCTCTCTCTCTCCTTTTTGTACTAGAACCCATCTCCCTCACTACTCTAAAAAATTTGAACAATTCAAACTCCAATAACTAATAGGCACCAAAATCCCTCTCTGCTGCCTCTTCGTTGTCATAACAATGACCTCCCTCTCTCTTCATCATGGCCAACAACCATTGAAATCCCACACCTCCTTTGTCAAATCTCATGAATCTTCACAATAAACCAAGTTTGAAAAACTCTTTTCACAGCTAGGTAAATCCTTATGAATTACCTCAATACTCTTCTTTTTTATTTTAAACTCTTTTCACATCTGGATAGTTCAAGTTTGTGAGATGGATCTTTGTAGAATGGGTTTTCAATTATTCCTAAATCTGGGCAAAGTATGAGATTTCAAGTTTGTGAGATGGGTTTTAAAAAGTATGGACTTCAGAATCTTTGTAGAAATGGTTTTCAAGTTTATGAGATGGGTTTTTGTAGAATGGGTTTTCAATTATTTGAGTTTCTAAATAAGAGTTTTTAACACTATTACTTGTACCATCTTCTAATTTGGTTGCCACCTAGGAAAGATTTTCTTGTTTTCTTCAATTCAGTATTCATTTTTCTCATTACCTTTTACTTATTCTTTTGCTATTTTATGAGGAGAGGGTATTATTTTCTAATTTGGTTGCCATTTGCCACCCAGGAGGGTTTTAAAGTGTTTTGATTGCAATTGACGAGGGAGAGTTCGAGAGAGGAGAAAGTTGTTTTGCGTGAGAGAGAAACTTGGCTTAGTGATTTTGAGTAGTGTTTTTGTAATTGTTTTGAGTGGTGTTGTATTGTTATTGATAGCACACAACTAAACTGACTCTCTCTCTCTCTCTCTCATACAACACATTAAAATAATATATCTACACAATAAATATATAACCCAAAAAGTAGGAGAGAGAAGTTTTGTTGGAATTATTAATAAAAAGTAGGAGAGAGACAATTAAAAAATTATTTTTAAGAATACCATTGTACTACAGTAGCATCATATAAATAAAATGCTACTGTAGCACAAACACAATTGTAAATTTTTTTACAATTACAATATCGGATAATGCACAATTTTGCACACTTTTATGATTTTGATGCTAAAATCCTCTAACATATATCATTTACAAGCTCCAATACTAATGCTCTAAACACTTTAAATTGAGAACAGTGATTCAAACATTCTTTGTTAAACTCTCCTACCAAACATGTTTTTTTTAAGCCCACAGTTTTTGGTACTTAAACACTGAAAACTATTGTTTTAACTCTCAAATCAAACGAGTCCTAGATTATAGAATGGGAAGGTGTTAGGCACCCATTCCACTAGACTTGATGATTAATGGACATATCATATCATACAATAAATACACATATATTGATGTTATCATCTCATCATGCATCACTAGAAATTCTAACTTTTGAAAATGTTAAAAATATTTATCAATTTGCATATTTCATGTAATGATTATCATTTAACTAAAGCATACATAATCATCATATAAAACTTCTTCATGTAGAACTTCATTCAAAAGATAGCTTAAACATTAATTGACATAATCAAAATTCAAAATGCTATTCAATTTGCAATTAAACTAGAGTAACAAAATAAATGGGTTTAGAGATGTACCTACATGCATCACTATGAGAGATCTCACCCTTTTGGTAGGCCAAACTCGCATGAATGGGTGCAGTCACGTTAATGCCCTCAGAATGACAGTTCGATTGATTACATTTTTTTTTCCTCATAAATCAAGGTTTTAAATGGACGTTTGAAGGGAATATACACAAAATTCCCAAATCTGTAAGATGCAAAAATAGAGAAAAAATATACACCAAAGAAAAATAATCACACAAGACAGTATTTTCGTGATTCGGTAATTTGCTTACATCCACGGAGTTGCAGGGATTTCACTATTCTTAAGGAAAAATACAAGATGCGATAGTACAATTTTTTCTCTCAGAAACCAACATAAAAAAAAATCTCCCATTAAAAACCGTAACAATATTATTTCGGGTTAGGTTATAATCTGGCTTAAACACCAACAGAAGTCCCCACTAATTTTATTTAAATGGAAAAATAAGAAAACCGCGTGAAAAAACATCATTTTATTCATTGAAGAATTGTACATCAATGTTGAACATGACTATGGTTTTATATAGCTTTGGTCCTATAAACAATCTAAAAAAAAGTATATGACTTTTATTCCTAGTCTCATTCTAGAAATTGAAAATTACATTAATAAACACTAGTATAAGAACACTTAATCTAAGTTTGGAGGTTAAGTTACAAGGTGGATGTTGATATCATATTTTGTCCGCCCTTGATTTGCGTGCCGAACCCTAAAAACCCAAAAATATCATTTTCTCTCCATGGAGTCACGAGAACATATATAATGGTGTGGCACAACCCGTTCGGACACCAGAGCACTCAAAGTGCCTTTTTCAACCAAAATGACCAAAATGCGCCTAATCGACCATGGGTTGACCAAAGGTCAAACAATGTCAAAATCCTCACAAAATAACATTTTTCATGGTTTTATATCAAACTTGAGCTCCTCAGAGATTTTTATCAAACATGTGGATCAAATCCTCACAAAATAACATTTTTCATGGTTTTAATTCCCCTTGCTTTTTATGCCTTATGCCATGTTTCATGCTTAGATCTACATCCTTACATGCTTATATATTTAGATCTACATGTTTTCATGCGTTATGCCATGCTTTCTATGCTTAGATCTCCTCTTTCCCATGTTTTTGATGTTAGATCCATATGCTTCCATGTCTCATACCATGTGTTTATGCCTAGATCTATCTTTCCCTTGTGTTGTTTGGTTAGATCCACATGTTTCTATGCTTGTTTACGTGTTATTTATCTTTCCTACATGTTTTATGCTTTATGTCATGCTTTAGATGCTTAGATCATCTCTTTCCCATGTGTTGATGTTTGGGTCTACGTGCTCACATGTTTGATATTATGTCTCCGGCCATGCCTTGCTTAGATCTACATGTTTATATGCATGTTCTATGTTCCTATGCCTTCACATGCTTATATGCTTGGATTTATGTTCTTCCATGCTTTTATGCTTACCTCCACATGCTTAGATGTACATTCACATGCCCACATGCATATTTCCATGCTTATATGTGTAGATCGGTGTGTTTACATGCTTAGATCGATGTACTCTGCATGCTTTATTCTATCATTTATGTGCTTGCGTGCTTCACGCCATGTTTACATGCTTAGGCTTAAACCTTGTTAGTCATGCCATGTGCTATTATAGCTCTTTTGTTCCTTTTATCACATTTTCTTATGTTTTGGCCTAATGGTTAGGACCCAATTTAGACCCTATGGTCTTTGTCATTGTCTATACACCAAGACCCACATCAAAGGGTTAGGATCATACTATTTGCATATCTATGCTTGCTTGCTTCTATGCTTTATGCTTATGTTAGCCTCTCTAGTTCTAGGCTTTGCCAAGCTCGATGCCCTTAACGGGTTTGTGGTTGTACGTGTACATCTGACGTCCATGAGGCCTTGTTTGGATGTAACCACTTAGGATGCATTGCCATGATGCCAGTTTCTTCTTGCATACATTTCCCCCTTTCCGCTTCGTGCAATGTTATGCTTGCCATGCTTGCTTGTGCCCCTTAATGACTTTCTTTGCATTTTTACACACTTGCTTACATGTTCATGCATGAGTCTTGCTTGCTAGTGTGTCATCCATGCTTTAACACAAAGAAGTTATTGACATCTGATCCAAACCCACATTTGTCCCTCGTGGACACCATCTTTTTGTTTGGCTTTTTGTTTGTTTGTCTTCTTTTGCTTGCTTTCTTACTTGTTTGCCTTCTCGCTTGTTTGCTTACTTTCTTGCTTCTTTGCTTGCCATAGCTATCATGTTTATCCGCTTTATGCCTCCTTCATATGCACTATGCATCTTTTCCTTCCATTGCTTGTCTGCTAGTTTCTTGTCTTTACCTTTGCATGTACACACATAGAGTGAGGACACTTGGAGTTAGGGCCTGGTCTCCTAGGCACAAGCAAAAAGGGGTAAGGACGCAAGCATGTAGATATAAGCCATGCGACAATGTTTAGTAGATTTAGGAGTTTAGCCTCTGCCATTTGGTTATGTACTCTTTTAAAACCCTTTCCTTCCTCCTCCTTTTCTTTCTTAGATGGGTTATATTAGGTATATCATGTCATGTACCATTCGTCCTCATCTTTAGAGTATGCCGACCCCTATTTATTTTCCTGCACTTATATTTTGGGCCATACTCTAGGGATGAAGGCACTTACTTGCTTGCTCTGTGCGATTGCATTGTGCATGATGTATGTATATATATACCTGCTTGCCCCCTTCCGGTGTGATTCTTACAATCCGTGTCACCTAAGGCAAAGTGATGCCTAATTTCCACTGTGAAGGTAAGGTGACATGTCGCCAAATTTTTGCCGCAAAAATCTGGTACTTTGCTCGAATGCTTTAGAAAGGCATAAATTGGGACCACACCCATTCAAAAGCTAAACCACAAAACCCCCATGCATGCAAAGCCCCGAAAGCTAATGCCAAAATCATGTTTTTTACTGCCAATCTCCGAAAATTAAGGTTTTATCAAAACAAAGGATTGTCTTTGGACAAGCTTTGTGGGGTGCCTAACACTTTTCCCACACGTAACTAAACTTCCAGACCTAAGAATCAAGATTTTTTGCCATCCACATTAGATTAGGAAAAATGCCATTTTTCTTAGCCTAGGATTGGTAATAAAATCAACTAGAAATAGGTGATCAGTTACACCTTAGAAAAACCCAATGATTGGTGGCGACTCCACTTACCTTTGGTAATCCCTTAAAATTTGGCTCAGATTCTTGCTATAACACCAAAGGTAAACCTACCTTCCTCCACTAAGAGAGAGAGCACTTGAAGCCCCATGCACACCACGCCATACATCACACACGCACACACTTGCAGCATCATTCACTCAGGAGGGGCCTCCAAAGGGCCCCCACGCGCACGAGATCATCGCCACGGCAGGTGGTCGAACAACAGCCCACAACAGCGGTTTTTCACTCCGATCGAGGCCAGGTGTCGACAGTGGAAGGTGTTAGGCATCCACCGTGCCTGATGAAACCAATTTTCTAAGTTATGGTGGCCAATTATTATGTCACATCATCCATGCCTAGTTGTCATTAGCTCGTGTTGTGAGATGTTTGGTCAAGTCCTATAACAAGCGAAACCATCGTTTTGTGATTAACATGTCATAACATCTGTTAGCATGCCATCATTACTTTAATAAAGATCAAAGAGAGAAATTGAAATAGAAAGGAGTGATTGTGTGTGATTGTTGACAATCCTAGATTTAGCATTTGATTATCATGGTGATTGTGTGTGCATAATGAAAAACCCAAATTTTATTATGTGAGCATTTTATTTGGGTTGAAATTTAAATCATGGTGCTTGTTTGTGCCGTGTGATAAGAATTAAATAACAAATATGTGCTTTAGATTGGAATTCATAGCATCCTATGATCTAGTAAGGTTATATGTGTGAACATTTGAAGAACAACCAAAAACATAAGAAGAACATTCAAAGCATATTCAAACAATCAACATATTTAGATCCTAATAACTAACATAATAACACAACAAAACATGTTTTTCTAACACTAAAACCTAAATAAACTAACCTGCATACAAATCTAATAACAAAAAAGAAAGAAAATTTGGGAGGGGGGGGGGGAGGGGTCCTTATAAAATTTTAGAAGTAGAACATTGAAATAACAATGCGCTCTAAGACTTAGGATGATTGGATTCACAATGCTATTTCTTTGTCTCTTCTAAGATCCTAAGGGAGTTACTGTAAAGGTCTAGAGAGGAAGAACTCACGCAATACCTTAAATCTTAGGAAGACCAATATGACAAGTACTCTTTACTCTCTCAGGAGCTTTAGGGAAGTGGGGTGCTTTGGAATGAGATTTTCAACTCTATTTATAGTGGAAATAGGATGTTTCTAGAAGAAAAGGATAGTTAATTCGGGAGTTGGTGGAGTTGGAAGGAAAAATAAAGCCAAAAGTTGAAAATTCAAAGTTAGCTAAGTCTAAGTGTCGACGCTTGGATTGCCATTTGAACTTCTGATTGGAAATTGTCTTGGCCCTCTAAGTGCTGATTTTTACTTCCATGCTATGATTTTTTCTGATTTTTGACTTAAAAACCCTCACCTTGGGCCTTAAATTCATCCAATCAGTATTATATATAATCAATCAAAGATAAATATTCCAACCAAAAATTGAGGATTTCATTTATGTTTTGCCTCTCGAATTAAATTAAGTGCATGCACCTCCATGGTATTTTATGTTCACCATAGTCTTGACCAATAGGATTTTGAAACATCATTGAATTTAAATTGGACCAATTAAAATTAATTTTTCATAATCACATTGGGTTATACCAAATTTGTGTGAGTGCATATTAATTATTAAAATTTGATTTCTTGATATTTTTCAATTTGGTTGTCTGATTGAGGCTCGTAACCCGCCGTGTAGACATTGCATTTTGTAACCCTTACGACTAGGACCGTTCCCCAATGATGCTGAATTCTAAGACCTAAAGTTGGTTTAAGGTCCAATCAGATGTTAAATTGACTTGAGAAATGTTAAAATGAAAAATATAACTTTTAATGAAAAAATAAATCTATTTTTGGAAAAATAAAGCCAAGGAAACCCTCACTATATGCACGCAAGAATCGGCCTACGTACGCAGCTTTCTGCATGCGCACGAAGGTTTGATCTTGCATACGCATTGCAAATTCCAGAACTAAACAAGACAAGTTTTTTGCATTAATATTGAAGTTTAGAATGAATCCCACATCATCTGGGAGTCATTCCAAACGCCTATTTTCACACTATAAGTAGCCTTACATGGTATGTTTTCAAAAGCAACAGAAATCCCACGGAAAAACAATAAGATTCACTAGAAATAATGAATCAAAGAGGGAGTTTTTCACGAAACATCCTCAATTCAATTTTCTTTTGATTAGGGCATTTTCTGGCCTTGATTTTCGAGTTTAAGATTACTAATCACTCTTTTATTGAATTGTGAATAGATTTGACTAAGGGGAACGGTAAAAAATCAAGCTTGAAGAGCTTTTGTTTGTGATATTAATTTTAAACCATTCTTTTTCTTTTCTTTTATTTTATGCCCTTTAATCTTTCTATTTGCCTTAGTTTCTTATTATAATATGTTTATCTAGCTTAGGTTTACGTTTTTGTATGCTTGAAATGCATGTTAGGATATTAGATTTAGTGTTTTAAGTATCTGCTGTGTTTCTAGGGTTTCTAGGCAAGAACCTGCATACGCATAACCTAGCATGTGCACGTAGGGAAGTTCATTTGTGCGCATGAACTTGCCCAAAAACCCTAATTTTTATTTTTCTGCTTTTGCTTCTACTTTCACATGTATGTTTCTGTATAGCCTCTATTTTGTATTTTCATGCTTTTAAAGCCTCTGTTTCATATGTCTAATTATTTGGTTTGCTTTCACATGTTAGAATTAGGGTTCATCTTGTGTTGTCTTATTTTGATGTCTTGAACATGCATTCACATGCTCATGCATAATGCCATAGGTGCTGAGTTGCTGCAAGGTAAGTGAGATAAGTCATGCATTCATATGTACATGCATGTGTTTGTTTATAAGCTTCACTTGTGTGCATAAGGGGGTTTTTGGAGTCGCCACCTAGTTTTTACAATGGCCTAGAAACCATATATATAGCATCCTCTCGAGGAAGGACTATTGATCTTACTACCAGAGATATGGGTTTAGAGTTTAGGTATGCTCTTCGGAAGGTGTTAGGCACCCAAGATTGCCCAACCCTAAGGTTGGCCTCCCATCATTATGTCTTACGTTTTAACCTCATTAAAAACATTTTCAATATTTGCATCTATACTCACACACACACTAGCATACATCTAAGCATACGATATGACATCATCATCCTAAAACAAAATATCATATCTATTCATAAAGCAATAAGGAGCCAAATCCACACCCAAATAAATAAACCCTAGCATACATCTAACATGTGAAACCTTATCATACATCTAAAACAAGGTAGCAACTTGATCATGGCAGTAAGGTATCATGGCAATAACAAAAGCATACAATTGGGCATAAAACAAACATTCAAGCAACATACATCATCAAATGCATGTTCATACCAACGCATGACTTACCTTCACTTACCTTTCAGCAACACAACACCTATAACATCAATGCATGGACATGTGAATGAATGGCATGGTACTAAAAAACAAAAAGATAAACCATAATCTAAACATGTTAAGGACAAACAAGCATGTGAGCAAAGCAAACAGAAAATTATGAAGTATAAAACATGTAAAAATAAACACAAAATAGAAACATGATATATGAAGCAAAGAAAGAAACAAAATAATTAGGGTTTCTGGGCAACAACCTGCATCATAAGCCAAATCTCACGTACACAAGATTTGATTAGCGTACGCATGCTCATGGCATACGCACGTAAGTTGTTCAAAACCCTAACCCAAAAATAAACTAAGCAGAAAACAAAGCATGAATTAAAACCCTAATTCTAACAACCAAACATGTTTACAAACATAAAGAGAGCATAAAACTAAACTACACAAACATTTCTGTGTGTTTTGAAAATGTACCATGTAAAGCTTTATATAGTGGAAAAAATAGAGTTTAGAACGGTTCCCAGACGAGGTGGGATTCATTCCAAATCTCAGCCATTATTGCAGAAAACTTGCATTTTTCATGCTTCTAAAACTCTAGCTGCATACGCAGGAGTGTACCTATGTATGCATGCTTTGGCCCACATACGTAGGCTGCTGCCCACATATGTGGGCCGAGGGCCTCTTTGGTCATTTTATTTTCAAAAAAAATAATTTTGCTCATTTCAAAGTTATATTTTTCATTTTAACACTCCTTATGTTAATTTGATATCTGATTGAGCTTTAAAATGGCCTTGGGCCTTAAAGTTTGAGCATCATTGGGGATTGGGGGCTCAAGTCGTAAAGGATGCAAAATGCGGTGTCTATAGATGCCCTTCTTTTGACTCGTGAGCTTCGCTAACGAAATCAATAGAATAAGAGATAAAACATTTTGTTTCGATGTACAGCTCGGGCCTAACCCACGCACACGACACGCATTACGCATGCATAGGGCGGGGTGCAACTTTAGAAAGCTGCGTGAGATTTGTATGTCCGAAATCCCACCTTTGTTGCTCGGGAAATGTGCAATGACAGGTTCACTATCCCAGAACCTATTTTGCCACTTGCAAGCAAATGGTGAGTGAATCACTATCCTAGATTCACTTAAAAAGAAAACAAATAAGAGCGCTCTTACGAGCTAACCCAACAAACAACAAAAGGATATAGTCTTCTTCAAATTTCTCCAAGTGACTTGCTCCTTTTGTCTTCTTCACTTCTTTCTCTACCTTTCCTAGTGAGGCTCTTGCCTCGGGTTGACTTTGGTCTCTTTCTCTATCTCTATCTTTACCTTTTTCTATCATGCCTGCATGTTCAATTCTCGGAGGATATGTGCACGAGTAGTCTTGATTGTTGGATCCATTAGGGATGGTGAAAAGTCGCTAAGGAGTAGGTGTGCATGGGGAGGAATCTTCTGCCTCTTTTATGAGTTATTTGGGGTTGAGAAACTCACTAAGGAGTAGTAGGAATGGACTCGCTAAGGAGTAGTGTAGATGTGTGATCCATTGGGGAAGATTTTTTACTTCCTTCATGGTACACTAAGGACTTTGAGGAAGAATCTTTTGCTTCCTTGTTGGGGATACTTTAGGTGTACTTGATCCACTAGGGATACTTTAGGGAAGAATCTTCTGCTTCCTTAAGGGGATTGTTTAAATATGCTTGGGTCCATTAGGGAAGAATCTTCTGCCTCCTCTATGGGGATGATGTTTGATATGCTTGATCCATTAGAGAAGAATCTTTTGCTTCCTTACTAGGATGATGCTTGATGTGTTTGATCCATTAGGGAATAATCTTTTACTTCCTTATTGGGGATAGTATTCTTGATATGCTTGATCCATTGGGGAAGAATCTTCTGCTTCCTTATTAGGGGTGATGCTCAACATGTATAATCCATTGGGGAAGAATCTTTTGCTTCCTTACTGGGGATAGTGTTCTTCATATGCTTGATCCATTAGGGAAGAATCTTTTGCTTCCTTACTAAGGATGATGCTCAACGTGTTTAAACCATTGGGGAAAAATCTTCTACTTCCTTACTGGGGATAGTGTTCTTGATATGCTTAATCCATTGGGAATGGTTTTGGGATGTACAAGCTTCATTGGGGGAAGAGTCTTCTGCTTCCTTTACTGCTCACTGAGGCGTCCTTTAATGATTTTGGGGAAGAATCTGTAAGTTTTCAAACTTTTTCTCATTTTCAAATTTCTTTTTGATCTTTCGTTTTAATGTGTTTTGGCCATGCAAATGCTTGGGTTTTGTTATGGGATGGGTTTAGATGAAAACCTGACACATTAGGAAGGGTAGGAAAGGATTGATTTTAGATGATGTCTACTTGAAAATGTTAAAGAACTGCTTTTGTCTGTGCCTCTACGTGCATGGGCTCAAGCATGCGTACTCAGCTTGAATTCATGCATGCGTAGCTCTATTTTTTGCGTATGTAGGTCTGTTCTTGAGGCCCTGCATACATGGGTTCTGGCCTATGTACATGGGTTCTAGCCTGCGTATGCGAGATCCTATCTGCATATGTGGGCTTTGACTTGCGTATGTAAGACGCTTGGTAGATGCCCTACTCTGCCCATTTTCACTTCTTTTTCAACTATTTCACTTCTATATGCAATCCTAACACCCCCTTTTGTCATTTTTGTATCTAAACATCACTACATCCTTCTTTTTATCTTTATTCTTGCATCAAAAATCTCATTTTTCATCATTTTCACTTGAATCGAGAATCTAATGTTGTCTTCCTTTTTTACAGTCATCATCCTCTTATGCTGGTAGGGGAAGCACCAATAAGGTGGTGGAGTGGTACAACCTTCTCATCCCTGAAACTAGGGCCTTTATCAGGGAGCGAGCTTTGAGCTTATCATTGGCTTTCTTCCGGAAAGGTTCGCAAGTGCTACCTTGGTGTAGTGCCTCATTTAGAGGTGGTAGGATACTACTCACACCTTTCATATTGCTGATCAGGAGATGATGGTGACTCCTTACGACTTTTACCACATGACCAGCCTTAGCTTCGAAGGGGCCATCATAAGTTTGGATGGCGTGTCGGGCATCCAATTGGGTCTCGACATTTTGGGGAGGAAGTACTCCACTAAGACCATCCGCTACTTCGACTTGGTGTTGGATTACATGCTTCTCCCACAGAGGACTATGGAGGAGAGTGTCCGTATGGTTATAAATTTCCTTCTACATTTGTTGGGAGCTTACTTCTTTGCCAAAGGAGGGCAAACGGTGTCCTTGAGGTGGTTGACCCTCTTTCAAAACTTTGGAGAGGCACGAAGGGCCAGCTGGGGGCAGACATGTCTCGCCTATCTTTACTCCACCCTCGACATTCTTAGCTGGGGTACCTTACGATAACTTACGAGACCTTGGAAGCTTCTTGAGGTTAGTTCTCTTTCCATTCCTTGCATTTCCATTTATAGCTTGTAGTCTTGCAAATTGTATCATCTTGCAAACTGTCATTTTGCAATCTGCCATCTTACAAACTGTCATCTTGCATCTAACCCGTGACTTGTGCTTCTTCTTGCAGCAATGGGTTGTTAGGTATGACCTCATAAACCTGGGCACCGATCTAATTCTGAAGGAGTTCCCCCGAGTGAGGGCCCACCTTGTTGGTTTAATTTTGGATGAGGTAAGTTTAAGAGATCTAATTTTTCATGCTTCTTCATGCATTTCTTTTAGGATATTCCTCTTCTAACCTTCCATGGGCCAGCCAGCCCTTTCTTGCTTCTCCGGACTTGGAAGCCGCTGCCATTATTGCTTCGGAGATACCTGGCCCTTTGAAGGAGCAAGCTTGAGGGCACTCTACTTAGCAGAGAGGGTGTGGTGTCAACTGGTGGGTAGGGATAACCCACAGATTCTGATGGATCCTTTTGAGTTCATGCTTGCTGTACACTCCATGACTAATGCTGAGTACAATTAATGAGGGAGTGGTGTTCCCTATGCCGGGCGACTACTTAAGGGTTGTACTATGAGGAGTTCAACATCACTAAGCTCATGCCTTCCCTTACTGCTTAGGTATATGCTCAACCTCTTCTTATTCTCTTCTTTTCCTATGCTGAGTTCATGCTTGCCCTTTTACTTTGTCTTTTTCATCCCATTCTTCATCTTCCTCCTCATTGTCATGGATTTCCACATGTGTGGATTTCTTTAGCCTTGATTTTTCCAACCTAGTGAGGCGCCCTCCAATTTTCTTTAGAGCTTCTCCATGTTTGTCAAAAGCCTTAAGGATCCTTTGTGTCATTGGGTCTTCTGTGGAGGTAGCAATTGTCTCTTGGGTGTTTTCTCCTCCTTGGTATGTATCCTCTATCTTGATTAAGAGCTTTCCTTTCTCTCGAATCCAAATGGGAGTGGGGACGTTTTTTCTTGACTTTCGCGATGCAATGATGCCTGAAAAGAAGCCCCATTTTCATCAAGCTCATGTCCCAATTAAAAGGTTCCTTTTACCCTTTAGATACTCTTGGAAATTTCTTAAGTTCATTTTAATGAAGGCCCAATTACAATATCACTCCCTTTCCTCTCATGGATCGTTACGCCTTGTTTAATTAGGCTTTGATCCATTTACAATAAAGCTCTCATCTTGCTCTCATGGGCTTTCGTTAGAATGTACTTAGGAATCTTCAACCCTTTGTCTTAAACTTGGGCCTACATTGTATTCATCACCTATGGGGTTTTCATTTTTATTCATTATTTCATCACTCTTTTTGAAATAGCCCTTTAGCTAGAATATTTGTAGCCTTCCTCTCAAAGTCTATGAAATTCTCATCATTTTGGGCCTAAGCATACAACAAAGAGGCCCAAGATTAGGGAAGTTCATTTTGGCTTTGAAGGACATTGGATGCTAATTCCATAGTACATTTGTTATCTTAGGCCTAAAGTCCTCTTTTTCAAAATGGGTTTTTCCACTTGGGCTTACGAGAGCAATTAAGCTATAGCCTTATGAACATTTCAAGTTAAGATAAGCCTTCGGATTTAGGGATAAGCCTTCAGATTTAGGGACAAGCCTCTTATATGTGAGAACTTCTTTTCTTTTGTCCCACAACATCTTAGGGTATACCATAACTTTAAGGCCATCCCTTCCAATTTTATACCTTTTATTTGTCCCTTAGAATTAGGGAAACACATGATATATGGTTGAACAAATAAGAGATATATAAGAGTACTCTTCATGATAGGATCTAGGATCTCTCTAGTGTGGGTAGGCTTCCTAAGGCTAAACGGATAGATAAGTAGGTCACTCACAACTAGGTGAGCTATGATTCCAACCAAGGGCTTAAATGGACCTCATAATGGATTGGTAGCAAACCTTTAACGTACTCAAGGTCCATTATAGGCGATGACATCAATTGTGAGTTGGTGGGATAAACTTCGAAAAATTTGGGCCTGAATGGAGCCTTCCATCTTCCCACTCATCACTAACCAAGGTTAAGGGACAAAAGAACAAGTGAAAGTGTGTGCAACAAGTATTGGATTATTTATTTATTATTTTTTTTTATCAAGGTTAAGAAATAAGACACAGGAATTAAACTTATCATCCCCAGTGAAGTCGCCACTGTGGGCACAACAGAATGGAGTTGCCACTGTGGGCACAACGGAATGGAGTCATCACCTAGTTATATGGTTTAGGAACCATGAATATAGCTTCCTTTTGAGGAAGGACCTTTGATCTTACTACCAGAGTTTGGGTTCGGAGTTTATGTACGTTCTTGGGAAGGTGTTAGGCACCTAAGATCGCCCAACCCTAAAGTTCCCATCATTGTATCTTATACCTTAACCTCATTAAAAGCACTTTCAGCACTTGCATCTATACTCACACACACACACACACACACACACACACACACACTAACGTACATCTATGCACACAACATGGCATTTTTCATCCCAAAAAAAACATACTTATCTATCAACCCAAACAAAAAAGGAGCCAAACATATTAAAGAAACCCTAGCATTCATCTAACATATGAAAATCCCATCATACACCTAAAACAAGGTAGCAACTTACACATGGTAGCAAGGCATAACATCATAGCAAGAAAAACATATTACAAACCCTAATCATACATCTAAATATGTTCCATCATATCATCAAAGTAAAACCCTAACATAAATGCATGACTTACCCTTTACTTACCTCTTAGCAGCACAGCACCTTTGGCGTCAATGCATGAACATGTGAATGAATGGCATTAAAGCTAAGAAACCATAATCTACACATGTGATAACAAACAAACATGTTAAAAGGTAACAATCAGTAGTAGGGCTTGAAACATATGAAAAGGAGGCTACAAAGAATAGACATGTGAGTGCAGAAACAAAATAAACAAAAATTAAGGTTTCTGGGAAACAGCATCATGCACGCTTGAACACGTTTGCGTATGCATGAGTTCAACCTTTGCGCAGGCTAGATCATGAGTACGCAAATCCTTACACAAAAAACCTAATTTACATAGAAACAGAGCAAAAGCCAAAAGAAACATAAAACTTAAAATCTAACAACCTAACATGCTTAAAGACATAAAGAAAACCTAAAACTAACCTAAACAAACATGTGTAAACATAAACTAAACTAACCTAGGCTTGATTTTTGACCATTCCTCTTAGTTAAATCTATCACAATTCAATAAAATAGTGATTAGCAATCTTAAACTTAAAGGATTGGGGCCAGAAAATGTCCCAATCAAATAAAAATGACTTGAGGGTATTTTATGAAAAACTCCCTTTTGATTCACTATTATCTAATGAATCTTAGGTTTTTCTCGTAAGATTTCTGTGTGTCTTGAAAATATACCATGTAAAGCTTTTTATAGTGGAAACAATGGGGTTTGGAACGGCTCCCAGACGATGTGAGATTCATTCCAAACCTCAGCCATTATTGCAAAAAACTAGCCCTTCTTATGCTTCTGAAACCCTAGCTGCGTACATAGGCAAAATGTGGTTGCGTACGCATGCTTTAGCTTGCGTATGCAAGCCGCCACTCATGTACGCAGGCCAAGGGTCACTTTGGTCATTTAATTTTCCAGAAATAGATTTTTTGCTCATTTAAAAGGTTATATTTTCCATTTTAACACTCCTCAAGTCATTTTAATTTATGATTGGGCTTTAAACTGGCCTTAGGCCTTTGAGTTCGAGCATCATTGGAGAACGGGGGCTCGAGTCGTAAGGGGTACAAAATGCGGTGTCTACAGTAACCCAACCATGGCATGACCCTACATAACATCTTATTGTTATTAGAAGGAAATCCCAAACCCTAGGCATGTTACTCGCATATGATTGAAAGTTTTTTTGTTTTTTATAATTTTTTTTTATGTACATATAATTGAAATTTATAAACCATACAAACAACAACAAAACAAGTGAAGTTAAAATCCTTGAAATTCTAGATTAGCCTACATACACATGACCAAAGTTGCCTACATAAGCTCTTCAAGATGCGTACATAAGGTTAAGCCTACACATGCTCCTTGAGGTAGAAAGTGTAGATACCACATTTTGTATCCCTTACGACTCGGGCCCCCATTCCCCAATGATGCTCAAACTCTAAGGCCCAAGACCGGTTTATAGCCTAATTAGATATCAAATTAACTTGGGAGTTGTTAAAATGAAAAATATAACTTTTTAAATGAGAAAAAATCTATTTTTGGAAATAAAAGACCAAAGTGGTCCTCGGCCTACATACGTGGGCAGTGGCTTGCGTACGTGGGCCAAAGCATGCATACACAGGCATATTCCTGTATACGCATCTAGGGTTTCAAAAGCATGGAAAAAGCAAGTTTTCTACAATAGGCGTCTAATGGCATTAAGTTTGGGATCTTGTAAAGCCTAATGGCATTAAACCTTTTCATCAGTAGCAATACTTAAATCTACCATAGAAGCTAAATATGTTGCTGCTTGTGAAGCGGTAAAAAATGTTGTCTGGCTCAAGAAATTCCTTTTTGATCTTGGTGTTGTGAGAATGGAGCAAGTTCCTATCACATTGTTTTACGATAATAGTGGAGCAGTTGCACAATCCAAAGATCCAAGAAATCATAAGAAAGGAAAGCACATTGAGAGAAAGTACCACACCATTCGAGACATTGCTGCTCGTGGAGATGTAGTAGTAGCAAAGATTGATAGTGCAAATAATCTAGCAGATCTCTTTACCAAAGCCTTACCTCAAAGGACTTTCGAGTCACATTTGGAGTGAATGTGAGTTAGATTAGTGCACAATAGTCTTTAGGGCAAGTGGGAGATTGTTGGGATTAGTGTCCTTAAATCCTATTGTATGATGCTATGTATGACATTATGTAAGACTTAATGTTGTAATTAATAAAGTTCTTTTATTATTATCTAAAATAATGGTAACATGAATATTCGGACATTATCACATAGTCCATGAGATGCATAGTATGTGATTTATGTGAAAAGTCATGGAAGATATAAATTACAAGTTCTTTGTAAATTCATAAATTTAGTTCATAGTCGATGATGAAATTGGGCATTTTATCTATGAAGACTGTAACATATCAACTAAGATGATTTGTCTTGATCATGTAAGTGGAGACTTCTAGTTGATGTGTTGATATGTCTTAAGAGTTAAAACATATTGAACTAGATTGCTGTGTGACTGCCAAATGAATAATAAATCTTACGACTTGTATTTACATGAACTCTTAATCCTAAGAGAATAATGGACCTGATCATGAAGTGTAGGTTGCTTTGATATATCAGGAGTAAAATCTAAAGTAACAGTCAAAACCTCCATATGTTAGCCACATTTAGTGTTGATGAATCATATATTCTCAGGATAGAATTCATAGTCTCTTAACGGAGATACAAAATATTCCCTTAAGATAAGTTTAATGGATTTGTTATTCAGAATGTTAGGCCTAACTATTTTAGTAAATAATTACTAAAGTGTATATTTATGAAATTGGATTTCATAAATATATAATGAATAACTTAACGGATTAAACCGGGTACTTAAAGATTAAGATGTAGTAAACTATAAAGTGGCAGTCTACTTTAATGACTTTGTATTACTACGAATATTTTATAAAGGGGTTGTATGTACAATAAAGTATTTGGATATAATTTATTAATAAGGCCTAGAGTGTAATTATATTTATATAGTGGTATTAAATATAATTAATGGTAACTTTATACTTGTCAAGAGTTAACAGAAAAGCCAAAGGCCCATTGGAGCTAGTGTCTTATTTATTTCCTTTTGGTTCCACTCCAAGCCACATACTAAAGCCCAATTGAAAAGGCCTAAAAGGCTAGCCCAATTAGATAATCAGTTAATAAGGAGAGAAACATACAAAATTTTGTAAGTACATGAAACGGTTTGTGTGTGAGTGTTGGAGACTCTCTAATTCTCTCTTGATCAATTCATATAACTAATTGAGAGACCACACATCTTAGGCGTTAATGAAATTGGAGTGAAGATTAAAAAGTGTTCCCAAGTGCTTCTAATCTTTGTTTTGAAATTCACCACACTAAGGTACACTCTCTTGTTCTATATTCTGAAACTTACATAGTACATGTTATCAATTGCGAATGAAGTAGATTTGTTAATTTTTCGCTGCGTATGTTTTGTATGCGATACAAACATGTATATTTCCATCAAGTTTTATAGTTCTTTTTATGTTTTGAGCATGTTTGGTTCTTAGAATTAAGGTTTTTTGTTCATGCTCTATTTTCTGCTTCAAGTTTTTGGGTTAGGGTTCTTGAACTAGTCCCACGCACGCATGTCATGAGCATGCACACGTAGGTTAAATCCTGCGTACGCAAGTCTCTAGCTGGGTATGCAGGTACTTGCCCAGAAACCCTAATTCAGATCGTTTATGTTGTTTGGTTTGTTTGCTTCACGTGTTTTGCCCATTTTTAAATCCTTTTTCTTATGTTCATAAGTATCTGGACTCTGTCTTACATGTTTGCTTGTCTTCAACATGCTTAGATTAGGGTTTTTTTTGTTTGTTTCTTGCTTTTAATGACATGAACATGCATTCACATGCCCATTCATGATGCCATAGGTTTTGTGTTGCTGAAAGGTAAGTGAAGGTAAGCCATGCATAGGTATGAACATGCATTTGATGGTGTATATTGTTGAATGCCTTACTTTATGTCTTTCAATGCCAATTATATGCTTTACATGATCTTATGATTGCCATGATATGCTTTTTGCCTTGTTTGGTTTGCTGCCTTGCCTTGAGATGTACGATAGGATGTTCACATGTTAGATGTATGTTAGGGTTCTTAGATGTGTTTGGGTTTGGCTCTCTTTTGCTTTAGGTTGATATAAATATATATATATATATATATGTTGTTTTGGGATAAAGATACCAAAATTGTATGTTAGATGCATGTTAGTATGTGTGTGAGTTTAGAATGCAAGTGTTGAAATTGTTTTTAATAAGGTTAAGGTGTAAGGCACGATGATGGGAGGCCAACCTTAGGTTTGACGATCTTGGGTGCCTAACACCTTCCCAAGAACGTACCTAAACTCCGAACTCATATTTTGGTAGTAAGATCAAAGGTCCTTCCTCGAAAAGGATGCTATATATATGGTTCTTAGACCATTGCAAAGACTAGGTAAAAAATGGTTCCTAAACATGTTTACGACCTAAAGGATCTAAACTAAACTACTAAAGTAATAAAAATAGTTAATTAAATTAGTGTTGATACCCATTTTTGATAAAAGGACTTAACAGTAGAAAGGCCCAATAGCAAGCAAAAAATGAAGAAGAAAAGGTAAAAGCAAAGTAAAATAGAAACAAATGGGCCATAAAAAGCTCGAAGAAGAAAGAAAAAAAGAAAAAGAAATAAAGCCTAGTGGGCAATGTGGTAGGAAATGGTAGCAAATAGGCCCACATGCACAATAAGAGGTCAAAACAATGCAAAATAGAGACAAATGGGCCATAAAAGCCTAAAGAAGAAAGAAAGAAAGATATAAAGCCCAATGGGCCAGCATGGCAGCAAATAGGCCCACTGGCACAATAAGAGGTATATGTAAAGCAAGATAGAAGCAAATGGGCCATAAAAGCCCGAGGAAGAAAGAAAGGAAGGAATGAAAGCCCAATGAGCCGGTTTGGCAAGAAATCATGCTAGGCAAACCCACAAGCCCAAGAAGGGATGGAAGAAAACAAGGTAAGCCCAAAGAGAAACGCCCATGTCATTCTCCATAGAGGATAACCATAGGCAGAGGGGACACGTAGTAGGACGAAACAAAGCTAACATGCAACAGTTGAAATGGCGTGGGAATGAAAGAAAACAAAAACAGAAGGTAGTGAAGCAAACACACTGCAGTCGAAGTATCACCAACTTGTACCTAGCCAATACAAGAAAAGTGGGCCCACGGTCAAGGGATTCAGAGGGTGTGGTTTGGTGGAGGGGGGAAAAGAGCCTATTTTCAGTTTCCAACTAGGGCCTCTTTTGGGCAAATACTTTGTTGGGATGGCATTTTTGCCCAAAATGGGTGGTAGATGGTTGAGACCACTTAATGCATGCCAGAGAGGTAAGTAATGAGAAACCTTGAAGCCTTATCTGTTCAAACAAAAGGGAAAGGCTTATAGCAAGATCAAACAAAGGAAAATTTGTCTTGGAATGGGTAGTGGAAGAAAGAGAATGCTTTGGGCATGTCTAGTAGTGGTAGTGGACGGGCAACCAATGGGTTGGTGGGCTACCTTGAAAAGGTGTCCATGGTAGACCAAAAATAGTTGGTAAAGCCCTACGGGTAAAAGGGAGAAATCCCATAAGATTAGCCTATTATAAATAGGGGCAATTGCCATAAATGGAAGGGGGAGGAGCGACCCAAGGCAAGAAAGCAAAAAGAACTGAGAGAGAAGAAATGGAAAAGTGAGAAGAAAAAAGAGAAAACACGGCAGAAAAACATGCATCAATAGGCTATCTTTTCCCTCCTTTTTCAGCAAACCCATTCTTTGAAATCCTAGAAGTAGCAATAAGTAGCCATTTAGACCCATTCTCCAGAATGCACAACTTTCATGGCATAGTCCTATAGTAAGGTTGTTTAAGTTGGGATTCATGTTCTTTTTGGTTCACTTCCTGCGGGGAAATTCAGCATTTCACCTTCATTGCAAACGTTTGCATACATGATTTTACTTGCTGGAATTTTATTATATTTGTTGTATCAGTTGTTTTGCCGTAGCATGTTTATTATATTTGCTGTATTAGTTATTCTGCTAACTGAATCTTTCTACTGTAACTAAACCATTTGCTATGCCTAACTTTATGCTGTAAGGTATTTACTTCTAAGTCCATAAAACGTGTGCTAATGCTTGCGGATATATATATATATATATATATATATGTATGTTCGTATGTATCTGTTTATCTTTGTTGTCTCTCTTCTTGGATGCTAGGCTTGTGCACAGACTATCCTATAGCACGGTCCTACTAGAATATTGGGTTAGGCTCAACTGTCCAACCCACAATAGAACGGGCCTGGGCATAGCAAAACAGGCTTTAACCCGTTAACACAAAAAATACCTACAATTAGAATTTAAAAGAATGGAAGAGGGAAAAGAAAATAAGGCTTACCTCTAATGGAGAAACCAAGGCTCTGTTTGGGTAAGGGTTTTTGCATTTGCGTTTAGAGTAAGTTGTGTGGCTAGTGCATGGCACTGCTCATGGACCAGCTAAGTGCAAATTGCGGTGAACAGTAAATTTGAGCAATAAAAAATAATTTGTTACAGTGTTTTTAGTAATAAGTTTTTAGTTTTCAGCAAAATAAGTAGTATTCAAATGCACACCAAATCTTCATCTTAACTGTTCCCCTTGGTAGATTTGTGTGAAGATTATACCCAAAAAAAAAAAAAGTTTAGTAAAATTTTGAACTAAAGGACCAATGATCGGAGAGAGGCCTTGACCAAGCAGGATTAAGAAATCAAAGGACTATAAAAAAGGGAAAAAAGAATTTTTAAAGAAAAAACTCACTTTTTTTTTACTCTAGAACCACTTTTTAGTGATTCCAATGCATATTTCGATGAATACTTGCTTGTGTTTTGAAATGGGGCTAGCGAGGCTTTTTTGTAGTTGAAATTTGGGGTGCGAAACTTTCTCCTAGTGATGTGGGATCAATCTTGCATCAATTTTTTGATGGAAAATTTCCATAAAAGACTCCACCAACTCTTGCCTAGGTACATAACAATTGATTCCTACCCATGCAGCAGTGATATTGCATACGCAAAGCTAGGGTTATTTAAGGGTTTTTTTTTTGTGTGTGAAAATGTTTGAGTTCTTTGCATATCTTATTTGATTAGTTCTTCTTGGTAATGGGTTCCTTGAATGTTGTCAGTGGGGATTAGGGGCTTAAGTCATCTATGGTACAAAATCTACAATAGCTAAAATGCAAGGATTTTGAGTTGGAAACAAAATTAAAAAGAGGTTAACCATTTTGGGAGGTGTTGACTTGATGGTAGCAATATATTATCAAGGGGATTGAGGAGGGTTTAAGACTCTCATGAAGAGACCCAACAATGAATTAAGAAAAATAGGGAACCCTGCAGGCCAAAATGGCCAAATACCATTATTTTATGAAATATTTAGCAAAAAAACACTGTTTCGAAAGTAAATGGCGATCTACCACTTTTTCTAGTACTCGAGTTTAAGAAGCTCGAGTTCCCCATTTTCTATTCCACCGTGGCACTGGCTGACATGGCACTGGGCATTAAAAAAAATATAACTTGGTACTCGAGTTTCTCAGGCTCGAGAACTGTAAACTATGGTACCCGAGTCCACTAAACTCGGGTATCAAACTGTATTGGCCCCGCAATTTTCAAAATCATGCCCGTTGATACTCGAGTCTGTGGAACTCGAGTACTGTGTTAGCAGTACCCGAGTCCACTAAACTCGGGTATCAATCATACCCACTCTCACACACTTAAGCACTCTAACTTTCATAATCTCACTTTCACTCTCTCTCTCCCGTTATCATACCCACTCTCTCATCACTCTCACTTTCTCAATCTCCCTCTCGATCTCTCAACCTGGATATCATCTCACTCTAAACTCTCCCAGACACTCTTAATCTCCCTCTCGGTCTTGCTCTCACTGTTAATATCAATCTCCCTCTCGGTCTCGGTCTCGGTCTCGGTCTGTACTCTCCCTCTTGTTCACGCTCTGTACTCTCACTCTCGGTCTGCATCTTCAGTTTGGAATCACAAGGTATGTCTCCTTATCTTAATATTTGTTTGAGCATTGGGGGGTTAGGGTTATTTGTGGGTATTTGTGGTGTAATTTTTGAATTGTTTTTTTTTTTTTAATGAACATCTTGATATTGATTAATTTTCTATTTCAAAACTTAATTTTGGTAATACATTGTCCTTATAATCTTGTACAACTTTATTTGATGCTTCGCCTAGAAGCTTTGGAGTCAAATGCTACTTTCTAAAAAACCCACCCAATTTTTCATTCAATGGGTTGATGTCTTGCAAAGTATCCATTATCTTTGTGGTTACTATAGTGCTATGCAATAGTTAATTAGACTGGTGATATTACTGGTGGGCATTTTCACCACTGATTTTTGTCCATCTTATAGACTTAATCTAGTTTTGTTACCCCTTCCCCCCGACAAATAGAATAAGAAGCTATACATATTGTATCTCAATTATGTGCATGTGCAATTTAGTGTGCTATATATAATGTCTTAAAAGTCAAACTAGGATAACCTTATAGAGATTGACTTCCTTCTAACACATTTTCCTTATATTTTCATTGCCTAATTAGTCTCATCAGTTCTTAATACTGTAGCTTGCTTATAACTTTATGAATGTCCATAGCCTCTTAGCCTTCAGCAATTTCCCATTGTTGACAAATTTTCAGCAAAAAGCGACTTAAGTTTTTCCTTTTATTTTGATGGTGGAGTTCAGAGGACTGCATATAATGTATTTGTGGATCATTATGGATTGCATATGATCAAACATGCTTCATTTTGGTAATTGGGCTTTGTCCATGCTGGGGCTTTGGTTCTTTTTGTTCTGAGTCTCGTTCACACATGGCTACCATTGGCTTCTGAAATTAGGCATACTTTCTATGTAAAAAATGTGGAAATTTGTTGAAAGTATTAGTGTTTTAATTAGTTTTATGGTCTGTTGAGTTGTTGTTAAATTTATATTGAGTTTCAGTTAGAACTTGGAAACTTTTGATCCTTCTCTTCTATAGTTTTGAAGTTCATTAAAATTTTGTTGACCATTGGTTATACAATTCCTAGGAGTAAATTTTAAGGAAGAGTAGAAAATAAGAATTCTATTCAACTTTATGTAATTTTTTTACAAGTTTGTCTTTACTGTGGAACTCATTGTGAGTTTAGGAATGGATTTTTAAAGAAAGGTTAAGGTAACAAGTAGACCTCTGATGGGTTGAAGACTGATTTTAGGTTTGTGGAAAACATACCTTCTTTTTCAAAATTACACCAAGTCTGTGATCATCTTGATATTGATTAATTTTCTTTTTCATTTTTTAACAATGCTGACATATTATTTCTTTTAACTGAATTAAAAAAAAAAAGTATTGCCAATTCTGTGATAAAATCTCATTAAAGTAATTCCTGCAAACATACTTTGTTTCTCAGCATCAACATTTTTATATAAACCTACATAAGATTTATCGTCGTATGTTTTATTGATAGATTCCTTATATACTAATTGCTAAATACACATTTTTAGCTTGAGAGGTCATTCTACAATACACACCTTTTCTTTTGTATTTTTCTATGTTGTTTTTGTCTATGTGATTGAGTGCTTTGGTTTCAGGCTATTGTGTTTCATCTGTGGTGTTATTTTGCTGTTTTGATTGAATTTGAGCATTTAGGATGAGAATTATGTGGTCTCTTCTGTGTGATTTTGATCCCTTTTGGGATAAAGCTTAGTTTCTTTCATGAAAAAAAAAGGTTCAATTTTTGTTACTACTTTTGCAAGTATTTATTATTTCATTTGTCCATTGCGTCACTGAGTTGATGGATATAGAAATGGATGCTGGTTTCTGGTTGTCCTTAGATTTTGTCATTTTTGTGAAAAAAAATTAGAAGTCTAGTGAATATAATATGTTGTCAAAGAATTTGTTTGAAGAATCTAGGTGAATATTAGTTTTTTACTAAGTGAGGCAAGATTTTTTCTACTGATTTTTTATGCGAGAATTTAAGAAGTCTTATACAGAGTTGCTACGTTTTTTGGCAGGGCTTAAGGATGCAAGTTCGGGTACAAAGTATAAGTTAGCAGTGGACGATAATTACGAACGGGGAACTTGTACATTCAAGTTCGTATTTTGGGCGTTTCGTCCATGTATTGTTGGGTTCAAGCACTGTAGGCCTGTGATTAGCATTGATGCAACTCACCTCTATGGAAAATATAAAGGGAATTTGATGATTGCAATGGTGACAGATGCTAATAATAAGATTTATCCACAAGCCTTCGTCGTTGTCGAGAGTGAGAGCACAGAGACTTGGGGTTGGTTCTTGGCTTGTATAAAAAGGTATGTTATCAGAGACACCTGTGTGTCATATCTGACAGACACCCTGGGATACAAGTTATTTTTTGAGACACTAATCGAGACTTTTTACAGCCTCCCATGACAGAACATCGTTATTGCCTTCATCATCTATGCAGTAACGTCAACACTAGATGGAAAAATGAAACTTTAAAGAATCTAGTATGGAGGGCAGCAAGTGCTACCTAGGAGCAAAAGTTCAATGCCACATTCGATTTAATTGAGAATGTCAATCGGGATGCGTACCAATATCTGAAGGATGTGCCCAAAGAGAAATGGGCTCTAACTTTTGACAAGGGTTACGTTATGGGGCGATGACTGCAAACGTCTCCGAGTGCTTCAATGGTGTTCTAAGGGTGCTCGTAGCCTGCCCATTACGGCAATGGTGAAATATACATGGTTTAAACTGAATTCTTACTTCGATGATTGTCGCAACAAGAGTATAGCGCAATTGAATTCAAGAAAAAAATGGTATCAATATGCCTTGGATATCTTCATGAGAAATAAGGCAAAGGCGGAGCACCACAGGGTGACGAGATTGAGCGCGCAACAACAATCATATCAAGTAGATACACCCCATAATCCAAGGACTATTGGACATGGGGATCACACACATGGAGTTAATCTGTTGCAAAGAACTTGCACATGTTAGAAATGAAAACTGTACAAGATACCGTGTTCACATGTCATTGCAGTTTGTATTAGGTATTGACATGATGCAGAGTAGTACATTAACCTATGCTATAGTGTGGACGCACTGTTCCAGAGCTATGCTTCTGTTTTCCCTGCGTTGAAAGATAGATTATCATGGCCGGATCCTAAAGAAACTCGAAGGGTCCTCCCTAACCCCCGATTGATCCGAGAGAAAGGTCGCCCTGTCTCAACACGAATCAGGAATGAGATGAACGAGGGCGGGAAACGGCTGAGAACCACACCATGGAAGGAGGGGAGGCGGAAGGTGCAATGCGGGTTGTGTGACCAAGAGGGGCATAACCGAAGAACATGCCCTAAGCGGAACAAGGTACCGATGAGTGGTGGTCTTGTGGACTAGGTACGCTAAGTTTGAACTGTGGCATTCTTCTAAATGCAACTTGAAACAAAATGCATGATATATGCCATTAGATCAAAATACATACTATATGCCATTCAATTATGTATTTTTAAAACTTAAGAAAAATTGGATAAAATTTTAAGGACCAAATATGACATTTATACTATAAGCTACTTTCCCTATAGGATGCATACAAAAAGTCATTATCATTGCCATTTGGAGTATTAGAAGGAAAATAAATAAATAAATAAATAATAGTCTTTGAGATATCTTTTTTTTTCTATAAATTTTGCCAATAAGCGAAAAGTCTTTTACACAAGAAAGCAACATCTATTCACATTTGGTATATTTCATACTTATGTATGTAGAAGCCAAAACAAAAGTCACCTTTGGTACAAACAACTTGAAATTAATTATTTAAACATTGTTTCAATGATGCATGGTTTTTCTGCTTCTATTTAGTGCAAAGAATTATTGCTAGTCTGCTTACTGCTTAGTATATTTCATATTTTGTGTACTGATGACCATATTGTTGTATAACTCTGTATTGATGATTGTAGATGCTTTAAATTTTTTTGGTGGCTACACACACACACACATACACACATTTTTGATGATTGTAGATGCTTTTAATTGAATATCCTCATTATCCTGTCAAATATTCAGTAATAGAACCTTATTGCAACATGATTTACTGGGTGGGGACATTGTCATCTCATTTTGTAATAAGATGATTGTCACTAAATAAGTCTCTTTTCTCTGCATTGTGCACCTACACACATTTTTAATGACAGGTTGAGGGAGGATTAGCAATCTTTTTAGGATGACTTATGGATTCTCTTTGTGGGGCAGGTGGACGTGGACATGGACATGACTGACAAAAATCTGAAGGTGTTGGGATGGGGTAGATGCTGCCATGGAAGACACCTTGTTTCCTTCTTTAAGGGCAAGATATGTCTTAAGTAACAAAGCCAGAGAGAAGATGTTTCCCTTGCTGCACAAGTGATTGGGGGTGCACGTTGAAGACTGCATCCATGTAACAGATTTTAGTATAGCTTTTTACTAAATTGTTCTTTTGATGCAAAAGGTCATTCGTAGAAGCAAACAATACAATCTTTCTTGAAGTTCCTTTCAGTGTGGACACCCTTATTAACTTATCATACTTTCTCAACATTGTACATGTGAATGAATTATTGTTGATGATGAATATGGTTTGAAAAACAATCTATATTGCATGACTAATCTGGTGGATGTCAATGTCTGGCTAATGCTTTAATGCATAAACCTTGCTATATTAAAAGGAATTACATCTCCTAGCCTAATGAATTGTGAGAAGCAAAACTGCATTTGTGGTGTTGAGATTTGACCTATCTCAATATCAAAATTCACAAGGTTTTAATACTTGTTAGTTGGGTTTGAATGTCTAATTGGAAATGTAAATAGCAGTGAGTGACTCTTAGCAAGTACCAGACACTTAGCAAGTGTGATGTTTTAATTCCTTTCCCTTGTCATTGACTCACTAGTTAAGAAGTAGCTATGATTGTAGTCAATGTTCTAATTTCTATTAATAGGATCGAATTGGGTGTCCAACCGTGAAACTGGAAATAGTCATGTAAAAGGGGCTAGCTAATTTGGACATAAATTGGAAATAGCAAGTGTGATACCCAAGTTTAGTGGACTCGGGTATTGCTAACACAGTACTCGAGTTCCACAGACTCGAGCATCAACGGACATGATTTTGAAAATTGGGGGGCCAATATAGTTTGATACCCGAGTTTAGTGGACTCGGGTACCATAATTTACAGTACTCGAGCCTGAGAAACTCGAGTACCGAGTTATATTTTTTTATAATGCCAAGTGCTATATCAGCCAGTACCACGGTGGAATAGAAAATGGTGAACTTGAGCTTCTTAAACTCGAGTACTAAAAAAAGTGGTAGATCGCCGTTTACTTCCGAAACAGTATTTTTTTGCTAAATATTTCATAAAATAATTGTATTTTGCCATTTTGGCCGGACCCTGCATCTATAAAACTTTGGGTTGGGCTTACTTAAGCTTTAAAATATATAGTAGTAAACAAAATCCAAGTCCAATAGCAATACATAAATGGTTGGGAAGCAATTAGTGCAAGTGGGCTTGTATTGCCACGCCACGATAGCTGTCATGTGTCCCCTCCTCTTCCTTCTGAAACTCCCCATAAAAGTACAAAAGGCCCCCCACCTTCTTCTTCTACATTGGCATCGCCCTCTTCTAATTATCACAAACGTAAAAAAAAAAAAAAAAAAAAAAAAAAAAAAAACAGAAGGATACCCACTCTCTCCTCCGATCGCCAAAATAATATAAAATAAAGCAGCTGAGCTATGGCTAAGAAGAGGAAGTCCGCAGCGACGAGCCTGGATGAGGTGGATCGGACCATGTACGCGTCGTTTTGCAGCGCAGCTAACTCTCTCTCCCAACTCTATACCCAGGCCATGAACCACCAGAAACTCTCCTTCCAAGCCGGTGAACGACAAGGCCTTGTGCGTATATTATCACTCTCTCTCTCTCTCTCTCTCTCTCTCTCTTTTATCACTTTATTACGCGATTGTCGTTTTCATGATTTTTTTTATTATTTATAAATTTTTTTTGGAGAAAAACTAAAACCCATATAATAATTTTTGTTAAAAAAAAATTTATTATTTCGTTTTTAGTTTGATTGTTCATTAGATTGCATTACATTCATCAATTGAACATGTTGCTCTGTTGTTTGGAGTTAGTGTTGTGATTGTATAGAGTTGAATTATGTTTTCTATGTTCTTTTGTTTGGTTATAGTTAGTGTCAATTAAGATTGTTGAAAGTTAGAGTAAGAAAAGCTCCATATTTTTTTTTTGGGGTCAAAAATACTATATTTTTTAATTCGGAGGATGGGATAGATCCTTGTGGTGTAGGAATGGTGTGTGATTGATTGAGCAACAATCAATAGCTATCTTGCTTTATGGAGGTAGGGAACTTCAAACACTGGATAATTATATAGTGTTGATCTTGAAAATGTCAGCAAGCATGGTTGTTTTAATGCAGCTTGATTGGAATTTCTAGTATTTGAAGTGTGCCCGTTTAGTTTTGGAAGAATCTCTGATTGCAAGGTGAAATATGCTTAATTAATATAAAAAATTTTTATGTAATTGCTAAATACTAAATGTAAAATTTGGGGAACGAACGGGGTTTAGTTTAAGTACGTTTAAGCTAAGGATTAATTTTTGACTTTCCCAAAGGTTTAGCTAGCAATGCGGCTACATGATTTAGCAATGTTAGCAATTTAAGGGAGGAAGGCTGCATTGTACGTGTATTCTTATGGATGTGAGTAAGAACTTTAGTAAGAATCAGACCTGAGACCTATTGTATCCATCTAAACTAAATTTTTTTAAACAACTAAAACAAGTTTAAACAAATATGAACTGAAGGGGAGAGTCTATCTTTGATATGTGAATCAGATCTTACTATGATATTTTTGTTATACATGGTGTGTTGATTCATCTTGTGTATTTTACATAAATCTTTATTGAAGTGTGATATTGAGATACTTGAAGATGTAGAACAGGTTTGCAAAAAGGTCTGATATGGGCTAAATACATTACTAATTGAATAAATACAATCTGAAAGAAACAACCCTGCTGAAAGTTCTTTAGCTTCAGGATTTCTTTTAATATCAAGCTTTTTAAATACCTCAAAATAAACGAATGAGAGTATTTTAAAGGGGAAAAAAAATCCCAAATAGTATTGGATGGTATCAAGAGCATTGTTCTTGGGTATCTAGTTATTGTATTGGCTCATGGCTGTAGGCAAAGAAAATTTGTGTTCATCTTTGCTTTTTTTGTTGTGCTCTAGAGGGGAGGATGGGCCTCGCTATTAGAATTTAAAATTTCCTGTGGAAGTGTGTTTGGAGTGGCAAAGTACCCAAGAAAGGGACTTTCTTTGTTTGGATAGTAGGGTTGGATAAGATTTTGACCATAAATGACCATATTAAGAGGAATATGGTATTAGTATACTGGTGTTGCACGTATAAGGATTTCTTTTGCCTTTTGCTTCATTAACAGATTGGGCATGATTTGTGGGCATTTGTTTTTTTTGCTTTTGGGGTGCATTGGGTGATGCTGTACATGGTGAATTGGTTATAGAGGTCTTCTCTTGTTGGAAAGGGTTCTATGAGAGGCATATTAATACCTGGGAAGCACGGGAACGGCAATATTGCCAACTTAATGGTGTCGGATACGTTTCTAACATGGACACAAATGTAATAGTGTTGGATACGTTTCTAACATGGACACAAAGGTGTCAAGTACGTCCTCAGCAGGGGGAAATCACTTTTTGAATTCGGATACGCTGCTGACATTGTTGGGACACATCTGTGACACGGAAAGGCCAAAAACAAGGGAAAAAAAGGATAAAAAGAAGGAAAATCACACCCCAGTCGATGTTGTGTAGTGATCCTCCTCAAAATCTACTCTAACCCAGTCGTTCTCACTTCTATAGTTCTCCTTTTCTCTGTTCTTGCTCTAGATTTGGTACTGTGGTACATCACCGCCGCTTAACGGCTTGAGCCATAGATCGGCAACTTCTCACTATCTCGGTCTCAGTCCTCCATTGATCATCCATCGGACCATCGTTGACCACCAATAAGTCCCCCTCTTGGTCTCACTTTCTAACTCTCTCTTTCTCGCTTTCTCTTGCATTCACTCTGATGGGTCTGTTTGTTGACTACACTTACATACTCTTCAATTCACTCTTTGTTTTGACTTTTGCTTTTTCTAATGTGTATTGTTTACTTTGTTTGTTGTCTTTTAGTTAGGGTTTGTTTGGATATCGCTTACTACTGAAAACTTATTGTTAAGGTCTGTTTGGATATCGCTTACTACTGAAAACTTATTGTTGAAAATACTGTAGCAAAATAATTTTTAAACTATGAATAGTGCCCGTGTGACCTAGTTTGGATGTTACATTTGCTTTATTAAAAAACTTGTGGGTCCTGTGAACAGTGCACAGACCCAGGTTTGGACACAAACACCAGACGCATTTGCTATCCAAAGTCACACTTAATATATTATTATATTTATTGGGTGGGTCAGTGTTTGTTTTGGTTATTACTTATTACTTATTTTTTGTTTTTCCTTGTAGTTAGCATATGACTATAAAATTATAATTTTATTTGATATTCAATGGGTCTTAGTTTGTGATCCTTTTTTGATTTTTGGTCTGTATATGAATATTATTATTTGACTTTTTTTTTGGTTATTGAATTATTGTTTTTACTTACTTTTTAAATCCAAAGTAAATATAAATTATGTCCAAATATAAAATATATATACCTAAAAATAAATATTAATTAATTGTCATATCCTAATTTTTCAAGAAATGCAGTGTCAACGTACTATGAATCATGTCCGTACCTGTGCTACATATTTGATAGTGGCATATGGTTCATGACTCCTGATTGTGTGATGTGGGTAATTTGGAAGGAGTGGAATTGTCGCACTATTGAGGGCATGGGGAGATTTTTTATTGAAATTAAGTTTACTTTTTTGCATGTTATTTGAATTTTGTACAATGTATTTTTTTTTTTAAAATGGGGGAGTGGGGTTTCATCTAATTTTTTAGTTGATCTCTTTGATAGCAATCTCTTTGACAGCTAGTGTAAAATTCAGTCACTCTATTATGAATGGATCCACTACAGTTACTAAATACATGTGGCCGATCTTGGCTAGTCCTTGAGGATCTATAGTGACCTCAAAATTTGGGACTAAAGCTTTGTTGTTGATGTAATAAAAGCGAAACTTTAAAAGGAAAAATCTTGGGATTTGAGTGATAACTCAGTGGTATTGGCACCCTTTGTGGTGACCAATGTCTGGGGTTCGAACCCCACCACCCCCTTCTACACTAATTATTTAATTAAAAAATATTTATTAAATGACTTGGATTTTTGCTAGCATAAATGATGAAAGTGCAAGATATCTTGGAAGTTGTACAAAGAATTTGGGTTTATAATTTAATTTAAAGAAAAAGCACAAGCGGGGTTTAGTCAAATCAACCGGTAAAGTTCCTTAATTGTTGAATAAGAGATTTAGGGTTTGAATTTTGCATACATCAAAAATCAATTGGTGTCTTGGCTTGATGATACAGAGTAATAAACATGGAGTGGATACTATAGGTTGAAATTCTATTGTATCTATTATAAAATAAAAGCAAGTTGCTATATGGAGGATGTTGATTGATAGAGGAAGTTAACTTAATGACTTACAGGAGTAAGCTATGATTTAGGGCATTACTTCTCCTTTCGTTGCCATACAAATATTTTTTTTTGATAGGTAAGAAGAAATTTTATTAAAAGAGAAAAAGCAAGAACAAAGTACAAGATTCACGACAGTGAACAAGTAGAAAAGAGGGAAAAGAACAGCAAACAAGCATTAAGTTATCCTAAGAGACAAGAAAATTCGTGATAGTAGAACAATCCGATAAAACCTAACACCAAGACCAATCAAAGAGGGTCTGTCTGCATAAAACTAGCAAATGATCCAATGATTTCGCCATATCCTCAAAAGAACGTTGATTCCGTTTTGCCCAAATATTCCACATTAAACAACCTGGAACCAGATTCCAAATATCAGAATTATGTTTCCTAAGCCACTGATAGCAACAAAAAAATATGACTATAATGGAACCTTGCATGACCCAATCAATCCCAAACAGCCGAAGCATATACATCTATAGAGAATGAGCAACCGGACAAGAAATCAGCAGGTGATCCACGGATTCCTCATTATAGCAACACATACAATAACGATTTACCAAAGTTCGTCCTCAGAGCATAAGCTTATCCAGAGTAAGGATCTGACCATGAGCTGCTGTCCACATAAAGAACGCCACCCTTTTAGGAACCTTTGATTTCCAAATGCCTTTCCAAGGGAAAGAAGTAAGGGTTGCATTTCGAATCTTAAGATAAAAATACCGAACATCAAACTTCCCACTTCCATTAAGACACCAAGAAAGATTGTCACTACCTCCACCCCAAGGAAGTCTAGTTTGAATGAAGTGAAGAAGGGAATAGGAAGCCGCCAACTCCCAATCATTAAATTTCCTATAAAATCTTAGACTCCATACTCTATCATTATCACTAGCCAGAGGACTTAACACTTCAGAAACAAAAGCTTCCTTATTGGCTGAAAACACAAATAGCTGAGGCTAAAGAGACTTGAGAGAATTATCCCCAATCCACTTATGATGCCAAAAAAGAATACGGGAACCATCCCCCACCACAAATTACACATGCCTAGAAAAACTTTCCCACTCGTCCCAAATACTTCTCCATAAACCACAACCATGAGCCCTTCTACAAACTCTAGTGCTCCAACCTCCTTTCACCTCCCCATATTTCGTGGCTATAACCCTCTACCATAGATGAGTAGTTTCATGACCATATCTCCAAAGCCATTTTCCCAGAAGAGCCCGATTAAATGACGCCAAATTTCGAATTCCCAACCCACCCAGCTCACGAGGTAAGCAAACTTTTTCTTAAGTCACCAAAGGGTATTTGAAACACAGTAAAAAGGGAAAGATAATAGGTCGGGAGGCTTGACAATGCACTTTTCAACAAGGTGAGTCTACCATGCTTTGACAAATAAAGCTGCTTCCAGTCTGCCAACTTCTTCTCCATCCTTTCTAGAATCGGATTCCAAATAGAGGCTGACTTATACAAGGTACCCAATTGCATTCCCAAATAGTTCATGGGCAAACTGCCCTCCCTGCACTGAAGAATGTTAGCTAAATTGTGAATGTTGCTCACCTCCCCAATAGGGACAATTTCACTTTTCCCTACATTCACCTTCAAACCAGTAAAAGCTTGAAAACAAGACAAAACCAGCCTAATGGATAGCAACTGCTCCCTAGAAACATCACAGAAAAAAATGGTGTCATTAGCAAATAAAAGATGAGAAATACGAATGCCAGTAGTGCTAATAGGTCCCACATAAAAACCCTGAATAAGGCCGCCGTCCTCAGTTTTCTTCAAAATCCGGCTTAAAACCTCCATGAGCAAAAGAAAAAGGAGGGGAGATAACGGATCATCTTTTCTAAGGCCTCTAGAACTACCAAAAAAACCAACAGGAGAACCATTAACCAAGACTGAGAAACAAATAGTAGATACACAAGCCTTTACCCAACTTTTCCATCAACCCCCAAAGCCCATCCTCTCAAGTAAATAGAACAAAGTATCCTAAATTACATGATCATAGGCTTTCTCAATGTCAAACTTACACACCACCCCTGGAATCTAACATTTTAGTCTACTATCTAGGCATTCATTAGCTATAAGCACTGAGTGTAAAATCTGTTTACCACCAACAAAAGAATTTTGAGACTCCGAAATGAGTTTATCCAACACCTTCCTCAATCTATTAGCCAAAACTTTAGATAGTAGCTTATACACACTGCTCACTAAACTAATAGGCCTAAAATCTCTGATATTCAAGGCATTATTCTTCTTGGGGATTAAAGCTAGAAAAGAAGCATTCAAGGACCGTTCAAACTCTAAGCTTCTATGAAAATGATCAAAGAAGGCCATAACATCCTTTTCCACTACACTCCAAGACTTTTGAAAAAAGGCTATAGTGAAGCCATTAGGACCTAGGGCTTTATCACCCTCCATCTCTTGGAGGACTTGAACCACCTCCTCCTTTGAAAAATCCCTCTTAAGAACAAGTTGCTCATCCTGCTCAATACTAGCAAACTCTAAACCATCCATAGAAGGACGCCAAGAATTTGACTCCTTGTACAAACCCTAGTAAAATTGAACCACCTTAGACCGCACCTCCCTCATCCTTATAAAGGACCCCATCTACCTCTATACCTCGAATATGATTAGTTCTTCTATGCGAGTTTGCTACCTAATGAAAAAAGCGCGTATTGTTGTCACCCTCCTTCACAAACAATATCCGGGACTGTTGTCTCCAAGAAGTCTCCTCCAAAGAGGCTAAAAGTGCAATGTCTCCCTTAATCTGACCACGACGCGATTGTTCTTCTTGCGAAAGACCCAACAAGTCCTCCCTTGCATCCAAAACCAACAACTCAGATGAAAGGCATTTCTTCCTTAAGGCCAAGTCTCCAAAAATCTCTTTATTCCACTTTTTCAAGTCATCTTTAAGAGCTTTTTATTTACGAGCTAGAATAAAGCTCGGAGAACCCAGAAAGCAATACCCATTCCACTAATGTTGAATTCTCTCCACAAAACCCTTTTCTTTCAGCCACATCTCAAACTTAAAGGCACTTCGACCTTTCTTGACACAACCAGCAACCACCAAAAGTGGGCAATGATCAGAGACTACTCGGGGGAGTACCCTTTGAGACACATTCCCAAAATGATCTACCCAATCCACCGATGCTAAGGTCCTATCAATTCTTGACATACAATCTATCCTCGAGTCTCTAAACCAGGTGAATGAAGCCCCTTCAAGTGGTAAATCCACAAGGTAATTAGTCTCAAAGAAAGCTGAAAATGCAAACATAGCTAGACTGAAACCCTTACAACCAAATCTCTCACTCGGATATCGAATGATATTAAAATCCCCAAAAACACACCAGGCCGTATTCCACCTAGAGTGTATCCTTGTGAGCTCCTCCCACAACGCACCCCGTTGGCTATCAACATTAGGACCATACACTCTTGAACATGCCCATACAAAATCGTCCACAACCCCCTTCAGTAAAACATTAACAGAGAACTAACCTATAGAATTGTCAATCATTTCATAGACTCTCTTATCCCAGATTAGTAAGACCCCTCCTGCGGTGTTGACCGCATCCAGAGCAACCTTGTCAATGAACGGACTACCCCAAAGACTTCGAACAACAGAAGAGTTTAAAGAAGACAGCCCTCACCTAGTTGGTAAGGGAGAGTGCCTGAACTAACTGTAAACCCCTAAGTCTTTGGTTCGATTCCTAGTTGAGGCATTTCGTGATTTACCATATGCCTACTCAATGGGGGTGTGTAGGCATCTGGGGTTTGGCCCTCAAGGGTGGTCCCACTAGCCCATACCTTGAGGGGGTTCCTTATAAAAAAAGAAAAGAAAAAAGTTTTTATATATATATATTGAAGACACTTTAGCCATGGCTTGAGCTTTGGAGCAGAAGTTATGTTATATCTCAATTGGCAATTGGCGCCAGATTATATATTTACATGGCAGGACTGAATCTTTCACAAAAATGTTATGGTCAAATCCAATGGAAGGAAAAAAATCTAAATTAGTGCAACCCTATTAGATCGAAAGTATACAAAGTGTTAGTGCCTTATCACCATCTATATCCTACTCCTCAAGTTGGCGCTCCAAATGAGCCCAACATGCAAATGTGTTACCCCAAATACTTCTAACAATACTTGTAGATTGACTGCATTTTAGTTTCTTGGAGAGCCCAAAGTGCAAATGTGTTCTCCCAAATACTTCTAACAATACTTGTAGATTGGCTGCATTTTAGTTTCTTGGAGACACACTGTCTGCATTCCAACCTCTAAGAAAAGTTTTTAATTTTTGTTCTTTTTAGCTATCAATCAATCCCTGAACATTGCATGATAGGTTTTTAACTGCATGATGATTGTAATTATAGCTCCCTGACCTTTCCTGATGCTCCTCTACCCTCGCTTTTATTTGTGTCATAGTTAATAGTGCAAACCAAATTCCTCTATTCCCACATAACTTCGACTTACCTCTTGGGTTTTGTCTTGCTATAGTTTGCATTTTGTTGTATTGTTTAATATTTACAAACAAATGCAAAACTTGTTCTTCAAAGCCTTCAAATGAAACTCCTAAGAATTTGCTAAAGTGCCATCATATGCATTGTTTAATCTTTACGAACAAATGCAAAACTTGTTCTGCAAAGCCTTCAGATGAAACTCCCAAGAATTTGCTAAAGTGCGATTATATGTGCATTACCCACTCTGACATGTCTGAGTTGTTATTATCCTCTGCTCCTTGGGTTTCTGTTTGAGTACAACTTGCTAAGGGTGGTACTTTCGTTGGGTGTTTGTAGGGAACTATTTCCAAGCCTGTGGTGCCTCCCTTTGTGCCAATTTGTCAATTTCCATACCTAGATTACAACTTGCATCCTCCATTGTTGATGTATAATAAGGCATGTTGCCATGGGAGATACCATGCCCCTCTAGTATTGTGGTCACCACCAACTTCATTGGCTGGTTCTCTATGCTGGGAACCAGCCACCCAGCCATATATGCAGCTCCACACTCCACTCTGCTTGTGCTTCTACCAATGTGAGGTCCACGTCATCAATCATCAGTCCATCTCATCAATCATCTTTTCATCTCCATGGCTATTTTTGCTCCCATCAATGTGTATAGGCTTTGTAGTGTCTTTGTTTTATATGTGTGTTCGTGTGGATTTTGGCCCATTTTCCTTTATAGTATATATATATTTTTAAGTAATAAAGTTTTATTAATTTAAAAAAATAGAGCCACCCAAGTATAGAGGGAGTATACGACTAGAGACTATACAATCAATCACACAAATTTCATAAATCTATTAAATCACTAATCAAACATTGAGATTGACTACATAATACTCAACCAATCCAACAAAGTTCTAAAGAAAAATAATTTTAGATCAGACAAAGTTCTATCTTTATCTCAAAGCACTAGTTATTCTCCCCCCTCCAAAGACACCACATCAAGCAATGTAGGGTAGCCATCCATATATAACCATTTCTATTACACGCAAAAACGACATTGCCAACCAACTAATAATTCAACCACAGACTTTGGCATCACTTAAGAAACTCCAAACAAATCTACCACCAAAGACCACAAATCCAAAGCAATAGGGCAATGAAGTAATAGGTGATCTATTGATTCCCCATTATAATTGCAAATATAACACCAATCCAGAATCCAAAAAATTCCTTCTTAAATTTTCAAGAAAAAGACTGAACAATAGTATGAAGCAGGACCTGATGGAAACCAGTAAGCTGAAAACCCTTTTTCTTATCCGGTTCCCAACTCATCTTATCCTTCCCACTCCTCACTGACGCACCATAAATAGTATCCATGAAATTCAACAAAGACTCCCATTCCCAATCTTGCACAGCTCTTATAAAATTGACATCTTAGTGGAGGACCCCATTGGTAAACTTCAAAAGATTAGACACACATGCTTCCTTCTCACTGCTAATTGTGAATAACTCGGGAAAGCACATTGCAAGACAACTCTCGCAACATCACTGATCCTGCCAAAACTTCACCTTAGACCCATCCTCGATCTCAAACTAAAACTTCACCTTAGACCCATCTCTGATCTCAAACTAAATATAACACAATAAAATGGGCTAACCCTGTCTAATATTCTTCCACAAACTTACTCCATAAGGACGAGGAGCTGAATTGGAACACCAACCTCCCATTCACATCCTTATTTCACCTCTGTCGCTTTCATCCAAAGTGCATCCCTCCCAATCCCAAAGTTGCATAATCACTTTCCTAGCAAGGCCTCATTAAAACGCCTCAAATTCGTAGTAGCCAAATCACTTGCCGAAAGAGGAGCACATTTCTGAGTCTAGTTGACCGGATGAAATTTTGACTCATCCCCCAAACCACTCCATAAGATATTTTGCTGAAATGGTTCAATTTGGTTTGCCATCTCAGCATAATGGGAAATAAAGAGAGAAAATAGGTCAGCAAATAAGATAGAGTAATTTTAATTAAAGTGACTCTACTTCCCTTGGATAAGTATATTTGTTTCCATCCCGATGTATCATCTTCTCCTCTTGAATTTAGCACCCAAAGGAAGACCTAGGTATTTCATTGGAAGCAAACCCGCCGGTTGCAACCTAAAACATCCACCAGCTCCTCAATATTAGGAACCGCTCCCACAGGCACTAGTTTTGACTTGCCTAGGTTTATTTTCAGACCCAATATCGCCTCAAACCAAATAAGCACCAGTCCGATGTAGCTGATCAAGATCAGCATTGCAGAAAATTAAGGTATCATCTGCAAAGAGAAGATGAGATACCATCATAGTACTCCCCACCGAATTTTCCACACTAAAACTTGACATGCGACCGTCATTTACTGCCTTATCCAACAATCTTTTTTATTTTTAAATTCAATAGTTGGGGTAGTGGGATTTGAACCTTGGATGTCTCCGTTGGAAACACTAGGAGGAAACCCAAGTTTATTGGGACCACTTTAGGTTTAGGATCAAACCAAGTTGCTAGGATACTGCTGCAAGGAAATTTATACTGGATACTTACAAACATCTCTAAACATTTGCAGGTAAATTTCTTTTCTTGGAAACTTAATCTGTTACTTGTTAGATACTCTAGACACGTTTGAATATGTGTCACAAAGTAAAACTGACTTTGTTTATTTGGAAGTTTGACGCTTTTGATGTGAGTTTTTCATGCTGGTGCCTCCTTTTCTTGTCCAACGCAGGGATGCTTGCATTTATAGTAACAAGTTGGAACTTATAAAAATATAATGACAATATTTTGTTTTGTCACATGTGGACATGTAGGATTCCCATATATGTTCATATAATCCATATCCTATACATATATGTGCTTTTAGGGGTCAAGCAATTGGCTGTCTTAAGGGGTGTTAAGCATGTTATTGGGAGAAGACGAGTAATGAGGTTGAAATTGAATTTTCACATTTCAAAGAAAAAAGTACACCTAAAAATTGAAATCTTCCCCACCCCCAAACTATTTATTGTTGTAAAACCCCCCAAATTGCTATTTTAGATTCACACAATTAGCAACTAGAATCAGCAAATTCGTATATATAGGAATTACTGTAGCATGTATATAAAATTAAAATAATATTATTTTATTCCCTCTCTCTTCTATTCCCCACACTCCCACTCACGCTCTGACTCTCTCTCTTTTCTCTATCTCTTATCTCACTTACGACTCTCTTTTCTCTTCTCTATTCAACTCTCTTTTCTCTCTCTCACGATTTTGTGGCTGTGGAGGCTGTGGAGTGGCAGTGGGTCAGTGGGTTGTGATTTGGGTGGTAGTGGGTTTGAGATTTTGTGTTGGTGGGTTGCAATTTGGGTTTCAGTGGTGGTGGCTGGCTGAGTTTCGGTGGTAGTTGGGTTGGTGGTTGCGATTTGCGATCTGGGTTTCGGTGTTGTGGTTGGTGGTTGGTTTTTGGTGTTTCAGTTCTTTGTTCCAATGGTGGTGGCGGCAGTTTGATGTTTCAGGGGTGGTGTTGATTGGGTGTTTCGGTGATTGGTAGTTGTTTGGTTGGGTGTTTCGGTTGATGGTGGATGTTTAATTTGGGTGTTTCGGTGGTGGCTGAGTTTCGGTTGTTGGTGGCTGTTGGAAGTGCTGGGTTCGGTGGTTTTGGTTTGATATGGTTTTGGGTTTGTTATGATTTTTTGGTTGGTTTTGGGTGATTTTGGTATGGGTTTGTTGGAATTTTGTTGGGTTGATTTTGGGTTTTAGGATTGATTTTGGTATGGGTTTGGTTGCTGGGTAGCACAGAGAGAGAGAGACGGAGGAGAGGAAGAGACCAGTTGCTGTTAGCAGAGAGAGACACGCAGAGGAAGAGAAAAAAAATAGAGGAAGAGAGAGAAGAAAGAATAAATAAATGAGTAATATTGGTTGTGATGTGAAAAATAAGAAATGTGATATAGTGTAAGTTGTACAATGGTATTGTAAAATAGATAAAGTATGTTTTTAGATGGTAAAATGACTATTTTTTTAGACATTGGGATGTGAATGCTCTTACGAGGACCGCATAGAAGGTAGCCAAAGTTGGTTTCTTCCTGATGTTATTCTAATTTGGTGTTAAACATAAACTAGAAAACCTAGGAAGCACCTGCACAGATATGGGTGCTGGTATGGGCTTACGATGACCACATAGAAGGTAGCCAAAGTTGGTTTGGGTTTGGTTGCTGGGTAGCACAGAGAGAGAGACGGAGGAGAGGAAGAGACCGGTTGCTGGTAGCAAAGAGAGACACGCAAATGCTCTTACGAGGACCGCATAGAAGGTAGCCAAAGTTGGTTTCTTCCTGATGTTATTCTAATTTGGTGTTAAACATAAACTAGAAAACCTAGGAAGCACCTGCACAGATATGGGTGCGGGTATGGGCTTACGATGATCACATAGAAGGTAGCCAAAGTTGGTTTGGGTTTGGTTGCTGGGTAGCACAGAGAGAGAGACTAAGGAGAGGAAGAGACCGGTTGCTAGACACGCCAAGGAAGAGAAAAAATAGAGGAAGAGAGAGAAGAAAGAAGAAATAAATGAATAATATTGGTTGGGATGTGAAAAATAAGAAATGTGATGTAGTGTAAGTTGTAAAATAGTATTGTAAAATAGATAAAGTATGCTTTTAGATGGTAAAATGACTATTTTTTTAGACACTGGGATGTGAATGCTCTTATGAGGACCGCATAGAAGGTAGCCAAAGTTGGTTTCTTCTTGATGTTATTCTAATTTGGTGTTAAACATAAACTAGAAAACCCAGGAAGCACCTGCACAAATATGGGTGCGGGTACAGGTACGGTATGACACAGCAATTTTTGAAAAAGTAGGATACGGTATGGCGAGACTATGTATATTAATTAATTATTAAATATTTTTTTATTTATATTTTTTTATATATTGTTAAGTATTTTTTTTTTTCATATGATGTTGAATATATATTAATTTAAGAGCAATAATGGATAATAAAGTAAATATATAATTATTAAATGATGTTTAGAAATAAAGAATATAAAATTGAAAAAAAAGGGAACAAGTTAAAACATTAAAACGATAATATGATAATGAAATAAAAGGCACAAGTTTTGTGAGCGCGTGTGTGATTCATATATCAAATTGGGCTTGGGAGAAGGGTCCAAGAGTTGATAAGTCTGAGAGTTCCAATGCTTTGTCACGTGCCCAAGCCACAAAACTAAAAGGAATAGATAAGTGGTAAACAAGTTGAGAAACCAAACAAGAGCAACGAAAAAGTCGAAAAAGAAGAAGAGGAAGAAAAAGGACCAGAGGCAAAGAAAAATAAGAAGAAGATCTGCATCTGCAATGAAGAAGAAGAAGAAGAAGTTCTTTGAAAACGAAGAAGAAGAAGATCTATGATGGGTTGGGGTTGTTCTTTAGGTGACCATATTTTTAAATTTAAAAAAAAAAAAAAACATCTGGGACACGCGTGCAGCTGGGACCCAGCTGCACGCTGTGTTGCATACACATTTGACATGGGTACAACAACCATTTAGCTGTATCCGTGCTTTCCTATAGAAAACCTCCTTGACCATATAGAGTTAGAATTAAGTAAAAATGGATATTCCTTCAGTTTTGGGCTTATGGAGTTTGTATTGGATAAAACGGGCTGGCCTTTTGGTGGTGTTATCAAAAGCACACGTAAAGCCCCAATCTTCACCTGGTTGAAGTGAATCTTAATGAAGTGCGTCTCAAGATACTTTTTTTGGAGCTTTTTGCTGAGGCAAAAAAGCACACCTAGGATCGCTGTCGCTTTTAATTTATTTGAATTATTTGCTAAAATAAATATGAATATAAGAATTAAATGCTTGATCTGGAAGGAAATGACAAGGACATTGATTTATTTTACAAACACTATTCTTAAGGTGCTATATTACTTGAACAACTTTTTTTTTTTTACATATCAAAAGACATGAATAAGGATGATTTATATTCTTGTGCTTTCTAGTCTTTGCCTTCTGGATATATTTTGATTGAACCATATACTTCATTTGATCATAGCTATTATGCTATGATGCACCAATAAGGGTACGGGTATTGGTACGATACAGGTTCGGAAATACATCATTTTTTGAAAAATTTAGAATACGATACGTCGGGATACAAAAATTAATTTATTAATTAATATTTATTTTTAGGTACATTTAAATATTTTCGTACATAATTTATGTTTATTTTAATTTTTTAAATTAAGTAACAATAACAATAAAATGCTTGAAAACATATCTAAAACCAACCAACCAACCAACCAACAAACAATATTATATTTATTATTTTATTTATATGATTATATCAGAACCAACAACAATATATACAGCAGAGGCAAAACCAAGTCAAAACAAACCAAAGCTGAAAAGCCCAGCCTAAGCCACTGAGCAACAAAACCAAGTGAGAGGCAAAACGAAAAGAGAATAAAAATGGTGATTCAGTGATTCCGATTCAGAGCAAAGCAATGCAAGGCGAGGGACAGAGAGTGAGAGTTTGAGAGACTTATTGGCAAGAAGGAGGAGGAGCTCTGGCGTCATTGACAATCCACGAAGGCGAGAGAGAAAGAGTTGCAATCTAGGTCGGTCTGGGCAAATTTGGAGGTGCTAGCAACAGAGAGAGAGAGAGAGAGAGAGAGAATGATTGTGTGAGATTAGATTAGGGCTTTTAACCTAGCTGGGCTGATCGACGGTCGGAAACCATCCAAGTGTCAAATTCTTCTCTTTTTTTGGTGTCCAATCTGTACTCGCCGTATCTCAAACGTATCCCGTGTGTATCTGAGCCATATTAGAATAAAAAAAATCATTTTTTTTTTCACTTGATACTCTCCAGGTACGGTTGTACCTGTATCTGTATCGGGTACATATCGGATACCTATATGATGGCAAAAATGCTGTATCGATGCATCAAAGCTACTATGGCAATGTATTTTTATAAAGTACAAGAAACTTGTATAAAATTTTATGTTTATACTTTTTATGATTAAATTATTATCATATTTTTATGTAATAATTGTTTTCAAGTTTACTATATAAAGATTTTAAGAAATTGAAATAACTAAATTAAAATTTGAACTTGCAAACTCTGTGCAATTGTACTATCCATTTTAGCTAATAGGTAAAATATATTACTTTTTTTTTTTTTACTTTAGTAACTTCTTTAATTATATGTTATGTATCTTTTTATTAAAGGTTATTATATATTATATTTGAAAAATGTGTGCATCACTTCAATTAGACTTTTGCTTGTGCTTTGTGCTTTGGCTCCAAGAGGCTTGTGCGCTTAAATGTTCTTGAATGCTACTTTTACTATTTGTTCTAGCAAGTTGAATGCTATTTATTTATATAATAACCTTTATTTATCTTTCTATCTATATATATAAAGAAGAAAAATTCTATCTTTTCCTGTATGTTCTTTCAAGTTGAATGCTACTTATTTATATAATGACCTTTATATATATATATATATATATTATATATATATATAAAGAAGAAAAATTCTACCTTTTCGCATCTCAGTTCCTTGCATATGCCACTCTTTGTTGAACCCTTTGCTATAATGGCTTAACAAATCTATGGAGATGTACCAATTGGAACCAGCCTGGGCAGTTTTGCCTTTATCAGAAATAACATGCTTAAAGTAGTAGTTTCCATTAGTTCATAGATCACTGGGGGCACTCTTTTATGTTTCCTTTGGTGCTTAATCCTCCATTCTTTGAAATTTCTTTTACCAGCAAGTAGGCAACAGGATCTGAAGCTTTTAGTGATATTACATGTCATCTTTGAGTTAGGCCTTCGGTCTTCATCTGTCATCTTAATATTCTTTATTAATGACCCTGGCATTTAGTTGATGTAGCTTAGTTCTTTTGTTTTTCAGGAAAAACTCTATCAATGGATCCGGAGACAACAAGAAGAAGGATCTAGAGTTACAACAGTTGATATTCTCAATTACATTCAGGTATTTTTAACTATTCACCTTACTAATTTGTTTAGGATCTTTTATAATCTAATGACATTGTTTTTTTTTTTTTTTTTTGATGGTTTAATGACATTGTATTAAACTTATATGGACTCTGAATTTAAATTGAACATTAATTTTAAATAATAATAGTGATATAATATAAAGATTGACTTAGTTGACTAAGAGGCTGCTATTGATATCGGGCTTGGGATTTAACTTTTCTAATCAAAGCTGTCTGGTGGGTATTCTTGCTGTAAATGTTATTGTCAAGATTTCACCTTATTCATATAGGCATTTGCTCTTCGTGTACTGCTTCTATGTCTGTGTGATTGTGTATATCTAATGCTCATTAGGTTCTGTTTGTATTGGCATAAAATTTTTCTTGGAAAATACTCTTTGGATTTTTTGATGTTTGGTGCAGTAGAAAAACTTTAACAGAATTGTCTTCACAGTCAAAGAAGACTAAGCTTAATTGGCAGAAGAGGAACCATTTTGCAAAATATTATTGTCTAACAATCTGATCTCGCTCTCTTCATCAGAGACCCAGACTGAGTCTCCTCCATCCGTTCCCATAGGCTGTTGTGCCACCCTCCACCCACACCCATGGCACATCTCTTATCTGTTTTTTTTTTTTTTTTTTTTTTTTTGGGGACTGAAATCAGTAGACACTGCTCTTATCTGACCAGCCAGTTGCTGCTGTAATTTGCGATTAGCTCCTAAACCCCACTAGTCTATCATGTCTCCACTGTGTTCCTCCACGTATCCTATAATTTGGTGTATTTGCACCTCAATTAGGTTGACCTGCCATTTTGTACCCTCAATTCATCACCACCGCCTGACTTCAACACGTAGAAGGACAGAGAGGCACACCAAACTTTAATTCCACAAGTTGATTATTAAATGAAAGAGAAATAGGGGGAGGGAAGGGGGTGGCAGAGGGCATTGGAAAGAAAGGAGGTGCTATGATTAAGATTTGTTGTTGACTTCATTTAAAAAAAAGAAAATGAGAAGCAATAGGTAGACTTGGAACATTGTTCCTCTATGTTTAATGTGGTGTTTTTGAAGAGAAAGAAGGGGGGAGGGAAGGGGATGGCAGAGGGCATTGGAAAGAAAGGAGGTGCTATGAATAGGATTTGTTGTTGACTTCATTTAAAAAAAAAAGAAAAAATAAAATGAGAAGCAATGGGCAGACTTCGAATGTTGTTCCTCTATGTTTAAAGAGAAAGAAGGGCTCATTGCTTTGAGGGGAAAGAGATGCACATGACAAAGTTGAAGTTTTTCTTCTTGAAGACTTTATGTGATGGGACTTTGACTCTCCGTGCTTTTTCCGTTTTGGACATTCTATAGTTCTTGGATACTTTTGAGTTTTTAACCTCTCGTGTTTTTCTTTTTCTTTTTCTTTTTGTTTGGGCTTTTTCTTTTTTGGATTTTATATACTTCTGATGTATTATGGTTGTGCCCCTTTAATTTAATTTTTTTTTTTATGGATTTTATACTTATCAATGATAACATTGAGACGTTTTTAAGATTTCAAATACAAAATTGAAACAACTGATAGTTTTTCTTCACTAAATTAATATCTGACATAATTTAAAATTATAATAGTATTTATATAAACTCTGCAAGAGAGAGAGAGGGGGTGAGGGGTGGGGTTAAATCTGCCTGCCGGTTACTTGGAACTTTCACAATACTGGGAGCCTTTTGCACTATGTGTAGTTTTATATTAGCTGTTTTGTATTTCTTAGACATATTTGAAATTGAAGTTGCTCTAATCCTTGTGCAGAATGAGCTGGACTACTGTGGGGAGGAGCCATCAATGTCCCCTAGAGTTCCAGTGCAACATCAGTACTCTCAACCTGTAACAAATTTCATGAACTCTGGTTTCCCAATCTCGTCAGGCTCATCTTGCCCAACAACTGCTGTGCAAGGAATTCGTTCCGAGCACTGTGACCAGCAATCCAAGAACTCAGTGTTCTCAAATGCTTTATCAAGCCCTGTTCGTCAGAGTCTTCAGCATTATCACATTACTCGGGGAGGGTATTGCCCAAATGGTGGTCTTCCCTTAGGGAATGGAGCCAGGAATAATGAACCCACAATTATTAATAACCAGAGCAGGGATTCTAGTGCTCTGAGTCTCAGTTCCAACGATTCTGCCATGGACATGCACGCAGATAGTCCTGCTCATGAATTCATTTACTGATATTTTGCCCATTTCACTAGTCCCTTGCCATGGAGTTCAACTGTTCAAGACTAGGGAAGAATTATGGTGATATGAAGCTCTTTTGTTCGTTTCCCATAAGAAATGAAAGCACTGGATGGAAATGATACCGTGACCTCTTAATTTACTTCTCTTGCTGTCGTTGAAGATTGATTTGGGTCTTCTGTATCTTCTGTAAAGCGTTTTTGTTGAATATATCTTTAACAATTAAACTGGCACCTGTGGTTTTACTTACCAAAAAGAGGCACCAATGTTTTTGGTTTTTAGTTGTTTTTGTTGCAATTTTTTTTCCTTTTCTTTTTGGGCATAAATTATATAATTTCTCTATAGTTTAGAGGTGGTTTAAAAGTAAACCTTGGACGTTACTAAGTTCTAATTAAAAGAGTGAATGTTTTATATTTTCAATTTGTTTTCTTAGTCATTATTCACTAAACAAAACTGCATTGGAGATATTATGGATATTACAGACTTGTCACATATCGTGCAGAACTTGAACCAGGTTGAGCTATGGAGGCTCCCTCAAGGCTATGCTTGCTTGACTTGTAACACTTGAGATGGACGTTATTAAAAACGGCTATGAGAAGCTACGAGTGCTAGTTAGTGAGCTGTTGTCTAAAATTGGGAATAAAAACTCTGGAGTTAAAAGACTAGGGGGAGGGACCCCTAAGAAGGTCCTTTTGAAGTTAAGAGTAGGGCGTGAAGTTTCTAATAATTTTTCTTTGGCATGGGGTTAATCTTTTAAGATTCTTGGGAATGTTGAAACTCAAGACTCTCAAGTATTCTCATGTGCTTTTTTGCGAATCTCACTAAGAAATTTAGATACTGTTTCACTCAATCTCACTTTTGTAGGAAAGTGGAATCTCCTAAAAAAAAAGTTGGGGGTATTCACATTTTCAAGTTTGGAAAAAGTTTTTTATTTTATTTTTTTAATTGGACAATTGTTATGGATTCAACACTCATTTTAAAATTGTGATTAATAATTAGTCTAAAAAATATATTTATATCTTCTATTTGGTATTGAGTTATATACTAAAAGAATAAATTATTTTTGTTCATAAGACATGATTTTGTAATTTCCAAGAACAAGAATTTAAATAATTATTTTTGTATTATTATACATGTCAATTAGAAATGTTAATTAGACTATTGTTTTAGTAAATCTTCCATGATTTATAGTTTATATTTTGTTTCACATTTTTTATTTGGAAAAAAAACCTTTACATTATGTTTACAAATCTAATGATATTTTGAGAAGAATAAATCATTCTTATGAGATTCTCAATAATAAACTAAACATAAGAGTCTCATATTCCTAGGAATCATATCAAATTTCTAATAAAGCCAATATAAGAATAATTACATTCTTAGTTATCTAGATTTCTAGACATAAGAATTTAGATATCGAGGATAATGTAGATTCCCACAACCCAAATGCTTTGTGAAAGTTTTAGGGAAAGGAGGAAGTAAATTAGATAGAGTACATGCCTTGCTTTTCACCTATTCATGGAGGAGAAGCCATAGTTTTCAAAATTGTACTAAATATTTAATTGTCAAGGATTGGTATATCAAAAGATTCGTTTAACTGTTGGGACATTAGTTCAATAGTTGGTTTAATAATTTATTATTTTAAAGTATGTATAAAAAAAATTAAATAGGGAAAAAAAAAACTTATCAAGTATCAACTACTCAATTATCATATTAAGTTATATTTAACAGAAATAGAATGCTTAAAGCCTTTAATAAACTTATTAAAAATAGCAAAAGCTAAGATATCAAATCATACTTGTACCTTGAGCTATAATAATTGGTTTTCACTCACTTGATTGTACAAATGTCTTCTTTAATCACCTTATATGCTCTTTGTTACCGTCTTTATACAAACTGAAAGCTCAAAAATGTGTTAAAAATACAAGAGCTGTTCAGACCCCCAAATTAAATATTACGGCTCGATTGATTTTACTCTAACTTGTACTAAGTGCGGAATAGAGTAAATGCGAGTTGATAAATAAACAAGCTACTTTAACCCATAATCATAATATCACAGCAGTAAGATGAAAGGTAAAAGAGTAGGGAAGAAGAATGCAAACACAAGATAACACACCGATGTGTTATCGAAGAGGAAATCGAAATACTCGGCGTAAAACCTCTCCGTCGCCCTCTAAGCGGTAAATCGATCCACTAGAGAATATAGTTGGAGTACACGAATAACAAAAGACCCTCCAAGCCTAGTCTACCCAATGTACTTAAGCCCTCCAAGCTCCTTAAGTTCCTGCTACCAACTGACTTCGCCAAGCCTTGTTTTCTCTAGTTCTTCGGATCCCGCAATATGCCTGATTGCATCCGCTAAGCCTCATCGGCTTCTTTTGGCAAATCCCCAATGCTTCCCAGCTCCAAAACACTCTCTATACTCTGAAAATATATGAGTTGTGTTTGGGTACAAATCTCCTCTCAAGGTATGACAATGGGAGAGGGAAGGAGAAGAGGCTAGAATGATTTTCTACTAAGGATGAGTAGCTCTCTCTCTAAAAGATGGGTGTGTGTGTTGTAGAAAACCTATTTAGGGTTTTTCTCTCTAAATGACCTCCTCTACTTTTGTGGGTAATGAGGGTATATATAGTATGGGTGAAGGGTAAAAAAATCACATTTAAAAATCTTCCAGGCAGGGAGTCTCACGGGTATCTTGCGGGAAGACCTTACTTACTAAATACTCGCGAAATTGATAGCCTGGCACGATTGTTCAGCTTCTAATCATGCGCTTCTTACATGCCCTTTTTGCAGGAACCCTTCTCCCAAACTTCTTGTGAGCTAATCGCGAAATGCACTGATCTTCAATCAAGCTTGAGTCTTCACCAACTTAATACTAAACCCAATACAATAAAATTTCACAAAATACAAGAAACAAAATTAAAGCAATTACAACACTTTTTGTCATGGAATAAAGTCAATATAAAATATAGTTGTAAATCACAACTTTACACAAATTACAAACATGAAGTATCCCAATTATTTACCACAGTACAAAATTAGTTGTATTCCAATAATTATTAAACTTATGGTACTTTTGGTATACTGAATGAATATTACAACAAGAATGATAATTTTTATTACTAGGAATAACAAGTGTTATAAAGGGAAAAAAAAAACCTATCGATAGGTTTGGTTGTAAGTTGTATTATTAAAATCGGGGTTGACTTTCCTCGCATTTAAAACCTTCTTATTCTCTCATATTTTAATATAGCTGAATGCCATGTGACAGAAAAACAATCCAATGATTGAAAAAAATGTCCACAACAACTACAATTTCTCTTTCTTTCTTTGTCTCTTCTTTCCCCCTTTCACCAACGAGGCAACAACATCACCAAAGCAAGTCCAAATTAGAGCTTGCCTTCTGTGTATTATTGATTTAGAATAATTTTAGCAAAATATAAACAAACGAAAAAAAAAAATCACCTCTGATCTGCAACAGACTTGACACTTGCACAAAGCAAAAAAAATGATCTTGGAAGTTGGATCTAACGGCATGATCACACCATAATATGATGCATTCTCACTCGTACAATGACCCAACTTGGTGGATGGTGTTGCTTCGCCAATTTATGGAAGGAATTAATTAAAAGTTAGTTATTTACTGAAGAGTCATGTTTCTTAGATAAAATACATCTCTTGAAAAACATGTATATCTCTTCCCAAGGAATACGAAGGAGTCTATAAATACTAAGGCTCCTCATTCCTTATGTACATTAAATTTATTCTCTTTCTATCAATGTTGGTGATTCCCACCCTAGCAAGATTGTCATCCACACTTCAAGATCTAACAGTGGTATAAGAGCCAGGTTATTGATCCAATTTCTTTAACAAGAATTGTGTTAATCATCGTTAACTAAATCTAATTGTGTGGGTGGTATAGATTTTGGTGGTGCTCCACTTATTTAGTGACAAAGAGAAGATTTCACAGTAACAAAGCACCCACAAAGAACCTATGAGGAAGATTGTAACACTTTGATCAGAGAGGAACTAGACGATAAGACAATACTCAACGACCTCTGGCAATGGATCATGATCACTTCTGGTGGAACTAATTCATGGCTTGGGCTCGTAGCTTCAATGGGTGGACAACACAGTACTAATTCATGGTAATGGTCTACGAAGTGAAGCGGTGAAATGTCTCAGCCTAAGGATGAAGGAGATTGCATGGTGATGTAACAGTTAGGTGACACCATGATACTGTATGACTGTAAATTGAAAACCATGGGGGACCATGCAACATTTCGATGAATTGATGCCATAAATGTAACCACTGAGATGCATGAAAAAATGGGAGCATTATTAGTGCATAATCTTCCTGGATACATGTAAAGTCAGGGACAGAAAAATGATTCAAACTTAGGGGGGCGGGGGGGCAAAGTTCTTTGTTCAAGAATTTTAAAAAGTTGGAATATTAATACTAGAGGTTGACAAAGATGTATTATCCAAATGTTTAGCTAACTGTTTTTCTTGATATTCTTGGGACAACCAAACAAGGGATGATTTGATAATTTTTTTCACTTTTGGTTTCATGAGTCAGCTTGTAAATTATTTGGGAGAAGGAGGCCAAGTATATTAATTTTAGAGCCAAAAGTAAATTTTTTTATGCTAATATATAAACTAGGGATTTTTTTTTTTCAAAGGCTGGGGGGGGGGGGGGGGGGGGGGGGGGTGTGGGGCGCATGGCCCCCCTTAGCCCCAACGTAGTTCCGTCCCTTGTAAAGGAAATTTACATGTTGAAGAGACAGTTGATAATGTGTCCGTGAGTGCTGAATTAATGATTTTAGTTCACGTACTCGTCACCCATGTGTCATTGAGCTCCTGAATTTATGATTCTAGTTCAAGACTCGATTTTCTTTATCTTTGCTTTGATTAGGAAAAATGAAACCTTCTTAACCTAGGCTTGGCAATAAAATAAATTAGATATAGGTGACTAATCACACCTTAGAAATCCCAATGGTTGGTGGTGATTCATAATTAAAATAATTCATTGATAATCCTTATACATAGTGCACACACAGGGTTCACATAGTCATTACGCATTTGTACATGATTCACTCTCCCTTTCTTCTCCAAATAGAAGGAAGGAGGGAAGGAGAGGCCCCCGTAGTCTTCTCTATCCTTATCCACACACCATCATGGAACATCGCATCTTCGTAGCACTAAAAGGGTGGTTGAAACCATTGCTTTTGCGAAGCGGGGTATTGACAAGAGTAAAGTATGTAATTAATACATTAATCTAGACATAGAAGCATAGAAATAATATACTAATCAGAAAAATTAAGCAAGCATCAATATATAAACATGCTAAACATAAAAGCAAAGCATGGCATTTAGTTGATTAAATAAATATCTAGACTAATAAAGCAATAAAAAGGTTTAAGAAGCTTACTAAGGGAGTAATTAAGAGGCTAATGAAGACTTGATTTAAGGCTTTAAAGACTTAGAAAAATGAGATTTTTGTACTGTGGCCTAGTTTAGAAAGATTAGAGGTGGCAATAGTTGATGACGAAATAAATTGGGAAGGGAGATTTATATTTAGAGGAAAATGAGGTGGAAAACATGCTTATCCTTGCCATGAATCCAGGTAAATGGCAGGGATGGTACTATTTTTCTGCTCATGCTTCTATAAACTTTTAAAAGCTTCTAGGCTTTTTTAGTCTCATTTTTCCGGCCAAAATGGGCTTTTGCCCCCCCCCCCCCCCCCCCACCTTTTTTTTAATATCCAGCAAAATGTCCATTGTCTAAAACTATTTAAGAAAATGTCCCTGTTTTGAAACTCGATTTTCTAAAAATCGAGTTATAGCGAATAGAAAATTAATTTTTTTTTTTTTTTCTGGAACTCGAGTTCCATGACTTGAGTACTTTACATAGAACTCGAGTTCCAGAAATTTTTTTTTTTCTATGTCCACGTTTGCTATAACTCGATGTTCCAAAAATCGAGTTTCAAAACAAGGACATTTTCCTAATAAGTTTCAGACATGAGGTATTTTGATGGAAAGTTTGTGACAAAGGGGTAAAAGCCCATTTTGGCCCATTTTTCCTATTTTCGAGTCCTATCTTTAAGCAAATGTTTGGAGGCTTCCGGAACTCAGATTTTTGTGATTTTTGCTGTTGTTGGAAAGGTATTGCAATCTACTTTCCAAAGGAACATACTTTATTTCATTCGGAGTAGCGGTCGAGAAGAAGATCCAGCAAGAAGTAGGGTGGTTCAACACAAAAATTTACAAGGATGACTATTTGCCTATCTTGTGCATGTGATATCTCTCAATCCTGAGTTGATCTTGTCGAATGGTTTGTTCCGGGATGTAGACAATTGATCATAATTCATGGAAGTATAAGCGCTTTGCATCATTCATGCCTAAAACAAAACAATTTTTTTTACGTGAAGACACCGAAAGAAATTAACTTTTTGATCTTAAAAACATATTTTGTTCAATTTGTTCTAACTTTGTGAACTTACTTAAGGATCTTGCCGACCTTTTTTTTTTTTGGACAAGTAAGGCGTTGTTGGAATGGTTGTGATGCCTATTTTCTAAATATGGTTGCTTTATTGTCCCAATCTTACCATTTGGTGAGTTGGAGGCTTTGGAAAGAAATGATAAAATCACTTTCATGCATAAAGTTTCCAGATTAATATATTTGTTAAATTCTTTTTATTCAAGTGAAGTTTTTGTCATCCAAATATACCAAATCGGATCTTATCATGAGACCTTTCCAATAACTCCTATTTTGGGCCAATTGGTGGTCGTTTGATTATAATTTAACCAAGGTTAAACCATAATCAAACTTTGTAAAAATGGCCAAGTCTTTTGGTTAAAGATTCAACTTTTTGTGATATCTTATTCATTTCAACTACGAACTGGGCTTATGAACTATCATCTTAAAGAGAATTTCATGGTCTTTAACATGATCACAAATTTATCATGATCGGAAAGTTGGAATATTGGCTAACCTTGATTAAGCATCAATTAGGGTTGGTCAAACTTAGTTAAATGGTTTTAAATGGTGGATTAGGTTAAAACAAGGTGACATTTGGGTGTTGGACAAATTTAAAGTTAATTTGACTATTGATCAACTTTGTCAAACCTTGTTAAACTTAGTCATGGTGAGGTAATTTTAGGGTGTTGAGCTCTTGAACCGTCAGAATAATTTATCTAACATCCGATTAGGAAAAATTACATTATTTTATGTAGCTCCTTATTTTTTCATATTAAAAATGCATTTTTTATTTTTATTTTTTAGGGTTCAAATCTTATTTTTGCATGCAAATTGAAGCTGGCCAAAATAGAATTGAAGACACCCCATTTTACAACTCCCATTTAACCTCACTTGCATTGTACCTTGCATCCCATTGTATGTCACATTATAGGGACAAATTGTAATTTCGATTGTTTGATTTCTAATTACATTGAATGATATAAATCTTGAAGTTATAACGATCAGAACAACAGTTCGTGAGCCTTAATTGGACAATCGAATTGAAAGATAGCAAGAAAACAAGTTTTAACGGTAAAGTACACTTGCATGAATTAGGTCCAGACCATACGTGATTATGTACTCTTAATTTTAATTGGTCTATTTTTATTCCAATTTAAATTAAATGATGTGTCATAATGCTATTGCTTTAGGATATAGTTTATGATACGGTTGCATGCACCCGATCTAATCTAGAGACAAATCATTAATTGATTCCTTACAAAATTGGTAAAAATTGGTCAATTAAAAAATTAATTAATTAATTTGACATATTTAGAATTAATTTTTTGAGCTTGTGGACCAAAAAATTAGAAAAATAAGTCAAAATTCGGAAGGAATCAAATTACAACTGAAACAAAAGCTAGTGCATGCAGGTAAGATTTTTAAACCTTTCTTTTTAATTATGTGTGGGCCCAAGCGCCTGCACCCAATGTGCTTTTCGTCTCCCCTTGTTGTGCATGATTGTCGTGCTCTAAGAAATACACCACATCCAAGTGGATTGGATTGCCACCTAGGTTAAGTTTAGGAACCATGTATGTGCCACTTGCAAAGGATCTGATCTACCCAAAGTTTGTGTCCAGTGTTAAGGTACAAAGATGGAAAGGTGTTAGACACTCAACTCTACCTGACTCATGGGTCGATCTCCACTCATTATGTTCCATATCCTAATTCTATCAAAGAGTCCCCTAAAAGGCTATCCCATACACCCCGACACACTAATCCTAACCTAGCACACACCCTAGCATTCATCTAAACATGGCATTATCACAACAAACATCTCATATCATCATCCATCTCCTCACATCATCATGGTAACCTTATTCATGTCCTAATATACATCTAAGCATGGTATATGCCCTACCATTCATCTAAGCATTTCATGATCTATCTCATGGCATCACATATTATTTAGCATCACATTTCATCACAAGGCAACAAACGTGTCATCATAAAATCGCAAGGGTAGCAACATCAACACAAGACAAAAACATCAAATGAGGCAGCAACATCACATCACATCACATCATACCATTGCATATTCATCTCATTTCATATATGCATGTTCATATTGTAATGCATGTACTTATCTCTACTTACCATATTGCATCATCACTACAACACCTATGAATTAATGCATGTTCATGTAAATACAAGCACATTAACCCTAATTTTTAATCTAAACTAACAAAGCACGTGAACATGTTATTCTACTGCTTGCTGACTTATACATTCATTTACTTAAATTAAGAAAAATAGGAAGAAAAAAAAGAACAAGCAATTTTGGAATTTTGAGTTAACCATGCGTGCGCATGCAGAAGCATGTGTATGCATGGTTGTGGAGATGCGTACGCATGCACAAGCATGCTCACGCATCCCTGCCCAAAAATGCAACAGAAAACAAACAATTAAACCACTCCTAAACTATCCTAGCATGCTTCTAACTACTAAAACAATAAAACCTGTCTACACAGCAATTTATCAAAGCTATTAGAAAACTAAAAAACAAAAGAAAAGAAAGAGAAAAGGGAAGAACAATACATCGAACAAAAGAGTTCTTGAAGATCGATTTTGACCATTCTCCTCAGTCAATTTACAAAACAAATACCCAAACGGGTTAACAAGTTTAACTAAAGGGCTTAAACCCAAAGAGGTCCCAGTCAAGAAAACTTTAACTTGAAGATGTTTTTTTTTAAAGTAAAAGCTCCCTCTTTGAATATTTTTTTGCAGTAAATTCAGCGTGTCTTGGGAAAATGGCCGTAGAGGACCTTTTATAGTGTTTAAAGAGGGGTGCAGGGCTCTTCCCAAGCGATGTGAAATTAGCTCTGCATGTGTTTTCAATAAAAAAATTTCTTATAGCTTTTGAAACCCTACATGCGTGTGCGTGCCCGAGGGTGTGCACAGTGGCGAAGCCGGCAATTTATCATTGAGGGGGCCGACTAGTACTATTAAGTGTTAACATAAATTAATACACAATTACTTTATAACCATATTATATTTATATGACACATTATGTCGATTAATTAGATTCCATGAAAACGAAAATGTAATATACTTAATATTTTTGCATTATCTATATTTGTGATTTAGTTTTGAAAGTACCCAAAGATATAGTAAAATAGAACTCTAATTTATTGACTTAATTTTTAGCAAAGATACTCATATGTTTTTAAACCGGTCTTACAATTAACCAACGCCAAAGTGTGTGTAGTATTAGGAGATTGTGTTTTGAATATTTGTACCGAAGTCATCCCTATTTAAAGGGTTTTTATTATTTAATATTTGTAATTTAGTTTGGGCAAGATTTAGGTACAGTACATAGGTGTTATTTCTTAAGTTTTTCTTTTCAAATTCTACCATGTGGATTTTTTTTTATGGGATAAAAGTTTATTTTTTAGTTAAGTAGTCACATAGTAAAATCTTAAAAAAACCTAAAAAATAACACTTAATGTACTGTATCTAAATTTTACCAATTTTGTTTATTATGTATACAAATGCTTGGAGTCTTGCCGTTGTACTAAACTTTACAAATACTAGTATTTTATAAACTGGTCAATATTAAAAGGTAAGAAATTCAATTTAAACGGTAAAAGTTTTAGACTTCCAGGAAGTGTTACAGTGTACCTGTAATAAAGTTATTAAAAAAAATAATGCTAATAACATAATATTTTTATAATAGTTTTACAATAAATTCTAAGTGTAAGTGTAAACAGTTAGCGGTGGGTAGAAAATGATATATGCAATGGGTTCAAATAAGAATCGATAACAGATTATCAACTAAATTTTGTTATAAAATTATTATGAAAATATTGTGAAAGTAGCCTTAATTTTTTAAGGAAAAATATTAAAACCACAAATTCTTGAACAACTAGTTTTAAAAGTTGGTGTTGTGTAAATAAAAAAAAAGGTTGACAGTCACTTAATCAGTGTCAAAAGTGAGAGAACAGAACATGAAAAACAAGAGAATAGGAAACAATGAAAAAAGAACTTGTCCGATCTGATCCGCTTGCCTTGTACCGAAGTATCTGGAATCAGAGGCTTATCTTCTCAACTAGTTGAGTTTTGTGTGATTTTTTTTAAAAGAGTTCACTTTGCTACCTCCACTGCTTGCCTCACTCCTCCACCCATGGCAAACTCCAGTAAGTAAGAGAGTTTTTTCCCCCTAATGACTAATGGAAAAAAAAAAAAAAAAAACTAAAATCCCTCTCTACTAATCCTATTTATATAAATATAAATCAAAATTTTAATAAAATGGGGGCCAGTAGGCTTACATACTTAAGAAATTTTTTTTATTTTATTTTCTAGATAACTAGATAACTCATATATATTTGGAAATTTTGAAAAGATTTTTTTTGGGGGGGGGGGGGGGGGGGGCATGGCTCCCTTCGTTCTCATCGTGGCTCTGCCAATGGGTGCACAGGCATGGTCAATGCATGCGTACACAGGCAATGTACTTGCATGCACCATTTTTCCCTTCCAAAACATCTGTCATGTTAAAGAGTTTCTATAACTAGGCCCTAGACCAATTATGGACCCTTCTAGTGATATTGTCGTTAGAAAATGGGGCTTAAGTTGTAGGGAGCACAAAATGAGATGTCTACATTATGCCCTAATTCTTTTAAATCAAGCATGCTATTATTTTCAAGTTCTTCACATGTTATTGATTGTTAGCATTCTAGATCTAGGTTGTTCTTAGTTTTTCATGCTTTAGGGTTTTCAATTCAAATAACATGTTCATATGCCCTTAGATTAAGGTTTATTACACATCACACAAATATTCACCAAGTTTTCCATTTCAATTCTTATTATCTATCTTTGCATGCTTAGAATAGGGTTTCATCATGCACTTGAATGCTTGTTTCACTCCTCAATCACATGTTCTTGAATGATCTAAATTTTTGAATGATGTGATATACACATTGGCCACCTAAGTTTAGATGACCGGTTTTACCGAGCAAGTTGGGAGCCTAACACCTTTCCAATTTTGTAACCTTCAAACTTAGATCAAGGGTTAGTAGATTATGTGGTGTGGTAGTTGTGAACCAATATGTTCTTCTAAAATGTTTAAAATGAGTGATTTCATGCAATTTATTTTTGACTAGTGGTCATGTGAGCCTTCTCACTTGCTCATTTAATTGCACACTTTTACATGTAGCTTGGCTTTGGCAAAAAAAAAAAAAAAAAAAATACATGTTTACATAAAACCTGATGGTGAACTAAAAATTGGACCATCTCCAATTCGTCCATAGAGTTGTCCAGGACCAAAAAGGTTAACTCAACATAAGAAGATCATCCACTGTCAGGAGGTCGTCTGTGGGTATGATGGTCGTCCATCAGGGAAACACTTGGACGACCTCTCAACACTTAGAAAATTTTAAGAATAGATTTATGTACAAAAGCTTATTATGTGGACCACGTTCTACTATTTTGAAGTTTGAGCAAAATCTTTGTTCATCGCTATAACTTCCGACTAAGTACTTAACTTTTAATGGCGGTTATAGAGGATAAGATTGAACCTTCTAATTTCTATAGCAGTTGTGAAAGTTAAGCTTGAACCCTCTAACTTCTGTACACATTGAGAAAGTTACTAAACAAGTAACTACTCCAAGGCTCACTATATAAGGACTCATCCACATCAAATGAAAATAAGTTTCCACTACCCCTAAAGTTGGAATTCTTGAGTTCTATAGAGAAAACTAACTTCAGCATCGGAGAGTTCTTGGCCGATTCACCCCTGTCACCTTTGATCTTGTATTTCTTTCTTTTCAGGCCTTCCCAGTAACTGTTAGCCCATTAAAGCCCGGAGCATTCAGTCTACTGATTTTTTGTGCATCATCAGTTGGCGCCGTCTATGGGGAAGATTAAATTAAATTTGTGTTTTGTAATTTATCTTTCTCAAAAAAAAGGCTGTATGGTTCGAACAAGGTCAATGGCCACTAGTCTAGGCCACCAGGAGAGTGGGAACGCTTCCAGCCACCCTAATTGCACTCACTAGTCAGTACCTGTTATGCCACCACCTTCCGTCCAACAAATACAATCTATGGTAGCCGTTGTGGCAGAGTTAACCCGTCAGAATCAGGAGTTGACTCGAGAGATCAACAAAAGAAGGTAACGTAATGAAAGGTGTGTGGAAGGGCAGGCTCAAAGTCAAGAAGTTAGAGAAGGAGAAAATGTTGAGTGCGAGAACCACTCAAGGGGAACAGCATCGCGTAGGGTGCCACATTTGGAAAGGGAAATGGATCAAATGAGGAGGACTATGGACAAGATGAGAGAGAATATGAGAAGGACGAGTCATGTAGATGATTTAGTTCATCGAACCGATTCCCCTTTCGTAACTTCCATCAATAGTCATTCTCTGCCTTCCAACTTCAAGATGCCTTCGTTAGATTCGTATGATGGAACGCGCAACTCATGTGGTCACATTGCAACCTTCAAGACCACAATGCACCTTCAAGGAGTTCCAGACGAGATAATGTGTAGGGCCTTCCCAACCACCCTTAAAGGGCCAGCGCGGGTGTGGTTCAGTAAAATACCTTCAAACATTGTTGTTTCCTTCGAGGAGTTAAGCAAGTTGTTCGTTAACAACTTTATTGGAGGACAAAGGCATAAACACTCCTTGTCCAGCCTGCTAACTATACAACAAGGAGAAAATGAGAGAACAAGGAGAAAATGAGAGTTTGCGGTCCTTCATCACTTGCTTTAACATGGAAGCCCTAATGGTAGACGAGATCGACGATAAGTTGATGTTGGTAGTCTTCCACAATGGAGTTAGTTCAGATTTATTCATCCATAAGCTTTATGATCAAAAGCCACAGACCATGGCTGAACTTGTCCATTCAGCCCAAAGTTTCATAAATGCAGAGGATGCGATCATTGCCAAGAAGAGGAAGAGAGCAGAGTGATTGGAAGCAGATCTCCCACGCCATCCTGAATAAGGCCCTCGTCCAAAGAAGGCACGGATGGGAGAGAAAATAGATAGAGACAACAGGAAGGCAATTTCCTCCCCAGGAAGAGGTCAGCATTACACGCCCTTAAATGTTTCACTTGATCAGGTGCTTATGTAGATCAAGGATGATCCATCCTTAAAGTGGCCAGAGAAGATGAAGGGAGATCCTAATAAGCGCAATAAGAATAAGTATTGCAGCTTACATAGAGATCATGAGCATGACACGGACGAGTGCTATGACTTAAAGCAGTAGATAGAGAATCTCATTAGGCAGGGAAAGTTGAGAAATTTTCTTGGACAAGATCATAAGAACGAGAAGTTGAAAGGAAAGATAGAAGAGCTATCACGACCACCATTTAGAGAAATAAGAGTTATTGTAGGAGGAATTTCAACAGGGCAATCTTCTAAGTTAAGGAAGACCTACTTGAAGGTGGTGCAGAATGTCCAACTCTCTGGACGACCACTAAGGACGAGGGGGGCAGACAAGCAGGCCATTACTTTCATAGACGAAGACATTGGAAGGGTCCATCATCCACATGATGCTGCGATCATTATAACTTTGCTAATTGCTGATTACACGACTAAAAGGGTGTTGATATATAATGGGAGTTCAGCAGATATCCTATATTATCCCGCTTTCCAGCATATGAGGCTTGGATGAGACTAGCTTCGTCCAATAAATTCACCCTTAGTAGGATTTGGAGGAATGAAGGCATAACCAATGGGCACTATTACTCTACCTATAGTGGTAGGAACGTATCCACAGAAGATAGCCAAAGAAGTAAATTTCTTTTGTTCGTCTTCCTATAATGCCATCATTGGAAGACCAACTTTAAACAATTGGAAGGCAATAATGACTACTTATCACCTATTTGTCATGTTCCCAACATATTACGGAATAGGGCAAGTACAAGGAGATTAATTAGCCGCTAGAGAATGCTACTTAGCCATGTTGACTATGGATGAGCATGTGCAGATGATGAATATAGAGGAAAGAAGGGTTGTTGTAGAGCCTACTGAAGTACTGGAAGACATCCTTCTGGAAGAGGGTAATCTCAAGAAATTTACCAGAATTGGAACAAGTATGGAGGAGAAGACAAAGCAAGACCTTGTCTAGTTCTTGAGAAAGAGCATTGATGTTTTCACGTGGAGTCATGAAGACATGCCAGGAATTGACCCAAGGGTCATTACTCTTCGTTTGAAAGTGTATCCATCTTCCAAGCTTGTTTGTCAGAGAAGAGAGTTTTTGCTCCTGAGCTAGATAATGCTATCAAGGAAGAAGTCCAAAAGTTAACCACAGCAGAATTTATTCGGGAAGTCTATTACCCAAATTGGTTAGCTAATGTGGTGATGGTCAAGAAGGCTAATGGCAAGTGGAGGATGTGTGTAGATTTCACTGATTTGAACAAGGCTTGCCCCATGGATAGTTATCTGTTGCCACGTATTGACTAATTGGTAGACTCAACAGTAGGTCACCAATTGTTAAGCTACATGGATGTCTTTTCAGGTTATAACCAGATAAAGATGGATGAGACAAATCAAGAGAAGACATCCTTCAATACCAGTCAAGGTTTATTTTGTTATAAAGTGATGCCTTTTGGTTTGAAGAACGCGAGGGCAATTTAAAAGAGGATGGTCAATCATATGTTTCGTCCATAGATAGGACGGAATGTAGTTGTTTATGTAGATGACATGCTGGTAAAGAGCTTGGATGAGAAGAAACATCTAGACGACCTACAGGAGACCTTTGACACACTTAGATGGTACAACATGAAGCTGAATCCAAGTGTGCCTTTGGGGTTTCGTCAGGGAAGTTCCTTAGGTTAATGGTTTCACAAGGGGGAATTGAAGCGAATCCTGATAAGATCCAAGTAATACTGAACATGGAACCACCAAAAAATGTTAAGGAAGTCTAGTCCTTCGCTGGACAAGTTGCAGCTCTAAACAGGTTTCTTTCAAAAGTTATTGATAAATGTTTGCCATTTTTTAAAGTTCTCAAGAAGGCGTTTGAATGGACGGATGAGTGCCAAAGAGCCTTCCAAGATCTTAAGGTTTATCTAACCACAACTCCCTTGCTAAGTCCATCCATACAAGGTGAGGAGTTGTATTTAATCAGGGAAGAAGAGAAAGTGCAAATGCCCGTGTATTATACAAGCCGAGCACTACGGGGGGCAGAAGGACGATATCCAATGATTCAAAAGTTGGCCTTTGCACTAATAACGGCTTCCAAAAAGCTAAGGCATTACTTCCAAGCTCATGTCATCAATGTCATAACAGATCATCCGCTCAAGAAGGCAATGAATAAATTGGAAGACGAAGGATGACTGATCCAATGGGCTATAGAGCTTAGCGAGTTTGATATCAGATATCAACCTAGGAATGCAATAAAAGCTCAAGCTCTAGCAGATTTCATTGCAGAGTTCACTCCCATCCATGGCGATTTAGATAAGGGAAATGAAGCTAAGGCATGGGTCATCCATGTAGATGGGTCGTCCACACTCTATGCAGGAGGAATAGGAGTTGTCTTAAAATCCCCAGAAGGGGACAAGTTGAAGTACGAAACTCGTCTACAATACCAAACAACCAACAATGAAGTTGAGTATGAAGTTCTCCTTAAAGGGATGGAATTGGCTAAGTCCTTAAAGGCCGAGTCAGTTGTCATCCAAGGAGATTCTCAGTTGATTATAGGCCAAGTGAATAGAACATGTGAAGTGAAAGAAGAGTGGATGAAGAAGTACCTCGGTAGGGTGAAACGTCTTATTAAGAAGTTTAAAGAAGCCAGTTTCCTTCAAATCCCAAGGGAGAAAAACATGGAAGTAGACGCCTTAGCAAAGGCAGCATTTGTAGATGGATTGGAGGATGAATTTGATGAAGTTCAGTACATGCCTAGCATAGATCTTCCAAAGGTGCAACAAATAGAAGGTGAAAGGAATTGGATGATCCTGATAATAGCTTACCTCAAGGATGGAAGGCTTCTAGAAGAAAAAGACGAGGCCAGAAAGCTAAGGATCAGATCAACTAAGTATGTTCTTATAGACAAAGTGCTATACAAAAGAGGCTTCTCTCAGCCTTACTTAAGGTGTTTAGCTCCAGACGAAGCAAACTACGTGTTGAGGGAAATTCATGAAGAAGCATGCAGAAACCATTCAGGAGCTAGAGCATTTGTCCACAAGGTCATTCATGTAGGTTATTACTGGCCGACCATTCAAGCAGATGCTAAGGCTTATGTAAAGGTGTGTGATCAGTGTCAACGCTTCAGCAACGTCCATAGACAACCATCAAAATATCTTACCCCAATGATGGTCCCATAGCCCTTTGCGCAATGGGGATTGGATATTTTGGGTCCCTTTCTAATAGGAACCAAGTAGATGAAGTTCCTAATGGTGGGGATTGATTACTTCACTAAGTGGGTGGAAGCTGAACCCTTAGCAAAAATCACACAGTAAAATGTAAAAAACTTTGTCTGGAAGAGTATTGTATGCCAGTTTGGAGTACCTAGGGTACTAGTGCCAAACAATGGACATCAATTCAATAACACACCCTTTAAAGACTTTTGCAAGCAACTTGAAATCAAGAATCATTATTCCTCACCCTCCCACCCACAAGCAAATGGACAAGTAGAAGTAGTAAACTGATTCTTGTTGAAAATCATCAAGACTAGGCTTGAGGGGGCAAAGGAAGTATGGCCAGATGAGCCACCAAGTGTTCTATGGACTTACAAAACTACTGTGAGGACCCTCACAGGGGAAAATCCTTTGAAACTGGCCTATGGAAGTGAGGCAGTCATGCCTACAGAGATGCACATGGCCAACCATAGGGTGATGAAGTATCAGGACAAGGAGAATGAAGAACAACTTTGTCTTAATCTCGATCTAATAGATGAGGTAAGGAAGGATGCAGAGCAGAGGACAGCAAGATATAAAAATCTTATGGCTAGACAATATGATGCAATGGTAAAACCCAAGCGTTTCAACATTGGGGACCTCGTCTTAAAGAGGGTCTCTTTGGCAACCAGAAACTCGGCCCATGGAAAACTGGGGCCTAATTGGGAAGGACCTTACAGGGTTATTGATTGCAAAAGGCAAGGATCACACTACTTAGAAGCCCTAGATGGACGGAGGCTAGAGCACGGCTAGAATGTTGAACATCTAAGAAGATACTATCAATAAAGGATCAGCCTGGACTTCACCACGGACGAGCATCATCATGGACAAAGTTAGAGTTATGTGTTACTTTCCTTATATTTATTTATGTTTATTGTTAGTAATACATGTTTTAATGTTTTAATTACCTAAAAGTGCGTTAGTTTCCAACTTGTGCATTGCCTAAGGATGACTTTGTGATGGACGAAGTCATGAACTTAGTCTGTTTGTACATAAGTATTTTTAATTCCCTAAAGGCACTAGCTTCTAAGCATATGCCATGCTTGTGGACGATGTTTATGTTGTGTATATACGATTTGGATTCCCAATGTATATAATGATGTGTGAATTTCTAATTTTCATATTATTTTCATTCAAACTAATCCACAAGAGGGCTAAAGACCCAAGACGAGTAAAATCTCTAGACGTAAGGATGTAACGTCTATAAGCTTTCCTTAAAATAAGGATGAAGCAAAGAAAAATAAACCTAAGGTATATTCGTCTAATCAATGGACGAAGTAAAACCCAAGGTATATTCGTCTAATCAATGGACAAGAAAAAACATGCACATAAAAATACTTAAAATCCATGAATGAATTTGGCCAGCCAAACAATCCAAACTTTGGACAAGTAAATTCTAGAAATGTCTTACCCAAAGACAATAAAGAACTGTCTAACCTATGGACGAGGGATAATGCAAGCTATAAGTCAAATTTATGGACGAATAAAGCTAGCAAAAGAAATATCATTCATAGACAAGTCATACTTGGGAAACAAAGAATGGTAGAGGTGTTGAGCATGAAAAATTTATCCTAACATGGACGATGTAAACAAAGGAAATTCGTTCATTCAGTTAGGACGATATAAAATGATTTCATGAGTAGACAAGCCACACTTAAAACCATGGAAATAACATGGATGATATAAATAAGGGAAATTCATTCATATATAAAGTATACTACATGTTCAACACTAAATAAGGAATGAAAATAAAAGTAGACATTTATTCATAAAAATTAAAGAAGGGTAGACAACCATTGTCCAAAAACCCTTGAGTTATTCAAAGCCAATAAAGGCAATTGTATTTGTTGCTCATCCATAAACTTGGACGAGAGAATTGTACTTAAATGAAATTTAAAAAGGTAAAGCCCAAAACAACGAGCACTCCCAAACAAGCTAAAATAAATTTTTGTAAAAAGAAAAAGAAAAAGAAAATAAGTTACTGGGATAAACCACTGGGGGCATCACCCCCAAACTTTGGGTCATCCTTGTTGGCATCAGTGGCGTCCTGGGTAGGTTCAATTGAAGCATCGTCCACCACATTGACGTCCTTGGAGCTCGTCAGAAGCGGGGAACTCTCTATGGCAATGGGGATCATGAAAAAGTCAAAATCCACCTCAGGGTAAGCCTCCTTGGCATCAGAACAGAAGTCTTTATAGCCAGCAGCATAATGATGATCTAGATGAGTCTTGAACTCGTTTGACCTCTTGAAGGCTGCAACGGCTTCCTTCTAAGCCTTCGCCATAGGCGAAGTAAACTCTTGAACCTTCACCTCTAGGTGAGTGATATGGGTTTCCTTCTTAATAGAGTCTGCCTTGAGCTCCTCCACTTCATTCTTTAGCTTCTGCTCAATTCCCTGTAGATGATTAAGCTCCTCAGTCAACCCGATTACTTCCCCCTTCTTCACTGCCGAGTTGTCCAGGTCTACCGTCATAGAAGGAAATTTTGGAACCTTAGAAGGAAGGGTCTTGCCAGACTTTTGCTTCTTAGAACCTCGATGAGTTGGAAGTTTGCCAAGGTCCACAGAATTGGATATGCCTTTCCTCTTCCCAGCCTAGAGTCGACAAGCTTTTGGACGACCAAGGGTGTAATATCGTCTTGGACCTGGACGTCCTCTTCACCCTCAGTATCGCTAGCAACACCTTTCCCTTTATTTTCCTTCATAATGGCTAACCCTATGGTAAAAAAGGAATTATTATTATTATTATTATTATTATTATTAAAAAGAAAAAAAAAAGAAAAAGAAAAAAGAAAGAAAGTTGGACGAAGCTTACTTCGACGAGTAGTCTCTTTGTGTGCAAGATTTTCTGTAGAAGGCTCAAGGTCAAGTCCCCAAACAGCTAGACGACTAAGGGTCACTAAGCTATGGAGGGACCCCTCAGGGAAGACACGAGCTCTATCAATGCACTCCAAATAAAAGTTGTTTAAACATTGACGAGTGATAGCTGCATAAACGCAAGGATAGAGTTAGACAAGGAAAAGATAAAGTAAAATGGACAAGCAAAGGAAGAAGAACATACCCTCAGGACGAAAACAACCTAGGGGGCTGGTAAAAGAGGAAAGGGGGCACTATTTACATCAACTAGGTCCCCAACCCAATTGCCCGAAATAAAAAAGAATTCTTTTTTTCAAAGCCTATTAGAAGAACTGTGGCCCTTAATCAAACTAAATTGGGGGCCCTTAGATGAAAACTGGTAAAAACCAGCAAATTTTTTAATCTCTGAGGGCTTATAGCAATCAAAGAACTCGTCCACTGTGATTGGATGGTTCCCCTCAAGCGCCTCACGCCATAGCACTTGCATGGCAACTATTGTCCTCCATCCATTAGGATTGAGCTGGTTTGGTCCAATACCCAACTTATGGAAAGACCTCTACAAATGGAATTAAGAGGAAACCTATGACTTGCTAATAGGTAAGAAGTATATACATCAAAGCCTGAAAGAGAAGAATTGCACCATTCCCCCCTTTCAGGCAAACGAGGCCTAAACTCTACAGGAATTTGATATCTACCTACTAAAGTGTTTAACTTACTTGCGTCCAAAGTAGACGCCACCTTAGGGGCACAACTATAAATTACATTTTCTTCCTCCTCCTCGTCTCGAGGAGGGCTAGGTGATCTACTTCTTTTGGATGAGCTAGCCTTAGCCCCAGAAGCCATCCTACGTTGCATCTCTTGGAAATCCTTTAAGGGAAAACCAAGAAACCCAAACGAATAATGCTCGTCTTAGGAACTACTATCACTACTACTACTAAAACTACCCTCACTACTACTCTCATAGCTACCACCACTTCTAGAGGACACGTCCTGATACTTATCTATCTCTCTCTCAGTACTACCACTAGACATAGACATAATTAGAAGAATGAATAAGACGAAAACCTAAGGATGAAGGGAAGGAATTACCTGACGAGACTAGAGACGAGGACTAGACGAGGCTCTTGGATGAGATGGCAGAAAGGAAATTATCAGAAAAGTAAAGGGTAAGAGTGAAAATGCACATATTTATAGGGCCTAAAGGGGGGCAACGAAGCGATATGGACCAACCAGAGGCTGACACGTGGCATTTTCCTCGAAAAGTTAAATCGACGCTTCAAGTCAATCAATGAGATTATGACACGTGGCACAATCTGGAACAATAAAATTCAACCAGAGTAAGGACAACATGTGGCACAACAATTGACTATTAAAATGTTGACACGTGTCAAAAGCAAATAGATATACTACAGTGTTCTGGATGACCCTTGGACAAGGGGGCAACTGATGGTGAACTAAAAATCAGACCATCTCCAATTCGTCCATAGAGTCGTCTAGGACCAAAAAGGTTAACCCAACATAAGAAGATCATCCACCGTCAGGAGGTCGTTCGTGGGTATGAAGGTCGTTCATCAGGGAAACACCTGGACGACCTCACAACACTTGGAAAATTTTCAGAATGGATTTATGTACAAAAGCTTATAATGTGGACCACGTTCTACTATTTTGAAGTATGAGCAAAATCCTTGTTCTTTAGCCTACTGATTTTCTGTGCATCATCAAAACTTATTATAATAAATAACTTAAACCTGATCCCAAATTTAAAAGTCAAAATTTTTAAATAGCATTTAAAAAAAAACACATTACTTAAATTGGAAGCTAGTTAACTTTAAAATATTCATAAATTTAAAAGCCATGATTCTTAAACAAGAATCATTTGAATTAAAAAAAATTAAATATTAATCTATAAATTGTATTATTTATTTCAAAAATTTCTAATCTCTGAATATTATATAAGGAATAAGGGTTTAGGTCCTAATAATTATTTTTTAGAATTTGAGCTCAAAATAATTTTTTTTATTTAAAAAATCTAAAGTGGAAGAAGAATGGTGGCTAGGAAGTTTATAGTATTGATAATGGATTTTTTGGTTATCCTTATTCTTGTTGAAACTCAAGCCAAAGATTTGGTCTCTACACTTTCTATCCGTCTTCACTTCCGATCCCGCTCCCTTATCCTTTTGAACTTTTTTTTTTTTTTTTTTTTTTTTTTTTTTGAGAATGTTATCCTTTTGAACTTGATAGTGTGCAAAGGTCATTTTCTCGTTGCATTAAAAAATATATTGAAATGTGTAAGGAAAAGCTAGTATGGAAAAGCTAGTATCGGACCCTGAAGATAGGCGTAGAGTGTGTTATTAAGTGTTTTAAATATTGCACACATGAGGCACATCCACTTGACCCAATATGTCGTAAGTCTACAAAGGCCGTGCTATTATGCATTGAAAAGAACATTGATAATAAGTTTGATCTTCGAGATTGTCTTATTCAATTGTGTGATAATTTAACAAAAGAATGAGTTGTTGCTCATATATGGAATCCAGGGGCTCTCCAAAAAAAAAAAAAAAAAATGGAATCCAGGGGCTAATTCCAATCTTTTATACGGTAAATAATTTTCTAAATTTATTCTCTATTTCTCTCTCGACAAGATTATACACATGTATGAAAAAATTATTTTCAAGCAACTAATACCTTTTCATGGATACAAGACAGCGGTGGGTTATAGTTAGCTTAACTGATAAAGTCTCTGATGGTTGAATAAAAGATTTGGGATTCAATCTTCGTCTACACCAAAAACTGATTAGTGTTTTGGTTTGATGGTAAAGAGCTATCATTAGAAGCAGATGTCATAAGTTGAAACTTTCTAAAAAAAAAAAAAAAAAACCAGTTAAGTCAAACTCATCTTAAGTTAAAGCCTAAGATTATGCCATTAGCTAATTAGACTAAGGTGTGAAAAAGTAATTTCAAGTTTTCTCCCAAGATCTTCTATGTTGTGCCTTATGGAGAATAATCGCTTATCGAAGAAGGATCATATAATATATAACACTCCTAAGTTTTATTTTGGTAAATAGACGAATAACGATATGAGAGCCCTATATTACAATTACGATAGGCAAGCTAATTCATACAAGTTTGAATACGTGGCGTTAGAATGATATTCATAGATTTTTTGATTTAATATATATCATGATTTATTAGTTATGGGTTTTAGTGGAAAATTTCTTAATACACATGACTACATAATTACAAATGCTAATCAATATTCATGCTTAGTAGTACCACTTCAATGGTAAAATTTTATATTTTGTAGCTTTCCTTTTGAGCATGATACAACATTTATAATTGACCATCTACTTATCATAGTGGAAACCCGTTCTTCTACAATTTTCTATATCTACTCCATTTATTGAGCTGTATCCTGTATGTCTTATTTTAAGGTTTGGCTTACATTCAATATTTTTTTTAACTGAAATCTCCTTTTGTTTTAATGAAAAACTATCACATCACCCACTAACTAAATAAAAAGTGGAGATTAAAACCCATTACTACTTGCTATTATGTATTTAAAATAAAAGGAAATCTCCAGTTAAAAAAGTACTGGAGGTAAACCAAACCCCTTATTTTAAGCGTGTTATGGTTTTAGATACAATTTGAAGAACCCCAAATTGGTCCAAGACATAAATAACGTGGAAAACTTCAAGTGTTTCTCATTTCAATTTGTGTTGTTTTGACCTCTATTATAATAATAATTTCAATTTGTGTTGTTTTGACTTCTATAATAATAATAATAATAATAATAATAAAGACAACTTAGATACAGTACTTTAGGTGTTGTTCCTTAGGTTCTCCTCTTAAGATTCAACCATGTGGCTACTTAACTAAAAAATACACTTTCTTCCCATGCAAAAAAAATTCATATGACAGAATCTTAAAAAAGAAACTTAGGGAACAACATCTAAGTACTGTATCTAAGTTTTACTCTAATAATTATACTCTGTGATACTATGATACCTGATTCTATACTATAGTATATTTAAGCATTAAAAGTTATTTCAATTTCTGGGGCATTTTGAACCTAAAACCCATGTCTTGTGGGAGTTAAATTTTATATCGAATTATATTCTTTTTTTTTTTTTTTTTTTTTGCATTTGATAATTCTAAATATTCCTTAAGCTGTGATGTTAGGTACAATAAAGAAAGTTATGATTCTTCCATTTTAAACCAATATTGTGTGCATGAATATTCAATTTTGTCCTCTCTAATTGTCAATTAAAACACAATACGGGCACCTTGAAAGTTACCATTTTATCCCTAGTTTGCTTAAGTTGCTAGAAATCAAGGCAATCAAGCTAATTCATACTGTTGTGAACTGTTAAAATACTTGCAAGTGCATGATATTGAAGTAGCAAATGCGAGGTGGAACCTATAGTGTTGTTGTGGAAGCCAGAAGAAAGCACACACGATACTTTTTTTGATGAAACATAAACTAAAATATTATTTTCTAATAGAAAAACTCTGAATTTTATTAATCTAAATAATAGTCTAATAAACTTTGGAGGCTACGTAGCATATAAATACTGAAAAGATAAAACCCTAAGACAACTAGAAAAATTTCCAAAACCCTAATTCGGCTAATTACGAGATTAGGTGGCAAAATATTGATTTTTGCCAAAAATAAAAATTTTGAGTTAAATGCAAAATCATAAATTACGAACCTTAAGGGTCATTCCAAAACAAGTGAGAACCTTGTTTTGACTTTTGAGCAAAAAATTCTTAAAAAGCAAAAATTACTAAAAAAGAAAAATTCATTGTTTTTGGGGTCTTAATGAAAGAAATCTTCAAAATTAAGGCACACCTTGTGGCATAGTCATGACTTTTGATTAGAAGACTGTTTCTTCTTCAATTATCCAAATTTCATGCAATTCCGACATTGTTGCCCCAATTAGTTATACTAGCACCCCTTGGTCTTGGGTTGTGATTTCAAGCGCCCTTATTGTGTGTTCTACATTACATAGGGACTTGTGTATATGTACAAAAATTAACCAAAAATATAAAATAAATAAATCCTAATCTAGTTCAATAAAAAATTGTTATTTTAAATTTAAATAAAACTAAACAAGAAATTAATCTAAGTATGAAGTAATCAAAAGTAATTAGGTACGAAAAGAAAAGAACCATGGTTTTAGAATTCACCACACTAATTCACAAAAACATATGTTCATGATTATTGATTCTTTCCCAAACTCCTGCACAATAATCTAGAAATCAATCCTATTATCATGGCACATATCATCATCGACACCCTTTCAAAAATCTAAAGCATGCTCTTCTTTGCTTGATAGTTTTGAACCAAATCATCAATTGTATAGCATAAGAGATATCCAATTCCAAAATCAGTGGTAGAACCAAGCATTCAATAAATTAAGATGATCCTTAATTATGAGAAAAACATTATTGAACTCATATTTAGAATTACATCTTCATCGACGTAAAAACAATTTAATCATTAAATAAAACATCAATTTGGATAAAATCAAATCTCATAAATATATTTTTTTTCCTTATTAAGGAGGCTTTATCCACAACCTTAGTTGGGAATTTTAGCCGTTCATGGAGTCAAGATACATGGAAGAATATGAATAAAAAGACATAAAGAGGATAAGAAAAACTTAGATATCATAAGCACATCCTTCTTTGCAATCGGTCTTTTCATTCTTGTTGTGCTCTCTAGCCTCCACCAAATTAGTCTCTTTTCTCTTGTTTAAGCTAGCTCCTCTCTTCCCGTTCTCACATTCACCCCCCCCCCCCCCCAAACCTCCCTTTTTTTATATCTCCAATCATTGTAGAGAAACCCTAAAAGAATCAAGAAATTCAGATGTGTACGTTTTTAGACCCCTTACCAGAATATGCTTAACCTAATATTATACTAAGTTGATTAACAAGATTGTTATTCAAGATTAGGTTTAGCATAAATAACCATAAATAATAAAGTAGCAGAAAATAAAGAACACAAAGATCTGATGACCCAGGAAAACTAAACCAGTAAAAAAATCTAAGGAGGATTTAACCTAGCTATTCTTAAGGTAAAACTGATCCACTATGAAAAAATTGAAGTTTTTACAATAGAACTTAGACTACTAACATCCTATTGCTACCTCAAGTAGAAAACTTATTACCACGACCACATGATAGCATCGAGTCTACGGACTACTTCTTTCTTTGATCCACAACAACCACAAGTACTCCCACTTATGACTTCCTTTAAGTTCTTTATGTAGTAACTGAAATAATCACCAAGCTCTTGACATAAATCTTGATCTTGATAACCCTAAGTGTGTATGAAGGTACTCACATCTAGATCTCACAAGAGATTCAACACACAGCACATCAAAGACCTCTAAAACGTAGCTAAGGTTTTTCTTTTTATAATTGGAGTAAAATATAAAACCCTACACATTAAACCGGGCTTGGGCTGAGTTGGAAAAATCTGCAGAAAATTAATCTGCTTAAGGTTCGATTAATCGAGTCTAATTTTCGATCGATCGAGCCTTACAGATTTACACCAATAAATCCTGCAATCACTCGATTCCAACTTTACAATTAAACACATTTTGAGCAGCCTAAATCTAAACTCTAAGTTTTGATAATGGTTTGCCAACACATTACAAATTGAAGTTCTAATACATTAAGATCATAATTTCTTAGATCCTAACATGATGGAACTTGTTAGGATTTTATTGTGGGGTGATTTGGCCTAGTAAATATGAAAATTTGGCCTTTTTTATGAACTAAAAAATTGTAGCCCTTTGAAATTAGGTTTCTAACCCAACTTAAATCATCGCAATCTGATATTTGAGCTGAAGTTATGTCCAAAACTTTGAGACGGGTGTAGAAATATTCTAATTCCAAATTTTTCCCAAATCTATTTTTTCTTCTTCTTTTTTCCCCCTCTCCAATTGTCTTATTTCCTTAAATTGATTGAGCTTACCCACATCTTCTAGGTCTTTGAAAATCCTAAATTTTAGCCTCTTTTATCTCTCCCCTTTTTAATATTGAATTTAATGTTCTCTTTTTTTCTTTTTTCTTTTTTTCTTTTTTATAACTTCCAAAATGAAATGGTGGCAAGTTTTTTTCATCAAAAGATTTGGTTTACTACTTTAAAAATATTTTTTTCAAATTTTTTCTAAACGATTATATTAAATTTAAAATTTTCCTAAATGGTGGCATACACTATCTCTATTTATATATATCTCACACATGTTTGACACATCTTTTTCCTATAAATTTGCACATACCGAAACCATATCTAACAGTAATGCTACAACCATATACTACTTACAATAATTTTACAAACCGCTGATGTGGTTAACTTTTTATTATTTTTTATTTAGGCCCACTATTAACATCATTTTTTTATTTACCAATAACCACTTTTCACATTAGTAGTTTGTAAAAAATTTTGTAAAATAGTTTGTATCTCTAGCATTACTCTCATATCTAATGTCTCTTTTCAGTTTCTCTGCATGAGCTTTTGGATTGCCTCAAGTTTTTGCTTACATCATCACCATCTCCAAAAAAAAAAAAAAAAAAGGTTTGTTTCCTTTTTTTTTTTTTTTTCTAAAAAAAAAGGGTTGTTTCCTTTGACATTGTTGAAATTATTAATTTATTAGTTTGTGTATTTTTGTTTTTGTAATTTTTTACTAATCTCATGTTTTTTTCTTCTTCTTCTTCTTCTTCTTCTTCTTCTTCTTTATCTCTTTCTCAAGTTTATTTCCATAGTTTCTTTGATTTCCACAATTTTTTTCTCACTTCATCACCATCTTTCTTTTCAAAGAGGTATGTTTTCTATACAGGGAGCAAAGATGTGACTGTAAGGATTTGGGGTATGTTTAGGTAGGTTGTTATCTTCTTTTTCTTTTTTGTCGTTATATTTCATTTTATTAGTTGTTTTGGTTTGAAAGTGTACATTTCTTTTCTACATTAATAGTTCTAAAGTCAATTGTGGAAGATGAATCATTACCACCAATGTGATTGTGTTTATATTTCGGTACATATTGAACTGGTTTGGTGTATTCATTTCTTTCCTTTTCAAGAACTCGGTTTATACACCTTTACGACTTGTGTGGAACTGTGTAAGAGTGTTATTTTTAGCAATCCATGGTTAATGTGGATTTTGCGTTGAGTTAAAAAAAATAAATCAATGAAGAATTATGACACTAAATCCAAAAAAAAAAAAAAAAAGCCTAATTGCATGTTTTGATGAGGCTAGTTATCTATTTTATCATTGAAAATTTTTCTTTAATTACATTTTTTTTTACTACTTACCAAAAAAAAAAAAAAAAGAATGAATATGCTATATAGTATATTACAAAGCATTTGAAATTTTTAATTATTACTATTAAGTAAGATGTAATCCATGCTTATGCACCAAATTTTTTTTATTGGTGGTGATAATAAGGTGGTCTTACTTAGGTAAGGAAGATAGTTATCTTGAATTTTGCGTTCAATATTATATAAATGAGTTACTTGGCACTAAAATTAAGAAAAATAAATTGGACTAGTAAGATGGAAACTTAAAAAAGAAAAAATATATTTATTTATATTATAGAGTTTCAACCTATAATATCCACTTTTGATGATTGCGCCATTTATCATCAGACCAAGACATCAATCAGTTTTTGGTATAGACCAGAATTGAACTCCAGATTTTTTATTCAATAATTAGAGATTTTACCATTGAGCTAATTAGAACCCACAACCAATAACATAGAATTAATTTAGATTTTAATTATGCTTCTACTTTATATATCAAGGTGACTATTGTTGTGGACTCTTTTCTCGCCCACATGACACTACTTCATTGGCAACCCACCCCATATCAACATATTATTGATTTTTTGGGTAAATCTCTTTAAAGCCCAAAATAAGCTCATATCAACATATTATTACTTCACATGGCCCACGAGATCCTTGCTTCAAGAGGCAGATTCATGGTCCATCTTTCCTTTTCATCAACTGGGATCATAACCCACGACATCGTCAACATCAACATATGGATCGGGCTCAAGCAATGAGTCAAAGCTCATGGCTCATATTACCTCTCTTCTATTCATGGAAAACGGCTTTTCCAACAAAAGCTCATATTGACAACAAAGCCCAAGGTACGTTATCTCATCTTCGGCTTATGATCCAAGCTTATGAGTATCTTTGGGAAAACTTTGGGAGTCGTGGTTTGGAGGGCCAAGAGTTATGTTCAATAAAGCTCTAGCGATTTAAATTTGATAAAAAAAAAACATGTTGCTTAGCGTGTCTTCTCCAACTCCCTGAACTCTGATGAGTCAGTGCATATAGCGGGCAACTTATGGTAAGCCTCTCTTATCATATAGTATTTAAAATGATAAAACTCTCCATTGCTCTTTTCCTAAAATTTAATATTCATCATATGACAAACACTCAAACACTCCAGCCATCTAAATGCTGAACAAATAACTATTCATTCAATTTCTAGTTGTTCCTATATGAATTTAGAAACCTAATGTATAATATTCCACACAATCTTATTACTACTTTCAACTAAAATCCAACTCAAACACATGACCTAATCTGATTGGCTATCTTTAATCTCCAAACATATAAAATATTCATGATATCTTTAATACCCAATTGCCATCTGCCATAATCAGACCAAATATTCCTCTGTCAGTTGCTTGAGTAGAGCATTAAATGCTCTTCTTGCTCACCAAGATTAAGTCACAACACAATAAGACCTTGATTAGATCTCTAAAACTTCATTAACTATCAATCAATCATTCTATTACTTATTAAAAATGTATTGTAACAGAATCTTGGACCAAAAATATAAACACCCAAAAAAGAAAATATTTCCAGCAGAATACCAGCAGTGTGTTTAGCACTTGACACCTGGCTGAAAGTGACATCACTAGCTATTTAATGCTCAAATCCCAACAGCTAGCTGCTATACCCAAAGTAGCAAGATACCCTTAAAAGAGATCTTACCATTTTCAGCCAAACCTATGAAATAAACACTGAATATTCTCTCTAGTAACTTGACATTATCTAGCTGACCTCATCTACTTCCGCTCCAAGCAATAACTGTCTTATGAAAGCTGTGACAGCTTTTTTTTATAGTTGTGACAGTTTTTTTAGAATAGCTGTGACAGCTGACCCAACAGCCTTAACATTACTAAATTTCCTTATTTGGCTAAAAGCCTAAACCAACCAAAAAAAACTATATTTTTCTTACTAAAACTCTTTCCTTTTCTGCTGGTCTTTCCTCTAGCTGTAATTACCCAAAACAACAAGAACACCTTAAAGTTAAACATGTCATTTTTGGCCAAATCCTAAAAATGATTTTCTGAATATTTATTGCTGATTGGGATAGATTTTGGCAGATATTATTTGCTAAAAAACCCCTTAAATTAAGCTATAAATAGAGCTCTTCATCAACACCTCAAGACACACCAATAGAGAAGAACAACTCTCTCATAAACTTCTCTATTCTCTCTCCCTCTAATTATCTTCTTAAGCTCTTAATGAAGTTTTGAGCTTCTAAGTTTTTAGTTTCCAAATTAGGAATGAAACTCTTCAGCCCTTAGCTCATAATTGTCCTTTATAAGCCCTCACCCATCCTCCAACAAAAAATCCCAACAACATTGCTAAACACACTACAACACCATTACTCTTCTCATATCAGCCTTTCACTCTCCATATTTAGAAAATACATTTATATTGCTACTCCTATCTCCAAATACCTAAACACATCTCCATACTCTTTTCTTACAAAATCTTTCCTTTTGGAAAGCAATCTCTACAACTTCTTTAGCGGTTATAATCTCATATCTTTACTATCTTTAACCTCCATATCTTTCATACTTCCATATATCATACATATTACAAATACTACATCCTACAAAACATCTATATCTTTTACCATCTCCATATTTCTCAAGAGATATCAATCACTTATACTAAAAGCACTTCTCATAAAAGGCATAAATTTCTAATATTAAAGCCCTTCTCCTAGAAGACACAAATACTTCTTACAAAAGCCATTTTCATGAAAAGCATAAACCTATCTTACAAAAGCCTTTCTCATGGAAGGCAATACTATTCATAACTTCACAATAACTAAAAGAGCATTGTCAAGGGGAAATTCATTTAAGTGCATGACAAAGGAGACAAACTTAACCAGTCTCTACACACAGCTGGATATACTCTCTCTCTCCCTCCAGTTGCACTCATTTTTTCCCTTTCAATCTTGAATTTATCATGGCATACGGCCTCTCCACCACTGGAATCATTCTGTTAGAATACCACCAACTTACTGATGCTACACAGCTGGAGCTACAAATTATACAAAAATAAGAAATTCTACTTCTATATCTCTAAATTTACATAATTGAGTACATGATTACTTCACTTTTAAATACTTATTACTTTATTTCAACTACTATTACAACTATAAATTAAAGCTATTATATCAAACACATATTATATATTTATTCAACCATTATCATGATTCTTAGACTTTAAGCTTTACCCATTTTGTAGGCCTAAAAATATGTTGGTAGCCATTGGACTACGTGGCCCAATGTTGAGTTCCGGATGCAACTCTCCAAACAATCCTAGGTCTAGTAAGGTTACCCCTTCAACAGACAACATGTGGCCGAGCAACAAAAAACGGCCCTCGAGCAACTATAGTGGGGGAAGACTTTAGTTAAGTGCGTCCTGTGCAATGGACTTGACGGGATGCTGCCACATGGAAATTTTTGGATGCATGGTAGCTCTCTATTATATGAGACAAACCATTGGACCCAAGCCAAACCCATTGTAGAAGACTCTAGAACCATAAATTCATACTCCCCTAGTCCCTCTTTATTAGGAACTCTATTCTCTCACATATATAGTGGATCTCATAATGAATTTAATTAGTAGAGTTCATCACAAATGTGAGAGAAATGAGTATCACGTTATTGTATTTCAAGAATACCTAATAATTACAACCGCACACCCTTAGTATGGTGGTCACTCCACAAGTATAAATGCTCGTGGCGTGTTGGGGGCAAGGGCTGGGGGTTCAAATCTCCAAGAGGGAGCTTCACACCCATATACACTTAAATTAGGTTAGAGTAGAAATTTTACCTTGTATAAAAAAAGAATACCTAATAATTACTCAATTTCTTTAATTAAATTCATGTGAGAGTAGAAATAAGCATTTATGATACTCTAAATTAATTTATAATTTTCTAATATATGGGTTTGTTTTATTATTTTATTTTTTGGGAGGAACAAACTTTTTTTTTTTTTTTTTTTGTTTTTGAGAAGATTGAGAGAAACAAAGTTGTTATTATTAAATTAGTGGAAATGGGTTAAAAGCAGCCATTAGGTAACGAAACAAAAGGAAACTTTCTCTTTTAATCACCACTATCTATGACTATAATGTAGGAGTAAACTCCAATATTTACGTACTTTCCCAAAAAGTTATACAGAGGAAATAAAATAAAATAAAGGCGAAAGAAAGAAAAAGTAACTCGGCATCGCTATCATGCGCCCTGAGACTGAGAGTCACTATCCCTATCAGTAATACTAATCAGTATCCCCTCCTCCTCCTCCTTTTAAATAACTCGGTCCTCAATTTCTTTTTTCTTTCTGCCAATTCCTCGCCGATCTTTGCCGTGATCAGAGTTTCTACTGCCGCCGATTTGTTTTCCGCTTTACTCGCCGGAGAGATCTCACAATTACCTATATACCCCTCGACTTCGCTTTCAGGTATTTCCCGCTTTTCCACTCTGATCTGATTTTCCGTTTCGTTTCTCAGACAAATTAAAGTGAAGTCAAGTGGGTGTATTTAATCGAGCTTTTCTTTGTTGGGTTTTGTTTCTTCTTGTTGAATTTACTGTTATATATATATATATATATATATTTTTTTTTTTAACTTGGTTGATATAGAAAAATAGTGCTTGGAATGGTTTGATTAAAGTTAAAATATGAAGTTTGATTAGTATGTGTGGTGTGGGAAATGAAGTCTGTTATCAAATCTGTACTGTGTTGTATGCTCTTGTTGCTTTCGAGTTACGAGATCTTCAACTTTTACCCTTATTCGCAAAGTAATAATCACTTATTTGTATCATTGGATTATTATGGATTTGTTTTCTATATATATATATATATAGCTTAATAGAATGTGGAGATGATGGCAATATAAGGTCATGGCATACATAGCAAAGGTTTTTTTTTTTTCAATGATTTGTGTAGACTTGTCTTTGTATTGCTCTATAAAGTTCTATTTCAAAGCTCTTTCAGGGTTTACGTGGTAATTTTATTAATTTAATGGGCATTTATGTGGGAAATGGATATTTTCTATGGCTAGTTTGGTTACTTGTTTCCTTGATCTCTTTTTGTCGCTCTCAATCTGGTTTTTTTTTTTACCTTTCAATTCTCACTGCTGATATATTCTGAAAATTAGTGTTTGCAAATGGAGCTTATTAATTTTCCAATAATTATCAGCTTCCCTTGATAATTTTCAAAGATATTCTGTTCTATTCAGAAGCTTTTTTGAGTTTACAGTTGATAATATCCATTATCCATATACAATTTTGGGAAATGTAACAAATTGGTACAAAGTCTTGTTCATGAGTTGAATACTTTCCCAACATGTCAATGCTGATACTTCTGATAATCACAACAGGTTAATTTGGTCCTTCTAAAGGGAGGAAGCTAAAAAGAGATTTCTCCTGGATGCCCCGATGAGCAGAACTGATGTTATTGGCAGTAGAAGGTGGAGGGTTCTTCTCTTCTTCAGCTTCTGGGTATAGCAAGGGTCTGACCCTTCTTCTCTTGGGTCAGAAGAACGAAGATAAACCCATGAGAGTTTCGCCGTGGAATCAGTACCAGTTGGTGGACCAAGAATCCGACCGTAACCTCCAGCTGGCTTCCACAAAGAATTGGCTTCCCCGCGGGTGCGCCTCCTTTGTCTGCTTTGGTCGCACTTCCGCAGGGCTTGACACCCCATCGCCTCTTAAAGTGGGCCCTGCCCAACAGCATGATGTCTTGCCAGGGCCTCTTGTTTCTGAGAAGGGCAAGGATTGTACTGCTGATTTAGATGATAGTATTGCTGCAAGAAAGGTTTCTTTTAGAAGTAGCTTGAAGAGGCCATCAGATAAAGCTCCTGTTTCTGTTGGTAATGCCAATGAAAGTGAAGCATTGGTTGAAAAGGGTAATGATATCCCTGGTCATACGGAACGGAGGAGAGTGCAATGGACAGATGCTTGTGGAAGCGAGCTTTTTGAGATCAGGGAATTTGAGCCCAGGTGTGGATTTTTTTTCTTGTTAAGATGGGTGTTTTTCTTCTTATTTTATTTGTATTTAAGCAATTGTAGGAGTTTGTTACTTCCCTGCCCCCTCCCAAAAAAAAAAAAAAAAAAAAATCTCAAATGATGTCCCTTGTTGTGTATGTCTTGTAGAAATGTTAAAATGTTTAGGTATGTAAATATTTTTGTGCCATTGATGCTAAGCTGATATAGCTCATGTCTGATTCTCAAAATATATATATACATATATATATATATATATATCTATATATATATAGCTCATGTCTAGGAGTTCTCAGATTCACAGCAGTCACCATTAGTTCTCTGAGCAAGTTCTTGGCCTTTGTTTCTCAAATTCTTTAGCGCCCATATAACATATGAGAATGCTCATACTTTCAATTGGTCCTAATAATTTACTGTAATTTAGGAATTTGGGTTCCTTATATTCTGTTAAAAAATCACTCTGTTTGGAGTGCTATTTGGAACATGTGGAGGTTGAGGCTACTCCTTTTTAGCTTATGAATTTCAGATTTTCACAAGGATCCTCCAAGGTCATTGTTAACATTAAAACACATATACAGATTAAAAAAAAACAAGAGGAGGAGAAAGAGTGATTGGAAATAAAGGAGATAGAAGAATGATTTGGAGGTGGGAAAACAATCCAAAAGATCAAAAGCAGAAGATTTGATAGACAAAGAAGTAGGGAGAAAATATTAGAGATCTGGGACAGTTTGAGATAAAGACAGACATGAAAGAGAGAGGTAGAAGAAAAGAAAAACTCCATGTACTTTTCATGCAAGATAGTTGCTACTTGTTATGCTGACATTAAATAGCAGGTTTGAAGCATGGAAATACTCAGCAATGAGCTCTATCTCAAATTGCACCTCTTCCATTTGTAGAGCAAGGTGGAGAATTATTGTGGGTTCAAGACCCTACTGGGTGCACGTGTAACTTACTAATGAAAAAAATAAGAAGGATGGAAATACTCAGTCAAGTGTTTTTGTTCTTTCTTCTAATTATAAAATTTGGTTAATATTTTATAAAATTATGCACTTCTAAACTAGTTAAATATATAAGGTTTCATTGTAAATGTTGGGATTATGATTTTTACCTCTGCCCTTCATCTTTTATTATCCCAATGATTTTATCTTCTTTGAAGTGCAGTAGGTTACTTATAATATTCTTACTTTTTTGAATTTTTCTCAACTATTTTTAAGCAAAGTACCCGTTTCACATTATTCCGTACCAATTGCCATGCAATGACATGTTATTTCATTAAATACTTAAGCTGAGATAAAGCTGTAGTTGATCCTTTCTTGGTTCTTTGTGTGTGTTTTTGTGTTTTTCCATTTTAGCTAAAAATTAAGTTTTACTTGTGTAAGCATACTTAGTTCGGATCAATTTTTGGATCCTATTTATCATAAGGTAAAGTTCAGATGGATTTTCAGTATCAAATCAATTCTCCTTAAAAGTCACTAGTTTGTACTTCTTGGTATTTTATTTGTATGGCAGTCTCCTACTTGAAAGTCCATAGTGACAATTTTTCTCAATAATTATAAATTGAAAATGTTGGAGAATATGATCAGGCTTGCCTCAACGTTTAGATACTCATGTAAGTTCCAATTTATCTGGTAAATAAATTCATTACATTAGCAGGCCCTCTAAATTTTCTCTTTGGGACTGGCAAAGTTCAACTCCTTGATGATTCCCAACTTTCTAGATCCTGATCATTGGCGCAGGTTCCCTTTATCCCTTCTAGGAATTGACCCTCTTAGTCACAATAGCATGCCTCTAGATAATTATCCTCTAACCTAGGCTTTAGTTGGTGTTTTATTCTTCTACTCCATAAACAGTTATGTTGAGTTAAAAATCTGTCGCATACAACTTTCTACATAATAAACCTGTGTGAAATAGGATTTCATTTGCAGTACAAGAACAGGGGTTTCACATCCTGTACTCGTTTCATCCCAAGTCTTGGTATACAAAAGCAGGAAAAAAGCAAAAAAGCTGAACTTACCAAAACAACCCAAATAAATATATAAGGAAAATGAACGGGTACCGGGTGCTAACTATAATAAAACCAATACCCCCTTTCCCCCCCTTCCCCTTCTTTTTCCCTATTTTATTAGTTCTATTTCTTTTCTTTCTTCTGCTTTTCTTGTTTGTTGCTTCATTTAATGTTTAGTTGTTTTGCTGAACTGAACCCCCCACCTCCCCCCCACCCCCCCCCAAAAAAAAAAAAAAAAAAAAAAAAAACGAAAACTAAAACAAAGAAAAATGAACAAGTACTGGTGCAACGTATAATTAAACCAATTGTTTTTGTGTTTGGTTCTGTTTCTTTTCTTTCTTCTGCTTTTCTTGTTTACTTTGCTCCCTTTAATTTTTAGTTGTTTTGCTGATATGGAAACTCTATCCAATGGCAGTGAGGTGGATGGATCAGATGACGAATTTGAAAATGGGAATGAAAGAAGTTGTTCATGTACAATTATGTAGTTTGGCTTTTACTCAAAGATGATGTGGGCTCAACTTCTATTTGTACGTAATGATGCATCTGCTAGCAAGCTTGTTTGCTTCCTCCCTTGTTCAACTGATTTATGCGGAAAAAGAAAATGCAGGTTTTTGAGCGACACAGAATACCATTCACAGCAAGAAACTTTATTTCTGGCCATGCAAGTCGGACTGTTAATTTGTGTCTATATTAGATTGCTGCCGTTTTCAATTTTGTCACTCTTGACTTCACTTCATTTTGTTTATTATTATTCTTGTTAAGTGTGACTTCATTGTCTATTGTTTCATCCTAATTAACGTGTTATTCTTTTTCTGCTTATCTTTTGAATTTCATTTGTCTTTGGCCATTTGTTCTTCTCCTAACAATATGTAGAAGTTTGTTTTTATGAAGTGGGATGCTGTGAGGTTTGAGGCCATTACTTGTAAAATTAATCTATCAGTGGTGGATTAATTTTCTTTGAGTCTTTGACCAATACCTATAATAGAAGTGCAATTATTTGATTTTTGTTTGCGAAAAATCATACAAATTATTATTCTCTTTTTGGCTAAATTACAAATTGTAGATTCAATCCTTTGTCTTTACTTTTGTGCAATTAAAGTATCTAACATTTTAAGGTTATTTAATTCAGGCCTTTCGTTGTTAGTATCCGTCATAAAAGCTCTGTTAGGAACTTTCTAAAGCATGGATTTGGCATAACAAGACATCATCTGTGGGGTCTTGAATGAAACTTTTTTGATGGATGCTTAATGGGAGACTTGAAATGAATACATTTAAAAGTTGGAGGACTTAATTGAATGAAAGTGAAAATTATATGACTGAATTGAATTTGGTTAAAGTTAGAGTGTGTAATTTGTAATAACTTTTGACATGATCTATTTTAATTGGAGTAATATTACTTTTACTTTAGTTTGTTATGACTTCATTTTTATTATGCACACCAATCACAGTAGGCAATGTTAACGGTTGTGAAAAAAAAACTGTGCCCATAAGTGAGCGCACCATGTAATCACTGATCACTATAAATTGTCATTGTGGGTTCATTGTATAAGTGACAATATGAAAATTTTCTGAATTTCTATATATTACTTTGCCTGAGTTAGTCCACATTTAATTGCTTAATACATCATGGGAGTAGTGATGAGTCTGTAATCTAGAGCATCTTTCTCATGCAAGTCTCTTAAGACAAGCTAAGAAGCTTCCTTGAACAATCCCTTAGGATTTAAACACCAAGCACAAAGCTTGCCTCACATACGTCCATCTTAAAGGTAGGACAACCACACTTTAGTGAACTCAATCTTAGCCATACCTACATCAGGATCTTCACTTAACATCACATACTCCTTGATTCTGTAGAGCATCCGATGAATATGTAATTATTTACTCTACAAACTAGCTTCCTTTGCTTATGGGTGACATTGTGAACATACCTGCTGACCCGCAGGAGTACAAGTTACTAAAATCAAGCTTCTTGACAGCCCATAACTCAAGTAATTCTTAGGTATTCTTGGGGTATGGAGAATGATGCTTCTTCCTCTCATATTCATAGTGGAGTCTACTCATTAAATTTATAGTGGGGTCTACCATGAATTTGAGAGAAAAAAACATTATTTTTCCGTGCTCCGAGAGTATCTAAAAATTTTCTCCATAACTCATATAGAGTGAAGGATATTAAATTAGAGTGGATCCCACCATGACTGTAAGAAGAGGGAGTACTATTTCTCCATACTCTGAGAGTATCTAAGAATTTTTCCTATAACTCATATGGAGTGAAGGGTATTAAATTAGAGGGCACTTTGTTAGGATCTAGGCTACAACCACTAATGTATCCCATAGTAGGATATTGGGAAGTTAGCTTGCATCATTATCAATCTTACCAAGTCAAGTAAGGTTTAAGTCCTCTTTGCAACACCATTTTGCTACGAAATGCTGGAAATTGTCAACTGCCTACGAATCCTCTAATCCTCATAAACCTCCTTAAAAGTCTTTAACTACTTATAGATAAATACTATCACTGATGGTGTCCTAAGAGTTTGGTTTAGATTTTTGAAATTGGGTTTTAAAAAAAAAAAAAAAAAAAAAACTGCTTTTTGTTATTGCTACTCAACTGATCCATTGTGAAAACGCAGAAAAATTATGTTATTGGAAACGAAAGGCATGATTTGTAAATTTTACCAAACGTGTTAATCACGTTTTGAAATCATAAACGTGATTTTTTGCCTAAATCGTGGTAACTAAACATGTACTTAATGTTCCTTTTTTTTTTATTCTCAACCAAATTAATGAAACACCTAGAGCAATCAAATGCTTTAGATTAAATACTTCCGGAACACGGAGAATAGTATTGCTCTCTACTCTCACATTCATGATGGGGTCTACTTATTAAATTCATGATAGAGTCTACCATGAATGTGAGAGGAAGAAACACTATTTCTCCGTTCTCTGAGAATACTTCAGAATTTTCTGTGAGAGAGAAGATTAAATACATATGACCATTATTAATGACGTTATATATAAATGAAATGAAATAAGAGGTAACATGCCCTACCCTTACATTTATTGGGTTATATATATCCAAATGGATTAATTCTAAGGGAACATTTTCTCTTACAGCCATTTCAAAAGATATCCTAGTCGGTAAGTTTTTTTGAGAAGGGAACACAGTGTTCACAAGTTGATAAGTTTTTTTGAGAAGAAAGTTGGTAAGTTGACTCTAGCTAGTGGGCCTACAAAGCCTTCTTTACATAACATAGTCATCCTATCTTGACCCAATATGTCCTAATCAAGCCTACTGATTCCTTGCATGAGTTGCATCCTCATCATAAAATGTCATAAAGGTAACTAATCCATATCTAAATGATATAAAAGCGAGTTTAGAATATTTACTGTACTGCCCTAAAGGGCAAATCTAAATCAAAGTTTGAGAAAAACATTAACAGACAATAAACTTTAACCGTATTTCAGGTGCATACAATGCATCATGAAAAAGTAAAATGCGTCCAACTTTTATATCTTTTGTGCATGGTCTGTTTCTCTGGATTTGGATTGGGTGCATTATTTAGGGTATTGCACCTGGTACAATTACCTTATCTCCACTCACAAAATATTTTTTTCACTTTTTTTTTTTTATATTTTAATTTTAATTTTTCTTATTTTTTTTATTCAATGGTTGAGATTGAAAGTTAATTTTTTTAACTTTCAATCTTAGCCATTGAAATTTATTACAGCAAATTGCAAACCATTTTATGCCACAACTTTGTCATAATTTTAATGTGATAGATTGTGAGTCGTGAACCTATGTAAAAATGACAAGTAGCTAATATAATTTGCCACATGAAATAATAGTGAAAAAGAATATAGTAAAATGTATAGTACTCTATGTATACGATCCAATACATAAAAAGAGTGTGCAAACAATACTTGAGAAGTGACTAAACACAAATTTACGAGAAAATGAGCCACCGAGTACACGGTTTATAGGTTTAGTGCAATTACAAGTGAAGTGACTAGACTTTGTACACACTACTAAAAACGCGGGTTTTAGGGCCCCTTTTTTTGGGCCGCGTTTACAAAAACGCGGCCCAAGATGGACTAAAGCCGCGTTTTTGTAAACGCGGCCCGGCTTAAATAAAAAAAGGGGCCGCGTTTTAAACGCGGGGCCATAGAACGTGAGTCTAAAGCCGCGTTTTATTGAGTAGTCGTGTTTAAAACACGCAGCCTAAGGACCCGTGTGTTTCAATTTTTTGGCAATTTTTTTTTTCTTTATCTATGGCTGCGTTTATAACATGTGGCTCCAGCATACCTAAAGCCGCGTGTTTTAGACGCAACTTTAAATTTTTTCTGAAGTCGCGTGTTTAAAACACGGCTTTACATTTTGTTTGAAGCCGCGTGTTTAAACCACAGCTTCAGTTTGGAATTGGGTTGCATTTATTAAAACGCGGCCTCAGATTTTGCATATAACTGCAGGTTAAAAACGCGGCTTTAGGCTTTGTATATATACTCTTGGGTCAAAAATTTTCAACCCTAGCCGGCCTCTCCCACACATCAGCCTCTATATCTCTCAAGAGCCCGATCTCAGCCCTCATCGCCTCCAAGCCTTCATCTCCGATCCTCACCCTCACCCTCCAAGCCTCCATCTTCGATCTCCGATCCTCACCCTCACCTAGGTTCAGAAGAAGCAAGCTGAGATCGATCCCAAGAAGGTAACTTTATTGTATTTCTTTCATCTGGGTTGTTAAATTTTAAGAATTGAGTATGTGGGTTTTTGTTTATTGCTTTGAATTTAATTTAGTGGTTTTGGTGTGTTGTTGTGTATTTGGGAGGTTCTGCAGAAAGCTGAAGCAGATTGGATTTTACTGATAGATATAGTGGAACAACAGAATAAGTTGAAGGTAAGAATAATTTATTATCTGGGTTTGTTTTTAGAGCAGCTTGATGAATTGGGTATTTGAAAGTTTGTGTTTTTACGAGGTAACTTTATTTGTATTTTTCTCTACATCTTTCGTATAGCTTAAAAAATTGCTGTAAAACAAAGATGACAAGGTTCTCACTGTTTAGAGTGTGGAGGTTTTTCTTCTTCCTAGAGCTTAGGTGTTTAAAACTTGAAACTAAGTAAAAAATACGTGTTTTGTTTGGATATGTTAGGTGATGTCATTGACTAGTGCTGATAGAGATAGGGAGGGAGTTAGTGATACCTTAGCTACACTGTCCAAATGGCCATATTTTTATGTAAAGCAGTTGAAGTATTATGTCATAAATGGCTTAAAATTTAGGAGTGTAAATGATGAGGCAAATAGGAAAACGCAGAATAGTGGAGTTAGTGTCGCTACTGATGGTGGCATTACGTATTATGGTGTTTTGAATGATATAATCGAGTTGAATTATTCTGATAATATCAAACATGTGTTATTCAAGTGTAAATGGGTTGATGACCAAAATAGGAGAGGATATAGGACTGATGAATTTGGGTTTCCTATGGTAAACTTTACACACTTCATACATGGTGGGGATGAAATGACGGATGAACCATATGTCTTGGCATCTCAAGCTACACAAGTGTTTTCTGTGGAAGATAAAAGGCAGAAGGATTGGTATGTTGCTGTCAAAACTAAAGCTAGGGATGTGTTTGATGTTGGTATTGGTCCCCAACGTGACGAGGATGACATGTATAGTTTTTCTGAGAATGTTCTGTACAATATAAGTACTAATGAGGTTGTGAGTGACAACCTTGGTTGGGCTCGAGATGACGTAGAAGGAATGACAATTGATGCCTCTATCATTGCTGAAAGAGATCTTCATGAAGTAAACAACTTAGACGATTGTGAGTTTATTGATGATGAGTTCGACAATAAAGATGACAACGAGGATGTGTACATTGAGGATGAGTAGTTTAATAGTTTAGTGGTGTATTATGCATTTGGATGTTACCGTTATTAATGAAAATGTGTCGATTCATGAATTAGTTGGAATGCCTTTGTGTAGTATTTGATGAATTTGTTAAGTCCTCTTAATATTGTTATGTTCGTATGGTGTTAGGGTTTCATTTCGTCGTTGTTGTAGTGTTTGGCAAAGAGAAGCTCTTAAACTTGGATATATGCTTGGATATATGCTTGTATATATTGTTGTAGCCTATATGTATGTGATTATTTTACTTTGTGCTTTTCACTTACATTGTATGCAATTGATTGTTGTCTATAATTAACATTTTCTTTGTGTTGTGAAGTTGTGGGACACAAGAATGGGAAAGAAACGTTCATTGCCGTTTGTACAAGTTGGTGAAGGACCCTCAAGTTCATGACAGAGAGGGGAGGAGCTGGAAGCCGCCCATACTGCTGAGCAGGCAAGAGGGGATGCGAGTGATGCTGGGACACAATCCCCAGGTAGTTTACATGTCTTGAAATGTAACTTTTGATATTTATTACTAGACACATAAAAATTTCCGATTGTTGGCCACAGGAATGCGAAGGGAACGTCCATTGATGGTTGTTCAAGTTGGCCAAAGATCATCACGTTCACCAGAGAGCGTGCAGGAGGAGCTAAGGGCCGTCCTTGCGGCTGAGCAGGCAAGAGGGGATGCAAGTGATGATGATGAGACACAACCACCTTCTCTAGGTAGTTGACATGTCTTGAAATGCAACATTTGAGAATAAATACTAGATGCATATTTTTTTCATTTCTTCCATTTCTCATTACAGAATTAGCCATCAAGTGTTCAAACATGATGTAAAAATGGTAGTTTTGCATTTTCAAAATAATGTCTCTTTAAGGACACGTAATGATACCATGTGATTGTGACAAACTTAAGAGTTATCTTATTGACTTGAAACGACCGTAGAAGCTAGAAGACTAAAATGGATTTATGACGAAATTAGATGATGTAATTTGTAATTTAACCTAACAATTGTATGTAATGAAAGTAGGCTTTAAATTCTATAGTTTTGTGAGCCACTTGAAGCTTTAATAGAGTTTCATCTGTGGAAAATGATCAACATATTCGGGCTAAGGATAGCATGTAATGCATTTAATTTCTACGGTAGGACAAAACCTTGCCATATAAAAATAACATTATTTTGAAAATGTCCACATTTACCAACATCACTAACCAATATATATATATATATATATATAGCACTTGCACTATATATATATATATACAGTTACATTTCTGTAAATGTGAACTTTAAAGTGTCATTCCTAATGGTGGTTTACTATATGCAAAAGATTTGGTTCAAGAAACCCTGGTATCCAGTAAGGGGCGTGCAAAAGATTTGGTTCAAGAAACCCTAGCATCTAGTAATGTGCGTAAAAAGCGTGGGAGAATGCTAATGCAGCGAATATGGAGTTTTCTAGCGAACTTGAAAATTGAATGTGAGTTAAATGTACGCGGCCAACCGATTGGGGAGAGCGGACAAACATTCAAAAGGTGGTTGGGCACTTTCTGCCTCAGCCATGCCTTGTGCACACTTGTGCCAGTTGCTTGGACGCGTGTTCCTCATAAAAACAAAGTAGATTGCTGGATAGAGATTGAGGTAGTATCAAATTAAGCTACTTTTTATTGTTATGTACAGTCGTATGTGTGCTAAATGGCATTTTTACCAACATCACTATTGCACTATGCTAACTCAATTTGTGCATTTCAGAAACGGTGGATTATTAACCCAAAAATTATCCAACCGGCTAATCAAATGAACTGGGCAATGCACCTACTAGGGGAATTGAGGAGGAACCGAAGGACCAAGCTGAAAAAGAAATGCTACCTACAAGATGCGTCGAAAGAAGAAGTTATTGGAAAAATACCAGAATGGGCTGATACGCAAGAGTACGCGTTGCTAGTTGACTATTGGTTTTTGCTTACTATGCAGGTTTCTTACATTTTCTTGCTCTATTGTCTTTTAATGGTAATATACATATGATGGGATATCTGAATTTATCGAGTACTGTTTATTTAATTGATTTGTTTGGTTTAATTTGTTGGCGGGAATGTGTTTGTAGACATTAATTGATACGAACAAGAGAAGTCGTGGGTTTTAGAAGGACATAGCGAGATCAAGCCCTATAAGTTTTGCCCAAACTGCGGACAAAATGGTAAGAAATGTATTATACAACAACTAGTCAGGGTTTTAATATTCTACTATTTTCGTATCAAATGTAACGAATATAAAGAGTTTAATGAAACTAATTTACTGATGAATTTGAGCATTTTGTGTGAATTAGTACGAAATTTTTACTGTAGCTCTAGAATTAGTAAAATTTCGTAATAAAAACTAATGTCAGAGGAGCATGTGAGGAGAACACATTGTTAGGGGAAGGAAGGCATTTTTCTTTTTGCATGTTCAAATCTATGATAATAGACATTTCTTGTGATGTTTCCTATTCTTGATTCATGATTTCATTAAGAATTATGTTTGTAGAGTTACTCTATATTAAAACTCAGTTGGTTATCCATTTGGTTTGGTGATTTGGGAGATTAAACGTACGTTTTGAAAACCTCAAAACGTCATTTCACAATAACTTATGAGAAACACTGTTATTATTTTGTAGCTTTTGGTATTTAAATTATGCTCTATGAAGAGATATGAAGTAAGTTTTTTCTCTTTTATTTCTTCTTTTGAAATGGGTTAATTTGGTTATAGAGAAAAATGATAAATGATGGAATACAGCTTAAACAAAAGTTAGGATTTTTATTTGTTTGGAATTGGGACATTGAAAATTGAAACGAACTCATGAACCAAAGAATTGGGCTTTGTTATTTGTTATTTTTTCTCATAATATTAGTTTGTTTTATGAGATCTAAAAGAACCAGTTATAATTTGTTTTTATCAAAATTTTTGATTGACTTTTCGTAATTCTGTTCAAGGTTGGGATTTGTGAGCTTCCATTTCATCCAATCAACTCAAAAGTTATTGGAGGAGTTGGTGGAATGTAAGTAGAAACAAAATCTACTCTTTAATTTGTAACCCATGGACTGCAGTTCCTGTGTTTCAATTTTACCATTTTAGTTGTGATAGTTACAATTTGCTTTAACCACGTTGTTGATACACAATATGGTGTAACTTTTTATTAACAATATAGAATCAGTTCATGTTGCAGTAGCAACTTATTTCAGGTTTTCCTTTTCCTAATGTTTCTCACATCAATTACCATGAAGAACTTTTTCATTGGTTCTAGGAATTTTGGTTGAAAGATTGATTATGATAGGTTTGATTATGATAGTTCTAGCCTATAGCTGCATGTTAGATGTGGCTAAAATGCGGCCACAGCCTATTGCCACGTTTAAAACGCGGCCATAAGTTGGAATTTTGCAGGAATAACAAGTTTCAATTGATGTAAAACTTATAGTAGCGTTTGTAAAACTTATAGCAGTGTTTATAAATGCATTCATCATCTGATGAAGACAGGAAAAAAAAAAAAAAAAAACTATAGCCGTGTTTATAAAACGTGGCTATAGGAAAATTAAAAAAAAAAAAAAATAGTCAGGTGGTTATAGTTGCGTTTTACACGCGGCTATAGGTTACATATTTAGCCGCGTTTTCAAAAACACGGCTATAGTTCTATCCTATAGCCGCATGTTAGCCGCGGCTAAAATGGTTTGTCGAAGTTGGCAAGGCGAGTTCTATAGCCACGTCTAAAACGCGGCCATATGACTATGACCTATGGCCGCTTTTTAAACGAGGCTATAGATCGGATACTATAGCCGCGTTTAAAACGCGGCGTAAGAATACGGCCTATGGCCGCGTTTTAAACGTGGCTATAGATTCTATCTTAGGCCACGTTTAAACGCGGCCATAAGTGCTATCCTTAGGCCGCATTTTAAAAAGTGCGGTCATAGATCACGGAAGCCTATAGTCTCGGGGTTTATGCCACATTAAAAAATGCAGCCTAAAAAACTGCGGCTATAAGCCTCCGGGGCCTATAGCCGCGTTTTTAAGACCTTAGGCCGCGTTTTAAAAACGTCGCCTAAGACCTTTTTTTTTGTAGTGACAGTTAAAGCATGCCATGACTTTATGTATGGTTTGTACACTTGGCATTTGCATGGCATTGACATCACAATGCTCTACAATAAGCTCAGGATGATGTGTTAAGTTCTTGAGTGTTTGAATGATCTCGTTGTGCGTCAAATTGAGCTTCATCTATTCCTATGAATTAGGGAGGGAATAACGGAGTACATATTGGATTTAGTATTCATCAATCAAGTTATTTCCAGCCATCTTCATTTCTCGAATCATTATTTACATCTTCCTAAAATTTGGAAATATATTTCCACTCAAAGCAAAAAAATATTTCCAATTTTTTTTAGTGGAACTATATATTTACTAATAGTTCTTTGAGCTATAATTCCAAATTTTCAAAAGTTTTAAAAATATTACCCCTATTAAAATTTTACTAACAAAAGTTTCTAGAAATTTCAAAGAAGTCATTTTTATATTATTTTAATAATCTACCATAATATTTTTTTTTATAATTAGAAAAGTTGGGTCTTGCGTGTCATACTAATTGCACTATATATCTTAATTTATATATTACAAGTTACAATTTACAAGACATAATTTGCCATGCAAATAATTATAAGGACGTTAAATTGTTAGTATAGTTTACTCTAGCTAAAATTCTATAACAAAACTCAATTCTCAAAATAAATAAATAAAAAAAATTCAAAGGAGTTTAATTATTTTATGTTATAGTATTATCTTTGGCTTTGATAAAAAAAAATTGATGTTACTTGATATGCATTTGTCATGTAATTCATAGTAATTTTTTGTTATAGTATTATTATTATTATTTATTTTATTACTCAACTTTATTATTTTTTTAATTTATATATAATTTTCGATTAAAGCATGTAAGAAACATGCAGAGTAGCATGTAAAACTAAAAATAAAGTGTTATTATTACTTAAAAAGAAATTCTTCAATAAAACTAGTACAAAAAGGAATCACACATGTTCATGCGTGCCCAAAGGCTAATATGCAGGGCAACAAACTCAGTCCAACATATGTGTTTTTCCATAGTTTAGAGCATTGGCAACAGCTTAGGTAAAATAAAGTTTAGTAAAAATCATAGCTAAACCCACTAAAACTCAGTGTACATCAAGTTCAAAAAGTTAATGTGATAAACTAACAAATGAACAATACCTCAATAAGGGACGGACCTAGGATTTTAAGTTAGCGGGGGGTAAAGTATAAAGAAGAAGGAAAAAAAAAAAAAAAAACTCCTACAAAAATAGGCATCTATATAATATTAAAAAATTATAAATACACAAAATCGTTATTTCTAAATACATTAAAATGCAATCATCTACTAACAAAATAAGACAAAAACAAATACAAAATAATGTTTTATTTTTAATACTAGGTTAGCTAGGATTTTTTTTTTTTTTTTTTTAAGTTAGAGCATTCATAGTGATGGTGCTAAAAATTTTAGTTTTTAGCACCTCAAAAAACTACTTAATCTATTTTACCAACTCACTTTACAATACACCTAATATCAAATGTTCTATTTTTTTTTATCACTTCATTTAAAATAATATAAATAACTCATTAAAATAATAAAGGAAAAGAGAGAATTTGATTTTTTTTAATTGAAGGAAGAGATATAATCTTAGTAAAATATTGTATTTTATTTTTAACAACTTGTTATAGTCAACTGGTATTTATTAGGATGGCAATGGGGCAAGATAGGGCGGGGTTGAAGGATGGGGTCTTCGTTTTCACCCAGAATGGTTTTGTCTTGCCCCATCCCTACCTCGCCTGCATTACGGGGAAAACTTTTTCATCCTATCCCCACCCCCTTGGGCCCTGTGAAGCCCTGCCCCACCTCATCTCGTAAAATTCTACTTTTTGTTAATTTGCCATACAACAAGTACAATTTTTTTTAATAAAACCTATTTCATTAATAAAATATATTTGAAATTATAACTATATTTATCCCATAAAATCAAATCAATTTTTAGAAAAAATTGAATAATATATCCAAGTGTTTAACAAGACAATTACAAAAAAAAAAAAAAAAAACTCATAATATAGCACATAAGAAAATAAAGGCATAGAACCACATTGGATAGAATAAAATGAACTAATATTGATATGTATGTTTAAATAGTAGGGTTTTAGGGTATGAAAAAATTACAATTATAACCCTTAGCAACGCGGGGCAAGGACGGGGACGAGGAGGGGCAAGGTGGGGTGGGTCTAAAAAGTCTAAACTCATCCCTTCCTTGCCTTGTGGTGTGGAGCTAAAATTTCGCCCCATCCCCGCCCCACTACCTTTGCAGGGTGGAGAAAACCCACATGAGGCGAAGCGGGAAGGGGTGGGTTATGCGAAGCGGGGTAAAATTGCTATCCCTAGTATTTATACTAGTTTACTGTAGTTGCAAAAAATTTAGATTTAGCTTTTCCAATAACACATGATTTTTTGCTTCTTTAGTGGTAAAATAGTTTTTTTTTTTTTGGGCTAAAATACAATCACTATTGTGAATATTATTGTTGTTTTTGGGTTAGATAGTTGCTATTTGGGTTAGGCTAGTTGGGTTGATTGGGGAGAAGGGGGTATAAAGTTTTTGAAAGGGAGCCCAACTATAAAAATGAAATATATAATAACTAAAAAAAAAAAAAATTACAATTTGGACCGGGGCCAGGTCCCCTTGGGCCCTTACTTGAGTCCATCCCTGACCTTAATACGCCAAAATTAATTAATTTTTTTATTCATCTCTCTCTCTCTCTCTCTCTCTCTCTCAAGGATTGATCCACAAAGATGCGGTGGTGCATCAATCTGGTGCTAGTGGTTTGTTAGTGGTGCGTTGATCGATCTGGTGCTAGGTGCTGAAGCTATCATGATTAATCTATTAGTAGAGCTATTTGGTGTGAGATGGTGGTTCTTTAATTGGCAGATCTATTGATGTATGGAGCTATTGGGTGTTTGGCTTGATATTTGTTGTGGGTGCAGTGGTTGATATTTGGTAGAGCTATTTGATTTTTGGTGGATCTATTGGTGGAGCTATATGATTTACAATTAATTGATAGAGTATTTGATCGATTCAGATCTATTGGTGGAACTATTTGATTTTTGCTTGGGTTTATTTTTGGTAAGAGAAAAAAATTATATTTAAGTGCGACAAGGATAGAGTATTGAGGCTAATATGGTTGTTTGTGAATAGCAAATTAGGTAAAGTAAAACAAAAAAAAGGAAGTTTTTGAGGTGAATTTAGTTAAAATTGCATTGAGTTTGTCTAATGCTAAAGGTCATAGGGATACAACATGTTTTATAACTAATGACATGATGACACATCACTATATATAAAGGCAGAGACCTTATGCGGGAAAGCATGAGGTTCTGCCATGTGGCGCTTTCTTTGATAGCCATCCAAATTTTTTTTTTTTTGGTTCAAGTTACACCTCATCTATTACTTATTACTCCTGTCATCACTCCTCTCTCTCAAGTCTCAATTGACTAAAATAACTTTTAAACTTTCAAGTATACCATTAATTGTTTAATAAAGAAAAAAATACAATTAATTCAGCTCTTCTACGTCTAACCCTTCAGTTGCCTGCCTCTTGCAATTATCTACGTTGTATAGCTCTTCTACATCTAACCCTTCAATTGCCCACCTCTTTCAATTATCTAAGTTATTTATTAATTAGTACACTTTCTTCTAGCCATGAGTCTCCTTTTACAATCACTTCTTTTCTTTTAATGTTTCTCTTTTTTTTTTTTTTCTTCTTCTTTCTAAAATCTTTAGCTACACGTTTTTTAGCAATCACATTTTTATAACTCAAATTCTTGATGTATTGTTGGACAGATTGTGCTAGAAATGAGTAAATCCTATGGCAAAATCGTGGTTTTGCATTTTGGAATCTGTAAAGTTCAAACATGGTGAGTAAGGGTTTGAAATTTTATTCTTTTTCTCCTTTTGAAAATTTATTCTAGAAAGTGATTGTGTTCTTGGCTAAGTAAGAGAAAACACAAATACTGTGCTTTAACTAATATAAACTAAATTAATTTTTGTTGTTCTTATCAATCTAATATTAGAGTTTGCAACAGAGGGTTAGGTTTTAATTGTGTTGTTATCAATTCAATATTAGAGTTTGCAATTTTGACATGTTGGGTGTTTTGTTGGAATTATTACAAACAAATAAAAAGAAGTGGTTTATGAAATCCTTTGACAAGGGCAATGGCAAGGAATCTTATTGTATCCAATTGCTCTCTCTCCACACCTTTGCAAATACCACAAACATATCATCATAATTGGAATGTCCCTTTGAGGTTAATTTTATTTTTCCCGTTATTTTCTTTGGGATGTTATTTTTAATTTCAGTAATCAACTGGGTTTGTTTTTATTTTTATTTTTCAAGGACAATAAGCATCATATGCAAAGGTTAAAATCTAGAGCATCTTATAATAACTATTAGTATACGTCCATTTCTTACTTTCATTCACGTAATTGAAACTATATGGAGCTGAATAATGACTATTATTAAAATCTCATTTCAACTACTGCTAGGCGTTAGGCACCTATTGGTGCTACAGTGCTCAAAGGCCCTACAGGGAATTTTTGGTTTAACTATATATTATTGCTAGATATCAACACAGCACCAATTTCATCTTTTGTGTGCATTTTAATTTAGTCTTCTTTCTCTTTTGAATTTAACTTGCTCTTTGTCAATGTTCATTCTTTGTTGTTAATTAATGATATGCTTTTGATTCCATAAAACATTTGGATATTAATGTTTTCATTCTTAATCAATTTTGAGTGTTATTTGGATGTAGCTAAGCATCAATGTAGTAGACCTCATGTTAATTATGTGTTTCTTAATGTACTTTGGGCAAGAAGGTGAATTAAAAGGTCTAAGTTTACATGTGCAGGAGATGAACTTTATGCAATCTTCTATAGAAAGTGGACCATTCAGACAATGACACAATACCACATTAATGAATTTAAATTTCGTTCATGTTTTCTAGCTATAAGAAATTGAGGAATTTTATATTGAAAGCTTTAAAGGGGCAACCGAATATAAATGTTCTTGGAATTACCTTTTAACCATTGTTGTAATTGTGACTTTCAAATGACTGCATATTGTAAATTGTTACGTTGATATTAGTTTGAGATACTTACAAAAATAACAAAGAATGTTGTCAAATCTAAATTTCGCAGATTGGCACTAACTACACTCAATAGAATTTTTAATTTTAATATTGAGCTTAATAAGATTTGATTATGGTTAGGAACTAGGGCTTGGTTTGAATTTAGTTCTACTATTAAAACTTTGTAAATTAAACATGACTATTGAATTTAGTTCTACTATTAAAACTTTGTAAATTAAACATGACTAACAATAATTGTATTAATGAACGCAAGGGGTTAAAAGATTTTCTTTTTTTACAAAATATTTCAAAATGCACCGCGCATCGCGCGGGATATCGGCTAGTTGTGTTAATTGGTAAATAATAAACTATCATAACTTACCATCTTATAATTATTGTGGAGTGGAGGGTGGGCGTGAGATAGGGCCAGGGGACAAAGGTCAAGATTTAAGTCTTCATGAGAGAACTTCACATATATACGATTAGATTAGGTTAGAGTAAATTTTTTATCTCAAATTATATTATTATTATTATTATTATTATTATTATTATTATTATTATCGATAAGATAAATTTGAATTCTCCATAATAATTACTCTATATATTAGGTTAAGACACCGATTAGTTTTTACTGTAGACACAATACCAAAAATTCTACCTAGAACTTATCATAACTTGGGGTTTAAGGTACTGCATCTCTATGCTTCAAACATCCCCCCTCTATTTACTTATCTTAATAATAATAATAAAAAATCCAAAACCCAAAAAACTTTGCCACATCACCATCCTAGTTGACCTTAACATGACTGTGAATAATATTATAAAAAAGAAAAAAAACGTTGTACCACACACTTTGGTACGTGTGTTTGAGTGTGGTACCAGTATTATTGTTTGTTTTACCTTCGCTACAGTAAGCCGCCTATGTGCTGAGTCTTGGCCGCATCTTATCCACACACGCACATCACTTCAACGCCACCTCTAATTCCGATAGCCCCCAACACAACAACTACCATATCCGGAGTCCAAACAAAAGCCAACCCATAATCCAAAACCAAAGACCGAAACTGTAAAGAGTATCGTATTCGTGTCTGTGTAAAGAGAGAGAGAAAAATGTCAGTAACATCCTCATTCCCATGCATCAAAATCCCAACTTCTTCACCGTCATCATCATCATCATCATCATCCTGTTCTTCTGCTGCTTCTTCTTCTTCTTCATCAACCACTTCTTCTTACTCCTTTAGATTCTGTTCAAGTAAGCCTACTCATATAATAACCATAAGGAGCTCTCAAACTGAAGGACCTCTAAGAAGACCTGTGGTTCCTTCTGTGAGAGAACCCTCTCCTCCTCCAGTACTCAAACCTACCCCTCCAACTCCTCCACCAACGCCATCATCATCATCTACGGTGCCAAAGCCAGCAGTGGTTGTTGGGGGTGATAAGAATGTCATAACTTTGGAGTTTCAGAGGCAGAGGGCTAAGGAGCTTCAGGACTACTTTAAGCAGAAAAAGCTTGAAGAAGCTGATCAAGGTCCACCCTTTGGCTTTATTGGCAAGAATGAGATTACTAATGGGAGGTATAAAGCTTTTCTTTTACTGGGTCTGTGTCAATTATTGCACTATTTATTTCATTTCCATTGTATTACTATGTTAGTGAGGATTTCCCAATTAATTTAGTGCTAGTTGTAAATTTGAGAAATTTAAGGTAATGAACATAATGTAATGTTCATGGGACTTAAACCTGAATAAGATTCAACAAAATGGTAAGTTAATTAAAAAGCAATAGCTAGCAAATCTATAATGTAGACAGCTCAAATTAGTAATTATAGGAGTTGAGCATAGATAAACATACTTAACAAAAGATCCACTTATTCTTTTATCAATAAAAGATGAGATAATGTACATACACTGAGATCGAATCTTTGAGAGATTGTTAATACTGTTGATGGAGAGAAGGAGATGAGATGGGATTAGAAGGGAGGGGATGGAGAGGGTTTAATAAACCTTGTTGGGATGTTTTTTAAAGAGGGAGGTGGAAGGGTTTAAGTGGATTAGAAAGGGTATCTTATAACCCCAAACCTCTCTTCTTCTTTTTTTAGATTGGTAGATGGTGGGAAAGGGGGGTGGTGGGGTTTGAATTATAGACATGAGGCATCACAAAGGATCCCATTACCATTGGGATAATCACTTGAACCCCAAACCCCTCATTTTTAATTCCTCCAAATTAGGAGAATTTAGAGAGGGAAGGGAGGGGTTCCACACTTCCACTTATATTAAAAAATTCTAAATTGTCAAATTTTCCTTTATGATGTCAATTTACTTTAAATTTAGCAAATGAAGGTCAAAATTGTCAATTTATATGGCAATATCCCTCCCCTCCCTTCCTCCTACTAATTTTTAAAACATCCATATAAAAGGGAGAGATATCTATTCTCGTTTCCCCTGCTTACCCCAACCCCCCACCCCCCCTCTTCTCTCCTTCCCCTTCCTTACTCTCTACTCTCCTCTCCCTCCAAACTTCCAGACACACTGAGTATACCAAATCAGTATTGCTATCCTTCTTATGGCACGCCAGTGCAATTTCACAATAATCATTGAAAGGAAGTTTTGGGTATTTCTTTTTCCCTTTCTTGTTCCTTGTCTATTTGAAATTATGCACTATTCATAGAAAATTCCTCAAAAATGATCCAGATGAAAGAGTGTTGCCTTGTTTCCAAACTCTTCAAACAGTGCTAAGCTTGCTTTAATTTCAGTCCACCTTGGGATGGTTCATTGCAATTACAACAACAACCTCCTTTTGCCTCTCCATCATATTTATCACTAGGGTGAATGACAGAAAAGTTTGAGTTTTCCTTCTTTTTACTATTTTTAAATGATTCAGAAGCTAATTTATTTGTGTATTTCTTTTTTTTTTTCTTTTTTTTTTTTTTGGTCATCAAGAACACCATCCATTTTGATATTTAAGGTTTATCTTCTCATATAATTTTAAATTCTTGACTATAAGTACTTTGTGACTACAAAAGCTTTGGGGGGGGGGGGGGGGGGGTGATGAAAGTGAAGTTTGTATTTTCCTTATTTTTACTATTTTACAAATAACTCGCTTAATCATTTTTAAGGATCCTTCAAATAGAGTTCAACCCTTAATGAGCCCCAAGAAAGGAAAAATATAGCACAAGAATAAAAGAGGAAGAGTGAAACAGGACAAAGGGAGGCAGTGAAGGTTGCAACAGGTTTTGTAAGAGTCAGAAAACTAGAATATTATGATCGAATTTTGTGTGCCACAAGGCTCATCCCCTCAAATCTCTATGTAGTTTTCTAATATTACATGATTTTGATATGGATCTTCTATTTGTTCTGTATCTGGCATGTTGGTCAAACAGATGGGCAATGTTTGGTTTTGCTGTGGGGATGCTAACAGAGTATGCAACAGGCTCGGACTTTGTTGACCAAGTAAAGATCCTTCTCTCCAATTTCGGGATAATAGACCTGGAATGATTCCTTCACTTGATGTTCATTGCCAGCGATATTTTCTGATTGTTGTAATGGTTGTAGTCACATCCACTGTTTGGTTTGCAACCTTTTTGAGTTATTTATTTGATTTCATATGCTATCATCAAGCTGTGTCTTCACTACACTATTTACAAGTTCATTATTTTTTGCTGCAAATTTACATTTAACTTATCGGTGCCAGTTATCAGATAAAAACATGCATTCTTTGCTAGTTTGTTTTGGAACTGGAAAAGTATAAAGTGTAGTGCTTCATCTTTACGATTTTGTGGCAGTTGCATAAATGTTTCTCACATTCTCTGTATCAAGGGCCAGATGTATGCTGCTATCATATTTTTGTCTAAAGGATAACATAATCGTATTGGGTGATGAGTCCTGTCCATCAATGCGTGTCTTGTGCAACCCAACAAAGGGTTGCCCTGTTCCTAATTCCGTTTATTTTGGGGTATGATTTAACTTGTACCATTCAGAAACTTTTTTATTTTATTTTTTATTTTGGAGAATAGATTTCAAATTCCATTTAAATTAAGAACTAGATTGTCCCTTGCCAAACTGTTTAGAAGGAAAGGTGCAAGATTTTCCTACCAAACCTGGGTTGTGGGTCGCATTGTACTCTCTAGAATGTTTCTCTAAACTGTAAGCTACACAATTACCCCAAAGAGCATGTGAAAACAATACATCCTTGAACATACTCACTTTGATACGAGCTAATGAAAGCAAATGACAATGTCCCCAGTATTAGACAAGAGAGACTTAATTACCACAGAAGTCACCTTCAACTATGATCCTGATTCTTGAATGAACACACCTCAGCAGCAAATTCTAGAGCTTGAACTGCATTAAGAGCTTTGGCGCTATCTGCATCAGTCCCCTATCTCTTCTAAACCGCACATAGCCCCAGTGAATTCCCCTTTTGCATGAAGGATAACAACATGCACATGCAATGACTGAAGATCATTAAACACTGTCCCATTCATACTTTACTTAAAACCAGGTCTCACTTGAAGGCATCCAGCACACCATATATCTTATGTACCACAATTGCTGTAGCTCAGTTATGCATCCTGACTTTTTAAAATTCTGCTGTGATGTTCTGAAAAAGATTATGATTTCGGTTATACCACAAAAACCATGCAATGACATATTTTAGCCAGTATATCATCCATTTTTCTCTTTGATGATATTTTGAGTGTTACAACATCAGAGGGTTGAAGTCGGGAAGATATCATCTTACTACTAGATTTTGTAATGAGATTAAATTTACTCATTGAGATTTATTGTTGTACTTCCCAATTTATTGTGAACTAACGTTTGATATAAGCTTGTATGTTGTAAATTGTAACATCTATTTTCAAATGGCAAAACTTAAATACAGTACTTAAATGTTGTTTCTTAGATTCTCTTCTCTTAAGATTCTGTCATGTGGATTTTTTCTCATAGGATATAAGTGTATTTTTTAGTTAAGTTACCACATGGCAAAATCTTAAAGGAGAACCTAATGCACAGTATCTAAGGAATTACACTTAAGTTTTATCCATTTTTAAATAGTTGTGTTGCTCACATTTTTTCCTCTGCACCGAAATTGGCGTTCGTGTGCAGTTGTGTTTCAAACTTTCAATTGATGTTTGCTAAAATTTATTTCTATATTTACTACAGTAGTCATTTAATTTAATTCAGAAATAGATATTGAGGGGATTTTATTATATTTCCCCAACAATGTGAAACGGAAAGAAGAAAGGGTTTTGAAGAAAAAAGAGCAGCTAAATAATTTATGTCGGCCTTTTAAAATCAAAATCAAATAATAATACGATTCACATCAAAATCAAATATTGATATGATCAAACAGGTTAGGATGGACCCACTGTATACTTGCAATTTGCAAATTTCAAGATTTATGTTTCTTTTTTTTTTCTTTTTTCTTTTTTAAATATCACTTGGCACTTGTTTTTCTAGTAGAATATGATAGTTAACTTTATAATTTAATCAATAATATAAAGTTATAAAACTCTTGACTTACTTTATTTTTAAGATATCATAATGCTAATATTCACACACACACACACACACACACACACACACACACACACACACACACACTAAATGTCACTTTAAAATGCTACGAAACCTAATCATATCATTAGATTACATATTTTATAGATTCTTAATATGCATGTTAAATTTTACGTCAATTACATGTTGTTTACTATTTGATTTATAAACTCATATACATATATATATATATATATATATATTGCATAGTTTTAAAATATAAAAACTTGAAATTTATTATTTGATAGAGATATAGTTATTAATTTTTGATCATCTTGAAATTTGGCATGAATGTTAAGTAATAAGACCAACGAACCTTCTTGCCTAAACGAACCCATTAGACACCTTCGTCTATCTTGCCACGTGATGGACGAAGGAACGCAAGCCATTAAATGGAGTATTCAGTACCTTGAACAGTTACAAAACTAGCTGTTAGACCGTTGGAAGCCCATCAAAACTACATTACTGGGCCTAGAGGCGTTAGAAAATGGCACTAAAGCCACAATGGCTAGAAGCAATGGAACCATATATAAACATTCCTCAAAACCAAATAAGGTACACATCCTAATATACAAATACGCCATAGCTTTGATATTCTAAGCTCTCATTCTTTCTTGAAACTTCTATATGCTAACTTTATCATCGGAAACTCTGTGGCAGGCACCACACTAGTGACCATCTAAGGAGGGCTTTTCAAGACAATTGCAGGCACAAGAACGAGGTTGCTGACTCATCTGGACGAACCTACTCAACTGACGATTTTCACATCATCATTAAGAACCATTGATCTAAGTTCAATGGTTTTTGATCATCTTGAAATTTGACATGTAATTTTTGAGGGATGAACACTTATGAATACTCCTCTCACTTTCTCTCTCTAGCTCTTCTCTTAATTTTTCTCAACCCCCTCCCCAATTGCTCTCCCCCTCCTTTTATAGTCAACCTTCTCTTCCTCCAGCTGTCCTTCCCTTAACTGGATTTAGGGAGATACTTGTCCCATCAGCACATTTCTCTGCCATTTCTTGATCATGAAAGTAGACTTTGGGGGTGTCCTAACTGTTCAGGCTAGTCAATAAGCATTTAACGTGGCATACATTAGGTAAGTAAGGTTTCAAATGCGGAAATGAATGTTGCATTAGGCTCTAGATTTTTCTTGACATGTTCCTAGGGTGACAATTGAAGAAAAGGCTTCTTCGGTGACGTGAATGGGCACTCCGTTGTTGGACCAAGTTTCCTCAGGAAGGCGAGCTTCGCGAATTACCTTGGTACTGTTCTCAAATAGCCTCTTCCCAACATGGGATCTCCTTCATCCCTCATCGGTACTTAGGTTGGGCTCATACCACGGATGGGGCTTCTTGGGTTTTCTTCCTTGGGCTAAGGTCCTCGGGGTGGATTCAAGTCCACTTCCCCACAATATAAATATATATATATATATATATATATATATGTATATGTTTTGATATTTTGATTGATACAAAATTTGTGAGTTTCATATTTATATTTTCGAGTTTGGCTTACCTCTAGTATTTTTTAAATTGGACATGTCCTTTTGTTTTAAATATATAATGACAAGTGGTAGTGTGTTTTAATCCACATCTTTTATTTAGTTAGTTGGTGATGTGACAGTCTCTCATTAAAAAAAAAAAAAAAAAGACTCTTTGTTAAAAAGTACTGGAGGTAAGTCAAACCTTATATTTTCTATCATCTATAAGAAGGGCATTTCCCTTATTTCTTTAAAGTTTTTTATAAAATACTTAATAAAAAATTTTTTTCATATAAAGGAAAATGATACCAAAATAGAAAAGAAAAGGAGAGAAGGAAAATGAAATTACATTTTGAAAAACATGATTCATTCGAAACTACATTGTATGTTGTTTGCTTCTTTTGTACATGTCGTCATGTGGATGAGAAAATTCAACTAAACCCTCATAATTAGGGGTAATGTTAAATAGATAAAATCCTGCCATAAATTAATGGCTTGTTTAGAGGAAGGGAGAGCGAAGAGGAGTAAAATAGAATTTGCTAGAAATTAAGAGAATTCAAAATAAGTCTACAATGGAGACTATTATCCCCTCATCATGGGCCATATTTACACCACCCCTCCTATATATTGAGAAAGTGAGACTACAATCAACTACGGAACAAAGTCCTAAAAAAAAATTGTAACGACCCAAGGAAAAGCGCTAGCCATATCTGCGCTATACCTCAAAAGGACTAGTCACAATTGAGGCTCCTTGTAGTTGTTAATAAAGCCCAGATCTACCCAGTAAATACTCGATGTGGGACTCATCACACACCCACACACATCACACAATCAATCAATCAAATTGGGGCATCACAATCTCCCCCACTTAAATCCCTAACGTCCTCGTTGGGGCCCACTTTGTGGGGTAGTGTCTCCGAGCCCACATAGGGTTACTGGGTCGGCTCTGATACCATATGTAACGACCCAAGGAAAAGCGCTAGCCACATCTGCGCTATACCTCAAAAGGACTAGTCACTATTGAGGCTCCTTGTAGTTGTTAATAAAGCCCAGATCTACCCAGTAAATACCCGATGTGGGACTCATCACACACCCACACACATCACACAATCAATCAATCAAATTGGGGCATCACAATCTCCCCCACTTAAATCCCTAATGTCCTCATTAGGGCCCACTTTGTGGGGTAGTGTCTCCGAGCCCACACGGGGTTACTGGGCCGGCTCTGATACCATATGTAACGACCCAAGGAAAAGCGCTAGCCACATCTGCGCTATACCTCAAAAGGACTAGTCACAATTGAGGCTCCTTGTAGTTGTTAATAAAGCCCAGATCTACCCAGTAAATACCCGATGTGGGACTCATCACACACCCACACATATCACACAATCAATCAATCAAATTGGGGCATCACAATCTTCCCCACTTAAATCCCTAACATCCTCGTTAGGGCCCACTTTGTTGGGTAGTGTCTCCGAGCCCACACAGGGTTACCGGGCCGGCTCTGATACCAACACTGTCACGACCCAAATCTATGGAACATGAATTTAGATGCATGTCAAACTTCCCAAACTAATATAACTCCATAAACATAAATAATCCGAAATAAATTATAACTCCAAAGAATCAATACTCTTAAATAAACCTCTTACAAAATTCTAAACTCCACAAATTGGAAATAAATGAATTACAAAAATAAAGGTAACTGAAACTCTATAAGTCTTCAAATCACATTGAAGTCATCTACAACTGCCACGCTCTACCTTGCACCTTACAAAGCGATCCAAGAATTCTATCTTTCCAACTACACTTTAATCTGAAAATATTAATTGATGGGGTGAGCCACACATCTAGTAAGTAATTACACAGAATACACAACGGAATAGAGTCAAGCAAAGCACGAGTTAATTTCATAATTTCACTCAAAATATTCAAAATAAGTTTTCCAAACATGTAACAAATCACTTATTACAAATATAATCAAACCTTAAAGTCATTTGAAAACACATACAGATAATTGATCAGAGCATAGTATCACATATACACATCACATATTCTCACATACAATCCTGTGAGCGGATACCAACATCTAACCCCTGCTGGTGAGGGATCAACACATATTCTCACATACAATCCTGTGAGCGGATTTACACATATATCTGGTATATCTGATCAATTCTAAAAAAAACACTTATTTTGGATCACATATCACAAAAACAACGTTTATACAAAATATAATAATTTACTTGATATTAACAATTATTTCTAAATACAGGAGCATATCAAAGATCACAATATCGAATGAAACATAAATCAAAAGATGCTTGACTCTCTTAGGGAATGAATAAGAACTGAAGAGTTTATGTAAATATTTTTACAATTCTTGAGTAAGTTTGGAAATCCAATTTGCTAAAAGAAACGTATTAAATACCATTTGTAGAATAAGAATATGACTTTGGAATCATTTTTTTTTAACAATTTAAGAATAAGAACCTTTTTAGAAAACTTACTTTGAAACTCAATTATTTTCTAAAAAGAGTTTAGTTTAGAAATCATCTTTTTAATGAGATTCGAACATTCAAAATGTTATTTAAAATTCTAAGTTTCTCTTTAAAACATTATTTAAAAGTCGAAGTTTCTTTCTCAATGATGACAAAATGTTTTCGATAAACCTAAAAAAAACGTAAGCTTAAAAATACAACTTTTGAAAACCTTTGACATCTAAGAACCTAAATGACGAAACTTGTGCATATTATGCATAATTACTTACCTCTCTTGCTAATATATCTGAACACAGCTGGGCACTTTTAGTCTTCCGTAAGCTCTAAACAAAGAATTACTTTAATCAATAAGCATGAAATTTCATGATCATAAACTACTTTCTAAAAAAAAATAAACACTGTAGCCCTCCATGACCTTCTCTTTTTCCTAGAGTCATAATATAGGTAGAATTATTTCCCATACGTAGAAGCATCAAATCCGAGTATACCTATTAGTTATTCTAAAACCATTGACCAATATATCAAATATCAATTTAAACCAACAACAAGACTTCATGTTATTATTGAACGCCACCTTCTCTTTAGGGTCAATCCTAAACTAGTAATATAATCAAAGTATTCAAAGTCTAGTCTAGTCCTTCATATATACCAAAATCTTTCACACTCCAAAGTCTAATAATCAAATTAATCATGGCAGCAATACACTTAGACAGAAATTCTATTAATCTTTAATCACTGGCCAATATTATATGACAATAGCTCTAATAAAAAAAATTATAGATCTACCCTTGCCAATACTAGGGAATGATTACCTGATGAGAGACCGATCCTTGAGCGCTAACTATAGTCTATAGATGATGCCTCCAGCCGTCCATGGTCTTTTTTTTTTTCTTTTTTCTTTTTTTGACTTTTGGTTAATGCGTAAAATGAAGAAACCCTAGAGCCTTCCAAGATTTTATAGCTTCTAATTAACCTCAATTTAAGGTATTTTCAACTTCTGACCTATTTAGGGATTCCAATGACTCTTAGACTTCTTATCCAAATAGTTTTTTTTTTTTTCCTTAACTGATAAGGAGACTAAATGCTTTAATTCCTTAATCTTTCTGTAACTGAAACAAAATAAATGAGGACTACAAGTTACCTAATTGTGCAATCTAATGTTACATCTCTTACTTGGGTAGTAATCTTTATTTGGTCACAAAAATTACACCTCACATGCGGCAAATCCAAAAACTAACTATGCAAATAATCCTATCATGACACTACGTGTTTATCCACATCACCTCTCAAAGCTAAAATAATAATATTAATAATGACGATAAAATTGGGGTATTACACTCTTCCCCTCTTAAAAAAAAGTTTAGTCCTCTAAACTTGACGTACCTCAATTAGAGAATAGATAGGGGTATTTTTCTTTCATGTCCTCTTCTTTTTCCCATGTTGCTTCTTGAACTGTATGATTTCTCCATAACACCTTCACTAAGGATATACTCCTTGAACGTAGCACTTGATCCTTCCTATCAAGAATCTGCACTGGTTGCTCCTCGTAAGATAAGTCTTCTCTAACATTGATCGGCTCATACTCCAAAACATGTGATGGATCAGGCATGTATTTTCGTGACACTGATACGTGGAATACATTATGAATATGTGACAAAGCTGGTGGTAAAGCCAACCTGTAAGATACATTGCCCACTCTATCCAAGATCTCAAAAGGACTAATATACCTTTGACTTAATTTGCCTTTCTTCCCAAACCTCATCACACCCTTCGATGGAGACACCTTTAAAAATAGTCTTCCACTCCCTATTGATACTAATTTAGGTATTGGAAGCTCTCTCGTTGGTACTCACCCCGGTGGTTCCTTCAATGCCATCTGGAGTGTAGGTGTTCAGGTCCGGATCGGCAGTGCAAAATCCATACATCAACATGTCTTGCGTATTTGTGACACAATGATCATGCAATCAATAACTGCAGTTAAAAAGATTATTGTTAAAAAGATGAGTTCTCAAGCCTCTCGTTCTCGTGAAGAAGAAGACACCTTACAACGAAGCACCAAAAAGATCAAAGATGGGCACACCCCGGACCTATCCACTTCCAATCCCCTGGCCCACCTGAACGTTAGTTACAAAGGAAAGCTTATTGGGTAGCTCCTTGGTGCATATGAAATTGCCTTTAACCTCCACGACCACATGCAGGAAGAGGCTGACTCTGATGTGGATGAAGAAGACCTCTGCGTAGGTTTTGCTTCCGTTACTCTTTCCAAAGAAGAGAAGATACGCATTCGTGCCCATTGGTCCCATGCTCTCATCATAAAAACTTTTGGTCGAGCTGTAGGCTACCAATATCTTTCTCAACGTGTTCGAGAACTTTGGAAGCCTACTGGAAACATGGATTTAGTTGACTTGGGTTACGACTATTTCCTTGCTCGATTCTGGACCAAAGAGGACCTGGATAATGTTCTGAAAGGAGGACCATGGTTCATTGGTCAACACTTTCTAGCCATTAAACCTTGGGAGCCAGAGTTCTCAGCGTCTGAAGCCGACCTTTCCCAAGTAGCAGTCTGGGTTCGTCTTCTGGGATTGCCGATAGAGTTCTATGAACTGGAGGTGCTAAAAAAGATAGGATCCACTATAGGCCCAGTTTTACGCATTAATAGTCACACAGCGGCCAATGTCAGAGGTCGTTACGCTAGGATGTGCGTTCAAGTCCGAATCGATAAGTCCCTTATAACAACGATCCTCATTGGTAAATTCACGCAGAAAGTCATGTACGAAGGAATCCAATCCTTATGTTTTTCTTGTGGCAGAGTAGGGCATAAAAAGGAGTCATGCCAATATACAATCAAGCCTTTGTCGACAACCCCGACCACTCAGACACCAACCCAAACCACTCCGTCCCCAAACGATCCTATTGATCGTGGCTCTTCGAAACAGGAACCTTCCGGCGGCACACCTCCCCAGAACTCCGACCACCCTGAGTCTTTTGGCCCATGGCTATTGGTTTCTCGGAAAAAGCAGAGTGGAAAGAAGCAATCCCAACCATCAGATGTGTCCCATCAGCCGGCCTCACAATCTGGAGCTTTTTCTACTAAACACGGCAAGGGCACACCTCACGTCCCATCTCATGCTGTCATGAGTACTGACCATTACTCAACTGTAGGCAAAGGGAAACATAAACTCCTTACTACCTCTAATAGCACTCAAACCCCCATGCCACCTCACTCTGAGGCCTCTCATCCTACCAAGCCTAACCACTCAGCTTCTCAAAGAAAAAACCGGCCCACCCCCTCAAAAAGTGCGGCCACCAAAGGATCAACTAGCTACGGGCCTAGTAGCAAGCCCAAACATAACCACGCAGGTAACCTAGATACTTCTAAGCCACTGAAGCCTCCACAGCCTTCTGCTCCTTTTTGTTTCTCAGCTGGGTCGCCATTCCTCAACACCCCTGAACCCACGACACCACCCCACCTTTCCACCTTATCTCACCATGCTGTGGGCAATATGGATCAACAACAAGGCAGTGGAGCTGAGCGACATCACGATCAACAATATCAGATAGGATCCGTTAATGATCTACGGGTGGACAAGCAAGGAACTAATGAACTCATGGAGCTTCATTTTCCCACTAACGGAGGTAAGCAGGAGGGACGGTTGCCTCCCTCTAACCCACCCAGCCTAGCTCAACACACCAAACCCATGGTGGAGATCCACTCTGGATCGACCTCCGCTACTACCTCCTCTAGAACAGAGGACATCTCATAACTCAAGGAGTTGCTTGCAATCCAACCTCTCCAAAACATCGCTGGAGCTCATAGAAAAGGTACTGGCACCAGTGGAAATCTGTCAAAGGAAGTTCTTGATAAAGGAAACAACAGTTTCCTCATTCAAGGCATTCTTCCCCAACTCAAGCTCATTCAAACTCTGATGGAAACCAAGATCTTCGCCCTTGGGACAGTCACGTATTAAACCCAAATGAACCTCCTAGAGCATGCCATTACTCTGGCATAAGATCCAGTGATACTCAGGACGGACCTAAAGCAGGTCGGATAGAATTAGATGACGTCTAGGAGGGCATTCGCCCAGGAATGTGAGTCACTTTCCAACTCCCTTTCTCCCAAAATAAATATTTTAGTTTGGAATTGTCGAGGTGCAATGAAACCCTCCTTCCGTAGTACTGTTCGTGATCTAACTAACCTCCATTCTCCTGGCATTGTGGTGGTTACTGAGACTCGCATAAGCGGCTCTAGAGCTAGTGATATCATCCGTGCTCTTCCTTATGATGGTATCCATACAACTGACCCCATTGGATACGTTGGGGGGATTTGGCTCCTTTGGCGCATTAATATGGTGGACCTGGAAGTTCTTGCAGCCACTAAATAGGAAATCCACGCTATTGTAAAGGTACTTAACTCTCCCACCCCCTGACTCCTCTCATCTATATATGGTAGTCCTAGGTTTGAGGAAAGGCAAGTTCTTTGGGATAATCTTTGCTCAGTCTCTCTTCTTCATAATCTCCCCTGGTCCATTGTTGGGGATTTTAACGACGTCTTGAACGCCTCAGAAAAGAAAGGGGGCAACTGTGTCAGCTTAAGACGTACCTCCGCTTATAGTAATTGTATGAATTTCTGCAATATGATTGACTTGGGATTCTCTGGCCCCATTTTTACCTGGACCAACCACAGAGAAGTTTCTGACTTAATTCAACAGCGATTGGACCGTTGTTGGGCCAACCCGACCTGGAACCTTCTTTTTCCAGAGGCTAGTGTCACCCATCTTCCTAGGATCAACTCAGATCATTGTCCCCTGCTCCTTAAGCTTTCTGACAGCTCCCATTCTCGGCTTGATAGACCCTTTTGCTTTGAAAAAATGTAGCTCAGCCATCCGGGGTTTTGTCGGGTTGTTGAAGATGCTTGGGATTGCTCCCCAAACTTAAACCAGGACATTTCTTCCTTTAAAACTCTGGCTTCCAATTGGAATAAGGAGATCTTTGGGAACTTATTTGCTAGGAAAAGAAAAATTCTTGCTAGAATTGATGGTCTTCAAAAAGCATTGGCAGTCAGATCTTCTGCCTTCTTGATTTCCCTTGAAAAAGAGTTATCCCTAGAATACACTGCCATCCTTAACCAAGAAGAAGAATTTTGGGCTCTCAAGTCTAGAATTGATTGGCAAATTCTTGGCGATAGAAACGCCGCTTTCTATCACATAAAAACAATCACCCATAGGAAGCATAACAAGATAAGACGCCTTAAGGACAATATTGGTAACTGGGTGGATTCTGAGGATCAAGTTATTGATATCATCCTACATGGCTTCAAAAAGCTCTACCTTACAGACCATACTTCCTCGGTGACTCCTTCAGACTTTGAATTAAACTGGGCTATTTCTCTTACTGCCGAGGAGTCATTTAGACTATCAGCCAACGTCTCAGTGCAAGAAATTCATAAAGCCATGTTCTCTCTTAAGCCCTACAAAGCCCCTGGTATAGACGGGTTGCATGCTGGGTTCTTCCAGCATTTTTGGAATGTATTGGGGCATTCTGTCATTGAAGAAATACTAGCAGTTTTTCACTCCAAACGCATTCCCAATTACCTTAATCAAACTCTGGTGGTGCTTATTCCAAAGAGGGAGGGTCCAGAAACTCTTAGTCACTTTCGACCCATAAGCCTGTGCTCCACTATTTACAAGGTCATTTCTGAAATAATTGTCAATAGAATTCGGCCCCACATGCAACATCTCATCTCTCCGCTGCAAGCAGCTTTTATTCCAGGTAGGAAAGGCCTGGATAACATGATCATTGCCTAAAAGATTCTTCACACCATGGAAAAAAAGAAAGGGAAGGTTGGGACCATTGCTCTCAAGATCAATCTCGAAAAAGCCTTTGACATACTCGAGTGGAGCTTTATTCGTGAAGTCCTTGTTCATTTCAACTTTCCCAAAAATATAATTGACATCATTATGGCTTGCATTTCTTCTACTTCGGTCTCTATTATTTTCAATGGTGGGAAACTTGAACCTTTCACCCCCACTCGGGGGATCCGCCAAGGGGATCCGTTGTCACCCTATATCTTTATCCTTTGTCTTGAATATCTTGGCCTTCTCATTCTTGACAAGATTGCTGACAATACTTGGAAACCAGTCAAAGCTTCTAGGTCTGGCCCTTCTTTTTCTCACTTATTCTTCGCTGATGATAAGATTTCTTTGGTCAAGGCACTCGCAAGAATGCCCAGGCCATTGATGAAGCTTTATCCACCTTTTGCGCTTTATTTGGGCAGAAAGTAAGTAATGATAAGTCTCGCATTCTCTTTTCCAAGAACACTTCTATTGAGAACTGCCAGCTTGTCTGCCACTCTCTTGGCATCCTTGAAACTAATAAGTTTGATCGTTATCTTGGTTTTCCCCTCAAGTTTGCTGACCGAGGCACCAGAGATTTTAATTTTATAATTCATAAAGTTCAACAAAAGCTCTCTGGCTGGCAAGCTTGCCTCCTTTCCCTTGCAGGAAGAAGGGTTCTTATTCAATCCTCATCAAACCCCATATCGGATTATGTAATGCAAGGAGCTCTCCTTCCTGCCAAGGTTTGCTCTGAGATTGATAGAGCTAATAGGAACTTTTTGTGGGGCTCCACCCCCGAGAGGAAAAGGTTACATCTGGTTAATTGGAATGCTGTCACTCTCCCTAAGGATCATGGTGGGCTCGGTTTACACGAATCAAGGCGTAGAAACCTTGCTCTTCTCGCAAAGCTTAATTGGAAGCTCCTATCCGAAGACTCCTCCCCTTGGGCTTAAGTCTTAAAAGCAAAATACCTCACTAACAACCCAAACAGCAACCCCTGGTCATCCAAAGGTGCATGCTCCCGCACTTGGGCTGCGTGTAAAGCAGCTAAGCCTCTCCTCGATACCGGACTGAGAAAGGTCATTACCTTTGGCACTAGTACTTCAAGATCCCACCTCCACGAGCCTCTGAATTTGGGTGAAGAGCACCAGCTTGTCAGCCACATGATTGATAACAATGGTAACTGGCACTTTCAGTCTTCTTTTGACCTCCTTTCCCACATCCTTAGCATCCTGCACGCTATTCCTAGCAATGTCGGAACCTTGGAGGGGGACTTAATGGCTTGGGCTTTCTCCAATGATGGCAACTTCACACTTCGTTCTGCCTACATTGCTACAAAAGGCTTAAATGCCTTGAACCCCCCTACTTCTCCCTTATCCTGGATTTGGAAGGTAAAAGCGCCTCCAAAATTCCTTATTTTTATATGGCTATGTGAATACTATAGCATTCCTGTCAGGGAAGTTTTGGGTTCAAGGGGGTTAAACCTTGACCAACGATGTCCTATCTGCATTTCTGGCGCGGAATCCATCAACCACTTGCTTCGTGAATGCCCTCATTCAATTAGTTTTTGGAATCGAATTGGCCCTCCCTCTGGTCTCATCCATACATTCGGTCTGCCTATTTCAGATTGGCTTCACACCAACTGCACCTCTAAACTCGCTTCTCGGCACCATCGTGTTCCTTGGCACCTTTTATTCCTTTTTGGCATTTGGTCCATTTGGCTCAACAGAAATAAAGTGGCCTTGCAATTCATTCAGTTTGACCCCCAATTACCAAAGGACTGTATTGCCAAGGCTCTTGAGTACCATTTCCTTACTTCCAGTTCAACTTCTCATATGACTAGAGCTCGGGTTAGAGGTTTTTGGCGCAAAGCCCCTTTGGGTTGGTTCAAACTTAACACTGATGCATCTGTTACTGACCATAAAGCTGGCGGTGGAGGCCTTGTACGTGACTCCGAGGGGCAGTGGGTGCAAGGCTTCGCTAGGCACATTGCCTCCACCTCTGTCCTCATGGTTGAGCTGCGGGCACTCCGAGATGGCATCCACAATGCAAAGAATCTTCATATTCACAATCTTATTATCAACATGGACTCTGCTGAAGCTATTAAGCTTCTTTCTTCCTCATCCATCTCTAATAGGCTAACCCAACCTTTGGTCAATGACTGCAGGGCCACTCTCCAAGCTTTCACTCAGGTCCAGCTCACTCACTGCTACAGGGAAGCTAATGGAGCAGCTAATTCCCTTGCACAAATTGGATGTGCTCAGCTTGAGTGCTTTGTTTCTTTTGTAACCCCTCCCCTATCTGTTATGGAGGCTTTAAGCTTTGACAATATCCATGTTGCTGCTAGTAGTAGCCCTTTTGTAACTGATACCCGTCTTCCATCGGGCTAGGGAGGATAGACTAAAATGAAATTATATGAAACGCAAATTTCATACACACACTTGTAAGAGATGCTATACTAAGATCGCAATGAAATTGGTTTGTATGCATTTTCTATTTTGTTTAAAATGTGAGTAAATATTTTTAATATTTGTAAGAGACGCTAAACTAAAATCACAGAGAAATTCTTAATTCAATTTCTTTTTTTTTAGATATTTAAACATCATATGTTTTGATTAGATACTATATTTCATATAAAATTGAATACGCCATATGTTATTGAATAATTGAAATATGTTTAACGTAAATTGAGAATTTTTATAGTATATGTAATATATTTTTAGTTTTAGTCGGTAGTTACAAGATTAGTTTATTTTATTAAAAATTTTACTTAAACATTTGAATTTTATTTTAGAAAAAGTAATTTCATTTATCACCCACAATATTAATGAATCTGTGGAATCCACTAGATTCTTAGTATATATAACAATTATTTGACACACAAATAACAAAGAAATACACGAATAAAAAATTATTTTAAAGAAATTATTATTTCAATATTTTTTTATACAAGATAGAATTTCTATTCTAGCCTAATCTAAGTGTATATGTGATTTTTTTTTCTTCCATTTGACATCTTATGTGACTTTACATCCTTTATATCCCAATGATTTACAAAATAATTGAAAAAAAATTATTTAAGTACTAAATACAATTGTAAAAGCTAAGCATATTAAACACACATAATAAAAGGAGTGTTGTTAGAAATAGGTTGATAAAATTTAAACTCTCTAGACAACGGTTTAATACTCACACCAAATAGGTACAGATTTTACTTGGGATACGATAATGAATTTCTTTTGCGCTTGCATTAAACATAACTATATTAGAACTAGAGAATTGTCAAATTTTATTTTCACAAAAATAATGAATTTTAGTGAGGGTTTTTATAAAATTTGTATATATTTGTAATGCTATTATTATTTTTATTATGAGATACTAATTTTTTTATGTTCCTTAAAAGACTAATAATTTTTTTTTCCTGAAAAGACTAATAGCAATACAATTTTAGGATGCTCTATTTTATATATATATATATATATATATATATATATATAAAATACTGATTACAAATGTAAATTATTAAAGATTTTAAATTTTGTGTCAAAACTGTTTTGTCTTTGACCTCATATTATACAAAAGTAATTATAAATATAGTGTTGTTAATTTCACCAAAATTTTACATTTTCCCTCTTCTCTGTCGTCTCCCTAGTTCTTGCCACAAATTTTGAGTAACTCAACTATTAACAGTTTGCTAGTCTTTCGAAACAATATTGGCTAAAATATGATGGTGAGAGGTTTAAAATACTTTAAGAAATAAATTATACTTTTTAAAAATAAAAAAAATTAGTTTTAGTATTTGTAGAAACTTAACTCAAGTGAATTAAAATATTAAAAACAATGAGCTTCAACCAAGATACCAAATGTGTTGTAAAGTTTCTCTGTACCTAGGAAAGCTCTCCAACTAGCTTTCCTTATTCAGTAGAATAGAGGTCCCTTTCTTAGAAAGGAGCGATAGTACTCCTTGGGATAACAAAGTTATCCTAAGGCTTGTTGGGTTTTTTTTTTTTCCCGGGGTACTGGAAACAGTAAAATTTTGTATCCATCTGGGGTTTTGGTGCTTTTTCTCACCACCATGGATGATCTGACCTCTAATTGGAATCAACTTACTTTATCAGAAAAAGAAGGTCCGGGTTGTTGCCTGGATGAGGAATTAAGCTCTCCAGAGTTCAACATTGCTTCAAAATTCCTCACAAAAGAGCATTGAACATTGACGCTATTGCCAAAACCTTCATTCCACTTTGGCGTTCAAAAAATGGATTCAGGCTACCTCACTTGGGGGACCATAGAGTATTGTTTGTGTTTGATAACAAAATGGAGGTGGACAGAGTGCTACAAAGTGAACCATGGACTTGGACAAACATCTGGTAGTCATGGAAAGATATGATACTAATTCCTTTGTTGACGAACTCAAGTTGGATAGGACTTCGTTTTGGGTGCAAGTACACAGCCACCCGATTAAGTTTATGAATGTGAGGGCAATGGAGAAGATTTGTGAGGTGCTGGGAAGGGTCATACCTACTGCCAATCCAAGGGAATCAGAGGGAGGTAATTTCATTCACGTTAGAGTTTCAATAATTGTTACCGGTCCCTTATGCAGCAGACGTTTGGTTTCAATTGGTAAAGAAAAGCAGGCCTGGATTAGCTTCAAGTATGAGAGATTACCAAATATATGCTATTGGTGTGGCTGCTTTGATTATGACGACAAGGATTGCGAAATATGGTTCAACAGTGAAGGATCGCTTAATCAAGAACAGAAGCAATTCGGGTCAAATCTCAGGGCAACACCATTCTCTTATTCTCACAAACAAGTTAGGAGTTCCTAGTTTCTACAAATCCAGACCAATGAAAATTCAGACCTCAGCAGAGAAGGGAACGGTGGGAAGTAAAACCAACGTGGAATTAAGAGAGCAGATGGAGGCTTACGCAGAAGAACGCCATACACCCCTGCTGAGTAGAGAAGAAACCGATGACCAGAGATGTTGTGATTCAGTTGACGTGGATAACCTAGAGTTAAGGCAGACCGTTACGAAATTAAAGTCCCAAATGCCAGATACGTCCAACGATGCTCAGAATTAATACTCAATGATGTCCATCCTCCAATTACGCAAAGTCATGATATCCACTTTAATGAGATAGGGGCAGTTTTAAAGGAGTTTGACTCATCAAAGAATACTACCATACTAGGAAATCCCACATGCCCTGATCTATGTCCGCATGCATCCACTGAAGATATTCATGCACAACCAAAACCAAAGGGCATTATTCCCTCAGCAATTATTACGGAATTAAAACAGGATTTAAATTCAAATGAGATCAGCTCCCTGGACGTGACAATCAAAAGAACCCTAGGGTTTCTACATAAGCCTTCAAGCCACGTTGAACTAGGGTTGTACATGTAAACAACAAACCAACAGAGGAATTATCACATGGCAAACCAAGTAAAGGGAAGAGAAAAACGGCACTTAGTGATGACCATTCCAAGTTACTAAATAAACATTACCAGGTTTCAAGGAGTGAGGAGGATACCGATATCAAATTGGCGGAGGCTGACACCTAGCCCTGCCAGTCGCCATGAATTGCATGGTATGGAACTGTTGCGGGCTTGGGAACCTGTGTACAGGGAAGGAGCTTGGAGAAATAATCTGAGCAAAAGACCCCTCTATCGTGTTCATTGTCGAGACACTGGTAGAAGAAGCAAGGCTAGATGTGATTTAACAAAACTTAGACTTTGAAAATAAGTGGGTGGTACCGAGGGTGGGGCACATTGGTGGTTCGGTTCTCTTTTGGAAAGCCTCAGTTAACTTAGTGGTGTCAGATTCATCCAAGTATTATATTGATACCTGGATTGACAAAGGCCCCCTAACGAATGGAGATTCACAGGGTTTTATGGCGAACCAGACACTTCAAAGCAAGGTGAAGCGTGGGATAGTATGAGAAGTCTTAATCACTATCCCGATATCCCATGGTTGTGTGCAGGTGACTTCAATGAGATAGTTAGACAGGAAGTGCAACTTGGGGGTGCAACAAAAAATTAGGGACAGATGCAGCTATTTAGGGATGTGTTAGATGACTGTGGGTTTCTTGATCTTGGCTTTGAGGGAAATAGATTTACATGGAGCATGCACTTCAAAGATGGACATTCTATTTGGGAGAGACTGGATCAAGGTGTGGTCAATGCAAGCTGGCTTCTTAAGTTCCTAGGCATAATTGTGCAGCATCTCCATTGTACTTCATCAGACCATATGCCTCTATACATTAATCTGTCAGGCTTGGAAATCCCTTCAAAAAGGAAATTATTTAGATTCGAAGAGATGTGGTTATCAGATGAGCGTTGTGGTGAAGTGGTGAAAGCCTCGTGGTCATCTTACCATCATGATTTTAGTGATAGTGACATCTTGAAAAGGGTTGATAAGTGTGGTCAAGATCTTGAATGGTGGAATTATAACATTTTTGGAAATGTGAGGAAGAAGTTGGCCAAGAAAAAGGAAATTTTAATTCAACCTGAACAAGAAGCACAAGTAACGGGGCTGAACACACAGGTTAGAGCACTCAAAGAGGAAATAAACATTCTCTTGGATAGGGAAGCACACATGTGGAGCCAAAGATCATGTACACTTTGGCTTAAGAATGGAGATAAAAATATGAGATTCTTCCATTGCCGAGCCACTAGGAGATTTCGGAAAAATGTTATTCATGGGATTAAGGATTAATCAAATTATTGGAGGGTGGATTCGAATGACATAGCAGCCTTTATGATCAAGTACTATAAGGACCTCTTCACCTCTTCAACGTCGAATGCACATGGAGTAGATTTGGACTACATCCCTAATGTCATCACTAACCATATGAATGCAACCCTTGTTGCTCCCTTTAGAGATGATGAAGTTAAGGAAGCCCTCAAGCAAATGGCCCCCCTTAAAGCATTAGGACCCGATGGCATGCCACTATTATTTTATCAGCACTTTTGGGGGGTGGTTGATAAGGATGTAACAAATTCGGTCCTCTCGTGGCTCAACACGGGTACAATGCCTTACCCAATAAATCACACCTTCATTACATTGATCCCAAAAATAAAATTAAGAAAAAAACCTGGAATTTGTCACTTAATATCATCCAATTAGTTTGTGCAATGTCCTCTACAAAATTTTCTCCAAAGTCCTAGCAAATAGACTTAAAAATATTCTACCCACCATCATCACTAAGCACCAATCAGCATTTACCAAGAATAGATTGGTTTATGATAATATACTTGTGGCTTTTGAATCTCTACATAGCATGAACAACATGAATTCGGGGAAAACTGGGTATATGGCTATTAAACTTGATATGAGTAAGGCATATGACTAGGTGGAATGGGGATACCTTGAAAATGTCATGAGAAAAATGAAATTTAATGAGAGGTGGATAGGTTTAATCATGGCATGTGTAAAAACAATATCTTACTCTATTTTGATAAATGGCAAACCTCAAGGTTTTAACCAACCCACTAGAGGTATTCGCCAAGGTGACCCACTATCACCTTTCCTCTTCCTACTTTGCACTGAGGAGCTTTATGGCCTAATCCAACAAGCAACAATTTTGGGAGAAATCAAGGGCTTCCTTCTTTGCCGAAGAGGCCCAGCACTAACCCATTTATTGTTTGCAGATGACAGCCTCCTCTTTTGTAGGGCAAGTGGTGATGAATGCAGGAAAATCCTTACCATCCTTGAGAAATATGAAGAGGAGTTGGGCCAAAAGGTGAACAAAAACAAAACAGCTATTTTCTTTAGCAAATCTACCACGGAAGAAACAAAACAAGAAATCATGGCTGCCTTGGGTACACATGAAATTGTGAATTTTGAACAATACCTTGGGTTGCCATCATTGGTGGGTAGAAAAAAGAAAGAAGGCTTCAATTTTATCAAAGAGAAGGTGTGGAAAAAACTGCAAGGTTGGGAAGGGAAACTCTTGTCTCGAGCCGGTCGTGAGGTGCTCATTAAAGCGGTAATACAAGCCATCCCAACTTATGCTATGGGGTGCTTTAAAATACCTTTAGGTCTTTGCCATGAAATTGAAACCATGATCAAGAAATTTTGGTGGGGCCAAAGAGGAGAAAAAAGAAAGATCCATTGGTTGAAGTGAGAGGAACTAACTAAATCAAAATTTGAGGGAGGCATGGGGTTTAGGGACATAGCTATGTTCAATGACTCCTTGTTAGCTAAACAAGCATGGAGACTTTTGAAAAACCCGGACTCATTGCTGCACAAAGTCTGTAAGGCGCACTTCTTTCCAAATTGTACCTTTATGGAGGCTAAATGCTCTAGTAGCAGCTCTCATGCTTGGAAGAGCATCTTACATGGAAGGGAGGAATTACTTAGGGGCTACCAATGGAGGATTGGGAATGGTAAGGTAGTGAGTATATGGCAAGAGCACTGGCTGCCAAGGAAAAATATGCCACAAGTTCAATAACTTAGGGTGGACACAATGGCTGATGCTAAAGTGGAGATCTTGATTAATGGAGACACATGGCAGTGGGATCATGGTTTGATAGAAGGTTTGTTCACCCCAGAAGAAGCTGAGTTGATCAAGTCAATTCCACTCTCAAGGTGCGCGGCTGAAGACACCTTATTTTAGTCATTCACTAGCAACAGAGTGTACACAAGCAAGTCCGAATACAGATTTTCGAAGGCTAAAACACAAACCGAATGGGATAAAGATCAGATGGCGCATGACAAGGTTTTGTGGCGGACAATTTGGTCTTTTCAGGTATCGAACAAAATCAAGAATTTGGTGTGGAGAGCTTGCAGGAACTCATTGCCAACTAAGGAGAATCTAGTGAGGCGAACTATCATCGAAAATCCAACATGTGACCGTTGCAAACATGAACCCGAATCAGCTCTTTATGCTCTCTGGAATTACAACGAACTGGACGTGGTGTGGGAAGAAGAACCATTTTAGCATTGCCGAGGACGACACACCTTTGTGGACTTCAAGGAATTGCTCTCATGGCTCATCACAGAGGATCACAATTTGGAGCTGTTTGAAACGTTGGTGTGGTTAATTTAAACTCAAAGGAACCAGGTGCGTTTGAGCCAACCAACCTTAAGTGTCCATCAAATTCCGTCATTGGCAAAGGAGCGTGTAACTGAGTTTGTAGTGACCCGACCTGCGCCTTCCATCACTCGACCTGACCTCACTTTATTTTGGGCTAAGTGGCGTCCTCCAATACCAGAAGTGGTGAAGATAAATTGCGACGGAGCTATCTTTAAGGAGCAAAAAAAATCGAGCATTGGAGCAGTGATCCGAGACAGCAACGGTTTAGTCATGGCTTCTATGTCTAAACTCCTGCCACAACAATACACACCTATGGAGATTGAAGCACTAGCAGCCTCATCAGCTCTTGAGTTTGCAACTGAGTTGGGTTTTAGCCGAGCAGTTTTGGAAGCAGATTCTCAAGTGTTGTCAAATGCCTTGGGAAATAATAGCACTTACTTATCTTCCTTTGGTTTATTAATTGCAGATATCAAATGTAATGCTAGTTTGTTTAATCAACTACTCTACTCTCATGTAAAGAGAGAGGGTAATATGGTAGCGCATAACTTAGTGAGACATTCCATTAGTATTTCTAATTTTTCGATGTGGATGAAGACTGTTCCACCAGCATTTGTTTCTCTTGTACTAGCTGATATTGCTGGGTTTTCCTAATAAAAGTTGACCGTATTCCTTCTAAAAAAAAGTGAATTACAATATTATTAAGTTATTTTATGAGTTGTCTTCCTGTTAAACAAACTTTCCTAGGATTAGGGCTATTAATCTTCAATTAGTTAAACACATTTTATACACTGTAATAGACATTATAATGATTTTTTTTTTTTTTTGAAAACACTATAATGAAATAGCTATTCCTACATAATAGTTATTGTGGCGAGCAAAAATTGACAGCTAATAAACCTGGTGGATGTTGACGTGTTATTTTTGCACACACAATAAATTTTTAGAGGTGGAATGCAAGGTCGACCCTTAGAGTACCCAACTACAATATAGCTAATAGCAAACAGATCAACTCGTAGTATGAAGTAAGCACACTAAAAAAAAGTAGGCCCTTTATTAGCTAAGTGTTCATCCTCAGGTTCAATACGAGGAAGGGTTTTTCAATTGGTCATCTCTTATTCTCTCTCTCACTTGTTTTTTTTTTTTTTCTCTGCCTTTTTTCCTCCCTGGTCCATATGTTTCTTGGCTTTATATAGTTAGCCAAATTGCATATGGACTCTACATTTGGAGGGTTAGGATCACAATTTCTTGATACTTGTCCCATCAAGGCCTTACTAGTAGGTCTTACACTAAAGTTTTTAGCTATGTGAGCATTGTTCATAGTCACTTCCCCATTAATGTAGCTAGGCAAGTGGTTGCAATGCATTTAATGTGGAGGGGATGGTTTCTGTGTCCTTCCTCCTTCCTCTCTCTCTCGTTCTGTGCCAAGTTACTCTTCTCTCTCTTTAGGTTGCACTATGCTCCCTTTACCATGGGTCCTCGTCCTTCCGAGGTTAGGTGGGAGTCCTTGGAGTCTTTATTAAATGCAATAACTTAACTTCTCTATAAGTCACATAAGCTCTTTTCAAGGGTTCTTCATGAAGTTTTCTTCCTCGGAAATCCCCTTGCCCATTTAATTAGCAGCTTTGGATCCTTGTCCCCCTACAATAGCCCCCCCTAAAACCTCATTTTCCACTCCTGTCCTAAGAAAGGGAGGTTTTGCTTGGTGTGAACTGTTTGTCATAACACACTTCCAATAGGTTCCCACATAAGAGTGTCTCTTCAACTAATTGAGACATGCTCCTGACGCTTTGAACTCCACAATTCTGTTACAAATGCTGTAGGCGGCTTGCTGTCCCCAACATTCTGTGGTGAGATTGCAATCCTACTGTCCCGATTCCTCCACTATAAAGGTGGGAAAATTGCCGCTTTTTTTCTGCCCTTATATAAAGGGGGCCGTAGGGATATGGACTCCATTTCTTCCCTTTAAGAATATAAAAATTACTCCCTATTGTAGATAATTCGCCTGAGGAGTTTTCCTTCCTGGATTTTGTAAGTTTTTTTTTTTTAATCTTTTTTCTTTTGCGATTTTCTTTCTTCTTTTGACACATTCTTAGATTTTCCTTCACTTTTGTCTTTCCTTTTTCCCAAATGGGTAGATTTTTTTTAATTTAGTTGACACCCCCGAGCATAAAGAAGAGTTTAAAAGGCACTACAGGATTTCTAGTAATGTGTAAATAGAACACTATAACTTAGGGGAGTGGCATGAGAAAAGGTTGACCGAGGCAATAGCAATTCCTATGATAGCATTTATTGAGGGAGATATGAGGATTCCCATAGGTAGAGTTACTAGGGATTTCCTAAGTTTTTATAGACTTTGCCTCACTTAGTGTGTTCCGAATATGTTTAGGATTTTAGGTAGTGTAGATGCAATAAATGATAAGTTGGATATAAATCTCACTCATCATGATATTAACTGGGTGTATAGTTGTCAGAAAAATAACGAAGCAGGATATTACCTAAAAACTAGGGTTCTCGCCGTTAGGTTAATTTCCTACCTCCCCGAGACGAACAATGGCATAGACGAGGATTTTCTCATTGTTTCAAGGGAATGGCATGATGGACTTCAATGCTCAGTCAAAGATGGCATTCCAAGTAGGGTGGATTAGGGGTGTCTTTAAGACCTTGTGCTTTTTTAGGACACAACACATACATTATGTTTCCATTATCTTATATTGATCTCTCTCCTTATCTTTGCTTCATTTTTTGTTTTTCAGAAAAAAAAAGGCTACCGCCAAAATACAAAGTTTGGTGAACTTCCCCTTGTTGAACCAAGTGTTGAGGTTCGAGATCTTCCTTCACCAAGATGGCCAACTTTGGGCAGTACACATCATCCTTGGCTTCAAACCAATCTCCACTCGCTTCCAAGTTTCCAAACACGTAATCAAGGCCAAGACCTGCGTCTGGTGTTGGTTGACATGGATGTCGAAGTTCATTCGAAAACCCCCTCCTGCAGGAACTTAGCTTATGGAACTCCCCACCCTAAAAGAGCCTCAACCTGAGGTTAAAGAAGTCATCTCTTTTGACGAAAAGGTTGAAGCTCAATTCGAAGAACTTGAGGAGGAATCCAAGGAAGAGAGTACCAAAAGTCTCGTTTGAGACAAAGATATTGAAGTCTTATATCATCAGGACGAGACCAAGGACATAGCGTTTGCTTAGATATCTTCTGTAGTCATAGTAAACGAGGACCAGGGGGCTACTAAGGTTCCGAAAGCAATGGTAATAGAAAAGAGGTTGCCCGATTTACTATCCTTGTTAGAGTCTCACGCTAGAGGCACTACTCTCGAAATTTCCGTGATGCCCAGGCCCCCAACGCCAGCCCCGCCTCCTCTTACTCAAACCGAGCCAACTGATAAAAAGTGTAAAAGAGATAAGAAAGGAGGCAAAAGGTCAACTGAAGAAGGGTAGATCCAGAAAGAAACTCCCCCTGAACAAACAAAAATAGTCAAAGTAATTCGATCTCAACAGAGGAGGGGAGGAGAGACCTCGGAGGTAGTTCCAGAGCATTGTCCTCGCGTTTCTAATTGGAACCCCCCTCTTGTATTAGATGGATCCCCCCCTCCCTACAGATTCATCAATCTGCAACTTTGATAACGGAAGGGTAGATTTTGTTGCCAATTCGGTGGAGCAAGCGTTTCTTCTGCCTTGGGATATGGCCAAGCTCCAAAATCTAAAGAAGCATGAGATGTTTCTATCCCTGAAGAGGGACTTGGCTCTGGTAGATGCTTCTCCATTTTTTTTTTATCATTATTGCTCCTCACTTTATTATTACAAACAACATTTTATTTGTCCAGCTTCTAATCCTATTTCTCTGTCTGTGAATTTCTAGGCCACCCAAGCAGCTCATATGGCTGAAAAGTGGGTTGATCAAACCCTTTATGAAAGGAAAGAAGAGGAATCCAAACACTATGCTGCCCAGAAGGCCCAGGCCCAAACTTTCAAAAAATTGAAGGAGATACTCCTTAAGCTGTCCAAGTGTGACAAGGCTCGGAAAAGTGTTGAGGCTTCAACTGAGAATTCTGAAAGGCAAGCTCGAGAGTAATTGTGCCATTTAAAAGAGGCAGAGAGTCAGCTGACACTTGCTCGGGCTAGGATCACTGAGTTGACTAAGGAGCTGGAATAGAAAGTCGAGGAGACGAGCAAGGTTGAACAAGCAGCATACGATCTGGGGCAAAAGGAAATCAAGGCACATTTGAAGTCTTAGATCCTAGCTCTCGAACACTTAGCAGTGTTTAGGTGTAGCTTATGCTTTCTTAAGATTGTGAATACTTCTTTGAGATTCGTCAAATGCTCGGACTCTTTTTTATTTTTCGCCACCATGTCATCCATGTATGCCTCCATGTTCTTCCCTAACTAGCTCTTGAACATTCTCATCACCATTCTTTGGTATGTAGATCTAGCATTTTTTAGGCCGAACGACATTACTCAGTAATGGTAGTTCCCCGTTGGGGTGAGAAAGGCCGTTTGTTCCTAATCTAACAACGCCAAAGGATTTGATGGTACGCTTGAAAAGCATCCAAGACACTCATCCTAAGGTGTTCGAACATTGCATCCACTAACTGATCTATCTTTGGATGGGAAACGGGTCTTTTAGGCAGGCTTTATTAAGGTCTATAAAATCCACGCAAACTCTCCACTTCCCCAACTTCTTTTTTACTACTACGATGTTGGCTAACCACTCTAGGTAAAAGACCTCTTTAGTTGCCCCAACCTACTTAAGTTTTTGAACCTCGTCCTTTACAGCCTGGGAATGCTCTTTGGACGAATGCCAAGGTACTTGCTTCTTCGGAGTAGCCTTAGGATTAACATTTAAGTGATGGCAAATGAACTCGGGATCAATCCTAGGTGCTTCATATGTGCACCAAGTGAAAATATCCAAATTCCTCTTCAAAAAATCTACCAACTGCTTCTTATCCTCCACTGGGAGTTGAGTTCCAACCTGAAAGTACCTTTTCGCATCCCTCTCAATGACGACCTTTTCCAACTCCTCACATGATACCGAACAACCGAAGGAGAGTGGCAACCTGAACTGTGATTGCTATAAGACAGGTCCTGTCTCCAAAGGACTTACCTCGGGGGCACGATGGATAACCACTGCCATCAAACACTGCCTGGCCACCATTTGGCATCCTACAAGCTCGGCTACCCCCTTACTAGTGGGATATTTTAACTTTACGTGCAGAGTTGAAGAGACCGCCCCTTATAGCATGCAACCATGGTCTCACGAGAATGACAGTATACGGAGAGAAAGTATCGACCGCTATGAAATTCACACTCACCACCTTCTCCTTTGCCTATACAAGTAACCAAATCATATGCTTTGGAACAGTAACTTTCCTATCAAACCCAACCAAAGGAACGTCATAGTTACTCATATTCTCTAGTCTAAGCCCTAGACCCTTAAATTGATCAAGGTACAGAATTTTGGCCCTACTACCTTGATCAATCATTACTCTTTTTATGTCAAATTCTGCTATTTGGAAGGTTACCACCAACGCATCATTAAGAGGCCGAATTATCCCTTCCTTATCCTCTTCCGAAAATTCCAAAATTGGCTGTTCTAAAATCTTGGGTTTCTTGCACGGTACTTCTTCTTCATACCCATCATTGCCATTACCCTGCCGATTGAATGAGAGTGTGCCCTTGGGGCCGCAAAAATGACGATTATTGTTCCCAAGGATGACTGGGAAGCTCTATTTCTCTGTGGCATTATGGTGAGCTGACCTTTTTGACCATTTGGCTGTTGTAAAAACTGTTCCAGTTTGCCAGCTTTGATTAACTGGTTAAGGAAGGCTTGTAAACTCCTACAGTCCTCGATTGTATGTCCTTGGTCTAGGTGGTACTGACAATACAAACTCTAGTTTCTTTTAGTGGGATCCCCTCCCATTTTGTTCTGCTATTTAAAGTAAGGCTCACTTTTGATCTTCTCTAACACTTGATATATCAGCTCTTTGATAACCGAGTTTACTGCCTGAGGGCTGACAAGGCTACGGGATGCCTGACTGAAAATCTCCTTCCTCGGTCAGGAGGATGTGAACTAACCAGATGAGCTATCCCTTTGATTAGGATTGAAGACCTTGGCTTTTCCCTTGCTAGATTTCTGATTATCCTCAACCCTTTTATGTTCCTCAATTCGATCCATCAGCTGATGCATACTCCGGGTGGTTTCATAGTTAGTAATTTTCGCAAGTCAGAATGTGTAGAAAGGCCTACCTTGAAGGTTCGTTTAGCAACATCCTCAAAGTCCCCATCAATCTCATTATAAATTTCTCAATACCTATCTGAATAGTTCTTCAATGTCTTTCCCTCTTTCATGGACATTGACAGTAGAGAGTCTAGGGGTCTAGGAACCCGGCTATATGGTACAAACCTTGCCCCGAAGGCCCTGGTTAGCTCTTCAAAGGAATGTATGGACCCTTCCTCAAGGCTATCAAACCACCTCATGGCAATCAGACCAAGGTTTGAGGGGAAGACCTTACACATAAAGGCTTTATTTTTGGAGTGGATAGTCATTCTCTGATTAAAGTGACTAACATGTTCAACAGGATTTGTCCTACCATTATAAATGGTAAAGGTAGGCTGATTGAAAGGACGAGGGAGCTCAGCCTGTTCAATATGCCGAGAAAAAGGGGAGCAAGATATCTAAAGGAGAGCCTTTCCCATGGCATCATGCCCCTGTCTTCTTCTTGGGGGAGTTCTAGACCTTCTGTGATATTGCTTTCGTCTAGAAGTTTGATGGGATGATGACATGAACGACTCACTGGGCGAAGTTCTACTTTGAGGACGGTAACTTTCGTCGCTTCCCGTGCTTGAATATTGATTTAAGGAAGGCGTTCTATCCTTCCTTATTTGAGCTTTACGGCGAAGACGTCGACACAGTCGGTCTTCTTTTTTCTCCAGGTTATGCAGCTCCTCATCACGCGAATGGTGACTGGCTTCATGCTGGCTAGTTCGCTTAAAATGAACGGAGAGCGCCCTCTCGCTTGAAGTATGAGCCACCTGACTGTTCGTCCTTCACTCGAGATTAAAAAAATGGTCTTTACGCTAAGAGCCCACCATTATAGTAAAATTTTTGCAAGGGTACCTTAGGAGACCTTCCCACAGACAGCACCAATTGTGGCAGGAAAATATTGGCAGCTGATAAACTTGGTAGATGTTGACTTGTTATTTTTACACACACAATAAATTTTTGGTGGTGGAATGCAAGGTCAACCTTTAGAGTACCCAACTACAATATAGCTAATAGCAAACAGATCAACTCGTAGTATAAAGTAAGCACACTAAAAAAAAAAGTAGGCCCTTTATTAGCTAAGTGTTCATCCTCGGGTTCAATCTGAGGAAGGGTTTTACAATTGGTCAATTTATCTCTTGTTCTCTCTTTCACTTGTTTTTCTTTTTCTCTGTCTTTTTCCCCCCTGATCTAGATGTTTCTTGGCTTTATATAGTTAGCCAAAATGCATCTAGACTCTACATTTGGAGGGTTAGGATCATACTTCCTTGATACTTGTCCCATCAAGGCCTCACTAGTAGGACTTACACTGAAGTTTTTAGCTATGTAGGCATTGTTCATGGTCACTTCCCAATTAATGTAGTCAGGCAAGTGGTTGCAATGCATTTAATGCAAAGGGGATGGCTTCTGTATCCTTCCTCCTTCATCTCTCTTTGGTTCAGTGCCAAGTTACTCTTCTCTCTCTTCAGGTTGCACTATGCTCCCTTTACCATATGTCCTCGTCCTTCTGAGGTTAGGTGGGAGTCCTCGGAGTGTTTATTAAATGCAATAGCTTAACTTCTCTACAAGTCACGTAAGCTCTTTACAAGGATTCTTCATGAAGTTTTCTTCCTCAGAAATCCCCTTACCCATTTAATTTGCAGCTTTGGATCCTCGTCCCCCCACAGTTATTCATATGTTTTTTGTTTTATTATTAAAAAGAATAGTTATTCCTTAATAACAATTATTTTTTTAAATGAGGAATAACTATTACATTTTCCTAAAAAAAAAAAGGAATAACTATTACATATCAAATTATGTGTAATAACTATTCCTTAAGTTAAGTAATGGCTAAAAAAAAAAATTCCTGTAACCATTGTTGGCCACCACTCTCTGAATTCTTTTATCTCTCTCTCTCTCTCTCTCTCTCTCTCTCTCTATGTGTGTGTGTGTGTGTGTGTGTGTGTGTGTGTGTGTGAGAGAGAGAGAGAGAGAGAGAGAGAGAGATCAGATGTATTTAAGTTTTAGTAATATAATAATGATGTCCTGATTAGAGGGTGTAAACCAAGTCCTTATAAAATTTAGGGTAAATTACAAATTACACCCCCAAAAGTTTAGAGGTGTTTGGATTTTATACCTAAAAGTTTCAAAATTTGGATTTTACCACCTAAAGTTTGGTGATGTTTGGATTTTACACCCTAAAGTTTTAGAATTTATATTTTACCCCCTAAATTTTAGGAGTGTTTTGATTTTACTCCCTAAAATTTGGGGGTATTTGGATTTTACACCCTAAAGTTTTAGATTTGAGAATGTAAAATCCAAACGCTTTCAAACTTTAGGGGGTTAAATCCAAAATCTAAAACGTTAGTGTAAAATCTAAACACCCCCAAATTTTAGGGAGATGAATTCCAAATTCAAAAACTTCAAGATGTAAAATCTAAACACCTTCAAACTTTAGGAGTGTAATTTGTAATTTAACCTAAAATTTAATCTTTTATATATATATATATATATATATATATATAGTGTGTGTGTGTGTGTGTGTGTGTTTGGCTTCAGCTTAAAAAGTCAACTTATTTTACTATTCAGCTTATTTTTTGTACTATTCATGGGTCTTACTATACCATTTCATCTAACTTTCAGCGAAAAGTTTTTTTTTTTTTGAAAACCTAGCGAAAAGTTTTCAGTTTTAGAAAAATAAGCGAATTTCAAACAGATCCATAATCTCAATAATTAATAATGAAATGTTTTTTTTTTCAAAAAAAGGTAACATCTATAATTATTAATTTTAATAATTTAATTTTTTAAAAAAATTGAAAATATAAGCCTAATCAAATTATACTAAGGCACGATATTTAAGAAGGAAAAAAAAATTAAACTCCATGATTTATTTATTTCAATTTTAAGTATATATTCTTTCTTAAAAAAAATTTAAGTATATATTAATTTATGGAATACATGTATTAAATTTTTTTAGATCAAGTTTGTTTTATATATCATTTTTATTGAAGAAAGTGAATTCATTTATTAGAATTTAGTATTTAAGGGATTTCTTTTTTCGAAGAGGATATTTATGGGAGATGTTGTCATTTTGTTTTGACATTTATGTAGATAACAATTTCCAACAAAAGACAATGATATTGATTATAAAATTATTTAATTTATATATAATAAGCTAAGATCCACAACTAGTACATATATAACTGTATAAGGATTTTTAGGAAATTTTATTAGAATATAACTCTTTTTTTTTTTTTTTTTTTTATAGAGTTTCAACCTATGACGTCCATTTCTGAAAATTGTATTCTTATTATCATATCAAGATACCAATCTGTTTTTGATGTAGGCGAGATTGAACCTCATATCTCTTATTCAACTATCAGAGACTTTTTCATTTTATCATTCTTCTAAAAAAAATCATTTTATCATTAAAACATGTTAGACCAAATTACATTCAGTGTATTCATGTATTATTATTATGACCAAACATATGCATAGCGAACAAATTATTATTCCAAATTCTAAATTACATACAGCTGGATTCATAGTTTACTGCATTACCCTTTAATAAGTTCGTGAAATAAAAAATAAAAAATAATATCAAAAGAAAGGTGGCTAGGGCTATTAATCCTAGAATTGTTTTTTTTTTTTTTTTTTTTTTGAGAAGTAATCCTAGAATTGTTAGTTCTGTTAATTAACTGATGTTATATATATATATATATATATATATATATATATTCTATAGAATTGTTATTTCTCACCATACAAATCTGGCTTCAATTTCTTATCACAGAAATCAATCTACAATCTATATAAAACTAAAGTAGTTCAGCTTTTGGTTGATCTAATAATATTACCCTACATCAAAATTTGAATTTTCACAATTTTACACATCATTATTTTAATATATAATTAATTAATTAAATTTAAACACTATTATATTAAACTCTCCATTAAAATCTTTTACATATATAATATATTTTCTTTAAATATTAGAATATACACTTCCATATATAAATACAATCATAATTAAATGTCTATTAATTACTAACATAATTATCAAATTTTAGATTTATGACTTTAGAGAAAAGTCTGGTAAGTTGTGAATGGTGGAGTAAAAGTGAAGGGTTCACAACTCCACCACACACAACTCACCACATAGATAAGTTGTAATAAATGTTATGTATATTATGATTTTATAGGATTAGTTGGTCTACAAATCATGAAAATAATAGAAAGTATAAATTCTTTACCATATATATATAAAGTATTTATTTATTTTATTTTCCAATTTATAAATTGAAAAGTGAAAATTAAAGATCTTTATAGTAAACGGGGTATCGGAAAAGTGTTGTAGGTTTTCCGACTTATTGTCGGAGGGAGTGCTTCTGCCTTGTACGTTCGGTTATAAAGAAGACTTCTTTTAATTCCAACAACAATTCAGCTTAATTAGAGAGAAAGTTTTAGCCCTATTGGACATAGTTTATGCTTATGCTTTCATATTCCAACAAACTGATGCAAGTTTTAGAGTTACAAGACTTTCTCCAAGTCCAAGGTAAGTTTAATGTGTTCAAAGTATTGTAAGGCATTATGACTACTGCATGATTTGTGAATCTTTTTTGTGTGGCGCTATAAAGGGTTTAGAGTGAATATAGCTTTCTTTTATTCGAATATAAAGTATAATAATTAGTGAGAATGTTTCAGGGTTTTATGACGAAATTAATATTACGTTTTTTATGCAGTTTGGTTCTGAGGAATCAAATAAGTATTTTTAAAAGCCTCTTTACATTCAAGTAGAGAAAGCTGTGTTTCAAAAGATCAATTTACAAAGGTTGTCTGTTTTCTCCCCAAACAGTACTCCGGATGACAAAAAAGCCGGCCTTGGACGGCTATGCTATTACTCACTGTAAAGAATACTCTTAATCTCTCAAACAAACCTCTCTCAATCTCACTGTCACTATATTAACCAAAACAGAAATGAAAACAGAGGCAGAAAAAATAAACTGAAGAAACTCAAGTATGATTACTATTAAAGAGTACAATACAATACAAGTGAATAGATATCCATATATCGATACATCAGGTGAGGAAGAAGAGAGAAGCCCAACAGCCCAATGAAGTCTGGTACAACAGACTTGTAACCACCTCACACGAACCATAACAGAATCATACACGTGCGTGAGATAAAGAAACGGCGCCGTTGGGTTTAATGAGAAACAACACCGTTACACTTTAGGCGTGTTTTATATTTGATCACTTTAGCAGACGACATCGTTTTGGACTTAGGATTAGTAACTTCTTTTCCTTCAGGATTTGAATCTGAGCAGCATGTACTTTCATCCCCCCTCAAACGAATGGGGAACTTCCACATGTGTTTGGAAGTAAGCCAATTAAAACTGGGAGAAGGAAGACCCTTGGTAAACAGATCAGCAAGTTGATCATGGGTAGAAATGAATTTAATCAACAAATCACGCCTGAGGACCTTTTCACGAACAAAGTGATAATCAACCTCTATATGCTTTGTCCGAGCATGAAACACGGGATTGGTGGCAATGGCCAAAGCACTAACATTGTCAAACCATAGAAGAGGAGGTTGAGGAAGAAAAATACCAAAATCACGAAGTAACATTCTAAGCCAATACAATTCAGCTCCAGTAGAAGCTAAAGCACAATACTCAGCTTCTGTGGAAGAACGAGACACAGTGCATTGCTTCTTAGCAGACCAAGTGATAGGGGAATTACCAAGAAACACCACCATACCAGTGATAGAACGTCTGTCCACAGGATCCCCAGCCCAATCTGCATCGCTATAAGCAGATAAGGAGATGGGGCTTGGAGTAAAAGCAATCCCAAAATGTAGAGAACCTTGAAGATACCTCAGAATCCGTTTGGCAGCTTGAAGGTGATTAAGTGTAGGAGTGCTCATATGTTGACAGGCCTGTTGAACAGCAAAAGACAGACCTGGCCTGGTGAAGGTGAGATATTGTAAAGCCCCAACAAGACTTCTATAGGATTTAAGGTTAGACAAAAGAGGATTGTCATGAGGAAGGAGATGATGATTAGGAGAGCATGGTGTCTTACAAGGCTTGCAGTCAGTCATGCCAAATTTCTGAAGGAGATCAGAAGCATATTTGGACTGATGCACAAACAAACCAGTAGCGGTATAATCAATTTGTAAACCAAGAAAATAATGAAGCAATCCAAGGTCTTTGAGATCAAACTCCTTGCCCAAAACCTTGATGATGTTAGAAACAAATGAAGAGCTATTACCAGTGATGATAATATCATCTACATAGAGCAACAAATACACAATGAAAGACTGATGCCTCAAGATGAACAAATTACCATCAGCAGCTGAAGCACAGAAACCCACATGAAGCAGTTGAGAAGTAAACCTCTCAAACCAAGCCCTAGGAGCTTGCTTGAGACCATAAAGGGCTTTATGAAGAAGGCACACATGATTAGGAAAAACAGGATCAACATAACCTTGAGGTTGAGCCATAAACACCTCCTCCTTAAGAATACCATGTAAAAAGGCATTTGAAACATCTAAGTGCTTCAATTCCCAACCATGTTGCACAGCCAAAGCAAGAAGAAGTCTAACTGTAGTAGGTATGACAACTGGACTAAAGGTTTCATCATAATCCAATCCATACTGTTGTAGGTACCCTCTAGCCACTAACCTGGCTTTATACCTTGCAATAGTACCATTACTATGCCTCTTAAGCTTATAAACCCATTTGCAAGTCACAACATTCTTATGTGGAGGAAAAGGGACCAAAGACCAAGTTTGTTGCTTCTGTAATGATTGGAATTCAGCATCCATGGCAGCCACCCATTGAGGATGCTTAGAAGCTATACTAAAGGAAGGAGGTTCTGTTACAGTATAATCACATTGTACCTGCATAACTCTAGGCTTATATATTCCATGCTTAGACCTTGTAACCATAGGATGGGTAGTGGAAGAAGGAACAAGATCAGTAGAAGCAGGATTAGAAGAGGGTAAAGAAGGTTGGACAGAATCTGGAAGGTCAGGTAAAGTAGATATAAGGGAAGTAGACACTGAGGAAGGAGTGTCAATAGGAGCAGGAACAACAGGGATAGGACAAGAGGAAGAAAGGAAAGAGGGAAGAAGAGAAGACACCAAATCAATATCTGATGGAAGGGAAGAAGAATTAGGAGTAGCAATAGATGGAGAGGGTTCTAAAAGAGCAGGGTGGAGACACAGAATAAGACAACCAATTAGACAAGGAAGAAGAAAAAGGAACATGAGGATTGGTAAAATGAGAATCAGTAGCAAAAGGAAAAAAAGTCTCATTAAACAGAACATGACAAGCAATTATATTCTGTTAGAGGTAGGATCAAGGCAAATATATCCTTTAGACATAGGAGGATAACTAAGAAAGACACATGGTTTAGACCTAGGTTGTAATTTGTTTTTATTATAAGGTCTAAGAAAAGGATAGCAAGCACACCTAAAAGATTTAAGAGCATGAACAGATGGTGGTTTAGAGAGCAATTTCTCCCAAGGAGACTGAAAGCCTAAAACTGAAGAAGGTAGCCTATTAATAAGGTAAATAGAAGCAGTGAAAGCATATGACCAGAAATTAAGAGGAAGGTGTGATTAGTAAAGGAGAGCAAGACTTGTTTCAACAACATGTTTGTGCTTCCTTTCTGATACACCGTTCTGCTCAGGGGTATGAGGACATGAAGTTTGATGGAGAATGCCATGGTCAGAACAAAATGATTGAAACTCAGCATTAGTATATTCAGAACCATTGTCAGTCCTTAAAATTTTAAGTTTGGAATTATGTTGAGTTTCAACCATAGACTTGAAATGCTTAAACACAGACAAAACTTCATTTTTAGACTTAAGAAGAAACAGCCATGTGAAATGAGTGTGGTCATCAACAAAGAATACATAGTAATTAAAACCAAGTAAAGAAGTAATGGGAGAAGGACCCCAAACATCACTATGCACAATTTCAAGAATTGAAGTGGGAACAATTGGAGATTTATTCAAATGAAGTCTGTGCATTTTAGCACTTATACGATATTCACAAGAGGAACAAACCTCATCAATCATAGACAAAGAAAGAGATGAAAATACAGTCTTGAGAATAGAATACAAAATCCTAGAATTGGGGTGACCAAGTCTGTGATGCCAAAGCAGAATCTGATGTGGTTTGAAAGACACAAAAGCAGAAGACTTGAAATGATTCAATGATGAAGATAGGCCAGAGATGGATGGAATAGGATAGACCCCATCTCTACTCAACCCTGCATAGTGGATCTTCCTCGTGGGCAAATCCTGAATTAAGAACTTGTTGGCATCAAAATAACAAAACACATTATTTTGGAGAGAAAGTTTATGAACAGACAGAAGGTTAGAAGCAAGGTCAGGCACCCTTAGAATATTATCAAGCCTAAAATTATGAGTTAGAGTTTGAAGCTTACCATTACCAATGTGAGTGACTGGCAGTTCTTGACCATTCCCAACAGTGACAGTCTCATTGCTTTGGACAGGTTGTTGATGAAGAGACAGCTATGTCAAATTAGGAGTCACATGATCTGAGTAGCCTGTGTTAGTAAGCCAAGAGTTGGAAGCCTGAACTTAAGTAGCATTAGCAACCATAGAAGCAAGTTTAGCAGGGGCATGCCTTCCTTGATATGCAAAATCCATGCGATGGTAACAATCAAGAGCTGAATGACCACCCTTTCCACAAATTTGACAAATAGGCCTACTAGATTGACCTTGATTATTGGAAGACTTAGCTTGATTAAAGGACTGAAATTGAGATGGAAAGCTTTGATTGCCAGGATTAAAGTTCTAAAACTGAGAACTACCAAAATTAGAGTAATTGCCTCCACCAAAGTGTGAGCTCATTCCACCAGAGTTATGTCCATGTCCAAGTACCTCTCCCTCTCTGGTTCTGATTCCTACCTCCTCTTCCCCGAGGAAAACCTTGTGAGTGAAAGTTTGCAGCCATAGCCATAGAAGCTGGATCAACACCATTAGATCTCTTCTTAATAGCTCTCTTTTCAGCATTAAGTAATGCATTCAATTCCTCCACTGACAACACATCACTCCTAGTTCTAATAGCCGAGCTAAAAGAATCATAGTCAGATGGAAGACCTTCAAGAATAATGTGGAGAAGCTCCTCATCATCCACAAACACAGACATAGCAGCTAACCTATCACGAGCTTGCTTAATCTTCTGAAAATAACCATCAATAGAATCAACCCCTTTCTTGATTGCATTCAATTCGTTGCGAAGACTCATAACATGAGATCTTGAAATTGATGCAAATCTCTTCTCTAACACTCTCCAAACTCCTCTAGCAGATTTTTGCCCATCTGTGAGAGCAAGAATCACAGGAGAAAGAGTTGAATTCAAGAATGTGAACATTGCTTGTTCACGATTCTTCCAAGCTATGAATGCTAGATTAACTTCATTAGTAAAATTACCAGATGCATCTTTAAGAAATCTATCTGGAGCAGTGATTGAATCATCAAGAACATCAATCATTGAATAGGTATCAAGAATTATCTCGATTTGATGTTTCCAAACAACATAATTCCCATAGTCAAGCTTCACAATCATCATAGATGACATGTTTGATAGCAACAGCAACGAGGAATTCACTAGCAAACCTGAAGTAGCCATAGCAGATACAGCACTTGAAGAAGACGATGAAGAAGATGAACTAGAACCCAATATATGGATCAAGGCTCTGATACCATGTAAAGAATACTCTTAATCTCTTAAACAAACCTCTCTCAATCTCACTGTCACTATATTAACCAAAACAAAAATGAAAACAGAGGCAGAAAAAATAAACTGAAGAAACTCAAGTATGATTACTATTAAAGAGTACAATACAATACAAGTGAATAGATATCCATATATATAGATACATCAGGTGAGGAAGAAGAGAGATGCCCAACAGCCCAATGAAGTCTGGTACAATAGACTTGTAACCACCTCACACGAACCATAACAGAATCATACACGTGTGTGAGATAAAGAAACGGCGCCATTGGGTTTAATGAGAAACGACAACGTTACACTTTAGGCGTGTTTTATATTTGATCACTTTAGCAGACGACATCGTTTTGGACTTAGGATTAGTAACTTCTTTTCCTTCAGGATTTGAATCTGAGCAGCATGTACTTTCACTCATTACTCTCTCTCTCTCTCTCTCTTCTGTCACCTCCATATGTCCTCTATTTCTTATTTTCCTTGTTCTTTTCCATGATGATGCTATGTTAATCACTATTATACTATGTTAAATTGTCAGGAACCCAATTTGACACATCAAGGCATGGGTGGTGCTCAGGCCGAGCCTTAAAATAATAGTTCACACTCCAAAGGCTTAAACAAGTTGAAACTACAAAACGGGTACGTTGGAAAAGGAGGGAATATGCATATGAAGTCTGGTAGAAAGTATAATAGTGGGAATGTTTCACAGAAAGAGGTTCCGTTTATGCCGATTGAAACGGTTGAGTTGGTTGATGGGTTGCCCAAATGGCTCATTGATAATGTCCCAAGAATGGTTTTGTCTGCGTTGGTTGTAAAGGGTGTTGTCTCCTATGATAAGCTCTCTAAGGTGTATATATATATATATATATATATATATATATATATATCTAATGTTAAATTTTACTTGTATTGTTTCAAATGTATTTCAGTATTTTCATGGTTAGACACTTAAAACTTAGTGATTACTGGAATATATATAATTTGATAGTTACAACAATACGAGGGAGGGGGTTTCGATTCTTAGCTCTCTTAATAAAGGATAGTAGGTTTTACTATTGAGTTACAAGACCTTTGACAGTGATTATTAGTATATATACATGTTAATATCCACTTTCTTTGGTATGAATCACAAATAATATGGTGTATCTACGATTTTTATTACAATCTAAGATTCTTTGATAGAAGAAAGATTGGAAAGAAAAAGAAAAAAAAAAGGGTAAATTCCACAAAATTCCACAAACCTCTTCTGAGGTTTGTGATAATACCAGTTAGGTCCAAAACATTTTAAAACCCACCAATTTAGTCCTCAAAAAACAACTTTGCCCCTAAACATTCAAACTCTATTCTCTCTAGTCTCTCTCACTCTCAAACCTCTCTCTGACCGAAAATACCCAACCCAAATCTCTGAATCCATAAGAACAGTACCAAAATCCCACTAAAGGTCTCCTGAAAATGCTACAAAAAAGCACATAAAAATCACTTTTTCAAAACCCATTAATCCGCTTGTAAACCCCATTGAAATCTCCAGAAAAACCCAACAAAAATCCCAACCAAACACAACATGGAAAATCAATACAAAACCGCCCTTCACTGTAAACATCAAAATAGAAACCAGAAAAAAAAAAAAAAAAAAAAAAAAAAAAAAAAAAAACAACAACAACAACAACAACACCACGAGATTGGGGTCATCATCCCCTGAAGAACACTGCCCAAATTTGAAATCTAAAGCCCATGCTGAAATCCACGCCGCCGTTGCAAAGACAATGGAGAGATCTAGATCAAAGCAACATCACCACCACCGCATAGGTTCTGATAAGAGAGATGGGCGAGAGTCCGTTGATGACATCAAACTTAGTGGGAATCGAGAAGACCCTTGCATGGTGGTGTTGCTGACACCGATGACTGAGCTTATGGGTTTCGCCGATGACCGAATCGAAGCACCATCACCTCCGCGTGGGTTCCGATCTGAGAGGGACGAGTGTCCGTTAAATAGCTTTGATGGCGTTAAACGACTCAAACCTGCGGTGGGATTTGCGAAGTCCTTTGCTGAGTGGTGTTTCCGGTGACCAAAACTCATGGATTTCACCTGTTAGAGAGAGAGTTCTAAGAAAGAGAACTTAGAGAAGAGAGTTGAGAGAGAGGGAGAGTAACGAGATAGGAGAGAGAAAGAACAGATAATAAAAATTAGGGACAGAATGGTCTTTTGAGGATGAAATTGGTAGGTTTTAAATTGTTTTGGACCTAGTTGGGTATTATCACAAACCTCAGGGTAGGTTTGTGGAATTTACCCAAAAAAAGAAGTACAATTTTTTATTTTCACCTTTTTCTTATTTTGTTTGTAAAATATGAAAACTCAAAACTAATTAAAATTTATGATCCTAAACTTGAATTCCTTTTCTTTTCCCCTAAATTCTTGGCAACCACAGCTATATTGGTGGATTGAATTGGTATAAATGTTTGGTCATATTACAGGTGGGCCAGGGAACTTACAGCAATGTGAACAAACCTAGAGATAGAGACACCAACAAAATTGTTGCTCTGAAAAAGGTCCGTTTTGACATATCACAACCTGATAGTGTTAAGTTTATGGCACGAGAAATGATTTTCTTACACAAGTTGGATCATCCCAATATTATAAAACTACAAGGATTGGCTACATCAAGAATGCATTACAGTCTGTATCTAGTTTTTGATTTCATGGAGACGGACTTGGCAACAATCATCTTTCGTCGTGAAGAGAGGCTTACTGAATCACAGGTCACAATTTATGCTTTCTTACTATACAATTTTTTATAAAAAATTTAGATTTTTCTAGTTCATCTGTTGCTAATTTTAATAAATTATGCAGGTCAAATGCTATATGCATCAACTGCTCTCAGGTTTGAAGTACTGCCATGATTCGGGAATTATACATCGAGATATAAAAGCAGCGAACATATTGATTGATAAAAATGGGGTGCTAAAGATTGCAGATTTTGGGCTTGCGAATAATTATAGAACCAATAATCCTCTCACAAATCGAGTTGTGACACTTTGGTACAGAGCCCCTGAGCTATTATTAGGAGCAATTCATTATAAAGATGGTATTGATCTTTGGAGTGCTGGATGCCTCTTGGCAGAAATGTTAGCAGGGACAGCTATTATGCCTGGAAAAACAGAGGTAACAAACACTGTCCAATCAATTGTTGTATCCAAAATGTCACTTTCATCAATTATTTACCATTGCTAGCTAGTTTTTCTAATCAACAAGTTTTTTTCTACCCTTCAGGTTGAGCAAACTGACATGATTTTCAGACTGTGGCACACCATCTGAGGAATACTGGGAAAAGTTGGACCTGCATAAAAAATTCTAACTTCCCAAATACAAACGTAGTCTTGAAAATGCTTTCAGGAATTTCCCTGAATCTTCTTTGGGTCTGTTAAGAACTCTTCTTGCTTTGGACCCTGCACATCGTGGCTCTGCTTCTTCAGCTCTCCAAGATGAAGTAAGTACTAATTGGAAGAACTATCTGTGCAAAGCTTTTTTTTTTTTTTTTAAATAACTAAATAAAAGGTAAAAGAAAACTGCACTTGGACCTTTCCAAATTTATTTTTTATTTTTTATTATTGACCATTTCTGTCTACATGTAATGATTAACATGTTTGCCATTTTAGTTCTTTGATATGTACAGCTTTATAGACATCAATTCCAAATAGTGCTTCATAATTTAAAACTTTTTTTTTCTTAGAATTTTGCATAATAGTCTACTTAATTCCCCACCACTGACAAGCATCTGGAGTTAAAATTGATGGTAATTATTCAATTAAATTCCAGCATTACGAGTGTAATGCACTATTTCATAATCTAATCTAGTTGTATGACATATTTTTTCTTTGATTATGTGCCATAATTCTATATAATATGAAACTATCTTGTAAGGTTGGTCTTGATCATCAAAACTTTGCTTTAATTTTTCACATTGTGATTCCTTTGCTTGATGGGAATGTTCTATAATTTATTTTGGCACTTATTCCAATTTCAATTCCAAAAATCCATATGATGTATTGAATTGCAGCGTTGAATTATTTCACAAGGAAGTACTATATGCAGTGATCATTTCTTAAGATGTAATGCTTAGAAAATCGATTCTGACTGGAAATAATTCTTCTTGCAGTTCTTTTACGCAAGTCCATTGGCTTGCGCCCTTTCAGAGTTACCTGTAGTGTATAGCAAAAATAATGAAGTAGTGGAGGCCAAAGAAAAAAGAAGGTAAGTCGCTTTCCTGAACGGTAATACTAAATGTTTCCAACAGCATAGTATTAGTAATTTAGTAGCATGTTCATTGGTCTATGTATGTGATCTGGAAAAAGCTAAATGCATTAAGCTGAGTTAACAAACATGTCACTATTTTTCAAAATGAACTTTTATGTATGTGCATAAACAGTGAGATTACATGCGAATAGATGTTTATGCTACTTCACGTTGTAATAATTGCAGCTTATGAATCAATAGTTGCAATTTAAAAAAAAAAAAAAAAATCCTGCGGTAGATCTGTATTCTTAGGCTTCTAATTGTTTTTCTCATTTTTACAGCTACAGGAAATCTAGAATGAAACAACGGTCTAGGACAAATCGTGAGTGCCGGGGAAAAGATCTAGACACTGAAATTCCTAAAGAAGATTCTGAATTTTCTACCAAGGTAAAAAGAGAAGCCTTGAAATCCAACTTGTATGTTGAAGTTATTGTTGTATCACAATGATCTTCATCCTTATTGTTGTGTTGACATGCTGCAACTACAATACATTGAAGTTAACGTGAAAATTTACTGTTTCAGGAGGCGGAGAAGAGTGCAGAGGCAACTGTAGAAAAGCAAGAGCCTGGTCGCACATTCAGTAGTAGCTCCTCTGTTGAAAAGCCGAACAGTCGAACAGAAAGCCCACCCTCGAGCACAAGTAGTAACTCCTCTAGTGTAAAGCCCTCTTGCCAAACAGAGAGCTCCACTTTCTTGTTCAGCCCAGATTTCACTTCTACTAATCAAAGGATGTCACTAAGGACACCGGATCATCCTAATGCAACGAAGAACATCAAGAACATGATTCCAATACCCATCTCCAGAGCACGCAGAACTGCCAAATATGACAATGATAATAATGACATGTACAAATTAAAATCTGTTCATAGGTCTGCATCCACAAGGGAATTTAGAAGAACAAGTCGGTTTGAGGTACATGCAGTTGATGTGTAAGTCACATGAAGAGATTATTGCATATAGCAGAGTCACAGAGATAATTCTTCTTCTTTTAAGTTCTAATCGTTGTATCTTTTAACTTTTCCTAACCATATATATATTCTCCTATATATTATGGGCCAAAACGAAACCATTTCTTGTTATCTCTAGTAGTATTATGCTACAATTAGTCCAGGAGAAAAAAATACTACTAAATAACAAGATACGATTTGATCATCCTTGTTATACTAACTAAGAGCATTCCCATTAGGTGTGCTATACCAAATGCCATTTTACTACATCAAAATCTACTTTTTTAATTTTAACACATCATTTTATAATTTACCTTTCATCACATTTTCTATTTTTCCATTCTATACATTAAAATAATATATACAAATATTAAAATAACATTAAAAAAAAACAATCATAAATGTATTCCCACCGTCACTCCCATCAACTTATTGCCACCTTCACCACAGCCCACCGCTGATACAAACCCACCACCACATCCCACCATGGTTACAAACCCAACACCAGCAACCAAAATCAACTAACCAACAACAACCAACATCAACCAACCAAAATCAACCAACCACTATTATCAACATTGCCACAAGCACCAAGAGAGAGAGAGAGAGAGAGAGAGAGAGAGAGAGAGAGAGAGAGAGAGAGAGATCAGCGACGTTGAGAGTAGAGACGTCGGTAGCGAGATTGGCGAGACAGCTCAGGCGGCGAGATTGGCTTTAGGCAGGAGACGTTGGCGACGAGATCAGCTTTTGAGGATGAGAGATGAAGAGAATGAGAGTGAAAAGAGAGCTGTGGAGGATGACTATGGCTCCGGTGAGATCGGTGACGAGATTGGCGGCTTTGGCGAGATCGGCGAGAGAGAAGAAATGGCAGGCAGAGAGAAAAGAACTCAGATGAGAGAAAATATGAGAGAGAGAGAGAGAGAGAGAGAGAGAAAGAGTCTGAGTGAATATATGAGAGAGAGAGGTCGATGAATAAACAAATAATAAAAAATTTTGCAACATGTTACAATGTAATAATGCTCTAACGAGATATGATTGATATGCTATATATTGTTTGTCATTTGATCTAGAGATTGTCATATGATATACTATAGTTTGTCATATGATGCTATACATGTGGGTCGGTTTGTTTTGCTGAATTTATACTAGGTCTTCTTGTTATTAATTATAGAATATTGGAATATATACATCTTCGATTTTTTGTTTTTGTTTGATATGTTGTCGTTTAGAGCAAGCCAGCCAATTGGAAGTATGTGAAGAAAAAGACGAATCGAGCTGAGAACTTTCATCAGATCGATGTTTAATTAATTCTTTTTTTTTTTTTTTTTTTTTTTTTCTTGTGCGGGTGGGTGAGAATCGATTTATTCATATTTCGAATTGGTTAAGTTAAACATCTCGAAATTTTATTCACGCGTCTTTGCTTACCGAGCGAGTGGATAGTTGTGGTTTAGCTCATGCTGGCCCACTGATGCCAGCCTAGCTGGTACCTCTGTCAAGCCCAAAAAGAACCAGTTTTTTGCGCTTAATTTGGTAGGTCAAAAAAATAAAAAATAGAAAAAAACTTTTCTTCTTTGTTTCTCAGTATCTATATAAAATCAGTAAAGTGTATCCAAAAGACTTTTTTTTATTTAATAAATAGAAAAGTGCATCCAAACGCACTTGATTTATTGAAGGGAAATTAACACCGCACAAGACAAGAGAGAATGAAAGAAATGAGTTTTACAGAAACATACTCTTGATCCTCAGGTCAGGCCTCATTTGTTATCTATTTGGAGAAATGGATTCGGACCATTTTCAGATAGCTCTTTTAAGTTTTTGAACCCTACACTACACTAGCTCCTCCAATATAAATGTTCCTTCGTAAATTAGACATTTGTGTGGCCTCTTCCTCTCAAATTTTTTTTTGTTAAAATACCATCTCCTTCCAAGTTCCAAAACAGTAATCTCTCCACTGGTATCTAAAAATTACCCTCACTATCAAACCTAACCAACTGTTCTACTTCTACTACATATTTATATATTTTAGGATCCAACTCACAATTGAAATTTATACAGAAGAACAAAAACATACTTAAAAAAAAAAAAAAAAAACCATTTTGCACTTGTGTTTCTCTTTCACAATTTTTTAAAGGTAACACATTTTCCATTTATAGTTTTAATTTATAAATAAATAAATTTATTCTAATTATTAAAATAAAAAGTAAAAAAAAAAAAAAAAAACAGGAAAAAGTGGTACACAAAATGGTTGCAATTGCAAGAAAACTATCTCTTTTTTTTTTTTTTTTGTTATTTTTTCAAAAAAAAAAAATCACTACCACAACACCCTTTTTTAGGGCTTCCTATTATACACATATTTGCAATAAATGGAAATGAAAGTTAGGGACGTAGGGTAGAAATAAAAAAGATTAAGCATTGCAGAAATTCTTAAAAGAAATCAAAGAACATAAAAAGTTCTTGAAAAATTTTTGGTACATAGTCAAATATAATTTTAATGCTTGTATATTGATTTATTTTCTCACTTTTCTCAATTTACTTATAAGTACTCAAATTATATGTTTAAATTTCTTTGCTTAGAATTAGTCTTTTAAGTTATTCTATTAGTTCCCCCTCAAAAAAAAAAAAAAAAGTTATTCTATTAGTTAATAAATGTGAATTAAGTATTTTTCTTAATTTCTCTTAAATGATACAAGTCTTGAAACAATAAATTACAGTTTCTATTTATGTTATATTATGTGTGATAATTAATTTTTTTAATTTATTACATTTATTAGCATTTTAGAATCATCTAAACCATAATCCAGATTTTTCCAGTTCTCGTGGTTTGAATTAAATGGAACAAATTACATCCAAAATGATGGAAAAAAAAAAAAAAAAAAAAAAAAAAAAAAAAAAAGCCAAGATGCAATAATATATATGTATTGAATCAGTTGCCAAAACATCCCATGTGGTTTCAATTCTTCCATGTTACTCTTTCAGGTTTTCATATTTGCCAAATTGATTCATGGGACTAAATTTTGTTAACTTGTATGGGAAAAAAAAATCATGTGATTATTACATGACCACTTTGTCGGGGACATTTTTGTGACAAGGGCCAAAAATGCGAGAACGGCACAAATCTCCCTTTAAATTCTTTAGAAGTGTTTATTGTGGAGAATTAAGCCTAAATTTCCAAATGTATAATAAACAAAAGGCTAATGGTACTTTGACAAGAGAGAATCAAAATGTTAATAACAAAAGTACAAAAAAAAGCATAAAAGCATAACAGGTCTGAAATTTCGACCTAGAGTCAATGATAATAGGAAATTGAAAGAGCTTGTGAGGAAGAGAGAGAATGTTCTCATGCACACATATTTCCACCCCTATGCTTCATAATTGCGAAAATGTCAGCTAGTTGAATGGACTTGACAAAAGTGCAGAAAAAACATAAAAACATAACAGGTCTGAAACTTCGACCCACAGTCAGTGAGAAGAGGAAATTGAGAGAGGTTGTGAGAAAGAGAGGGAAGGTTCTCCCATACCCATATTTCCACCCCTATAGTTCAGAATTGTGAGAAAGTTTTCTGGCTCAGTGGATTTTTGTTCTCAAGTTTTAGCTCTATGGGGAAAATGTGGTTGGTTTTTTTTAATCTGATTAGGGCCTTTTGTATTGAGTTTGTAGTGCTCTAAGTGACTAATTTTGAGTCAATAGAAGAAGCTTTGAACCAAAAGGTCTCAATCAAAGAAGTTATGGTCAGATTTGCTTTAATTGGGTAAGAGAGCTGGCTTGCTTTTTGCATAATTTGGGAAATGGAGTGGCCTAAATTCATGGATTGATGTTTCCTAGACATGGTAGACCCTTGGAGTTTGCATTTGGTTGATGTAGCAAACAAGGCTAGCCACTTAGGGCCAGCTATATGTTTTAGGCCAAAAAATGGTAGAGCAAAAAAGTTAGGCCATAGTCAGCCAAGGCATAAAGGCTCTTTTAAGGTGGAAATTTCAGACACAAGACCTCCTCTATGAGCCAGAGGTGCTACCAGTGTCCATTGCCCACTTGGAAGCATGCATGGGCTAGGCTCATGTAAAAGGTCCGAAAAGAACCGACCAATACCTTCCAAACCACACCTTCTCAATTTCCTCCAATAAGTCACATGGGCTTGGGTCATGCTTAAAAGAATAAAATATAAAATAATACATGAATTGAGCCAACAAGGAAGTAGGGCTTGGTTGAATCGGGCTCGTAAAAAATATGTCACGAAAATGGGTGTCAATACACTTTAAAAAAACTCTCCAACTAATTCATGCCACTAATCATGTGATTTTTTTTTTTTTTTTTTTTTTTTGTCCATAAAAGGTTCCAAGGGTCAATCTAAAGGATATAGAATCCAAAGAGTTATAAGAAAGAATTGAAATTCCGATAAATGTTTTTACAACTGCCCCAATGCCTAATAAAAATTGCCCTTTCCTCACAAGACCCCTGGAGCCAAGTTTACTACCACCCAAAACTCTAATTCAATTCTTCAAATAATGTACAAATTATAGCATGCTGATAACAAATAGCTTCAAAATTTTTAAAAATCAAGTTAAAATACTCACCGATAGAGGTTTGACTAGAGAAATTTGCACAAAATTGAAGTGGGTGTGGTTTAGATTTAGGTGCATCGTTTTCTAAATATTATTATTATTTCCATTGGCCTTCCCTGGGAAATGAAAGAATCAATATCATGATTGGGAAATTGCAGAGGAAAAACATGAAGGCACAAGGGAAGGCCTGGTTAAAAATTTCGGCTTCTTTCACTCATTTGTTATCTATACAATTTTGATGAAATTGTGAGAAAATAAAAGAAAATGCAAACTTACCTACCCTTCAAAGCAAGTTCTAATGCATGAACCTTAATCACTCTTTCCTAGAACTTAGCTTTTGGTATGCGATTGTGATTATGGGCATATGCTTTCTAAGGTGTGATGGACGGGTGACAAAGGCTTGTCTTATCATGAAAGACTTTTCCCCTCAACATCAAGCACTCTCTCTTAGATTTGAGAGTCACCAAATAGCCCATGGCCAACGGCCTGACCCAGTAGTCCGACGACCCACCAGATAATGGGTGGGCTAACAGTGTTAGGGATTAAATTGTCTTTAGGGACCAAATTGTTTAATTTTGAAATGTTTTGGACCTAGTTGACATTAACCCAAACCTCAGGGTATATTATTGGAATTTACCCTAAATGATATAAAAAGAGAAGGTTTCACTACACAACAAACTAACATTCATATGCTTTTCAAAAAAAAAAAAAAAAAAAAAAAAACTAACTAACAGTTATGCACACTATTTAATGGCATAAGGAAATAAGAGTGTCGTGGAAATGGAGTATATATCTTATATTTAAAAAGATGATGGAAACAATCTTAATATATATCCTATATTTGAAAATATTTTTTAACAAACTAATAGATATATGCAATTATTGTATAGGAAAAAAATTAATGCAAAAAATTTAAACCTCGATACAAAAACTTCAAATGCTAAAATTTATAAATTATTAACTAGGTAAGAGACAATTAAAATGTCATGATCTACGAAAAGCACTAACCACATATGTGCTATATTCTAAAAGGACTATTCAAATTACAATATTTGCTCCTTGTAATCGCTTATTTTGCTCAATTCAACCTGATACAAGTTTGATGTCTTAACGCACATTCACACAACACATCTCATACAATTTAATCCAATCTAAACAATTTGAGATATCACAATCTCCTCAATTTAAACTCCTGACTACGTTGTCAAGGCTCAAGTTTGCACTGCAATACCCCCAAGTCACATGGCGTTACCAGGTGTGACTGTCTCAAAAGAAGATTGTGTGGCTCTCAAATTGCACTTGAGAAGATTTTGACCTTGGTTGATTTGACTTTAACTCAATTTTAAGTCAATTTGATTCATTAATCGATTGTGTGATTGATTTCAATGAAGTTGGATGTGCAAACAACCATATGGGAGAGTAAGAAGCTGAAATATAAAGAACATTGAAAATATGGTTACGAAAAGAAAACCTTACAGAGAAAAACCTTCAGAGGTTTATTTCTAATTCCAACGAAATAATCCACTATAGTAGAATGGAAGTACAACAATATAGAATATCTAATCCTAGTATTGCTACCTATAGTACTTGTTGATATGCCACATGAAACTTCAACGCCCATTGAACTCTTCTACCGTAGACCGCTTCAATGTACAAATATCAAATCTGTGACTAACACCACAAAAATAGCTTGACTTTTGATGATTGTGAAACAACTTCACATAAGAACATCAAACGGATCCCCAAGGTGCACACAAAGAACTATCTCCTTCCTCTCTTTACATTCAAAATGGCCTAATAAAGCCTTATGGTGATCGATTCTAATAAGCTACTTTCAAACTGGCATATTACCCAATAGCACAAGTGAAGGCTAAAAAATGGCTGGGTGAGCTTGGTTCTCTAACACCCAAAATCTGAACTCAATTTGGTTAAGACTTTTGCATATGAAGTTCAAAGTTGGTTGGACTTATAACCATAAGAAAATTCCTTTCTTTGCGCTAGTTTACAAGGCATGTAGCGTACTCCTGGCCCATGTGTAGGATGGGCACATAAAGGGCAACCTAACCGCACTTCATAGTGGGTCCATTAATTTGGAGACCCCCATGGGAATCAATGGGGGCCAGAGCCGGGTTACTCATGGTTAGTACCATGAATAGTCTTACTTTGATAGCTTAATTAAAAACATTCCATTTTTGTTCGTGCACTACAAGCCCTTCCCAAGTTTGGAATTGTACGAATGAGGCGTCATAACAAAACTTGAAACATCAATTATTCGTTTAACCTTTAAACTCATGGTTTTCTGACCCAAACCGTTCAAAGAACAAGAAATAGGAGAGATTTAGAGTTTTTAAGGTTAGACCAAGGTTCAACCAAAATCGAACTGTGATAATGTCAAATATGGAAATTTACACCCCAAAAAGTATAAAGCAATTTAAACAAATTTCAAATGAATTTTTTGTTATTTTTATAAAGTGAATAGAAAAAAAATAAAATATAAACAAGCTTTAAAAAAATTGTGTTTATTAATCTTTCAAATGAAAAGCATTTTAATTAAAAATAAAATCATTTTTAATATAAATTTATAAATTTCATATTTACATGCAATGGTGTAAAAGCATAATTCTTGAACACAAATAAATTTAGCAAATACTATTAAGTAAATAGTAATAAAATTAAATGCAAAAATATTATTCTTGTAAAATTAAAATAAATAAAATAATATAAATTCCATAGGTGACACAAGGAAGCCAATCAGTTCAGTGATTAATGTACTAGACAACGATCTTAAATGCGTGGGAGGTCTTTGGTTCCAAAAACGAATTTTGTTTTAGGGAGCTATGGGCAAAGGAACGAACTTATTTGCACATGCTTCAAATTTTCCTAGGAATTTTTGTGCATATAATTTAACCTCTAAAAATGAATCTTTTTGCACGAGGCTTTCTAATGGCACTTGACTTGTGAGATTTCTGTTTGACCGTAGTCAACTTTCCAACACTTACAAAAAAAAAAAGAGTTGCAAGTTTTGATTTTTTTTTTTTTTTTTTTTTTCATGATATCTCATTCGATTTCCATTCAATCTTCATAATCAACTACTTATTTTAAATGAAATTGAAATATTTATATTTTGATCTAACATTACCGCCAGAAACAGACCCAAGATTTTAAGCTAGCGAAAGCCAGAGTATAAAGAAAAATAAAATAAAATAAAAAACTTCAAATAGATATCCATATTGTATTAAAAAATTATAAATACTCAAAATCGTTATTTCTAAATACATTAAGATGTAATTATTTACTAACAAAGACAAAAAAAAAAAAAAAAAAACAAAAAAAAAAACAAAATAATGTTTTTTTTTTTTTTAATACTAGGTTGGCTAGGATTTTTTTTTTTTTTTTTTTTTTTGAAGTTAGAGCATTCACATTGGTGATGCTAAAAATTTTAGCTTTTAGCACTTCAAAAAACTATTTTATCTATTTTCTACCTCACTTTACAATAAACCCAATATCAAATGTTCTATTTTTTTTTATCACTTCATTTAAAATAATATAAATAACTCATTAAATAATAAAAGAAGCGAGAAAATTTGAGTTTTTAATTGAAGGAAGAAATATAATCTTAATAAAATATTTTATTTCATTTTTTAATAACTTACTACAGTCAACCGGTATAAATACCAGTTGACTATAGTTGCAAAAAAATTAATTTTAACTTCTCCAATAACACATGATTTTTTGATTTTTTGGTGCTAAAATAGTTTTTATTGTGAATGTTTTTATTATTTTTGTTAAGTTTTTGGGTTGAATAGTTACTATTTGGGTGAGACTAGTTAAGCTTATTAAGGAGAATGAGGGTCTAAGGTTTTGGAAGGGGCCTAACTACAAAAATGACATACATTATAAGTAAAAAAAAAAAATTGAACCCATGGGCCCCCACTTGGGTCCATCCCTAATTACCGCCAATCAGACGACCAAATCTTTTGATAAGGCTTGGTCAAATTTAATCAAATTTCATGTTTTGTAATAAAACTTCCAAGTATGGCCTAATCAATTTCACCAACCTTTACCGATTCAGGACAATTGTCTTTGGTGTATTCAACGAACAAAGTTTCTCTCCAAACTAGTTTGGAGAGAAACTCTACAAACTCCTCATATATATCTATATTGAGTGTGAATTTTGAAAATCTAACTGTTAGATTGCATATTGTTATTATATTCTTCATGCATGTAAAATTTTAAGAAGATCAAAAATCAATTGCTATCTCATTAAACAAATATTAAAATTTCAAATTTTTATGATCTAAAATTGTATATAAAAAATAAGTTTATTAATCGAATAGTAAATAATATCCAATTTGAATGAAATTTGATATGCATGTTAAGAACATAAGGAACATGAAATTCAATAGTTAGATTTTTAAAATTTATAAAATATATATATATATATATATATGAGAAGTTTGAAAAGTTTCTCTCCAAACTAGTTTGAAGAGAAACTTTGTTCATTAACTTTCTACCTCAATTAGGTTTATTTTTATTAATTTTATTCTTATCTACATGCCCATCAAAAATATGTTTTCAAGGGGTGTGGGGGACGACTGGCCAGCCGATAGCCCCCTCTTGTAGGCACCTTGAATTAATTACCAATGGTTCAACCATTCGTTACCTTGGGCAAGAATGCGTTGGGGGGTTAATTAGAGATTGAGAAGGTAAATGGATAAAGATTTTCATTATAAACATAAAAATCAACACTAGTTTAGTTGCTAAAGTATTGGCCAAAATGGTCGAATTTAAAAAAAAAAAAAAAACAATAATACTTATTAAAATATACGAACATGAAATAGTATCAGATGTTATATATGGTTGTAACTTATAGCATACCCAAGAATATATATATATATATATATATATATTTATTTATTTATTGTACTAAACGTTAATTTTCTTTTGATCTATTACATCTTATAAACTAACCCTAAAAACAAAAACGTATGCTACTTGGTAATTGGTATTGATGACATTCTCTTTGAACACGTACACAAAAAAGGTCCAAAGTTAAATCATTATAAATCATAACATGAGTTCCTTCCAAATGCACGCCAAAGCGAAAATTATTCACAATTGACATTATGGCGGCACGAGCTAGCAGTGCACTCGGCAGGGTTTTCATTCATTCACATTTACTTTCTGCATGGACATATGACATATCTGCTTTAGGGACGAACGATTTTAGTCCAGTACTGCATAAAAGAAAATTGTGGGACATCATGAATTGCTTACTTAGCCATAATTATGGGTCTGATGAAGAGGAGAGAGCATAATTCAAAAGATAACCGCAATATTAACGGCTATGATTGTTCCTAACTGGATAATACTTGCACTGGATTATCTCTACCCACAGAGTTGAGAATTGAATATGCATATGATAAAGTAGAGTGAGATGATTATGAATGGAACACCAAGGCCCACAGAGCATTGAGCGTGCACCTATCCTGGCAAGCATAAAGTGGAAGATGACTCCATTTTTTTCTTTTTTTCTGGTTAAAAGCACTCCTCCATTGCTTTTCATAAAGGTTAGGTTGGCTGACTCTCCAAAGTTGCACTACCAAATTGACTAGTTAGTAATGCTTCAGTTTGCACGTCCCCTTGCAAATCCATGTACCACACTATGAGTACATAATTTAAAACTTGATATACAATAGACGCAATAATTAATTTTGTAAATAAAATTGAGGTGATAAATTGTGGTTAATTAGTTTAATATCATTTTCACATTAGACTAATATGAATATGGTTCTGCGGATCACAATCTATAATCAAAAATAAATAAATAAATAAATAAATAAATAATATTATGAGATTTATATATGGTGCCATTAAACGCTCTAATTGGTTGGAATTAGTTTAAAAAGAATAGTGAGTTCTAATTAGCTCAACTGATAAAGTCTCTGATAGTTGTATAAAAGATTTGAAATTTAATCTCTGTCTATACCAAAAATTTATTAATGTCTTGGTTTAATAATAGAGAGCTATTATTAGAACAGAGACTATAAATTAAAACTCTTTTAAAAAAGAAATTTAAAAAGAATGAAAGACAACAAAATAGGCCACAGTCCACCCAGGTGGGCCCCTAGAATTAGATGGTAGATACCGTAGCATGTGAAGACATTTTTTTGTTGTTGCAAATTACTAGTAGTAGTGATGATGGGATTGGATGGATGTATTGGCAATGGCATCTCCTACTACTGGAGTGGAGCCCACAACCAAAATAAGCATATATCTTGATCTTCCACCACCGCTGGACCTCATGATTGATTCCTAGCCTACTCGTGATAAAATCCCACCCCCACGCCCGGGCCCCAGTACTCTTTCTTCTAATAAATATTTCCTATCACCACCAACCCAGCTCTACAGTCTACTCTTTCTTTCTACATATATAACATGATGAAGATTATAATTTTCCAAAAGAATTTAAAGTTAGATTGATTGAGAATATATGGAAAAGAGCAAGTCATTGCCTGGGTACTCCTCGTCTTACTCGGGTGAATATGGATTCAGGGAACAATCATCATCAAACTCGTACAACTTTAATGGGCCATGTCAACAGGGAAACGGGTTTGCTACCTCAACTGATCCAGAGCTCAAGAGGAAGAAGAGGATTGCGTCTTATAATGTTTTCACCATGGAAGGCAAACTTAAATCAAACGTAAGGAGCAGCTTCAAGTGGATCAAGAACAAGTTCAGCGATATACGTTATGGTGTGTGACACTCATTCACATAAATGTGTTATTACTCACTTCTCTCTTCTATCTCACTTTTCATATATTTTGTGTCATGTCATGCTTCTTCTCTTGTTTTATTCGTAATTAGAGAGAGATCGAAATTCTGCAAAACCAAAGTGAAAGAGGTGGAAAAAAATATTCTTCCCTCGTTGGAAAACAGAATTTAGAGTGTCATGATGTTTGATATTATGTGTAATATCCTTTGCGTGTAAAAAATGAATCCCATGCATCCCACCAGTACGCCCATTTGGGTTGTGATTAAGTTCTTAACATTGAGCCCATTATTTTCTCTAGCTCTTTCTTTCTTTTTGTGTTTTTAATTTCTTTCCCCTGAAATTCTCTCACTTCTTTCTTAGGTAGAAAAGTCTGGGTATCTCTTTTCTATTATTATTACCATTCTTTAGTTTCCAGATAATGAATAATTCTAGTTACACGACTAATCACGCACTCAATTCTACAACTAACTTGCTTGTAATGCTATAAATTGTGGACATGTTTTTTGCTTTGGGGGACTCACCACTTTTATATAAACTACTCACAACTCAACAAGTAGTAAATTTAGGTGTGGAAATATGACTTTGAGAATGGCCCTCGTCATCAATTCTCTATAATGGTTGTGGTTGCCCCGGTTTCATTGAAGGCCTCATCGGATGATTATCTCAGCATCGATCGATCGGCACAGATTATGCAGTGTGGTCTCAATAGGCATCGGATTATACCATTACCGCTATTTGCTACTATTGATGGGTTTAGATGTAACCTAGCTAAGCCGATCGAGTGACCATGATCACCCTTAATTACACCCAACAGTCCCCGCCTTGTCTACTGGATTTGGGACTGTCATTGTGTTACGATTCACCAATTTTGGATCCACCCAACTCAAGAGTCCTCTTGAACGAGGTATGAGTGGAACAGCTTAAACCGGTTTGATCACTTTATGATGCCCGATTTTCTTAGGAGGGTAATTAAGGAGAGAACAATATTAAAGTGTACACACTCACCACTTAAAAGGGATCCACTCACTCAAGAGATACAAAGTATATGATAGAATCATAGAAACGCTCACTACTGTAAGGAATCTATCAAAGAAATGTATAGCAAGAAATTCAGAATAAATACTTATGATTGCATTCAAATAACACACTCAAATCTCAATTCTATAATTTTCATCCATATATATATATATATATATATATATATATATATATATATATAGAGGACCATCTTGGAACAACTCTTCAATTATTAGCAATGACGAGTGATCGACGACACTTTTTTAAGACCAAAACATTAAGAAAAACCAGACAATTGATCAAATATGCAAAACTCAACTAACAATACCAACTAACAAGACATAGGAATTGGAACCAGCACTTTGAAAAAGAATTAGATATATCCGAGAGTAAGAGAATTCAAAATTCGTAATTTCCCAAGTTTATTCTGCCAATTCATACAGGATATATAAATATATATATATATATACACGTGTGTGTACAGTAAATTGGTCATAATTTCTCATAGAAAACTCAAAATTGCACACCGTTTGATGCGTTTATTAAAACTCTAGAAATCTAGAGTATTTCAGTGGTATATGGCTTGTTGGATAATAGTTTTAGGATAATAATTCCATAATTAACTTTAAAAATGACTCCAAAACGTTAACGCATGTTATATTATGACTTCATTCCCTTGAATGCTCAAACTTTGTATTCATTAAAATGCATTGAAGAACTTTGAAATGACCATTTGCTCCAGGCATTAGTTTAGCATGAGACCTAGTTAGAAAACATTTTGTAAGAATTATGGTTAAATAATTTTATTTACCATTTCCTAACAGTTTAAACTTTGAGACAATCAGTAATTTAATATGGTAACAGAGCATAAGATTCTAAGTTTGATCAACTGACTTTACCTCCTATTCAAAATGTTAAAAATCATATGTGTTGGGCTCCATTTATTGAAGGGGAGTTTAGATTCACACGTGATGGAAAGTGTTAAAATTATTTTTTACACTACAAGAAATTGGTTCTATTGCAGCGGCTACAAAATGTTACTAAAAGTGGGGAAAAAAAAAAACATTGCAATGTGTGTGTGTGTGTGTGTGTGTGTGTGTGTGTGTGTGTGTGTGTGTGTGTGTGTGTGTGTGTGTGTGTGTGTGTGTGTGTGTGTGAGAGAGAGAGAGAGAGAGAGAGAGAGAGAGAGAGGACGAGGAGGGAAGGGAGTGAAATCAGGGCAAAGGCAGTCTCTCCTCTTGGGGACATAGCTGATATGTGAAGACACAGAGTAGAAGTGGATTTGGGCAACCAAAGGTGGTGTATGGTGTTTGTTGGTATGTCGGAGGGTGAGAGAATCTTTGGTAGGAGATGAAATTGGGATTGAATTCTAGGGAAAGTGAAATTAGGAATTGGATTTCTTCCTTCTTTTTTTTCTTTTTCTAAATCTGAACAGGGGATGTTTGTGGAAGTGTTTAATATAGGTGGGAGAGTTTTTTTTTTTTTTTTCCTAGGAGTGGAAGTGTAGAACTGTGGCAGTGGGAGTGTGTGTGTTTTTCTTTTAATCTAAGCACGGGAGGATTTTTGGGTTTGCGGGGATTGAAAAATTTTGGTTGGAGTTTGATGAGGGCATTTTCCTCTAAATAGGAAATAGGTGTTCGTCCGACCATAAAACGTTTTCTCCTTGTCAAGATAATTCTCTCCGTCTGGATTGACCTCTCTCCGTCAAGACCATCCTCTCCTTTTGGAATTGTCTCCATCTAGGCTGTCTTCTCCTTCGCCGTCGTGGCCCTTCGAACCTGTTGTAGCCACAGATGGAGATGAATGATGATTGGAAGTCGACGATTGGACAAGTCCCCATCTGTTCTACATATTAACGGACGATTGGCCAAGTCGAAGAACAAAAGTGGTGGGTCCCATTGTCCTTTATGTGATCTACACGCATAAATCCCCAAAAAATGAAATATCTTGCGCATCATGTCCTAAGACCTTGCCACACGTTCATATCTTCCCCTTATGGAAAAGACTCCCTAAAATCTTAGAAACCCTAGCCACAGATCTTCTCTACATGGAAAGGTTCCTACGTCCAAAGGATCTTTATTCACTACTCCCCACTATATAAGCATCAAATTCTCTCCTCTCACAGGTACGCAGAAAATTCCCTAGTTCTCTCATTATAGAGTTCTCAGAGATTTCTCATTCACTAACCTGATCTCTGGAGAGTCCTTAGCCGGTGCCACACCGGTGCTCTCTATTAGATTATTGGTTCTTTTCTCTTTAGGTATCCATCAAAGCGGTCAAAGACTATTAGCTCATTGACGATATTTGTGCATCATCAGAGTTTTTTAAGTTTGGGAATTCTAACACCTAAAACAACCTTTATTGATACATTTTAGTAAAGCATATATAGAATTGTTTTAAAATTCAAATAAATTAGCAACATTCATCCTACATAGTGTTGCAATATTACTCTTTTAGTAGTGTTTTACAAAAACGCACAAACGCTACAAGGCAATTGGTAATTAGACACATTTATTTCATAGATAAATCCACCAAATACCCTTTCTTAAAAGCTTGTGGTAATAAGGGTATGTTTAGTAAATTGTAATAAGTACTTTAATAATAGTTATTTTAGTTATTTTTATAGTTTAGTTATATATATATATATATATATTTTTTTTTTTTTGAATGGTAGTTTAGTTATATTTTAATTACAAGTAATAGTCATTCTAAATGAATTATTATTCTTTAAAATAAGTAATAACTATTCCTTTATAAAAGGGTTAGTAGGTGTAATAATTTCTAAAATTAATATATTTCCAAATAAACAAACATTCTATATGCATATAATAATAATGAAAATAAAAAAAAATCATAAAAAGTAACTAATCTCTCTCTCTCTCTCTCTCTCACAAATTTAAAAAATATTATTTTTAAGGAAATATAATTGTATGAGTAAGATATTTCCTAAAATACAAGGGCGTAAACGGGATTTTTAATTTGGGGGGGCCGAGTTATAATATTTTTACAATAATAATAATAATTTATAAATATATTGAATACAAAGTTATCAATTCTAATATATCCATAAATTGTTACCACCGCGCACCCTTGGTGCGGTAGTCATTCCACAAGTATAAATGCTTATGGGGTGTAAGGGGTAAGGGTCGGGATTGAAGTCTCCATAAGGGAACTTCACACACATTTACACTTAGATTATGTTAGAGTAAAAATTCTATCTTGTATCAAAAATAAATAAATAAATAAATTGTTTAGTTCACTGTAGACATACATAATATCCACTAAATGTTGCTACATGAATCTTAAATTCAGCCACCATCATCAAATCATTAAAGAAGTGCATTAAAGGAAAAAAGCATTTGTTGCTACAAGTGTCCTAAATTTTAAATTACTAATATCTTTAATATGACTCAAGAATTAACCTAAAAAGAACCTTAATTTTTTTTTCTCAATTATATAGATGTTACTCACATTAAAGAAAAACAAATTCTACTATTATTTTAAGCAACACCCACTTCATCATTCATATTATTTATTTTAAAAATATTTTAATGAATTATCCCCCAACACAAACCCACATCCTCACACACTTCCAAGTTCACTACTCTACTATAGCAGCAATGAGATGGAAAAAAACAGGGACAAATTTGTTTTTACTAGCTGTGAGGGTTTTCAGTTTTGTGTGGCTGTGTTGAGATGAGCTTTGTTTTGTTAATATTAACTAAACAATGGGCTGGCAGCAATATTGAGGAGAAAAAAGCAAAAGGCACGAAGCTTGAGAATGAGGATGAAGAGGAAAATGTAAAGAATTTGTTTTGAAATGGGCTAACATCTATTCTATTTGTAGAGAGTAGGTCATTATCCACTAGATTAATTACAATTCTTTGGATTATTGGGGAGCTCAACTATTCTTTTATTTGAGGAGAAGTTCTACATGTTAGACAAAGTCTAAGTCTTCTGAACAAATGGTGAGGCCAGTTATAATTTTTTGAGGGGGCCTTTATCTTATTGTTATATATTTGCTCCCTGCCCCTACTAATATATATCTTTAATTTATTATAATGTTACAAGTTATAATTCACAACCAAACTTATAAATAATGAGGTTTAGTTATTTCTTTACAACACATTTTATTTCAAATAATAAATATTATTATTTCTATTGTAATAAGCCTCATTCAGGGTACGTGCCCGAAGTTTTTTTTTTTTTTTTTTTTTTTGTTAGCCTTTTTTTTTTGTTTTTTGTTTTTTGTTTTTTTTTTTTTTGTTTTTTTTTTGTTAGCCTTTTTTTTTTTGTTTTTTGTTTTTTGTTTTTTGTTTTTTGTTTTTTTTTTTTTTTTTTTTTTTAGTTTGCTTGAGAATTGGATCTCGTACTTGTTCATGGTCCTTCCTAATAGACTTGACCATTTCCTGATCAAATTGTCCACTAAAATGGTGACTAGCAGGCAGTAGTAAGGATTAATGAAGTTTGACTATAAACAACTTCAAATGAATTACATATGGATGTTTTGATAATAGACTGATTGTAAGCAAATTTGGATTGAAATAAAAAATAAATCTGGTTCTAATATATATTTTACCGCAAAAACTCCTAACAAATTGCACAACAACCTCAGTTTGCATATCCATTTCGGTGAAAAGCTGAGCTAAATTAAAAATAGTTCCAAATTTCCACCAAAGAGTGTGCCAAAAATGGATCATGAACTTAGTCTAGGGACGGGAAACTAATTTTTTTTGTTTGTTTGTTTTTTTTTTTAACTAAATTATAATAGGAGATTATTTGCACATGAGATTTGGTATTACATGGATTGAGACCTTAGTCAGGTAGCTTTTGCCTTAGGCTAGTTAGGTAGACATGGCAAACAGGTGGGTCGGGTCGGGTCGGGTTGGGTTGGGTTTTAGGTTGGGTCGGGTCAGCCTGTATTTTTTAAGCAAAATTTTTTTTAGGAAAAAAAATTTACAAAAATAAATAAATGACAACCTTTTTAGAGATAATGAACAAAATTAATCAAGGAAATGAATTGCACTTAATGGCACTTGTTAATATCATTCCAATTCTAACAATTTTGAGTATGACTAAAATTCTTTATAATCATGAGTTCATGATGAAAAAGTCTTCAATGTTAATAACTTACTGCCAAAATGCTTGTAATTACAAATTTACAACTTCAAAGAGAGATAGATCTTTAGGAGCACCAAAAAGTATATATTTTAAGTTTACACCACTAATAATAGCATTCCCACAAAAGCAAAAAAAAAAAAAAAAAAAACCTAAATGCCATGGACCATGTCAAGTTATCAGCCTCCTTAAGTGCATTTGTTCCTATTGCATTTAAAATAATAATAAAGTTAGATTATTTAGGAGGAGTTGGAGCATTTGAGGTGTGAAGCACTAAGTGAGAGGATAGAAAGCTCTTAGGTTTCCTGGTTTGGACTTCTTTTTTTTTTTTTTTTTTAAGTTTAGTAACTTCAACTTCAGTTTTGTCATTTTGTGCAAGTAGACAAGTAGTGTTAGTAACTTAATAGTTTTATTGTCAGTATATAGTCAAATCAAATATTTTGAACTCTCACTGTTAGTTCGATTTTAATGTTTTTCTATTTGCTTTGTTTACTCGTTTTCCTTTCATTTTAACCTTTTATATATAAATATATAAATATATATATATATATAATATAAATGAGTTATCATGTGACTCATGTCACTATTTACTCTTATTGGCTACTAGTTAGGCAGTAGGCCGCCTTCTCGCCATACTTTGTGCTTTATACACCTAGTATCCAAGGGCTTAGTCTAAAAATAAATACTTTTTAGAGAAAAAAAAAATTTTAAAACGGGTCAAGTCAATAGTCAACCTGATTTTGTTTTGGGTCAAAAAATTCAAGTTCGAGTCATGTTTTTCTGGGTCGGGTCAAAAAAATTTTACTCATTTAACTATGTTTACTGTTTGGTGGCCGCTTATGGCCCCCAAATTTTAATAAATTAGCCTAGTTCTTTGATTCCCAAACCCAAAAAAAAAAAAAAAAAAAAAAAAATCGTTATATTCAATTTATTTATTTATTTTGAGAAGATGTAAAACTTATTAAAACCCCAAATTATAGCCAATAAATAGGGGGAGGGAAACATCAAGTATAGACCAATTGGGAAAGAAGGCCCAATGTAGGAGTAATCAATTACACCCAAAATATTCTATCGTTTAGCTCAAAATAAAAAATAAAAAAAAAATTACACCCAAAATATTTACACAGATAAAAAAAATTATTAAAACAAAGAAAACATAAATCATTTCTCTTTGTTGTCTAGATATTCGTCGAAATCTCTCTCCCTCTCAACAAAATAGTTTGAAACATAAAAATAAAACTCAAACCTTTTTTTTTATTTTTTGTACATATCGCTGGAAAAAAAAATTGCTTTTATTTTAAAAATAAAAAATAAAAAAATCTTGCATCGTATTAATTTGCTGATTTTGGTTACAGGTCGTCTCATCTACTCCACGTTTTCCTTGAATATATATATTCCGGATCTTTGTTTTGCTACTTTTCTTTTAACTAGTTCGATTGATTTTTGGTGTGTTGGTGTATTGTGGGCCCTTTTTGCAACTATAGGCTAGGCTGTCACTTGCCACGTTACACACCCCAAGCCAGCTTGTACACAAGCTAGAACTCTTTTTGCTAAGACCCTGGACATGTGCCCATAGCGGAGGAACCTGTTACAAAAAAATTATGACAGACAAGTGTAATATGACAATAAGAAGAATATGTAAACTGTCCGCCAGAAAAAGAGAATAGCTAAATCATGATCTTAGTAAAGAAGGAGATAGTGCAGTGATATAAATGCAGCAGAAATGAGTTAATAACAATGATAAAAGGAAAAGGAAATAATATTAATACTTGATTAATAAAATAAAAGGACGGATGGTTAGTCTGTTGTGCTTGATTTCTCAACAGAGTCAAGTACAGGAAGGGAACCACCCTTCAATATGGGCAATCTTACTAGGACGTCCTGCCACAGAAATTGCCCACTTTGAGAGAATGGGCCTAGATGGTTTTTCCTCCAATTCCTTAATTCTCACTAGAGAGTAGGCTTTTAGAGGGAGAGAAAGGGACAGCCTATTGGTGCATGCCTACTATCACACACTCGCTCGCTCTCCGTCTTCCTTCCTATCTTTCACTCTTTTTATTACTTCTTTTTCTCATAATTTTTTTTTTTAAATCTCGTGTTTTTCTTCCCCTTTTCTCTATTCTCCTCCGTTCTCCCTTGTTCTACCCCCCCCCCCCCACCCGCGCTGTGCACAGTTAAGGCCCTTCTTTATACTGCCTACCGTAATGGGTTTTTACTGTTTTGCCCCTTAACCACTTTTGTCTTGGTATAGGTTTCTTTCCCAAACCACCCACTAGTCTATCGGCTGCCCAACCATCATCACTTACCTGTGCTGGCCATGCCACATCCCATTCCCAGACAAAAGAGTTTTATTTTGTTTTCTTACTCACTATGGCATTCCCATTCGGATAAGGGTGGGCATTCTTTCTTACTATCACCTATGGTGTGCACCTAGTGATTCCAACTCATCTTTCCCTCTTTTGGGTGGTATGTCATCCCAGCATGACATTTCCCTTAAAAGAGCCTGAGCGGGAACCCAGAATAGGTTTTCTCCTTCTCCCCACCGCCAGACCACACCCTCTCTTACCTCTGACCCATGGCCCATCACTCCTGTATTGGATGGATAAAAGTGGGTGGTGTTTGAGCCTTGTGCGTGCTCCACTTCCATATGTATCCATGGCTTGTCTGCTGTTCATGCGTTTGCCATAACCTGAGGTCTTGTCTCCACGTCCTACTACTCATTCTTGACTTCTTGTGGTGTGGATGAGTCTCTAGGCTTTCATTATTTATGTCTTACTTCTCTCCTGGGGTGGGTTTTGCTTGGTTGCGGGCCTTTCCTTCTTCAATCCATCCCTTAACCTTTTTGCGGGTTGATTGACACTCCTGCCATGCCACCCCGTTGTTCCTGCCATGTTATTATTTGACATGTGCTTGCTAGGCCTGCTGTATGCTTTCCTTCTGCTTAATTCCAGTAGCCCAGTACTATCATTGGGCTTATATTCATGCTATTTTGGGCTTCCTTGGCCCATTCCATTGCTTTCGGGCTTCATTGGCCCATTTTATTCTTTTGGACATCCTCAACGCGTTTCATTTCCTTGAGCATCCCCGGCCCATTCCAATCCTTCATTCCCATGGGCTTGTGCTAAGTTTTTTAGGCTTCCCCAGCCCAAGTTACCATATCCTTCACTTTTGGGGTTTATAGGCTTTTCCACCAACCCCTATTTACTTACTTCCTTCCTTTGGGCTCCTTCGGCCCATTCTTACTTGCTTTCCATTTTTCATAATACCCATAGGTTTACTACTTTTTTCAGGCTTCTTTGGGCCCACTTACTTTCTTTGATGCCCTTTTGCTATTTTACAGGCCTATGGTCCATTATTCTTGCCATTCGGGCTTAATGGTTTTCTTCTCAATTTGCTAATTCTTCTTCTTTATTCCTTCCCATATTGTTGGGCTTCTTCCTATTATTGGGCCCCATTACCAAAGTGGGCATCAACATTCAGCCCCCTGAGCATATGAAGTGCTCCTGTGGTTCATATGCATATGAAAAGTCTTTTCCTCTTCTCTTCTCTCTTTTTTTTTTTTCTCTTTTTTTTTTTTTTTTTCTTCGCGAGCTTTTTCGAACAATGGGCCCCATTTTCTTTCTTGCCATGAACAGTGTTGTCTTTTCGAATTCCCCAGTTTAGTAGTTATTCTGAGACACAGCTTCCGCTTCATTAATATCGTGCCTTATCTAATGGATGACCCATTGCATCCTTTCTTGTCAGCGTTAATGTCATCAGTACTTAAACATATTCCCTTCATGTCACTAACATAAAACGCCTTTTTATTTTCCCTTTTCTTCATTCCATCTTCTCCTTCAAACATCTTCATCCACCTGTTCTAATAAATTATCCCACCATATCACCGACGAAAGTGAAGGTTCTTCCAGCCGTAAGGGAAAGGAAATCACCTCCGACTATCTAGCCACCAAAACCGTAGGTGAAAATGATCCTCTCTCTGAATCGGAGCGTTCAGATGAGGAAGAAGGAGGTTGCGACCCAAACAGTGAGTGCGCTCCTTTCATCAATCCTTGGTACGACGCCTATGCCGATTTCCCAAAGGTGTTTGGTGAGTATTTGCGTTCGCCGCCGGGTCGCATATGGATCTCCATTTGCCATCGTAACATAGAGGTGTCTTGGGCTCCTTTCGCTTCTTCGATCCCCGAGCTCATCATACACCAAGATACTTCACTCCCCGTGCCCATTCTCTTCGAATTTAGGTTGGGTACTTCTTTGGGTTGGAAAGAATTGGGTAGACGACGAGTTGTCAAACACAGGTTTCATGGCGGCGTTACAATGGGCTGGTGTGTTGAAGGCCATTATCTCGTCACTTTGCTTGTCCAACTATAGGGACCTGTTCAACCTCAGCCATTTGGTCCACTGGTGGTGCACAGCTACTCATACCTTATTTCTTTCCTGCAGCGAGATCACCATAACCTTGGAAGACGTGGCAAACCAACTGTTGTTGCCCATTCTTGGTGATGTTGACTCAAGTTCTATGGAGTTCTCTCTTGAAGAGGAGGTCGTGCAGGCCGAGTTGAAGAAAGGGATGAGCGGCAATGTGAAGTTGTCACATTGGGTTGGGGCATTTTCCAAGGCTTCTGATGTGGTTCGCCGCGCTGCTTTTGTTGCATTCTAGCTCTGTAAGTTTATCTTTAGCTCCCATCCCCATTATGTTGTAAAGCCTCTTTATTTTCAATTAGCTATAAAGATATCTGTTAGGGGTGAGTTTGCCATTGGCCCCCATGTTTCTAGGTCATTTGTTTGTGTAGCTGGATATCTTGCAAAGTGATAAGAAGCAGGCAGGTTCCTACCATATAGTCACCACTTCCGCCCATAGCACTATCTTGCAGCATCTGTTATGGAAGCGTTGTGCTAGACATTTGGCAAAGTGTAGGCCTATTCGTTTTGCCAAGGAGAAGTATCATTCATGTTCGAAGGTCATTACTGATTTTTGTGATCACTTAGAGTCTAATTTTCCGTTAGCTTACCACTAGGTTAGGTTGAAGCCATTTGGGCATATTGTTGTGGACTTCTTTGATAAAGGAGTTGGTTTTTGTTGGAGGCCATATAGAAATTTGGGTTCTGGTTATACATGTACGATTCGGTTATGGGTTCCTTTGTTGATGCTGCTGAAACCACCACCTTGTTGACTGCTTTTGATGAGAGGGGGATTACATACTTAGTAGCCACCAATGCTGGGTGGTTGCCTTATCTCTCTGATGAGCGGGTTCGATTTGTGCACTATTCTGCTGATAGAGTGAGGAGGATATTCAGGTTAAATGAGGATATTCCTAATGATTTTTCTGCAATCATGAAGTCTGCTACTTCTGTTCGACCATTCCTGTGACACAGTGCTTTTGAATTTTAGAGCAAGCGTTTTACAGCAGTCACCACTCTAGCTTCACTGAAGAAGGGTATTTGCACTGCAGCCATACATGGGTACTGGTAGGTTGTGATGATTTCGTTTGAGAAGGAGTTGTTGGCTTCCCGATGGTCTCCATGTAATTATTTCTGCCAATCCTTGATTGCTTCTTCCCACCAAGTTTGTGGTGGCATATGCTAGGAAGCAAAGTTAGCTTGCTATAGTTGAGTGGGATGCAAAGGGGAAGGGGTGCTACTTGTATCCTAGTAAGTACCACACGGGTTGGGAGAAGAAAGTGAAGATGGTGAACCTTCCTACGCCTGCAAAGAAGGGTTCCGTGTCTCGATCCGCCAAGCCTAAGCCGCTTCTTCCTCTCCCCTTCTTTTTTGCATATATATGCATTACCACTTATCCTACACTCTTCCCTTCTACCCCCCCACCCCCTCTCCTTTTTTTTTTTTAATGTTTTCAGGCTGACCCCGAGCCCCTCTTTGTTTATCACCCTATAACTGAGGAGATTTCTGTTGCCATGGGCACAGCCATGGAAGGCTTCTTTGATGGTGCTCACATAGTAACTGAAACTATGACCTCTGCTTATGCTGCTGCACAGGGGTCTCTTACCAAGATCCCCATCCCTTCAGCCAAGCCTGGTCCCATTGAGGAGGGTGCCTAGATTAAAGGGGTTAGTGAATCTACTTCCATTCTTGCCAAGACCCTTACTCCTCAAAAGGGAGTTACTCCTACGGCTGCTTCTCAAACTGAGAGTGCTTCCCCTGTTACACCTCCTATTATTTCGGCTAGCGATCCTTTTGCAGCTTTATCTTAAGGCATGAAGGAATGTTCTTCTCTGGTGGTCACTCCTTCATCCATTCCTAGCTCTGCCACTCGTGGGCCTGATGCAGATTTGTCTTCTGAAGAGGGATCTGAGGAGGTTCTCGAGGATTCTAAGGATGAGCCTACCATGAAGAAGAGGGTCTCTGATTCCAACGAGGAGGATAGTGGCGAGCACGAGACCGAGGTCATGGGTATGTATCTCATGCCCTTGTTAGGCTTTTCTACCCCCACCTTTTATAGTTGTCATCTTTTTTTTTTCTTTTATATAACTTCCTTATGCAATCATTGATCATTCTGCATGTTCATTCTTTTAACCACAGATATTCCTGAAGAGCCTGAGGCTACACCAGACACCGCGATGCCTACAGCCCCCATTCTTGCCACACTTGCAGTTCCTGTTTCTGCCACTCCTATAGGTTCTGTTTCTACCACACCTATAGCCCCCACTTCTACAAGTCCTAGTATTCTTTCTTTCTTCCATCTCTTTTCTTATCTTTGTTACAAATTCATTTCCTTCATTTCATCCATCCCTTATGTCATACTTCATGTCTCTTTTTAGGTCCGATTCTTATTGATATGTCTACACCCTCTCAATTTCAGGTAGGTAGCAGCTCTGCCACGTTTCTCAATCCCGCGAGTGAGGTTGCCACTTTCTTTGTCCGATTTTACTAGCCCGAGGTCAACAATCTTGATCCTGCGGACTTCTGGGGTGCTGGGACTCCTTATGCTGATTTTCACGGCTTCTGGGATCCCGAGGAATGCGTTTCTCATTTGGAGGCAATCTATAGCACATGCGGAAACTTCATGCAAGGGTTTCTTCTTAGCCGTTCTACGAGGGAGCATTTCCTAAAGTTGTTGGGGAGCGTGTTGAACGATATTGAGCACAACTTCATTGATACCGTGTCTGCCGAAAGGATTTTGGAGTGGAGGGCCGCAGTTCAAGAGTTGATTAGAGTGGGCTTTGTTGTGGAGTTCATGCTAAACCATTTGCGAGAGATTTCTTGAGCTTTCTTCATGAAAAAGGTTTAGCTTGCTGTGGATGCTATAGATACGCGCATTTAGGCTTTGAAGAAAGGGGTGGTAGACCTAGAGGCACGTCGCAAGCGCTTACTTTTTGGTGTTACTGGACCTAGCTGTTTTGGAGATTAGGCCCTCATTTCCAGACTTTGATGAGATTGTGTAGTTCCCCCTTTTGTTTCCTTTCCCCTATTCCCCTATCTAGCACACTTTTTATTTTCTACAACACTTATTTGGCAAGTCTGACATGACTTCTATAGTTTGGGTTTGTAAACTACAATACTACATTCATTACTGCTTTTGCTACAAGTATTGCTATGACTATGATACAGTGTGCTTTCTTTTGCTAATACTTCATAGTTTTTCATTACTTTCTAAATAAAAGCATGCTACAACGTTTTCTTGTGACATAGTCACTTGGAGGAAAGGAAAAAAAAAAGGGAGAAAGGAACTAAATAAACAAGAAAATGGGACAACTACATGATGTCTCTCTTTCTCAAGCATAATATTGTTTTAACCATTTGCCATTGATGGGGTCCATTAGATCCTTGCCATCCATCTGGGCCAAATCATAATACCCACTTGCATGTACTTCCCTTATCACAAAGGGTCCCTCCTATTTTGGTGAGAATTTAGATGGTCTTGCCATACCTCGCTTAACATGGTTTTCTGCTTTCAGTACAAGTTTCCCTTCTGCAAATACTCTCTGTTTAGTCATCCTGCCATAAGCTTCAATCATTCTTTGTCTGTACCAGTGGCTGCATTCTTAAGCCTCTTCCCTTTTCTCATCCAGTCCTTCTAGGTCATCACACCTTTCTGCCACGAAAATTTCCTTTTCCTTTTCTTTCTTCTGTGTTTGTATGACTCTTAAAGAAGGAGTCATTACTTCAGCTGGGCTCATCACCTCTGTTCCGTAGACTAAAGAGAAGGGCGAAAACCCTATGGCTAACTTTGTTGAGTTTCAGTAAGCCCAAAGGGCGTCTGGCAAGTGCGTTGCCTATCCCCTAGTATATTCCTGGTTCATCTTGCTGATAATCTCTATAAGAGTCTTATCTGTCGCCTTTGCTTGCCCATTCCCTTGAGGGTAATAAGGTGATGACTGGTGGTGCTTGATTTGGTAGAACTCTACCATCTTTCTCATCTTACTATTGACAAAGGGCGTACCATTGTCATTGATGATTTTGTGAGGTACTCTGAACCTAACAATTATGTTTTCTTTGATGAAATTTTCCACTACCCCTCATGTGGCTTTACGGAGTGGTATTGCTTCCACCCACTTGGTAAAGTACTCTATAACCACTAGGATCCATATGTACCCACATGATGGTAGATTAACTGGTCCCACCAAATCAATCCCCCAAGTGTGGAAGTGCCATGGAGTGACTATGCTATGCAAGTTCTGTGGGTGAGTGTGAATCAGATTGGCTTGTACTTGGCAGTTGTGGCATTTCTTCACAAATTCTGCTGTGTCTCTTTTCATAGTGGGCCAGTAATAACCCATCTATTGTAGACATCTGTACAACTTTTTCTTTCCTTGGTGCTCCCCGCATTCTTCAGTGTGTACCTCCTTTATCATTTTCCCTGCTTCTTCGGGTCCCAAACATCTTAACGGGTCTCCATCATATCCTTTCTTGAAAAGGACTCCTTCATGCAAGAAGTAGCGTACTGCCAACCTTTTAAGCTTATATCTTTCACTATGTTTCTGCAGAAGGATACCCTTTACCAGATATTGCACAAATGGGTTCCTCCAATCTTCGCTGTCTGTAGAAGGATACCCGCTTTCCTCCCTGTCTGGTACGAGCTGACAGGCCTCGCATCAAGTCTGGACTTAGCCCGCGTCCTTACCTATGCTTGGCCAATAGAAGCCTGCCCTCTGGAGTCTGCGGTAAAGACTGACTTCTCCGCAGAACCCGCAAGTTCTGTCATGTACTTCCCTCAATTTTCTTTGGGCCTCCTCTTGCCCTACACATCTCGATAAGATCCCTCTTGGCATCCTGCGGTACAATTCTCCTTTTGCCAGGGCGTAGTCTTTCAACGCCTTCAATTCTTCCATATCTTCTTCCTTTATTAAGGCTTCCTTTATGGGAATCCTCCAATCCTCTTCGCATCTTTCTTCTTAGAATATTTCGTTTAGCATTTCAATGATGGACTCCTTTCGCTTGCTGACTTCTACCCTGGTGTTGCTTCCTTCAAAGCTAGCTGTGATCCCAATACGACCAATGCATTCGTATACCGATTTTCGCTCCTCAAAACGTGCTCTATCTCAAATGTTGAGAATTTTTCCTCCATCTTCTAGGCCATTTTCCGGTATGGGGCTAAGCTAGGCTCCTTCAAAGAGAAACTTCCTTTGGCCTGGCAGACCACTAGGTTGGAGTCACCTACCACCTTTAAATGTTTGACCCCCATTTCAAGGGCCATAGTTGGCCCAATAAGGTAAGCCTCGTATTTTACGGTATTGTTCAAGAAAGGGAATTCCAACTTAAACGAGAGTGCCACGACTTCCCCTTCATGATATAAGACTATTCCCACACCTCCCAAGTGGGCAGTCAAAGATCTGTCAAACTTCATTTCCAATTGCTCTTGGATTACTTTTGCTGTAACTACCTCCCCTAGAACTGTATCGTCCAACAGGAATTCCTCTTCTCCTGGGAATTGTGCTAATAAGTCTACTATGGCCTGACTCTTTACTACTTTAGGCGTTCCCGCCTTCAAATCATAATGTGACAGCTGTAACAACTACTGGGATATCCTTTCAGAGAGGATTGGCTGCTGCAACAGAGCCTTGATCGTGTGGGACTTCGTCATTAGCCATACCTCATAGGCTAGGAAGTAATGGCGTAGCCTTTGTTATGCATATACTATTGCCAGGCACGCTCTTTCTGCCCTGGGATAGCGAGTCTCTGCGTCCTTTAGAGCGCAACTAATGTAGTAGACCGGTTGCTCAACACCGCTTCCATCTTCTTAGGCGATTAACCCGCCTATGGCATACGAGCTGGTAGCTAAGTAGAGCAATAGCGGCCTTTTGCGGATTGGGGCTTGTACCACAAGAAGGTTAGTCATAATCTGCTACAACCTTCTAAAGGTTGTCTACTGTGCCTCTCCCCACTCAAAACTTTTCCCCTTTTTGAGTAACTTTGCGAAGGCCGAAGTGATTAACGCTAATCTCGGGATGAATCTTCGAATGTACGAAACTTTCGCCAGAAAACTCTTTAGCTCCTTCACCGTGGTAAGCGGCTTCATGGTTGCTATTGCTATGGCTTTGGCTAGATCCACATCTATTCCTCTACTGTGGACTAGGAATCCCAAAAGTTTCCTAGAAGATATTCCGAAAGCGCACTTGAGAGGATTCATTCTTAGCATGAAGGTCCAACATCTTTCAACCACTTTTCTCAATACTTTGACATGATCTTCTTTCCTTTTTGACTTAACAACTATGTCGTCCACATAGTCTTCCAGCTCACGATGCATCATGTCATGGAATATGGCCGTCATGGTATGTTGGTAAGTTGCGCCCGCGTTCTTCAACCCAAAAGGCATCACAAAGTAGTAGAAATTAGCTAATCTTTTGATAAAACGCACTTTACTTGTAATTGGGTAAATCTAGGATGGGTTTAGTACTTCAAAAAATAAGAGTTCAAGTTTAGTATTGAAGCCAAGCAAGTTTGACCAAGAAACAAGTGAAGAAGTGCTTTCTTTAAGCTCAACAGAATCATTTCTATCGAGGATTAATGTTGAAGCTCGACAGAAGCTGTATTTGTTGAGAATTACGAAATCAGAAATTTCAGATCTGATTACACACATATCCTTGAGTATTTGTGTAGGTTTTCTTTTCTCACAACTCTAAAAATATATAGGGATTATTTTTAGGGCCGTCACAAGGTTGTTGCACTTGTTGTTACACACATATTATGACCGAAGATAGAAATTGTTCTAGTTCATCTTTTTCTCTATAGAAGCTACTGCATTTTTACGCCAAGGTTTTGTGACCAAAGAGCTTCCTGATCTTCATCATTGATGAACTAAAGAACTTTGTAGGCAACATCTTCCTCAAGTTAGTGTGTTAGTTACATACCAGGATCCATGCATCATTAGTTAGTCACGTACTGGGATTCGTGCATTGAACGGGGATATTGCCGCTACAATACAATTCCATTTTGGTATTAGGATAAGGGTTCAACTGTAGGCTAGTATTAGGTACTGGGATTACTTGTACTTATAACCGCTTGTTTTTATAATAGTGGATTCTTGGGAGTGGTGACTTTAAATCCACCGGTGGGGTTTTGCGTCGGTGGTTTTCCCCATTCGTAAACAAATTACCTATGTCAAATTTATTTTCCGTTGCATTTAACTTAGTTGGTGATTTGTTTATGCTACCAAGCTATTGCAGGTTAAATTGACTTAATTAATTTGCCAAAGGGATCAATACATTCTTGGTCTATCACATCTCAAAACCAACCAATAACATAAATCACAGATTTCTTTCTCATGAATCTCTTTTTTTCTATATGACTATTGATATCTCTGACTTTAAGAGTAAATAATTAGTGTTTGTGAGTTATAACATAATTATATCTCTTTTTATTATAAATTTATATATTATTTGTGTGAGTGTGTGTCTAATACTAATTGTGTGAGTTATTTATTTATTTATTTTTGTTATAATGTTATTTGTGCGAGTGTGTGCATGTATAATATAAATATAATATAACTTTATATAATTTAATAATTAGTAAATATAAAGCGTTTGTTACATATGTATATATTGTTATCATATTATAATAACATTTTGTGTTAAAATTAGTGATTAAAAAAATAGTAAAGTTAGTGATTCTTCAAACATTTGATTGGTTACGTAGACTACACACAGAGTATTATTTATATATGTATGGATGAGTGTGGCTCTTTGGGTCAATAATTAATACAATGTACATGAATTGAGTTTTGTCATTCAGTTTAAAATATTTTTATAAAAGAATGACAAATAGATAATGAAAATTTCATAAAAATACAAAATGTTATACAAACATTACAAAATAAAATGGTTACACATACCCACATTGACAATAGATAATAAAAACTCAAAGCGATGTCAAATTATGAAACTTGTAGAAGAAAATAATAGAACGTCATGTACTTGTGTGATTTTTTTTTTGTCTCTAACTCGATTTATTCAAGTTTTTTTATTAATTTTTATTTAATTTAAGTTTCTTCATGACTCCTAAAAAGAAATCCTAGATTCGCCACTGATTTAGATTCTAGTAGTGTTAATTTAATAAGTAATTTTGCACTTAAAAATTATTCAAATTTTATTTAAAATATTTAAACATATAAAATGCTTTATTTTATGTGACATACCTGACTCCTAATGAACGACACTTCAATTGGGCTTTAACTTTACCTAAATTAATGGGCTTACAATCTAATGGCATTGTAACCCCTCCCCTTTTACTTATTGCCAATTCAATCCAGCGTCCTCCCACCCTAAAGGAAAATTGGGCCTTTAACTGCTAAGGGGCTATTTGGATTTGTTGTTTCCATAACTTATAACTATGTTTCCATAACTCATAAGTCAAAAATAGTGGGACCCAGTGATGAGAAGTCTGTTTGGCATCATAACTCAATTATTGTTTCCATCACTCAATTCTCTGATTTTTGAGTGATGAATTATGGAAACTGAAAACACATTTTAAGTATTTTCAATTTCCATAACTTTTCAATTTCCATAACTCAGTTTTCAATGGCATTTTCGTAATTAAACCCACAACTTTTAACTTTTTAGCCGCAATGTTGGACTTTTTTATTTTTTATTTTTTTTTTTTTTGAAACAATGCTGTTGCCTGCAATCTTTGCATTTTCCATTTAAAAAAAAAAAAACAAAATAACTGAGTGATGAGTGCATTTGGATGGGTTTGGGGAAATTGGGGTATTTTAAGTGATGAGTGATGAGTAATAAGTGATGAAAATTGAGTGAGGAGTGATGAGTGATGAAAAAAAAAAAAACCAAATAAGGCCTAAGCTGTTGAAAATTAATACTTGCAAGATATTATTTATTTTTTTGAGTAAATTACCTATTTGATCTCGAAGGCTAATTTAGTCTTTAACGTTTTAAATATGTAAATTTAGTCTTTAACATTTTATTATTGTGTCAAAATAGTTCATGCTATTAATTGATTATGAAAAATGCTAATGTAGCTAATAGCTAAAATAATATATATAAATATATATATATATATATATATATATATATTTATGCTACATCAAATGACACATATACTGCCATAAGAAATAAAAAAATAAAAAAATAATTGATCCCGAGGAATCATTGGAGAAGTTGTTCCAAGTCCTGAAGGATTTGATTGTGTTGGTGATGGACAAGAATGGAGTGGAAGGTTGATGGTGTTGGTGAATGCAGGCAAGTCGATAAAGGATTTCCCGAAGGACTTGGCGGTGGCATAAACTATTATTATTATTATTATTATTATTATTATTATTATTATATAAAACCGAAATTTTTGAAACTCCCACAATTTTTAAAACATCGTCATTATAAAACAAAATTTCTGATTTTAATAACTATTTCTCCCCGATACTCCTTCTCCTTCCTTATAAAAACCTGATCTACTCTTTCTCTTTTCCAATTTTTCCTTCTTCTCCGTTGTTCTACATTTATTCTTCTTTTACTTTTTTGGCGTTTCCTTTCTTCTTTTGTCACTGGTGCCCAAAACCAAAAGAAATATAAAGTCTTAGATTTTTTCATTTCCATATTCTCCGTTCTTCTACGTTTATTCTTCTTTTGTTTCTTTGGCGTTTCCTTTCTTCTTCTGTCACTAGTGCCCAAAACCAAAAGATATCAAAAGTCTTAGATTTTTTCTTTTCCAATAAAGCTATCTACCAATATGGCAGACACTACCCCTTTCCTATGAAAAAGTTGGACATGTGGCCACGCTTCAACCAATCATTTGCTTTTAAACTTTTTTTTCATTTAATTGTGTTTTTTATAGGACATTTAAATATTTAATTGCATTATTTATTGGTACTACAAACCCACATATTCGTATATTAAGTTCATGTACTGTTCTTCTCAACAATTACTCATGTACTATTATTGTAAATTAGGTTTTATATTATAGATTAAATCGGTATAATATTACATGTTAGGACATATGTGATTCACTTGTTAGGAACATATGTAACTATTTTTATGTAATTGGCTAATCCTCTGACAAAACGCACTTTACTTGTATTTGGGTAGATCTAGGATGTGTTTAATACTTCAAGAAACTTTGTTTCAAGATCAAGTATTGAAGCCATGCAAGTCTGTCCAAGTTTCAAGTCTTAAAAGTGTCTGTCATTAAAGCTCGACTGCTAGCCATCTATCGAGCTTGAAGAGCTGTTCCAGCTCCGTGGCTCGACAGCTAGCTCGATAGATAGGCATCTGTCGAGGTTTATGAAAAAAAATATTTCAATTTTGTTTTGACTCCAATCCATGATTATGTGTTTGGGCTTTCTTTTCTCACAACCCTAGACATATAAAAGAATTATTTTAAGGGTCGTCAAAATGGACACAAGTTGCACAAGTGTTGAGAAAAGTTTGTTCAAGCAAATTGTGACCAAAGACAGAATTTGCCCTAGTTCATCTTTCTTGTTAAGAAGTTGTTGTGTTTGTACACCGTAGGGTTTTGTGACCAAGCATCTTTTAAATCTTTATCGTATGATGAACTGAAGAACTTTGCAGCCAACACCTTTCTCTAGTTGGTGAATCAAGTCGCGTACTGGGATCCACACAATTGGTTAGTCACGTATTGGAAGCCATGCAATACAAGGAGAGATTGTCGCTACAGAATAAGTCCAATTGGGTATTGGGGTAAGGGTTCAACTGTAGGTTGATATAAGGTACTAGGATTCTTTTACTTGTAACCGCTTGTTGTGATAATAATAGACTTTCGGGAGTGGTGACCTTAAAATCACCCAGTGGGGTTTTTGCCATGATTGGTTTTCCCCATTTGTAAACAAATCACCGTGTTATTTATTTTCCACTGCATACTTAGTTTAATTAGTGATTTGTTTGTACTACCACGCATTTTGCATGTTAATTTGATTAATTAATTCACTTGGCTAATTAATCAATTAATCTATCACAAGGGGTCAATACATTTTTGGCCTGTCAAGTAGTATCAGAGCAGGCACATTCTGATTAGGTTTACTCTTTGTGTGTGATCCATTGACCCCTATTTGTCATGGATAGATGACAATCTTTGATTATACCTCCTTTATTTGATGATACTAACTATGAATACTGAAAAGTACGCATGAGAGCTTTCTTACAGTCACTAGTTGAGAAGGTGTGGCAAGCTGTAGAGATTGGCTAGACCAAGCCAAAGGAAGTGCTGGCCGATTGGGATGATGTTAACATCAATCCGGCAAACTTCAACAACAGAGCATTGAATGCCTTACTTAGTGCGGTCACCAATAAGGAGTTCAAGAAGATATCCTCCACTTAAACTACCAAGGAAGCATAGGCCGTCCTCCAGACAACCTATGAGGGAACCAAGGCTGTCAAAGATTCAAAGCTGCAGAGGCTCACTACAAGCTTTGAAGAGATCAAGATGGAGGAGGATGAGTCATTTGATGAGTTCTATGCCAAACTTAAGAACATAGTGAACTCAGCTTTTAATCTTGGGGAGACCATTCCTTAACCCAAGATTGTGAGAAAGGTGCTCAGATCTCTACCCGAGATATTCCAAGCGAAAATCACTGCCATTGAGGAATCAAAGGATATTGACAAAATCCCTTTGACAGAGCTAATTGGCAACTTGCAGACCTATGAGTTAGGTTTGTCTAGGATCAGATAGTCGAGTAAGAGCAAGAGCATGGCACTGAAGGCCAAGAGCAGTGATACTGATGAGTCTTCAGACGATGAGGACTCTAAGATAAAGTCCTACATTATCCAACATTCAAGAACTTCATGAAAAATGCTATTGCAAAGGGCTTCGAAAAGGACCGTAGACAGTCAAATTCTTCTCAGTCTAAGAGTCAATACAAAGGGAAGAAAGATTCAAGGGATGACGGTCAGTACACTGTTCCCATAGGACCAAAGTGCTTTGGGTGTCAAGGTTTCGGACATATGAAACAAGAGTGCCCTACTTATCTTAAGACCATCGAGAAGAACAAGGCACTTACTACTACACTAAGCGACACCGAGCCTGAAGATGATTCCGACAATGAGGATGACAGAATCTTGAATGCCTTCACTGCCATAGTCAATCCTATTGAGGGGATTGTTAAAGATGTGGATGAAGAAGAAGAATTGGTGGAGTCCGAGTTTGAGAAGATGGATGAACAACATAGCATCCACACAGCTTATGCAAAGTTATACAAGGTCTCCGAAAAGCATGAGAAGTTGTATAGGTTGGCCATCAAGAAGCTTAGTGATGTGGAGCTCGAACATGAAGAACTCTCCACAAATTTTGATGAAGCTAATAAGACTATTAGAGCATTGAGATTCTAGAACAATTTCTTGGCTGAGAAGACCAAGAAACTTGAAGCGAAGATGTTTCAAATCAGAGCTCAATTGGAGAGGACTTCAAGTGCAAAGCTTGACGACATACTCAGTATTCAGAAATCTGCTTCCAATCGAACTAGTTTAGGGTATGATTTCTCTTCTCCTAGTGTTGCTTCTACTAGTTCTACTGTTTTTGTTTCTCCTACTAATAATGTTGAAACTGAGAACATTAATGTTATGAATTAGCTAATGAGAACATAGACAAAGGCAAGTCTATCTTAGGATCAGCCTCTAAACTTGCTAAGAATAAGACTAAAAACCCTAAGGCTAAGAAGGTTAACTCTCAAAAGCCACATAAGAAGCAGCATCTCTACCATCACTGTGGTGCAACCGGTCATACTCGACCAAATTGCTATAAGTGGTTAGCCATCCAACAGAGCAACAGCATGCTCGCATCGGGAAGTCATAATCAGTTTCCACCTTCTTTTGCTCCCCTTGGAAATCTTCTCAAAGCCCTTATATTCCTTTCAAACTTGAACGGTTTTATTTCTTCCCCCTCACCTTCGGTTCAAGGTTTCACTCAAAGGAAAAGTTCTTCCAAGGTGTGGAAGGAAAAACAAACTAAGTGAATCTATCACTTTTTCTCTCTCTCCCCCTTCTTGTTTTTGTTTGCATTACTTGTGTGTTTTCCTTTCAAGTTTTGAGTCAGTCTAGTTTTATTCATTGTTTTGTTTTGTTTAACATTTTTTTTTTTTTGATATTTTTCAGTTTTGCTTTCTTTGGTTATTTTTCTGTTTTGTTTTCATATAAAAATATAAATTTTTTTTTGAAAAATTAGAAAAATACAAAAACAGTGTGTTTGTAATGTAGATGAACATCTCTATGCACAACTAAGCAAGTGAGCTTTGTGGCTCGTGTTTGTAATGAGTAAGATTAAGTAGTCTCTTTTACTTAACACTCGTATCATTTTTTTTTTATGGGTAGGACTAGAAAATCCTAAGAAAAAGGTATAAATAACCATCTCACCACTGTTGCCCGCCAATCATAAAATGACATTTGTATACTTCGGCATAGCAAAAGTGCAATGTCAATGACATTTGTATGATTCGGCATAGCAAAAGTGAAATGTCAAAAGCTTAACATAATTGGATAATTCTTTTTTATCTCTTATATGCCCATGCATGGTTTGCTTAATAAAAGAAAATATGCAAAGATTAATTAAAAGCAAAAAGATTAAAATGCTTTATATATGATTGCAAGCATGTATTCTAGGAGATATGGGAGTTATAGGATGTACCTCGAAGGTGATATTCCCCATCAAACAGCTATGATTGTGTGTGAGTTAAAGTGATTTTCTCATGTCTCAAATCGTCATAACATGTATACACTTATGCAATCTTGCGATGTTTTTCACACACAACACACAATATTCTTTGCTACTCTTGATACATGAGCAGGTATAATGTGATTTGGCCATACAAGATTCACATGTGTTAATGTATGCTCACTAAACTATCTTGACTTATGTTTGAAATATAAAATCGGTTAAACTTGTTTAGTGTGTGTGTGTGTGTTTGGAATCAATGTGCTTAAAATTGTTGTTGAAAGATGATTTTAAGATTTCAAATTGCTGTTTGGATCCTTGGTTGAGTTGCATGCTTAATTGCATTCATATCTGTGTTTTGCCCTTCTTGAAAAACCATTTTTAAGCAATCTCGACAACCCCTCTACACCTGGCTATCTATCGAGCTCTTAAGCTGTTTTTTATTACAATCTCAACACCTCTCGACAGCTAGGTGGATCAATCGAGATTCCTTCTGTCTCCTCGATAGCTTCTCGACAGCTAGGTGGATCGATCGAGAAATGTACTGTCTCCTCAATAGCTTCTCGACAGCTGGGGGATCGTTCGAGCTTCTTTAATCGTGTCTGATGAATTGTTCCTCGACACCTTCTCGACAACTGCATCTGTCGAAGCACGTTTTCTCAACACCTCCCTTGATACCTTCTCGATAGCTGCATCTGTCAAAGCATGTTTTCTCGACATCTCCCTCAACACCTGTCTCGACACCTCTCGACACCTCTATCTGTCGAGAATTACTAAACTTATATATAAGGGTCAAACGCAATTCGGACTTCATTTCCTCGATCTCTCTCGATCTGTCCGTGTCTCTCTCACTCCCTAAACCTCTCTCACTCACTCTAAACCTCTTCTCAAGGATTCTTGAAGCTTATTCAAGTTTTTCTTCACTTGGTAAGTCTCTAATCCCTCATTTTCATGCACTTCATGCTTTGAAACCTAAGTTTTTGGGATTTTTGCAAAATTTGGGGTTTTTCAAAATTAAAGAGGTTTTGGTGAAATTTTTAGGGTGGGTTTTGAAGATTTGATCTTAAAAACTTCATGCATTGCATCGCATTTGCATTATAACAGTATTATCATGCACTTTAGATGTGTGCAATTGATTGTGTGCTGGTAGGGTTAGATTAGGCCAAGCTCATGATGCTTTTTATATTGCATGTCACATGTTCATGCATTCCCATGCATATGTTCTTACTCTTCAATATATCTTGCTATATTTGAATTGTGTTTGGGAATTTTCTAATTATCTCTCTCTCTCTATATATATATATATATATATATATCTCTCTCTCTCTCTCTCTCTTCTGTTTACGTTAGTGGGTCAATTGCACCAAAATGTAAGTCTACTTCGTCTCGTAACCCTCTTTGTTCTGAGGCATCCACTTCCTCCGATCCTACTCCTTCTACTATTCGATTCTGTGATAAGTAAGCCCGAAAGGACTTCTCGGAGAACTTTTCTCGACGAGGTGTTCATTCAGAATGCTGAGCCATTTCGTCGGACTTCTCCGACATTGACCTTCCCACTGTTATTCACAATAGGGGATAGGAGTCACTGTGTGACGTCCCGGTCACATGTCCATCCGTGCTAATCCAAGAGTTTTACTCCAACATGCATGGATTTGATTATTCAGTACCTCTCTTTCATACTCGTGTTCGAGGTACACGCATAGTGGTCACACCGGAGTTGGTATCCGATGTGCTCCATGTCCCGAGAGTAGAGCATCCTGACTACCCCGGTTATGGGCGTCTGCGGACTATGTCCAAAGATGAGGTGATCTTTGTTTTCTGTGAGTGCCCTTCTGCTTGGGGTGATCGTTAGTTTATACCATGTTCGACCTTTGCTAAAGGTCCTAGATTCATGAACATGGTGATGACTTTTGTTTTGCACCCTCTCTCTCAGTATAACTCTATCACCAAGCCTCATGCTTGATTTTTGTTGTCCCTTCTAGAGCACCTCACTATAGATTTTCCTTCGCATTTTATTCTTTCTATTATAGATGTTTATAGGGAAACGGCTACCCGTGATAAGCACATTTTCCCTTCAGCTATCACGTGGATTTTAAGCAATTTTTCTTTTCCTTTTCCCTCTTCATATCACTTCATCATCATGTGTGCCACTGATGTCGCTACCATTAAACAGAGTGAGGTGCAGTTTCGATCGAGGCGGTCTAGTGTGGCAGCTCCTCCCACTCCTTTAGCTCCATGCACCTTCGCTCCCTCTACTTCCGCGGAAGGGGTGACTCTGGATGTGATCATGACATAGCTTCAGCGCATGGATGCTCGCCTTGCTGCACCCACTGATGAGCTGTGTCTAGTTAACACCCGTGTCGGCCGTATTGCTAGATGGCAGGCTCGCCTTGGTGGCTTTGTTGAGTCTCCCTCTCCTTCACTAAAGGCATCTGAGGACGACGACTCCGACGACAATAAGGATGATGATGATGAAGATGCTAGCTCTTCCGGTTTGGATGAGATGTCTACTTGACACTCTTACCCTTTGTCACTCATGACAAAAAGGGGAGTAGTTTTGCTATATGAAAGTAGTCATACTTAAGCGGAGAGTCAGTGTAGGACCTTTTTGTTAGGGAGAGTGTTGTTATTTGAGGGATGTAGTGAGGATATTATGTATCTTTTCTTTTCTTTCTATTTTAGATACATTGTTCATGTACTTTAGGTCTTGTGACCATTATTGACATACATTGTACTTATTCTTTCTATATGTTGATGTATGTTTCTTTCACCTACCCTTACATTTGTTGTTTCTTTTCTCTCTTTATGCACATGCTTCTTATTACTTGTATGCAATCTATTATTTCTGTTTCACATTAAGATGTCGCTATGAGTTTTGTTTAAAGAGTTTCAGAAATACAGGTTGTCAAAGTCTTTCTTGCCATAGACTCTCTTCATGCAAAATTTTTTAAGAGTTTGTGTTAGGATAGATTTTATTGTATTTAACAACTGAGTATAAATTGAGTGATTTATGACTTCTCTCATATGTTCATTTGTTTGTTGTGGTTTTATCACGGATTGCCAAAGGGGGAGATTGTTAGGACATATGTGATTCACTTGTTAGGAACATATACCACTATTTTTATGCAATTGGCTAATCCTCTGATAAAACGCATTTTACTTGTATTTGGGTAGATCTAGGATGTGTTTAATACTTCAAGCAACTTTGTTTCAAGATTAAGTGTTGAAGCCATGCAAATCTATCCAAGTTTCAAGTTTGAAAAGTGCCTTGTACATTTTTAGACCCCTTAAAATACAACCAGATTAACCTAGTTATTTAGCCAAGTGTTTAACTTAGGTAAATTATGCAGTTCTAGGTTAACACATATAAATCATATCATGTAAAGTGCGGAAAATAAAGAACACACAATAGGATAACCCAGGAAAACTAAACCGGTAAAAAACTTAGGAAAGATTTGACCTAGCCATCCTCCAGGTAAAACAGAATTTACCATGAAAGAATTGAAGTTTGTACAATAGCGACTTAGACCACTAACATCCTATTGCTATCTCGAGTAGAAAACTTACTACCACAACCATGTGACAGCTCCGAGTCCATGGACTACTTCTTTCTTTAATTCATAGTAAGCACAAGCACTCCTACTTATATATCTTTAAGTTCTTGAATCTGCAATTGAATGATCACTAAGCCCTTGACATCAATCTTGAGTTTGGAAACCCTAAGTGTATGTGAAGGCAAACACCTCTGGATCTCACAAAAAATTCACACATGAGCATAAAGAACTCCTACAAATTATGGCTAGGGTTTTCCCTTTTATACTTAGGGCAAAACATAAAACCCTACACGTCAAACTGGGCTTGGGCTGAGTTAGAAAATTCTGCAGAATAGTCAATCTGCACGACTTTCGATCGGTCGAGTCTAATTCTCAATTGATGGAGTCAGGATTATTTACACAATAAATCTTATAGAACACTCAATTCCAACTTTACATATAAATACACTTTAAGCAAGTCTAAACAAGACTAACAACGTTTTAATCATGGTTTGCCAACATTACAAAATGAAGTTCTAATACATTAGTTCCTAATTCCTTAGATCCTAACATGCCTGTCATTAAAGCTCGATAGCTAGCCATCTATCGAGCTTGAAGAGCTGTTCCAGTCCCGTGGCTCGACAGCTAGCTCAACAGATAGGCATCTGTCGAGGTTTATGGAAAACAAAATTTCAGTTCTGTTTTGACTCCAATATGTGATTATGTGTTTGAGTTTTCTTTTCTCACAACCCTAGACATATAAAAGGATTATTTTAAGGGCCGTCAAAGTGGACACAAATTGCACAAGCGCTGAGAAAAGTTTGTTTAAGCAAATTGTAACCAGAGGCAGAATTTGCCCTAGTTCATCTTTCTTGTGAAGAAGTTATTGTGTTTGTACACCGTAGGGTTTTGTGACCAAGCATCTTCAATCTTCTAGATCTTCATCATGTAATGAACTGAAGAACTTTGCAGCCAACATTTTTCTCTAGTTGGTAAATCAAGTCGCGTACTGGGATCCACGTAATTGGTTAGTCACGTATTGGGAGCCGTGCAATAAAATGAGAGATTGTCACTACAGAACAAGTCCAATTGGGTATTAGGGTAAGGGTTCAACTGTAGGTTGGTATAAGGTACTGGAATTCCTTTATTTGTAACCACTTGTTGTGATAATAGTGGATTCTCAGGACTGATGACCTTAAAATCACCCAGTGGGGTTTTTTCCGTGATTGGTTTTTCCCCATTCATAAACAAATCACCGTGTCATTTATTTTCCGCTGCATACTTAGTTTAATTGGTGATTTGTTTGTGCTACCACACGTTTTGCATGTTAATTTGATTAATTAATTCACTTGGCTAATTAATCAGTTAATCTGTCACAAATTATCAATACATTTTTGGCCTATCATTACATAATTTTATAAAAATGTGTACAATATTTTACATATTTGCATAAAAATGTATAACATTATAGACATTCATTTTGTTTATAATATAAATCTATTTTATCTTGATAGTATAATGTAAATTAATAATTTTTTTATTATTATTATTATTATTTTTAACAATTAATAATAATATTCCATTGATTTTTTATATATCATAATGAAAGTTATGATATAAAGAATACATGTGAATGATGGTCTTTATATTTATTTAAATTATTTTAGTTATTTTTTCTATTTATATTAATTTATTATATTTATCTATATTTTAAATAACTATTAAATTAATTATGATATCATCACGGTTTGACCTCGGTTCGACCTCAAAAATCTTAAACCTCTTCTTTCTTCAGTTCTTTGAACGGTCCGGGTTTTAAAACCATGGTATAGGTAACCCCACTATTCTATTACGTTCCAAAATTCGGCCTGTCCCTGCGTTTCGGCTGAAATTTCGTCATTCCGAACAAAATATGAATTTTTGAGCTAAATGAAGAATGTGTTTTCATTGAGTAGCTTCTTTGGGATTTGTTGGTGCGGACAATAGAAAAGAAAACCGATTTATAAAAAAAAAAAAAAAAAAAAAAAAAAAAAAAAAAAAAAAAGTTAAGTGAAGAAGATGAGGCGAAGGAGGAGTGTTATATAGATTTGCAGACGCTTAAGTAGTCTGAGAAGATGAATGAAAAGAGTTAAAAAAAAATGAGATGACATTTATGACACTTGGGAGGGGTAGAAAGAAAGTATCTAGGAAGGTACTTCCTTTACAATGTCATCACATGCCTTTTTATTCACAAAACTGCCATTACATCATTTTATAAAAATATTTCTTTTAAATAAATAATTAGATAATCATTTTTAAATATTTTAGCTTAACAATAACAGTAAATAATTTTGACATAAAAAAAAAGTAAACAAATAACTTTATTTCAATTCAGGAAAAAAAAATTATTTTAGCCCAAAAATAGTAGAAGTAATAACCATATTATTATTGTCTAAAGTCTAACTGAAATGAACAAAAAAAATTGTATAAGTGATAGCTTAAACTCTTCATTCATTTTTTTTTAAGTAATGGCTTAAATTCTTCATTCATTATTGGATTTTTTTTCATAATCAATAGTTTTCCCGTGCAACTAGTTATTATATAAAACTGAAATCTCTAAAACTCTCACAATTTTCCACGTCAGCACAATATTTAAATAAAATTATTTTTTTAGTCCAAACTTAACAATGAGTGAAACCCTACCTCTCTAACAAGTCCAATTTAAACTCAAACTTTGTGAGGTTAATCATGAACACTATAAAAGCAATGCAAACCCCAATATTTTTTTTTTAAAGTCGAGTAGAGATGTGAGCTCTTCTTATGTTATTTTCTTCTCCTTTACTTTATTAAAAAAATAATTTATTTTATGGTTTTTCATATATTTTTTAAAAAGTAATTTTTACATGAACCACCAAACTCTCTTTAGCCATTTTTTTAGTTTACATAATCTAATTTTAAGTTAGCATATATTGACAGATGTTTTGAGAGAGGAGACTACCCAAAATACTGAAGTAGAAAAGGTTTGACTGCATAATTGAGATAAGAGCCTAAAAATCTCTTCTTGTCAAATCTAAACTTTATTTAGAATTAGAGTTTTTTTTTTTTTTTATGTGGGTATTTTGATCAATAGTGAAACTATTTAAATTATTCGAGAGTTTTAACGATGCGAAGAGAAGTTTAGATTTATATTTCGATCCATTGGACGCTTCTACCTACAGATTTTTCTGCGCTCAAATTGTAGACTTTAGGCGTATAAGGGTCAACTTTCTGCACAGTTTTGTTGTTTAAGAAACTATGCCCGAACTGATGGAATTGGGAAAAAAAACAAAGAGGTCAAGTAAGCATGGGTTTAGGTGAGGTCTGACAAGTTATTAAAAAAAAAAACGAAGAAGAAGAAAGCTGTAAGCACACGTCCTTGTCTAGTGTGACATAGTGTACTACTTTTAGGTGCTATAGCCTTATCTTTTAAAGCATAAATGGTGGCAGAATATATATACATATATATATATATAAAGAAAAATATTATGATTAGGTGGAATTTTGATGTGAGATAAGCAAACAATTATAAGATATTTTTAATAGTCTTTTTCTAGTTGGGTACCATTATAAGTCTTTCTTGAATTATTTGATTATCGAGTAAATTGTGCTTATAAATTGTTAGGTGAGATCTAAGGATTTTAGAGAGTGTTAGGGAGAAGTTCTTTGTGGTGAGCTAGCTAAGGTAAGTAACCTTATCCTAATTGGTTTATCTTTGCGTATTTTAACTACTGAAAATTGCTTACAATTATTACAGTTTATTTATATTGCATTACTGATTTCAAGTAAAGAATTATCACAAATATATCTGATTACTGAATATATGATGTATTTTATTTAATTATATTTAGCTTTACTGATTCAAAGTAAAGAATAAACAGTTTCCACCAATAATTTTGAGCATTGAATATAAGATTTATTTTATTTAATTGTTTTTTTAGCTATATTGATTTAAAGTAAAGAATATAGAAATATCACAAATATATTTGAATATTGAGTATATGATTATATGCATATATATATATATATATATATATGTATTTGAATAAGATATATTTTGTTAGAAACTATGATTTCATATATATGATTATGAACAATTTGACTATGGATTTATTCTGATACCCAAACCAATGGGAGTTATTCATTGCTACTCTGATACCCAGTCAACGGGGGTTATTCATTGCTACTCTGATGCCCAGTCACGGGGATATAACGTGACCATAGTCATAACTCATAAGATTGTTAAGAATATGAATTACGTTTGAATATTCAACTATTTTGAGTCATTAAAACTGCTTATGTTTTTTTGGAACCTATTGTAAGTTATAGCTTTTGATATATGGAAAACTAACTACTTTCTAAACCATCTATGATATAATTGTAAGATTAAAGTATGTGATCTATTTGATAAGTATTCTTTTAAGATCATGAAACTTTTTTTAGCTATTTTTTTGAAAACCCATAGCATATTATAACTTTTGAAGATTCATATTACATCTTATTACTTTACAGATCTATTGTTGGATTGAACTTACTCAGATTTTGGTTACTTATTGAGTTGTCAACTCCCCCCCCCCCCCCCCCTCTTTTTCTCCTTTCAGATTTTGATCAGGAAGAATAGCATATGTTTGGGCTTCCACTAAGATGTGCGCATGAGTAAAGTTTAGGAAATCAATGGAATAAGATTTGAACTTTTATATTTAAGATTACCTTTTGTGTAGACCTTTAGATTTAAAGGATTTATTTTATTTTTAATTTTGATGTTGGAAGATTATTATTTGGAGATCTTTTGAGAATTGCATTATTGAGGATATTTTTAAATTTATTGATGAAATTTTCTTTGAGGATATTTTTAAATTTATTGATGAAATTTTCTTTGAGGATAATTCTTTAATTGTTAAGAGGGCCTTACACACTTGTAGGGTATAAACTTTATAAGTGAGTGGCTATTGTCACATGCCTAGCTCTTACTTGGGTTCGAAACGTGACATTAATATATTTTAGTAGAGTTACTAAAGTTTGTATTTAATAAAATTAGATTTCATAAAATATAAAAATAACTAAAAGATTAAACCGAGGATTTAAGGAATAAAATAATGATTTACCAAATTATAGTTATTTTATGATTTTGTATCACTATGGATGTTTTCATGGAGCGGTCAATTGATTTTATAATAGTCTTAAGATTTAATTTCATTAATAAAGTCTATAATGCAATTATATTTTCATAGTGGTACTTAATATAATTAATGATAATTTTGAATTTGTCAAGAGTTGATAAGAGACCCAAAACCCATTGGAGCTATAGTTTTATCATGTCCTTTGGTTCCACCTGATCAAGCCACATACTAAAGCCCAAAAAACTATTTAAATTATTAATAGATTAGTTATATCGACAGAAAAAGAAAAGAAAATGGCTATTTTTTTTAAAAGAAAAAAATTGCTACAGAAGTTTTAATGTGTGTATGTTTTTTTAAAGAGAGAGAAGTTTTTTTGCCAAATGTATGTGTAGGGGTGATAGACGAAATTGTATGTGTCTACGGGTATATGTTGGGCCGGGGCCCCAGTCCGAGGACGAGTAAAACATTGTTATGAGAGTCCGCGTTAGTGAGTGAAGAGGTGAGGATTGGTCATAAGAGTCCAGTAGGGTGGTCCGAGGATGAATGCTTCATCGGCAGAGCAAAGCCTAGGTCTAAAGGTGTAATCTGCCATCCAGGGCAACGTTCCGGGAGATTATATTGATAAGGATAAGCATCACAAAAGCGCAAGACAGTAGAAAGTCCTAAAATATCTAAAAGAAAGCTGCTACCACCTCAATAAATGCTCTGTAGCTAACTCTCTAGCCGCATTAATGAGGAAGTACTATCTGAACAGTAGTTTTCAGCCTTATATCTACTCCCAAAGACTTCAAAAAGGTGCTGATGGGACAAGTATCAACACCAGCAATCTAAATCTACACGTGGAAGGTGGAGATGAAGGAAAGAAGGGAGTATAATATAGAGAGGAGTCCCTGAGGAGAAAGGATCGGGGATTTAAGAGAAAAACACTGTAGCAAATAAGAATGGTACTTGTAATCCAACTCAAGAGACATATATAGAAGAACTGATCTTCTCGGATTGTGCCGAGGACGATTTTCTTTGAATTATCCAATCTATCTTTACTTTCTAAGCATTTGGATCCATTACACTTGTGGTTTAGCACATTAAAGCCCAATTTTCCAACCCACTCTCGACAAATTCATTATTTTGAGCTTTTTAGTCCTAAACCCATCCATCCCTTGGGCTAGAGAACCAAATTGTGTCATTACAATTGGCGCCGTCTATGGGAACTTCTGGTGTGATAGTGAGTTTAACGCTCAAGTATGATAGGTTTAGGTCCAAATCAAGCAGAATCTATGGGTTCCCAACGTCAAGATTACTTTCTCCATCTTGAACGGAGAAGGGACCGGGAGGGAAGTGTGCATACCACCCATACTAGGGTGAGTCGGTCTCGGAGTGGGGGCCATGTCTTTCATGAAACGAATGCTAGGAACATGTAGCTCGAGATAGATCATTTATAGAGGAAGCTACATCGTAAGCAGAGGAGGCGAACTCCTTCTAGTTTAGAATCTCCCTTTAATAGTAATGATAGTTATAAGCCCAGCTCAAGGACTCCTCCCAGTGAGTCTTTCTCATGCAATGATGATTACGACCCCGAGGGGCAGGGGTAAACGCCTATCCTGCAAAGGTCTGGAAAATGATGCTATGAGTAAGGTGTTGAACCAGATTTCTAGATCAACTTTCACGCGTGGGATTGAAGGAGGAAAACTCCCTCGGCTCTACACTCAGCCAATGTTTACCATGTCCAATGGTTGTACAGACCTGGTGGAACACGTAAGTCACTTCAACTAGTGGATGGCAGTACACTCGAAGAATAAGGCCTAATGTGCAAGGTATTCCCATCCAGTTTGGGATCTATGGCAATGAGGTGGTTTGATGGCCTAGGGGCAGGTTCTATTGATTCCTTTAAGAAGCTCACCCAGGCGTTTGGATCTCGCTTCATTACATGCAGTAGGGTTCCTCAGCCCTTGGACTCCCTATTGTCTATGACCATGCGAGAGGGGAAGACCCTGAAAACATACTCAGACAGGTATTGAGAGATGTTCAATGAGATCAATGGGGACTTCGATGATGTAGTCATTAGGACTTTCAAGGTCGGCTTGCTTGCCGAGCATTATTTGAGAAATTCATTGACCAGGAAGCCTGTGAGGAGTGTACGTTAGCTTATGGATTGTATTGACGAATATAAACGAGTTGAGGAAGACCAGCAACAAGGGAAAGAAAACTCTAAGGTTAGCTCTCAAGATAGGAGAGATTTCAGGTCGGACAAATACAATAGTAACAGACCCCAAAGGGATTTTGCTGGGCAACCTGGGTCTACGGCTCCTCAGGTGGTTAACACGATATTCCAGAACCAGTACATCAAGAATGAGCCATACTTCAAATGGCCAAACAAGATGGGAGGAGACACTATGAGGCGCAACCAAACTCTTCATTGCTAGTATCGCCAGGATCGGAGACATACCACTGAGAACTGTAGAACTTTATGGAATCATCTAGAACAGCTGGTTAGAGATAGAAGGTTAAAACAGTTTCTGTATCGACCCAACAAGCAGGGGGACCAAACAGGGTCGGGAGCTCAAAGGAATGCCTCTTCAAAGCCCCCTTTGGGCATAATTAATGTCATCTTTGCTGCTCTGGGGAGGACTAGTTCTCATCCCTCCAAGGTGATATCTGTAGCTCAGCCACCTGCTGAGGACACCAGCTTTAAGCCGAAGAGGGCTAAAACGGAGATCCGACCAGCGTTATGTTTCTTGGATGAGGACAAGGTTGACACCATACAACCACATGATGATGTCCTAGTGGTCACCCTCAAGATAGGGGGTATGATGTGAAGAGGGTGTAGGTAGATCAGGGCAACGATGCAGAGATCATGTACCTTGATCTATATGAGGGGTTGAGTTTGAAACCTTAGGACTTGGCACATTATGATTCACCTTTGGTAGGCTTTGATGGGAAAGTTGTCATTCCAAGGGGTCAGATTAGATAACCAGTTCAGGTGGGGCCCGAAGTGGTAGAGGTGGACTTCATTGTAGTAGATGCTCACTCCCCCTACACTGCCATCGTGGCAAGGCCTTGGCTTCATGCCTTAGGGGCTGTTTCATCCACTCGGCACTTGAAAGTGAAATATCCATCCGGGGACTGAATTGAGGGACTAGTTGGGAGCCAATTTGTGGCCAAGCAATGCTTGGTATTTGCAATTAGGTATCAACTTAGAGTTGAGTCCTTGGCCTCTACTGAAGGGGGCTCCTAGCAATCAAGGATCCCGGTCCTGTCTACGGATACGGTGTCAGAAGGGGTAAAATGCGAGAGGCTACAGGAAATTGTTATAGATGGAGATCCAGAGAAGTTTTTTCAGGTCAGAGCTGAGCTGCCTCCTCAGGAGAAGAAAAAGCTGATTGTGTTTTTAAGGACGAATGTTGTTGTGTTAGCATGAAATGCTTATGAGGCTCCTAGGTTGGATCCAAACTTCATTTGCCGTCATCTAAATGTTAACCCGGCTATCCTCCCTAAGAAGCAACCACCTTGGAGCTCAACTAAGGAGCATTCGGATGCTGTCAATAAGGAAGTGAACAAGCTTAAGCAGACTGGGGCTATTAAGGAAGTGTTCTACCCTTAGTGATTAGCCAATACGGTGGTAGTAAAAAAGAAGAATGGGAAGTGGCGGGTATGCGTAGACTTCATAGATTCGAATAAAGCTTGCCCTAAGGATCCTTTCCCTATGCCTCGAACAGATCAGCCGATGGATGCCACTATAGGCCATCTTCGGATGAGCTTTCTGAACGCCTTTCAAGGGTACCACTAGATACCTTTAGCTTTGAATGATCAAGAGAAGATAGCTTTTGTTACTCCTATTGGGAATTACCACTACAAGGTGATGCCCTTTGGTTTAAAGAATGCTGGATCTACCTATCAGAGGATGATAATCAGGATGTTTGAGTCACAACTAGGAAAAAGCATTGAGATTTATATAGACGATATGGTGGTCAAAAGTAAGTTAGAGTCTGAGCATGTTAACGACCTCGGGAATATCTTTAAGATATTGAGGAAACACAATTTGCGCCTTAATGCTTCTAAGTGCTCCTTTGGTGTTGGTTTAGGAAAGTTCTAGGGATACATGGTCACTCACCGCGGAATTGAAGTCAATCCTGACCAAATTAGAGCAATTAATAGTTTGTAGCAACCTCAGAATCCTAAAGAGGTCTAGAAGTTGACAAGGATGACTACTGCCCTAAACCGATTCATTTTTCGGTCAGCAGATAGATGCAGGCCTTTCTTCCAGTTGTTGAACAAATGGAAGGAATTTGAATGGACTGAGGAATGTGTCTTGGCCTTCCAGCAGTTGAAGGAATACCTTTCTCGACCACTCATTATGTCTAGACCGGAGGTGAATGAGGTTTTATTTGCTTACATTGCTGTGGCTTCCCATGCGGTGAGCCTAGTGCTAATACGGGTTGATAGTGGCATACAGAGGCTAGTTTATCATGTGAACAAATCACTGCATGAGGCTGAGGTTCATCACTTACCATTGGAAAAGGCCATTTTGGTAATGGTGCATGCTACACGTAAACTCCCCCACTACTTCCAATCCCATACAGTAGTTGTTTTAACTCAACTTCCGCTTAAATCACTTCTTCAGAGTGCTAATTATACTAGAAGGATTACTAAGTGAGGTACAATTCTAGGGGCTTTTAACATCAAATACATGCCTCACACTTCTGTCAAAGGTCAAGTTCTCGTAGATTTGGTGGCCGAGTTCGCTGAATCCCCATTGGAAGAGAAAGTTGAAAAGCAGGGAATGGATGAAAAATCAATTGGCCTAGTCTCTGTGCAAGAGCCTCTATCTTAGAAAGTGTACGTTAATGTTGCAGCAAATCAAAGAGGATCTAGGGTGGGGCTAGTTATAATTTCTCTTGAGAAGATCATCCTTGGAAAATCCTTGAGATTGAGTTTCTCAATCACAAATAATGAAGCTGAGTATGAGGCTCTATTAGTAGGGATGAGAATAGTTCTAAAAATGGGAGGAATAACAATGGAGATGTTTTCATATTCAAGATTGGTTGTAGGCCAGGTGGAGGGAGAATTGGAAACCAGAGATCTGAGAATGCAGCAATACTTGAATCAGGTTAAACACTTGCAATTAGGTTTTGAGTCTTTCACTTTATTGCAGGTCCCTAGAAGCAAAAATACACATGCTAACTCTCTTGCCACGCTCGCAACTTCCTCAGCACAAGATTTGCCTCGGGTTGTCCTTATTGAAGACTTGTATAAACCTACCGAGGTAAGGAGGGAGCTAGTCCATATTCATCAGATAAGAGTGGGACCTAGTTGGATGGACCCTATTGTGCATTTCTTAAAGAAGATATCTTGCTCGAGGGGAAGTCCAAGGCTGACAAAGTACGAAGAAAAGCTCCTCGGTTTTATTTGTCCGAGAACCAAAAGTTTTACAAACACTACTTTTTAGGGCTGTATCTGCTATGCATACACCCTGAGACAGTAGAGCTACTCCTAGAAGAGTTACATGAAAGGAATTGTGGAAGCCCTACAGGAGGTAGATCCTTGTCTTACAGGGCCCTTACTCAGGGATATTGGTGGTCAAATATGCAAAGGGAAGCACAAGAATATGTGAAGAAGTGCGACCAATGCCAAAGATTTGCTCTAAACATTCAACAACCAGGGGGTGTCCTCAATCCTCTATCTAACCCTTGGCCTTTTACTCAATGAGGCTTGGTTATTGTAAGGCCTTTCCCCAAGGCAACAGGGAATAAGAGATGGCTGCTGGTCAACACAGATTACTTCACTAAGTGGGTCGAAGCTGAACCACTGGAAAATATCAGAGACATGGATGCAAAGAGATTTTTCTGGAAAAATATTGTCACTCTGTTTGGAATTCCTCGCACACTCATTTCAGACAATGGTCTTCAGTTTGATAGCAAAGCCTTCAAAAGGTATTGCTATGACCTAGGCATTACAAATAGATATTCCACCCCGGCTTATCCACAGGAAAATGGGCAGGCTGAAGCTGTCAATAAGGTCATAGTGAATGGACTCAAGAACAGATTCGATGATGCAAAGGGAAAATGGATGGAAGAGCTGCCACACATTCTTTGGAGATATCAGACTACACCTCGCAGATCCACGAGGGAGACCCCTTTTTCGATGACTTATGGGACCGAGGCCGTAATTTCTCTTGAGACCAGATTCCCTACACTGAGGACGAGCTCTTTCACTCCGAGCAACAATGATTAGTTGCTAGAGAAGAGTTTAGATTTAATTAAAGAACGAAGGGAAAATGTCATGGTTCAGCTGGCGTACTATCAATACAAGCTCAAGCAAGGGTATGATTCAAATGTAAGGCTAAGGCCGCTAGAGCTTGGAGATTTAGTATTAAGAAAAGTTTTAAGGACGACCAAGAACCCAGCATGGAGAAAATTAGGGCCCAACTGGAAAGGGCCATATCGCATCACTTCAGTGGCTGGAATAAGTGCATTTTGTCTCGAAGATCTAGACGAAAAAATTGTACCTCGCCACTAGAATATAAAAAACTTGCGAAGGTATTATTATTAATGAAAGTCATTTCTGCTACATTTTTATTACATTATTTGTTACATCTATTATTTGTCTAAGTATCAAACAAAACATTGGTCATGCCTGGTTCTTCAAATCACATACCTTGAGTAAATTGATATTTTTAGACAATTTTCTAAGCATTAAACAGAACCTTAGTTATGTCTAGTTCCTCGGACCACCTATGTTGGGTAAATTAATACTTTAAAGACATCTTTCTAAGTATCAAACAGAACCTTGGTCATGTCTGGCTCATCGGACCACATACCTTGGGTAAATTGATATTTTAAGTCATTTTTCAAAGTTTCAAATAGAACTTTGGTCTTGCCTGGCTTCTCAGATCACATACCTTGGGTAAATTGATATTTTAAGTCATTTCTCTAAGTATCAAACAGAACATTGGTTATGCCTGGTTCCTCGGACCATATACCTTGAGTAAATTAATATTTTTAGACATTTTTCTAAGTATTAAACAGAACCTTAGCTACGTCTGGTTCCTCAGACCACCTACTTTGGGTAAATTAATACTTCAAAGACATCTTTCTAAGTATTAAAAAGAACCTTGGTCTTGTCTGGCTCCTCGGATCACATACTTTGGGTAAATTGATATTTTAAGTCATTTTTCTAAGTATCAAACAAAACCTTAGTCATGCCTGGCTTCTCGAATCATATACCTTGGGTAAATTGATATTTTAAGTCATTTCTCTAAGTATCAAATAGAACATTGGTCATGCCTAGTTCCTCTGACCATATACCTTGAGTAAATTAATATTTTTAGACATTTTTCTAAGTATTAAACAGAACTTTAATTACGCCTGGTTCCTCAGACCACCTAATTTGGGTAAATTAATACTTCATGGCATCTTTCTAAGTATCAAACAGAACATTGGTCATGCCTAGTTGGTCGGACCACATACTTTGGATAAATTGATATTTTAAGTCATTTTTCTAAGTATCAAACAGAACCTTGATCATGCCTGACTTCTTGGACCACATACCTTGGGTAAATTGATATTTTAAGTCATTTCTCTAAGTATCAAACAGAATCTTGGTCATGCTTAGTTCCTTGGACCATATAATTTGCGTAAATTGATATTTTTAGACATTTTTCTAAGTATTAAACAGAACCTTAGTTATGTTTGGTTCCTCGGACCACCTACTTTGGGTAAATTAATACTTCATGGCATCCTTCTAAGTATCAAATAGAACATTGGTCATGCCTGACTCCTCAGACCACATACCTCGGGTAAATTGATATTTTCAGTCATTTCTTTAAGTATCAAACAGAATCTTGGTCATGCTTGGTTCCTCGAACCACATACTTTGCGTAAATTGATATTTTTAGACATTTTTCTAAGTATTAAACAGAACCTTAGTTACGTTTGGTTCCTCAGACCACCTACTTTAGGTAAATTAATACTTCATGACATCTTTTTAAGTATCAAACATAACATTGGTCATGCCTGACTCCTCGGACCACATGCCTTGTGTAAATTGATAATTTAAGTCATTTTTCTAAGTATCAAACAGAACATTGGTCATACCTGGCTTCTCAGACCACATACCTTAGGTAAATTGATAGTTAAGTCATTTCTCTAAGTATCAAACAAAACCTTGGTCATGCCTAGTTCCTCAAACCACATACCTTAGGTAAATTGAAATTTTTAGACATTTTTTTAAGTATTAAACATAACCTTAGTTACGTCTGGTTCCTTGGAGCACCTACTTTGGGTAAATTAATACTTTATGACATCTTTCTAAGTATCAAACAGAACATTGGTCATGCCTGGCTCCTCGGACCACATACCTTGGGTAAATTGATACTTTAAGTGATTTTTTTTAAAGTATCAAATAGAACCTTGATCATGCCTAGCTTCTTGGATCACATACCTTGGGTAAATTGATATTTTAAGTCATTTCTCTATATATCAAACAAAACCTTGGTCATGTCTGATTCCTCGAACTACATACCTTGAGTAAATCGATATTTTTAGACATTTTTCTAAGAATTAAACAAAACCTTAGTTACTTCTGGTTCCTCGAACCACCTACTTTGGGTAAATTAATACTTCATGACATCCTTCTAAGTATCAAATAGAACATTGGTCATGCCTGACTCCTCGGACCATATACCTTGGGTAAATTGATATTTTAAGTTATTTTTCTAAGTATCAAACAGAACTTTAGTCATGCCTGACTCCTTGGACCATATACCTTGGGTAAATTGATATTTTAAGTCATATTTCTAAGTATCAAACAAAACCTTGGTCATGCTTAGCTCCTCAGACCACATACTTGGGTAAATTAATACTTCCTATTGTTTATTTAAGTGTCTAATAGAATCAGCCATGCTGAATGACATAGATTTTCATTGAAGTGACATGATCAAGTAGATACTCATGAGCATCACTTAAAGCGTTTGAAAGTATATCCGTGATCTATTGAAGAAATGGTTGTCATCTCCAATTACTTTAGACTTACTAATAAGGGGGTATTAAGTTGAGTCAGATATGAATAGACGCTTTACCATTATGTTTGTTTTTGAGGTTAAGGTTACACTTTGTTGAGATTATGGATTTAGTAGGTTTAACTTGTTCTGTTTCCAATCATGTGGGGTGCAGCAACCATGCTGCCACTTATGCAGATAACTAAATGGAACTATATCTAATTTCCATGTTAGTTAAGTGTTAAATAAAACAAAAACTATGTTAGGATCAATATCAATATCACAAATATAAAAGAAAAATTTATAATTATTATTGATCTGAGCCTTAGAAAAAGGCAAATTTCTTACAAAAGATCAAACTAGATTATAAGTTCTGTTAATAAGAACAATGGCAAAAAAAAAAAAAAAAAAAAAAAAAACTAACTAACTAAAAACTACTACTCTACACTACTTCTTCTTTATTACAATCTTCTCCTTTGGAAGGGCGTTGGTAGTTTGGGAGATTGCTACCTCGGAGGATACAGAGCTCTTATTTTTGAGGTCACCCTTATCAGTAGGTACTGGGAGAGTTGCTAAAACAATCTCCATCCTGAGAGGTATCTCTTTCTCTTTAGGTGGTTCCTGAGGAACGGATAGGGGCTTGGGGGCATCAGGGGGCACTCCTTTGGTTGTATCAGCTCCTTTTTCAGTAACCCTATGCTACTGAGCCTCCTCGAAAAGGTTGTCAGAGGTGGCAGGGACCTTGCTTGAGTTGTCCTTTCCAAGTTCTGCCACCTCGGGGGCGGTGTTAGCCTTGGAATTGGAAGAACCTGGTGCGCGAATGGCAAGATGGTAATATACACTTTCTGCTCTCCTAAATGCACAAAAAGCCTCAACCCCAGCTTGGTTAAGGGCCTCATTCCACACTTGGAGGCAGTAGTTTCTACATACCTCCAAAACCTCAGCCCTGAGGGCCTCCTCGATCTCTGCCACCCCCACATCATAGTCATCTTGCTCGGCTTAGTCTCTAGCCTTCTCGGCCTCCTCTAACTTCTTCTTCAAGGCAACAATTTGTTCTTTGAAGGTGGCAAGCTGGTCCTCGACCTACCAAAGTAGCACTTGCTGGCGTTCAGCCTACCTTTCAACACCTTCCAAGGCAGCTTCAGTATTTTTTTTGTCCCTCTCTGTCTCATTCAGCTTATTCTTGAGCTCTTTTATTCTTTTTTCGGCCACGTAGAAGGCGTCTATGGCCGCAATATGCCTTCCCTCTTCCTTCTTCATTTGCCAGTGAGAAAGATTTACCATCTCCTCGGCCCTGTATGTGGCTTGACTAGCCTGCCAAGGAGAGAAGCGTATAAGAAAAGAAGAAGAAGTAATAAAAAAATAAAAATACAATAAATAAAAAAGAAAAGGGGGTTAAAGGGCTTACCATTGCAAGGTCCCTTTTTAGGCCGATGAACACCTTATGTTTCCTAATAAGTCTGAGATCGGCCATATCTATGGGTAGCAACAGAGCCTGCTCCACTGCATTGGCCACATAGCCCGCCTTACCCCCTTGGAAGTCTCTTATGGAGGCGTCACTCGGAAGAAGGGCTCCATCCAGCACCAAGGGTGGGGCCCAGGCTAAGACTGTAGCTTGCTGGTCACCCCTCCTTTCACCCTCACTGGATGATCTCATTTGCATGACCCTAGCCTGTTTCACCCCCCTCTAGGGCTCAACTTCTTGGAAGGAGTGGCTTTTTCTTGCTGCTGCCACCTCCTTGCCTTTCTACTCCCTCTTCCTCTTATGGTCTGTGGGATCAGATCGAAGGGGTAGAAAGCCACGTCTGGATTGCCTTCCCAGGTGCATTTCCCCCAGCCTGGGACTCCATCAACTCTTGGAGGGTGGACCTTGGCTTGCGTTGAATCCCCATGTCTTCTGGTATGGGGGAGTCTCCTTGTTCCCGACTTGCTTACGTGGGAGAAGGATGGCCAAGGTCACCAGATGGTATTTCAGGGGATGAGGGTCGATTGAAGACTTTAAAGTCGTCTTCAGAGTCAGAAACTTCAACGATTTCTTCCTCTTCCTCAATTGCAGGCTGGGAAAAGGTTGCCTCCTCCTTGACAGCGTGTTGGGATGTCAAGGCTACTTTTGGTATGCCTTCTGAGATAGGATTGGTGATAAGAAAGCCGAGGGACACACGTTTGCACCAAATCAACGTTGCGGTTCTCGGCTTTCTTATTTGGTGATCAGAAACTGGACGAGATTGGCATGTGTCCTAGGGTTAAATGGGCCACTCGTAGTTGACCATCCTTGTGTACAAACACCTCAACTTGGAGTATTTTGTCTAGACTTTCCTTGTTGACCAGATTGAAGTTTGGCTTAGTGGCGTGCCTATCTGCAAAACCATCTGGAAAACAAAAAAAAAACTGTCAGAAAATAGAATGGCACAAATCAAAAGGAAACTCAAATACCAACTTAATTGAGAAAAATAGGCGCAGAGTCTGTCAGAGGAAAAAGAAGGTAACTCTGAAGTAATAATCCTAAACCTAAAAACCCCACCTAGTTTCCCCTCTCTCGTCGGGCAGGGAAGGCTATCATGCCACTCCCCTAAAACGATCAAGAAGTCCTTATTCAGGCCTTTGTTGGATTCAGGGAGGCATTGGATGAGCCTAACCTCAAGGTACCTAGATTTTAGGTAGTATCCCTGCCCTTTTAGGTGGTGGAGATTATAGACCCAATTGATATCATGGTGGGTGAGGTTTAAGCCTATTTTTTCATTAAGGGCATCTACACTTCCTAAAATCCTAAACATGTTGGTGGCGCACTGGGTGGGAGCTAGTCCGTGGGCCCTAAGGTAATCCCTAGTGATAGCACCCATGGGAATTCTCATCCCACCCTCTATAAAGGCAATAATTGGGATTACCACTTCTCCCTCTTGCCTTTTCTCGTGCCATTCCCCTTACTTACAACACCTAATGGAGACTTCTGGCGAGATTCTATATTGAGCTTTAAAGATTTTTATATTCTCCGCAAAGTCTGCTAAATAAGCGAATCTACCCATATCTAAAGGAAAGTTAAGGGTACTAAGATAGTAAAAGGGAAAACTAAGAAGGCCGAAGAGGAAAAGCAACGGAGAAAAGAAAAGTAGAAGGAAAAAAAAGCTCTCCTCGGACTAGTTCTTGGTATTTGCGAAGGGACGAGTAAATTGAATAAGTGCACAGAAGAAGTGAATAAGTGCAAAAGTGGAGTGAGTGGAGCACTTAAGCGATATTTATATGAAAGAGAGAGAGAGAGAGACGAGCGGGAAAATTCCCGCCCAAGTTCCAATGGAATCCCTAGCCGTTGGATCTGCACCATCAAACGTAGGGAACATGGAGCTGCAGAAATTTAATGAAGGTGTGTCTCAGATGCCGAAGCATCAGGAGCATGCGTTAGGCAATTAAAAAGGTACCTACAATGGTAAAGATGATGCATAATAAGAGCCGGGTGATTGTAGTGACATCGAAATCCTCCTTTCTTCCCAAGGAGCCAGAAAGGAGAATCTTGAGGAGCTATTGTATGGGTGATAAGCCCAATTGTATGTGTCTATGTGTATATATTAGGCCGAGGGCCCAGTCCAAGGACATTGAGTAGTCGGAGAAGAGGTAAAACATTATTATGAGAGTCCGCGTTAGTGAGTGAAAAGGTGAGGATTGGTCATAAGAGTCCAGTAAGGTGGTCTGAGGATGAATGCCTCATCAGCAAAGCAAAGCCGAGGTCTGAAAGTGTAATCTGCCATCCAGGGCAACGTTCCAGAAGATTATATTGATAAGAATAAGCATCACAGAAGTGCAGGACAGTGGAAAGTCCTAAAATATCTAAGAGAAAGCTACTACCACCGCATTGAATGTTCTGTAGCTAACTCTCTGACTGTATTAATGAGGAAGTGATATCTGAACAGTAATTTTCAGCCTTACAGCTACTTCCAAAGACTTCAGGAAGGTGCTAATGGGACAAGTATCAACACCAGCAATCTAAATGTACACGTGGAAGGTAGAGATGAAGGAAAGAAGGGAGTATAAAATAGAGAGGAGTCCCTGAGAAGAAAGGACCGAGGATTTAAGAGAAAAACACTGTAGCAAATAAGAATGGTACTTGTAATCCAACTCAAGAGAAATATATAGAAGAACCGATCTCCTCGGATTGTGCAAGGATGATTTTCTTTGAAATCTTTATTTTCAAGGCATCTGGATTCATTACAATTGTGGTTTAACTCATTAGAGCCCAGTTTTTAAACCCACTCTCTACAAATTCATTGTTTTAAACTTTTTGGGCCTAAACCCATCCATTCTTTGAGCTAGGGAACCAAATTGTGTCATTACAATATGTATGTTTTTTAAAAAGAGAGAAGTTTTTTGACAAGTAGAGTCCACACTCTAGGGCTTCTATGAAATTGGGGGTATTTTTTCTTCCAACTGTTTTTTAAAGATTCAAAGGTTACATGATTATTCTGTATAATAGAAGTAGATCCTATTATCTTCTGTTGTTTGGTTTTGTATGTGATTCAAACCTGCAACAATTGCATGATAATTTGGTGTTTATATATAGACATCCATGAACGTACTAGACAAACAAAGAGAACGTTGACGCAAAACAAAGAAAGGTTGGATGCATAGGCCCAAAAAAGTTGCATCCTTTTGAATGATTGTTACCCCCATGAACTTGTATAAACCTTTGCAAGAGTGATAATTACTTATTAAATAAACTGATCGCATTGGAATTAATTAAGCATTTTTCTAGAAGAAATTATAGAGCATCAGATGCAACGCACACATCCTCCAATCACCCATTTATTGCTTTCATAATGTCCTCGTGAATTCTTGCCAACAAAAGTCGCTCCATCTTTGAATCTTCTCAATCAAGCAAGCAAACAACAAAAGAATAAGACAAAAGTAAAAATATCTAAATCCAACTGATAGAAATAAAATATCTTATCAGGTACTCATTCTTTTTTGGAAAGTTGGATATCCTCTAAATAATACGTCAATGAAATTTATTAATATGACACTGCCAGACACTTTTTACTAAAGGTAGGTGCTACATTAAACAAGCAATTAGGAGTACACAATACAAATTAAGTCTGAAAACACGTACAAAAATACAAAAGAAATACATAATAGTAAACAACAAAGTGCACAAATGGAACAACAGCAGCAACAATTAATATGATAAACTATCTTACAACTCAGAACGAGCTTCCACCTCCTCATCCTCTTCCACCACGGTTTTCAGTTTTGCATTATCAGAGTTCCTCACAGAGCAATCTGCCCGAATTTCTCCTTTTTTGCCTGTCAACACACTCAATTGTCCCATTTTGATCATGGATTTTGCAAACTGCTCAAAGAAAAGCTCCTCATCAAGAGCAAAGCTTTCAACGATGTCCTTAGTCCTGCTATCCGTGTACAAGTCTTGGTCTGAAGTGAATAGTCCTTCGCGATTCACGAGGTTAACATAGTACTTGTTATCAAATTTATTAGGAGACCGCTTGTCCAAGACGGTGGTGGCATTGGTATCTAATTTGGGACATACTTCTTTGAGATCATTGGCGAATGTTTTAGCCATAGTAGGGTCTTGGGTTGGGTAGAGCCGCTCCTCGAAAGAACCGCAGTGGCCGAGACCAATGGTGTGGCCACCAGAGAGGGCTACCAAATCGGTGGCATCAAGTTTTTGATTGGTGGCCAGTTTTTCAATAAGGGTACTAGCGTTACTTGTGGGTGCAGGTAGGAGGTCGCTTGTAACTTCTTGTGTAGCAAAGCTTTGTCCGTCCCGCCTTCCTAATGGCACACTATATTCAGGGCCTCCTGACTGTATTCATGAAGAACATGCGTAAATAAAAATAAAAAGATGGTATTTTAGCATGAGTCACACCAAAAGATTTTTTTTTTTCTATACCTATAAAAAGTTATATACCAAAATTGATGAAAAAGTTTAAACTATACCTTTGTATCACAACTCTGAAGTAGTCAATAGTAAGTGATCAAAAAAATAATAAAAATTATAAATTCATATAAAAATGATTCCTACTCACAGTCAATCACATTATTATTTTTCTTATCTGATTACGAAATATGCCATTAAAATATATCAATGTGTGAGAAAAATATGCCAAACTCGAGGTTTCTAGATGTCCCAATGAGATGGACCACATCAGTCCCAAGTATTCGAATAAGTCTATAACGTCTCTTCTTAGCTCAACCCTAGCTAGCTAATGCATTTGTAAAAGAAAGAACATCGTTTTCTAAAAGAAGCCAATCTCTCTCCGCGTTAAATTGAGGTGTCCCATTAGTCCAACTTTGAACGGGTCACCGTAGAAAATCGATCTAGCATTTAATAGCTTCCTTATATTTTTTTTATGGAATTTAATGCCTTCCTTACATAAACATAAAGACAAGGCCGCAACACCATAAAAAAAAAAAAAAACAAAAACAAAAACAAAAACAAAAAAACAAAACAAAACAAAAAAAAGACAAGGCAGCGACATCCTTGAACAATATATCTATTACTACTCCTTTTATTTTCTGTACCGACTATTACAATATCCGCCTAAACCTAACCACTACCATTAAGATATTTACGAGTGTGACACAAACGATAATGCATTTTTAAATATCCTCTTTCTCAATTATTGAACTATTTATATATATTATTAAAAAAATGATAAATGAACAAAGATTCAAAAATTATTTATTAACAAATACTCTTAAAGCATCCGTTAACATTTTTCTTTATGAAAAAGTGTACATAATTCCAAAATGTGTGTTTATAGGGCATTGTTAAGATTTGTAGGTGTTATCTCTTCTCAAGATTCAGAAAATTGTTATAATTTCAAAAAATATCAAAAATACCACTAATCTAATTAAATAAACCTTATTCTTAAAAAATAAAAAATAGAGTTAAAATTGTAATTTAATAAAATTCAAAAACAAATCTATCTTCTTTCGTCAAAAAAAAAAAAAAAAACTGCCAGAGAAAATTTTTCCTAAAAAATTAGCACTCTTTCTGTTTAAATATATCTCACGTAAGTTCGATACATTTTTTCTTAAAAACTAAGACATCCTAAATCTAACAATTTACTCCATTTCAAATCATAAATTTTAGTTTCTTAAAAATTCATTCCCGTATAACCTCACATAAATTCTAATTAAAAAAAATACACTAAACTCAAAAAAAAATCTCATTACATGTGCAAAGCGCATGTAATGAGCCTAGTATATATATAAAAATTGGGTAAATTGATAATCATAAATAATAGGCAGTGGCACAAAATACAATAAGGCAAGTAAAAGAGGTTGAGGGATGCATTTAATTAATTAACTTACCAGGACAATAGAGTCACGAGCAGCAAGGGCAACTATGTCAGCACAAGAGACGACTCTTCCGCACTCCTCGTGGACACGCTCACGTAGATCCTCAATGATCTCAAATGCCTTAGCCCTCAAGGTCAGGTTTGGAGGTGCCTCCTGCTCACTTGGACCACTGGCTGATCCATCAAGCAACACCGAAGCATCACATCCCTGCATCGCAAATTACAACAAACAACACCTCATATAAATATATATATATATATATATATATATATATTTCATCCATACTCAAATTTTAATGGTCCCACAAACAAATACTCCCTAAACAAATCATATAATTCCTGATCGATATCCATATATATATATATATATATATATAAGAATATCTCAGTTTCGCATGTAATATATAATTAATAAATAAGTAAAATAATTATAGAGGCTTTATAGGCAATTACGAACAATGCTCAAAAACTTGTTTAATTAATATCTGACACAATTAGTTGCCTTTTTCTTTTATTTAATTAAGTGTGCTCAGATTTTTTCGTTTTTGGTATATAATTAAGAAAAATGGTTTGGCAGTAGTTAAATATATAAATATATATATAAATATAATTATTTCTCTCTTTTTCTTTTTCCCTTTGCTATGTGGTAGGTATTCGACTATTCTTTGCTAAGGGAAAATAGAAACAGATAATAAAGTAAAGTTAACGGTAGACACATACAAGAACTAACAAAAACCTGTCTAATCAACTATATATATGTTGTGAAAATTATTAAGTGTAACTTTACTGACTAAACTAATATTCTGTGCAGGCAATGACATATAGAAAATACATTCTCCAAACCATATATAGCTGACGATCGCCTTATTAATTATTATATGCTACAAAATGGTCTAGAAATTATATAATTTCATCATTTAAGGCTTTTGAGCTGTCATGAATAAAAGTTTGTTATCTAAAAAGGAGCTCGATCAGTGGGCAAAAAAGTTCACTCTGTTAGGAGAAAGGAAGCCGAAGCACTTCATGGAGAGCTAGCTCACCAATGGCCATTTAACAGCTTATTGAAACCATTTGTTAAAAAGGGCTACAAATTAATATTTAAATTGGACATTTATATAAATATATATATATATATATATATAAAGTTTTGCAAGGACTTGCTTTAGTAGAACCATCAAGATGATGACATGTGGCCCAACTTGGACTTGTGTCACCATTTTGACCGATTGATCAGGTACCGGGGCAGAGCAAGCTCTGGCCGTTAACGTTAGAGCATCAGATTAGTGGTGTCAATTTAGCCAACACCACAAAAAGCACCAAATCTATTTTATCGGCTTTACAAAACACTAGTTTTATTTTAGAATTCAATATAATAAAATAATATAAATAATATTATATTATGCGTGTGTGTGTTTTTCTCAAAAAAAAAAATAAATAAATAAATAACTACAGCACTAACAGAGTCACTATCACCCCCAGCAACTAATACAGTAAAATAATATATCTTCTAATAATTATTTTTTTTTAAACTATCTTTAACTCCGGTGCACAGCCACAGATCTGAGCTACAGCGATGACTGTACACTGTAGCTCAGCATAAAAAAATATAGGCTTGTCTGATACAGCTCATTTTTGCTATATTTTGATGGTAAACTTAGCATTTTAACAAAATACCTCCACCAATACAAATGCTAGCAGTAAAAAGATAGCGATCATGGAACCCTAAGTAACAGTGAGTCATGAGCTCATAAAATATTTAGGTTGGATTTATAATTATTACCTGAACAAAGCAGTCATGGAAATGAAGACGCAGTAAGCCAGCGGCTTGGCCAATATCTTTCTTGAAGATCTTCTTAAGCTGTTTTCTGACAATTGATTCAAGGTCAGGGCAGCTTGATTCGTAGAATGAACATGACAGTCCTTTGTGTACAGGGGCAGAGGCAGCGTATTGTTTCTCTGAGGCAGAAGCAAAGGAACCCAGTAATAAAAGAGAAGAGATCAAAAGCATGAATAAGGGAAAAGAAGAAGAAGTAAAACTAGCAGCCATGTTGATGTTGGATTTTCTTTGTTGATTGTTGAATTGTGGAAAGATAAAGAGCAATCAGGGTCACTATTTAAAGAGAGGAAGAAAAGCTTTGTCTAGTTGTTTGAATAGTCTCATAGGGTATGCTGGTAAAACCGAAAAAGTGGACTTAGGGGTTTTTTTTTTTTTGACTTTTCCAGATAATGGCAATGTTGGAATTACATATAGAACATCGGAATTTTTCAAAATATCTAATAGTCACGTGGTGAACACAGATCCTTTGATCTTTCTCTTTCACGTTGCAACTTGGTGTACGAAATTGTGTTAAAGGTCATATTAATCTTATCCAATTGATCATGGTGGACTAGGAACAGATGAATACAAGAAATATAGAGCGTGGGTCTTTTTCTACCCAATCTCTCTAATCAAACTTGGCTGCCAAGAATACGGTAATACCCCGTCTATCAGTTGTTTCCAAGTCCGAAGCAAAGCCCACAAATCTGTTTTTCAATCTGTCAATTTTATTTTTATAAGTTTTAATTTATGGGCTTCCACTGCTATTATAACACGTATTTATTTTTAAATATGTGTTCTAATCACAATAGGTCCAGTGTCACGGGATATTATACAAAAACCACACTGTTTAACTATTATATTAGTAAAATTTTATGTCTATTCTAGTATAATAGCTTCTTCTTTTCTTTTCTTTTTTCTTTTTTACTTACATATTTTTTTATTAAATTTTTACTTACATACTCACTTTTCAAAATAACACATTAAATTATTTACTTTACACTATATTTTATTAAAATATTAACTTTTTTTTTTCATACATCATCCACCAGATGCGTTTGACTAGGGTTGGGTGAGGCAGTTTTTATTTTTCTTTTCTTTTTTCCTTCTTTTTTTTTTTTTTTAAGTATATTTGTGATGTATGATTTAATAAATATTTGGAAAATGATCAATAGCAAGTGGCCCTATCAAATTTACTCTCTGTAACTTAATTTTGAAGAAATGATAGGGGAACCATTAATATTCGACTGCATCTAATTAAGTTGAGAGAGAAGCATGAGGAAGTAAGCGGCAAGTAAGACCTACGCGTAAAGGAAGAAAAAAAATAATTAAAAAAAAAAAGAAAAGAAAGAAAATTAAACTTTCATCCTTAACCGATAAGAAAAGGACAATGACTTTCATAGTTTTGCAATATTATTGACCATTTCCTTCCTCTCTTTTTTCCCCTTTTATAAAAACCATCCCTAGTCTCCTTTGTTGAGCTTTGAATAAAAATTAAAAATATATCTTTGTTTTAATATCAAAATTTTTGTAACTCAATTGATTGGCACCTCTTTCAAAATTTAAATCTCGCTTCTCTATTATAACTATCAAATTTTTTTTTTTTTTAATTTATATTTTTTCAATTAAGTGATAATTCTTAATTTACTGATGACTCATTAAAGGATTCACATTGGAGATTCTATTTTAGCAAAAAAGTTATTTTAGCTCTCAAACAACAAAAACAAAGCTTTATTCGAGTTGTTATATCTAAATTTTTTTAGCAACCTGAGACAGCAACTATTGTAGCAACTACTTAAAATAAACCTCAATTTATTCATCTCTATCTCTCTCTCAATAATGTATTCACTCATTTTTCTCACAAATATCTCTCTTCTCTCTGTCTCTTGGCTAAACCCACTAAACACTGAACCAACTCTCTCTCTCTCTCTCTCTCTCTCTCTCTCTCCTACCGAACCCATAGTTGATCTCTTCTCTCTTCATTCTCCTTTTACAAATTTCTCTTTTTGCTCCCTCTCCTCTTTGTTCTCTCATTCATCTTCATTCCAAAACCAACATGCTGGGTAGCAATTTTGGGTTACAATAGGTTGTGAGTTGCTAAGTTTTATGGGTTATTTGGTGGTGATGATGGTGGTTTGCTGGATTTTGTGAGTAGCAATGGTGGTTGGTTGCTAGGTTTTGTGAGTGGTAGTGGTGGTAGGTTGTGGGAGTCGTTTTTGTAGGTGTTGGTGAGTCATTTTGCTAGGTGCCAATTGTGGCTAGTGGTTTTTGTGGCTAGTTGTGTGGGATTGTTGGGTTTTTGTGGCAGAGAGCGGAAGTGAGAAAGAAAGAAAGAAAGAAAGAAATAGTGTTGGTTGTGATGTGAAAAATAAAAGATGAAAATGTAGGGTAAGTTATAAAATGCAATGTTTTCAAACTTGGATCGAACCGATCAGTCCAACCGAGTTACTCAAGAACCGGCCTAGAAGCTGGTCTTTTAAGACCTAAGAACCGAATATTATACTAAAGTCTGTGAATCGCTCAAATTGCGATTGAACCGTCTTGTTTTTAAAACTGGACACGGTTCAAATATTGTTCAAACCATGCTTAATATGCTAAAGTATCAAATGGTAAGAATAGAACCAGGGCGCAAGTAACAAATAATCTAAGATAAATGCTGACTACTAAGGCAGCCAGGCTCTTGATGGTCTAAAGTGAAAACATATTTGATTTACCTTAATTTTCAAAAACTTAGATATATTAAAAAAGAATCCATTGGTCTGATTATAAATATATAATTTTTTGATATATAATTAAAATCATTAATATTTTATTGTGACTAATATACTTAACATTATTATATGTGAAACATCAAAATTATTTGCTTGTTTAAGTAATATATTTTATAAAGATTACTTGTAATTACTAATTATACTTTTATTTTTTGTGCTGTATTTTTAATACTATATTTTTTATATAAAATTTGTGAAAATGTACTTGAAAATTAATTAATTTCTCTATAAATATTTCTTTTTAATCAAGATTACTCTTTTTTACAAATTTGTTATATTATTTTGTATTTATTAAATTAATTATGATATCATTACGGTCCAACCTCAATCGAATCTCGATCTAACTTCAAAATCTCTAAACTTCTCTCTTTTACGGTCCTGTAAATGGTCTGGGCCTAAAAGTCATGATAAAATAATGAATTAAAATAAAAAAAAGTAAATTTTTAATATGCTAAAAGCTAAATTTATTAGCACCACAAATGTAAATGTTACTAAAATATACTTTTTACTTATTCTATTTAACTAAAAAAAAGCCTCAATCGGGTAACGGAAAGGTAAAACTTTAAGATCACAGACATTTTTTTTTTTTGGGTACTGTAATCATTAATCAAAAAATAGGTACTGTAATTTATCTCAAAAAGGAAAAGAAACATACTAATCTACAGAATAAATTTCATAAATGTAATGATTCATTATGGTGCATACCATTAAAAGAAACGAACCTGCCAGTTTTTACCTAAAAAAGTTAATCGCGTTATCTGTAAAGCATAAACCACTGCCAGCCATTAGCAAGCAACCCACGTGACACACCGACGCTTTTTGGACGGTTTGAAAGTTTATTTTAAACAAAAATTTTTACTATTTAAACCTTATTATCCGTACGTACCATTTTATTACGCATATTTTCAAAATATATACACAACAATGACCCTTAATCTTTGTCTTCATTTTTTTTTTAAGTTAATTATTACTTTTTTTTTTATAACATTCTAGTTAATTATTATAATAGCTTTGTATCATTGATTGGGCATTACGCCTTTCTTCAATCTCAATGTCAGTGGCGCCTTTTAAGGATTTAAATTCTACGACGAGTTTAAGTAATAATATTTGTTTGGGAAAGAGTTTTACTTACATAAACACTTAAATTAAGTTAGAGTATTCATAAAAAAAAAATTAAGTTAGAGTAGATTAAAAAGAAAAGCTAAATAACAGAAAAAAAAAAATCTAGGCAACATTTTCTCAGTTTTTCCTGTTTTAAAACAAGGGTTTTGAATTATTTCCTTCAACTAATTATATGACAATTTATTTAAAGTGTATTATTTATCCAAGTTATATAATTTATTTTAAAAGTCGATTAAAAATATATGTGAATATTTTCTTTAACCGCCACATAATAGATTAGAGAAAGTGGCTAGCAAATCAATTTGGAGATAAACTTTTGTCTTTTGGTTTTGAACCAAAAAACAAAAAAACAAAAAAAAACAAAAAAAAAACTTAGTATTTGGGCCATTGACAAATTAACTTTATGTGCTGTCAATTATGTAGTATTAACCTTTGATGTTGAAGAATTGTCACAATTTATCTCTTTGTCTCTATTCTTTTAATTATAATAATTGATAGAAAATGATCATGTGTTGTGCACATATTATTTCTTATTTTTATTTTTTACAATAAAATGGTCACATTCACATAATGTGATAATTTTTTTCTCAATTATAATTATTAATAAAAATTAAGATGGAGGGATCAATATAGGGGAAATAAATTGAGAAACCAAACCAGAAGCTTGAAAATTTTTAAATCTCAAGAATCAATAATTAAAAAATTAATAGCATGAAGAATTAATTTGAACTTTTCTAAAAGGATGAAACTTAGGTACAGTACCTTAAATATTGTTTATTAAGTTCCTTTTTTAAAATTCAGTCATGTGGTTACTTGACTAAAAAAATACATTTTCATTTTAAAAAAAAATTATATAAAAAAATTTTAAAAAAATTAAAAAAATAATACCTAAATACTTTACTTAAATTTTAACCATTCTAAAGTCTCAATGATCGCTAAGGTCAAGAAGTCTCTGTTTTTTTTATTTTTTTATTCTTATTTTCTACAAAACACAAACACTATATTAATATAATTGCCTGAGCAAACCGTATGGAACTTCGATTTGCGTGCCCCTAGTCTACGGTCTATCACCTTACCCGGCTTTTACTTTACTCTTTCCTTGCTCCACTTTTAAATTATTATCCGGCTTTTACTATTCCTTTTTCTTGTTGACATTTGCCTTAAATTATTATCCAGAACCAACAACTGTAGCAGCCCACGTGCGTCTTCTTTTCTTTAAATAGAGAATCGCTCCATCACTTTGTTACGAACTTTGAAAGCATCATTTGTAGATTTTTTTTGGAGCAAAGTGGCGATAACAGAAAGATCCACTCGATGAGGATGTTGAAAAATTTAGATCTCGATTGATAAAATGAACAAGTTTTAAATCTAAATTGTTAATTAAATTTATTATTTATAAAACTTGTTAAAACAAACTAACATCAATATCATGTCAATATTATGTACAACAAAAAAGTAAATAAGACAAGATATGATGACCTAAGAAAACTAATGAAACAAATTAGTTTCACAGTAAAAAACCTGGAGGAAAACCTTCCCGAAAAACAATTTAATATAGTAAAAAACCTGAGGGGAAACCTTTCAGATCTAGCACAAAATTTTTGTTCTTAGACTCTACAATCCCCATAGATGAACTTACAGCAGAAACATTTTACCGCTTTAGAACCTCTGAACTTTTCAATATATGAATGTCACCCTTTTGCACAGATCCCAGTACATAACTAACCAAAGATGCACGGCTTCCGGTACGTGACTAACTTACCAACTTGAAGAAAATATTAGCTGCAAAGTTCTTCACTTCATCAACAATGAAGATCAAAAAGTACTTGGTTACAAAACCCTAAGGCGCAGAGACGCAGTAGCTTTTTTCAGAGAGAATAAGGCATCGATCACTTTTTGTATATGTTCTTCTTGTATTTTTTTATGTGACGACCTTTAAAATAAGCCTTATATATGTCTATGATTGTGAGAAAAGAAACTCTACACAAATACATAAGCATGAGCCGAAAATCAGATCTAAAAATTTGAATTTCGTAATTCTCGATAGATACCTCGATAGATAGTATCTGTCAAGCCTCGATAGATAGCTATCTGTTGAGCAGCTATTGAGTTTTAATGAATCAGCACTTTTTCACTTGTTTCTTGGACAGATTTGCATGGCTTCAATACTAGACTTGAACTCTTGTTCTTTGAAGTATTAAACATATCCTAGATCTACCCAATTACAAGTAAAGTACGTTTTGTCAAAGGATTAGTCAATTACATAAAATATTGACATATGTTCCTAACAGCAAATCACATATGTCCTAATAATCTCCCCCTTTGGCAATCAGTGACAAAACTTATACTCACTTGTTGAATACAATAAAATCTATTTTAATATAAACTCTTGAAAAACTTTGCAAGAAGAGAGTTCATGGCAAAAAAGATATTGACAACCTGTATTTCTGAAACACTTTAAACAAAACTCATTACGGCATCTTAGTGTGAAACAGAAATAAAAGATTACATACAATAGAGAAACATGTGTATAAAGATAGAAAGAAACTGTCAGTTCGTTTAGACCCCTTAAACCCAACAGATTAACCTAGTGAATTAGCCAAGTGATTAACTTAGGTAATTTAATTAAACTAGGTTAACACAAATAAATATAAAAACAATAAAGCAGCGGAAAATAATCAACACACAGATATGATGACCTAGGAAACCACACCGGTAAAAACCTGGGGAGGATTTGACCTAGCTATCCTCAAGGTAAACTGAATCCACTATGAAAGAATTGAAGTTTACACAATAGACTTAGACCACTAACGTCATATTGCTACCTGCCTGTAGGAAACTTACTACCATGACCCCATGATAGCTCCGAGATCCACGGACTCCTTCTTTCTGGAATTCTTCAGCAAATCCACAAGCGCACCTGCTTGTATATCTTTGTGCTCTTTGATTCTGCAACTGTAACGATCTACACAACTCTTGACATAAATCTCAAGTTTGTAAACCCTAAGTGTATGTGAAGGTAAACACCTCTAGATCTCACAGAGAGATTCACAAAACACAGCAAAACAGAACTCTACAGAACTCTAAAAACGTGGCTAGGGTTTTCCCTTTTATACTTAGGGCAAACATAAAACCCTATACATTAAAACGGGCTTGGGCTGAGTTGGAAAATTCTGCAGAAAAACGTTCTGTGCGATTTTCGATCGATCGAGTCTAATTTTCGATCGATCGAGTCTCACAGAAAGTGAACAGTACTTCTGCATAAAAACTCGATTCCAACTTTACAATAAACCCCATACTTTGAGCAAGTCTAACACACGACTCAACATTGTTTTGATCATGGTTTGCCAACATACAAAATGAAGTTCTAAATACATTAGATCCTAGTCTTTAGAACCTAACAAACTCCCCCTTTGGCAATCCGTGACAAAACACAGACTTAACAAAAATGCTCAAAGTTACAAATTGAAATAGCCCATTACAATAAAAATAGCCACTTAACAATTCAACCTAAACTACTATCCAACAGTTGCAAGGTAGACAGCAGCTTGACTGAAAGCAACCTGTATATTCCTGTAACACTTAACAAACACATAAACGCATGTGTGGAACAAAAACAGGAAATACATAATTAAAAATTTCTTACTTTCACATGACACAAAATAAAAACATATATCATGAATAATATCATCAATATAAGTCAATAAGCACAGTAACATAGTGAAATAAGAAAACATATACATAACAATGTATCTCAACAAAAATATCTCCTAATCAAGAGCTAAAAAAGTAAATACATAGTGAAGCACCTAGATACAATCTAATAACTCCACAAGCTCCGCAGTATCACTACTAAGAAAACAAACACTCCCCCTAAAATGTAAATCCCCTCAACACAAAAAACAAGCTACTAATGAACTATGCACTCCCCCTTTTTGTGACGAATTGCCAAAGGGCACTCACTCATCATCAAAAGGAGGTGGAGACGATCGACGAGAGCTCGCCAAATCCGCTCGCAATGCACGAAGCTCATCAAGGATGTCCACCAAAAGCTGACCATGAGCCGCCTGAACGGTCACGACAGTGTCAAGCGTCCGACGAAGGTCAGAAACCTCATCAAACGGTGGAGGAACATCAGCAGCAGCAGCAGCAACAGCAGGATCCGAAGAAGTCCCAGCTGCAAAAGGATCTGCAGAAGAAGAAGAAGGGGGCGGAGTGACACCGGTAGGCTCTACCCTAGCACGCTTAGAGCTAGCTCGAAGTTGAGCAGCCCTTTGCCTCAAAAAGGTAGCACCTATAGGAGCAATAACATGAACAGGCTCGGAAGCAGGATACTCACCAAAACCAAGAAAGAGAAGAATCCTATGAATAAAAACAGGAAAAAACAAAGCATGAGCCTGAGAACTAGACTGATGAACCTCGTTCAAAGAACGAAGAAACATATGCGGAAAACTGATAGGAGCATCAGTGACCAAAGCATACAGAAACACACATCGCTCAAGAGGGACGGTGTGAACATGAGTAATCGGCCACAAAGAATGACATGCAATCCGAAAGAAAAGATAATGCAACTCAGACAGCTCAGCAGACGAGATCCGAGGATCAGAACCCCACTGGATAGAAGTACCAGTGATGTATGACAAGACGTCATCAAGGGGAGGAGACTCCTCGTAAGGAAAGACGGGATGGTCCACAATGGGCACCCCAAGAGCATTCGACACCACCGAAGGGGTAATGCGATACTCGACACCACGTAACCACACCTTGACTAAGGTGTCGTTATCGTAGACATGAATAGAGAGGTTCGAATAGAATTCTCTAATCAAAGAAGCAGGAGGAGGATGCTCAAAGTCTAGAAGAGGTAACCAACCCCGACGCTCAAAGTTCCTACGAACCTCAGGATCTAACTCATCTAAGATAACCCTACGCTCAGCCCAAATCTGACGCCTAAGATTAAGGGTCTCATAGGTAATCTGGTTAGACTCACTAGGAAATCTCTCGGTGTCAAAAGATGGAGAAGGAGCAACAGTCCTATGGGCTCGAGTTTTCCTAGGCATAGTGCTAAGGAAAAGAGACAGACACAGAAAGAAAAGAGCAAAAACCAAAACCAAGAGCAGACTGCAAGTTAGCACAGCATAAAAAATATAGAAAATATCAAATCTATATGATGCATGAGCATGAACAGAAAATGATGCATGTACTAATGCAGTGACATGTTCAAATTTGATTCAAATTAACAAAATTGGCTTGAGCAAGCAAAGTGTATCAAAAATACCCAATTTGAAAAACCCTAGTTTTCAAAACACAACAAATTGATAAATTGATCAACACAACATTCAATTAACTCAATATAATGATCAAATTAATCAATCTAACAAGCCAATTTTATCAATTTCAACCCAATTGAACAAAATCCCCAATATTCAAATATAAGCCCTAGAATTTCAAATTTTCTTCAAAGCACCAAATAAACCAAATTAAACCACATGAGGTGCTTATGAAAGGTGTCCCCACAAAAACCCATAAAGAATTTGAGAAAGAATCACTCCAAAACAATCCCAAAAATAGAAAAACCCAAAATTCCGAAATTACCCAAATATGCATGAAAAAATGCATGAAAATAGAAAATAAATGCAAAAGAAAGGGGTATAAGTGTCTTACCAGCTGTGGGAGAGAGATTGTAGCAAAAGAATCGGAGGAAAACGACAAAACTCCCAAGAAAGGTGCTGACCAGTTGGTAGGGAGAAAAGAAAGTTTTTGAAAAGGTTTGAAAAGTGAAGAGCCACGTGAGAATCTTTCTTTTTAAAAAAAACAGCCGGCACGATTTTCGATCGATCGAAAATTACATTCGATCGGTCGAAAACTTATTCGATTGATCCAAAATCAGCCTGGATCGATCGAACCAACCAGAGATTTTTCTGAACAAATTTAAACATTTTCGATCGGTCGAAAATCAATTTCGATCGATCGAAATTCTGGAAAAATCAGTGTTTTGAAAAACCAAACATTTTAAACCAAAAACTCCTCAAAGCAGCAGATTTTTAAAATCAAATGCATGAGTATGAGATGATATGATTTTCAAAAAACACAAGTATTCAACCCAGATTCCTCAACCAAAATTTTCTCTCAATATACCAAAAAAAATAAACAAGCAAACATGTTCGGCATCAATTTTCAAAGAATTCTCAAACTTGGTTGGTCAGACCAAAAACACACACAATAACATGTACACAATTTTAGCAAAGATTAACTTGTGTAGTGTGTGCATCTAGCATAAGCTTGAGAAACATGTGAGGAGATATACACATAGAGATCAATCACAATTTCTACAAAATCCACCACATGAATTTGAAAGAGACTATCCCTTAAAGAGTTACATCATATAACTCCCACATCTCCTAGAGTAAAAGCTTGCAATCATGTAAGTTTCTTGATTTGCCTCATTATTCAAATTAATTGATTAGAAACTTAATAATAGCCGGGATAATGTACACACCAATTTTATGAATTTGTGAAATTATTATAGCCCAATAATGTACACACCAATTTTAATAGAGGCTACACCTTATGTTCTTTTTGTGCATGTGCTACACTTTCTCGAGCACAAAATCTTATGATATGCACTAAGGTGTTCATGATTGGCTAATACACAGTGGTGAGATAGTTATTTATGCCTTTCTCATTAAGTTCAAGTCCAACAATCAAAGACATACAACTTCAAAATCAAGATCATGTGATCAACAAATATAGCATCTTCCCACACAACATGCACAACAAGACTTTAGCTAGTAAAGTGCAATAAATAAGTGCATCAAAGCTAAACAAGGTACATAAACATGTTATGCAATAATTGATAGACCAACCTTGTCTTCAAATTCAAGGAAAAATAGCAAAACACAATTTGCAACAAAAATTTTTTTTTTATATAACAAAAAAAACCTAGAATGAAATGCATGAATGCAATGCAATGCAAATCCTAGAAACAGAGGTCACAAAAGATATAGCAATAAAGCACAAGGACCATGTCAGACAGACTCATTTAGGTTGAGCCTTTTTGCATCCAAGACTTCTTAGATGCAACTCTTACATTGGAGTTATGATTCATATTCGAATTCTGAGCAACTCCAGGATTGGAAAAAAGATTTAACGCCTTTACCAATTCACCAATCAGTACCATAGGATCACGTGCTTGAGGCACAGGTACTGTAGTTTTATTTGCTCGCTTCGCAGCTTGCAACTTAAAACAATTTGGACGTATGTGTCCAGGTTTTCCACAAAAATGACAAACCCATGCAGGCTTATCATGCAATTTGCCCTTAGTCAAAGTAGAAGCTCTAGAATGAGAAGCATGAAGATCAACCCTAATTTTTCTAGGTGGAGTAACATTCAAAGGCTTGACAGGTTCACTCACCACGGGTTTGACAATCTCACTCTTAGGAGGTTCAGAAGAAGGAACAAATTTAGTGGAAGAAGGTTCAAGTACAGAAATACTTTCCTCATAACCTAAACCAGATTTATCATAAGGAGACTTTTGAATACTCAGCATGTGATCAAGTTTGGAGCTTGCAGACCTATTAGTTTGTTCTCTAGCAACAGACAAATCATGTTCCAAACATTTAACTTTCTCAAGCAAGAGCATGTTCTCAGTTTTCACATTATTCAAAAGCTCATTTGCATCAAATAATTTAACAAGTAAATTTTTCTTTTCAAGATCAAGAGATGCGATTTTCTTCAAGCCTAACTCAACATTCATAGCATCCTTTGCAGCAACTTTGCAAAGTTTATTGTAGGCTTCCTGTAGATCTGCGTCCTCAGAGAGTTCCCCATCAGAAGGGTTCTCTTCAACAGACAAGCTTTCATTGACTACCGTGGTAGCAGTGAAAGCAATAAAGTTTCCATCCTCATCACTTGCGGATTCATTGTCGGAAACTTCGTCATCACTAAGAGTTACAGCCATAGCTTTACCCTTAGACCTCAAATAAGTAGGACATTCAGACTTTAAATGACCATACCCTTGACAACCATAGCATTGTTGTCCCAAAGAATTATTAGAAGATTGACCTACTTTTTCCTTAGGTTTTTCAAAGTTATTAACCTTAGTGGGTTCATTCTTCCTAAAATTTCTAGGTTCAACAGTGTTCTTGCCTCTTGCCCTTCTATTACTATTTCTCAGAAAGTTTCTAAAGTTCTTGGCAAGATAGGCAATCTCTGTAGCAGAGAGATCATCTTCAAATCCACCATCCTCAACATCATCAACAGACTTAAGAGCCATTGATTTGGATTTGTTAGTTTTAGGGAGGTCTAACTCATAGGACTGAAGAGATCCTACAAGTTCATCAACAGGGATGGAGTCCACATCCTTACTCTCAGTAATGGCAGTCACTTTGGGTCTAAAATCTTCAGTCAAAGATCTAAGAATCTTCCTAACAATTTTAGGTTGATCATAGATTTCACCCAAATTATAAGCAGAATTAACAATATCATTCAACTTAGCATAGAACTCATCAAAAGATTCATCATCATTCATTCTTATGCTTTCAAATCTAGAAGTTAATTGCTGCAACTTATTAATTTTAACTGCCTTAGTGCCTTCATGCACAGTCTGGAGGATTTTCCAAGCAGTATGAGCAACCTCAACATTAGAGATTCTCTTAAATTCCTCCATGGAAACAGCATTAAAAATAGCATTCATTGCTTTGCTATTAAAAGCGGCTGCCTCCTTCTGAGAAGTTTGCCACTCACTCACAGGAGTAGTGGGCTTCTCCCATCCGTATTCAACGGAATTCCACACCCTCTCATCAATGGATTTTAGGAATGCTTTCATCCTTACTTTCCAATAGGCATAGTTGTTTCCATCAAAGTGAGGAGGAACAACTAGAGAGTGTCCGTGTTCCATGACAACAGGGGTCAAGGATCAGCTCAAAGATCAAAAGATCAAACACAAAAGCTACCCGCTCTGATACCACTTGTCAGTTCGTTTAGACCCCTTAAACCCAACAGATTAACCTAGTGAATTAGCCAAGTGATTAACTTAGGTAATTTAATTAAACTAGGTTAACACAAATAAATATAAAAACAATAAAGCAGCGGAAAATAATCAACACACAGATATGATGACCCAGGAAACCACACCGGTAAAAACCTGGGGAGGATTTGACCTAGCTATCCTCAAGGTAAACTGAATCCACTATGAAAGAATTGAAGTTTACACAATAGACTTAGACCACTAACGTCATATTGCTACCTGCCTGTAGGAAACTTACTACCATGACCCCATGATAGCTCCGAGATCCACGGACTCCTTCTTTCTGGAATTCTTCAGCAAATCCACAAGCGCACCTGCTTGTATATCTTTGTGCTCTTTGATTCTGCAACTGTAACGATCTACACAACTCTTGACATAAATCTCAAGTTTGTAAACCCTAAGTGTATGTGAAGGTAAACACCTCTAGATCTCACAGAGAGATTCACAAAACACAGCAAAACAGAACTCTACAGAACTCTAAAAACGTGGCTAGGGTTTTCCCTTTTATACTTAGGGCAAACATAAAACCCTATACATTAAAACGGGCTTGGGCTGAGTTGGAAAATTCTGCAGAAAAACGTTCTGTGCGATTTTCGATCGATCGAGTCTAATTTTCGATCGATCGAGTCTCACAGAAAGTGAACAGTACTTCTGCATAAAAACTCGATTCCAACTTTACAATAAACCCCATACTTTGAGCAAGTCTAACACACGACTCAACATTGTTTTGATCATGGTTTGCCAACATACAAAATGAAGTTCTAAATACATTAGATCCTAGTCTTTAGAACCTAACAGAAACAACACATGTAGAGGTAGGTAAAGAAGAACATACAATATATATATATATATATATATCAAAGATAAGCACAATGTATGTAAACATGGTCACAAGACCGATGTACAAGAGGAAGAAAGTAAGCACTCCCCCTAACAAGATGAAACACAACTCCCTCATACAAAGACATATATTTCTCCTCCTAACATGTAAAATCTTAAAAAGAAACCACATTTTCTCCACATTTTCTCTCCATTTTTGTCATGATTGACAAAGGGTACAAGAAGTTAGAAAGCTTCACCCGAAAAATATAAAAATGATCAAAAAGGTAAAAGAATCCATATAAATGTATGAATGTAATAAACCAAGATGCTATGGATGACAAGATAAAAGAAAGATGCAAAACATGTGAAAAACAATGCATGCAAGAGGATCTTGATGGATCGAGAGGTGTCGAGTAGCTATCGAGCAGAAGCCAACCTCGATGGATTGAATAGCTATTAAGAAGCTATCGAGCATACAGAAACTTCCTTGATGGATCGAGCATCTATTGAGAAGTTATCGAGACTGCGATAAAGAAAACACAAAAGGGCTCGATAGATAGCCTAGCTATTGAGAGGTATCGAGAAGCTATCGAGATTGCTTAAAACCAGTTTTTCAAATAAAAGAAAAACACAGACATGAATGTAATCAAACATGCTACTCAACTAAAAATCCAACCAACATTTTAAGCTCTCAAAAACATCTCTCAACAAGAAAAATGCCAAGCTCATAGATCCAAAACATACACACACACATACACACACTAAACAAGTCTAGCTAATTTTATATTTCAAAAACAATTAAGACAGTTTAGTGATTATACATTAATACATGTATTCCTTGTGATGGCCAAATCACATTGTACTTGCACATGTATCCAAAATAGCAAAGAATATTGCGCGTTGTGTGTGAAAACATCTCAAGATTGCATGAGTGTTTACATGTTATGACGATTTGAGATATGAGAAAATCACTTTAACTCACACACAATTATAACTGTTTGATGGGAACTATTACCTTTGAGGTATATCTTATAACTCTCACATCTCCTAGAATACACGCTTGCAATCATATATAACACATTTTGTTTTAATTTTTCTTTACATATTTTTCTTTTAAGCAAAACTATGCATGGACGTATAAGAGATAAAAAAGAAATACTCAATTATATTAAGCTTATGACATTGTACTTTTGCTATGCCGAAGCAAGCATATAGATGTCATTTCATGATTGGTGGGCAATAGTAGTGAGATGGTTATTTATGCCTTTCTCTTAGGATTTTTTAGTCATTCCCATCAAAAAGAGTGATACGAGTGTCAAGTACAAAAGATTACTTAATTTTACTCATCACAAACATGAGCCACAAAGCTCACTTGCTTAGTTATGCATAGAGATGCTCATCTAAGCTATAAAAGATACAAAGTTTAGAGAACTTTGTTTCAATGACCATCTAAGGTACACAAGTACCAATGCACACAAACACACTATTTTTGTATTTTTGTGATTTTTCAATTTTTATTTTGAAAAAAAAACAAAATAAAGACTAAAAAAAAAAAAGATAAACAACATGAAAGCATGAAAGAAAAATGCATATGCATAAAGGCATAATAGAAAGGTGCAGATGCATGAAAGCATGATTCTAAAAGTAATAAGAAATCAAGCAACAAGAGTCCTACTTTAGATAGAAAGAATTAAAATTTTATCTCGTCTTAGCAAAAATATAATCATGCACTTTGTCTAACAACAATTCTTATGCAGGCAATGTCTAAGTTCATCGCCGCGTCCAAACAAGCAACAGAAATGGACAAGACGAGGATCCTGCTAGAGAAGAGGATACAGGAGGTTAAGGACGAGAGTAAAAGGTGAGATGAGATAGCGACTAAGGCCAAAGACAAGGCAAAAGAGCTGCAGAACCATATTGAAGAATTGAAGACTGATGTCATAGAGAAGGACATTCGTCTTGATCACCTCCAAAAGAGGAATGACGAGTTGAGTGCCCTTTTTGAGAATGCTAAGGGAGACGCAGTTGTAGAGTTTAAGGCGTCCAAACAGTACACTGATTTATTGGACACCAACTATGCAGCTGGGTTTGAAGACTTCAGGATGGACGCCATGGAGAATTTCCCTGAGCTTAACTTCAGTTCTATTAAGCTCAACCTTGGTGGTGGTGCTGCTACAAGCTCCCTCCTCTAGACGAGCTAAGACGTTAATATTGAGGACGATGCCGCCACTAATATCAATCTCATGTCAATATGATACACAACGGAAAAGTAAATAAGACAAGATATGATGGCCTAAGAAAACCAATGAAACAAACTAGTTTCACAATAAAAAAAAACTTGGGTGGAAACCTTCCCATAGTAAAGAAAAGTTTCAGATCTAGTACAAAACTTTTGTCCCTAGACTCTACAATCCCCATAGATGAACTTACAACAAAAACCTTCTACCGCTTTAGAATCTCTGAACTCTTCAATATCTGAATGCCACCCTTTTGCATGGATCCCAGTACTGACTAACTAAAAATGCACGGCTCCCGGTACATAACTAACTCACCAACTTGAAGAAGATGTTGGCTGCAAAGTTTTTCACTTCATCAACAATGAAGATCAAGAAGTACTTGGTTACAAAACCCTAAGGCGCAAAGACACAGTAGCTTCTTTCAGAGAGAATAAGGCATCGGTCACCTTCAGCATATGTTTTCCTTGTATTCTCTTATGCGATGACCTCTAAAATAAGCTTTATATATGTCTAAGGTTGTAAAAAAAAGAAACTATACACAAATACATAAGCATGGGTCGAAAATCAGATCTGAAAATCTGAATTTCGTAATTCTCGATAGATACCTCGATAGATAGTATCTTTTAGACCTCGATAGATAGCTATCTATTGAGCAGCTGTTGAGCTCTAATGAATCAACACTTCTTCACTTGTTAATTGGACAGATTTTCATGACTTCAATACTAGACTTGAACTCTTGTTCTTTGAAGTATTAAACACATCCTAGATCTACCCAATTACAAGTAAAGTACATTTTGTTAAAGAATTAGCCAATTGCATAAAATATTGACATATGTTCCTAATATCAGATCACATATGTCATAACAGAAGTGGTGGGAACTTTGTAAATCCAGGGGCAGCCAAATAAATTTGGAGGCCTAAGGTGCTATAATTAAATGAGATCCTTTTGTTATCATTCAAATAATATTTAACTACCACCGCATACTATTGATGCGATGGTCACTCCACAAATATAAATGCTTGTGGGGTGTGGGGGCAAGGACCAGAGTTCAAGTCTCTAAGAGGGAATTTCACACACATATACACTTAGATTAGGTTAGAGTAGAATTTATATCATGTATTAAAAAATAATAATATTTAACTAGTATTTAATATCATAATTTTTTTAATAACAAAAATGTCTTCCTTTCATTTTGTAATATGCTTTTTTTGGGGAAAAATGCTAAAACTATAACAAATTTTACTAAAAAAATCTTTCAAATGATGTAAAAATGAATGCGATTAATGACACCTCAAGAAGATAATAAACAAGCATTTGAATGAATGATGTTAGGGATATTATAAATTTTATAACATGAGACTTACAAAGATGTATCACTAATCACAAAAAATAATTAAAAATGCATTTAATAGGTTTTTGATGTCCACATATCATATTAATTGTCACATCAATTTGTAAAGTTTCAAAGTAAAATTAATAATATTTCTAACATTTTCTTATCTAAATTATTTTGTTGTGATTAGTGAAACATATATTTGTAAAGGAAAATGCTAGAGATACAAATTCTTTTACAAAAGCTTTTACAAACTAATGATGTGATAAATGATTATAGATAAATAAATAAGTGATGCTATCGGTGGGTTTAGATGAGAACTAGTAAGAAGTTGGCTATAACAATAATTTGTAAAAATGTTGTAAAATAGTTTGTAACTGTAGCATTACTCTATTTGTAAAACCCATATATTTAAAGTTGTATTATCTCTAGCATTACTCAATTCTTTGGGACTTCTTAAAAGTATAGGAAAACTATAAAACTAATTTTTTTTATATCTCTATTTTTTAAAAACATATCAATTTTTTCCCCAAAATTTGGGGCCTTCCTCTAGTAGGGGCCCCTAAGTGGTGGCCTAGGCCTAAGGCCGGCCCTATGTAAATCCAAGACACAGGGTGGTCTGGGGTTTAAAGACTTGTCTTTATTCAATGATGCACTCCTGTCCAAACAAACTTGGCGCTTGCTCCATGACAAGTCATCTTTGTTCTATCGTGTGTTCAAGGCAAAGTTCTTCCCTAATACCTTGATTATGGAGACAAAAATTCCGGCCAACTCCTCATATGCTTGGAAAGAGTATTATGAAGGGTAGGACCGTGATCAAAAGAGGGGCGAAATGGAGGATAGGGTCGGGAAAGTCTGTCCATATTTGGGGTGAAAATTGGTTTCCCAACTCATGTAATTCCAAGGTTTTATCACCATGGATTGAAGGGAGGGGAATGAGTATGGTTTGTGACTGATTGATCCGGACCTTAAGGAGTGGAAAATGGATGTTATTGATTGTTTGTTCTATGATTTTGAAGCAGCCCTTATCAAAAATATGCCTCTGCAGATCAATACAGGATGATGTCCTAATTTGGCCATTTAATCCCGATGGAGTTTATATTGTCAAGTCTAGCTATAGGCATTTACATGAGCAGTAGACAAATGGCCTGCCTGGGCCATCAGACTTCAGACATGTCAGTGCTCAAGCCACTATGGAAGAAAATTTGGGGGCTTCAAATCCCAAATAAAGTTAAGCACCTGGCCTAGAAAGCTTGTAAAGATTCATTGTCAACCAAGACAAACTTGGTTCGTAGAAGGGTCATTACTGAGGGCTGCTGTGATGCTTGCAAAATGCATCAGGAAGATGTGGTTCGTGCTTTATTCCTTTTCCTAGCCTTGCAACCTGTTTGGAGATCTTGGGCTAAATGAAACCACAGCACACTTTGGGTGTGCTCCTTTTCCAACATTGTTAAGCTCATTTTTATAGGTAACACGGATCCCGACCTATTTGCCGCTGTGCTGTGGACTCTATGGTATAGGAGGAATAACTTGCACTTGGGCAAGCCTGCACTTCCACTCGGTCAAGTGGTTGCTTTTGCTCAAGACCGCATCCTGGAGAAAAATACTTGCAGCGTTGGTGTTCAGCAAACCTGACAACATCCAATAGCAGTTTGGAAGGCACCAGATCAACATGCCTACAAAGTTAACTTTGACGGAGCTACTTTTGCAGAGGAAGGACTTGCTGGTTTGGGAGTAATGATCCGTAACGACCAAGGACTGACCATAGCCTCGCTTACTCAACAACTACCCAACTTGTTTCAGTTGTAGAAGTCGAAGTCTTGGTTGCACAGAGAGCATTGGAGCTCACACTTGAGCTTGGCTTCGACAACATCACTCTTGGAGGGAACTCTGAAGTATTGTTTAAATCATTAGAGACGGGCTGCAACTCTCTGGCTCACTATGGACACTTAACTGAAGATATTCAAATTCTTATATCTCAGTTTTCATCGCTTAGTTTATCTCATGTTAGGAGGCATTGTAATAGATTGGCACATGCTTTAGCTAGACGAGCATCCTCTACCCCTGTTATGTCTATCTGGATGGAAGAAATATCACCAGACCTTAACTCTGTATACATGGCTGATTTGAATGGCCTAAGCTAATAATATGTCACTATCTTGATTCTCAAAAAAAAAAAAAAAAAAAAAAAAAAAAGAATCGCTCCAAAATAACTCAGAAAGGCCCATTTCTGTTTGAAGTATCCTTTCCTGGGCAATAAATGCTGCACTGATGTAAGAGTCTAATAAAAGAAAATTCGTAGGGATTGCTGGAGTATAGTTAAATAGTGCTCAGTGCTCACTTTTTTTTTATATATATATTTATGGTGAATCCTATTATGAATGCAAAATAAGAGAATAACATTTTCTCTACTCCAAGAGTACCTAAGAATTTACTTTGGATTAAGTAGCAAAGACAAAATAAATTATTGTTAGGGTTAATTACAATCTCGGTATTTTTTTTTTTTATTTGTTGAGAGAGACCATCTTGGTAGTTCTATTGTTTAATCTATATGTTAAAATAGACCTTAATTCTTTAAATGTGTCAAATTAATCGCTAACCGTTTGGTATTGTGTCAAAATCGTCCAAGCCATTAAAATGGATGGAAGAAACTAACATGACCAACACACATATTACAATTTTATTTTTGGCCAACGTAGCTGCCAAGTAGTCATCAAATGTCCTTCAATTTGAAAATACAAAATCAAAAACAAAATAAAAAATGAAAAGGGTGGATAAAAAAATGCATGGTTTTCAGATCCAAACCATTTAAAGAACCAAAAAAAAAAAAAAAAAATGTGAGGTTCAAAATTTTAAGGTCGAACTGAGGTTCAACTAAAGTTAAACCGCGATAACGTCAAAATTGATATAATATTAATTAAAATACAAATAAATCTATTAAATATGTAAAAAAAAAAAATTCCCTCAAAAAAATATAAAGCAATTTAAACAACTTTCAAATGAATTTTCATTATTTGTATAACATGAATAGAAAATAATAAAATATAAACAAGCTTAAAAAAATTGTATTTAGTAATCTTTCAAATAAGAAAAATTTTAATTAAAACTAAAATCATTTCTAACATAAATTTACAAATTTCACATTCACATGTAATGATGTAAAAGCATAATTCTTCAACACAAATAAATTTAGCAAATACTATTATGTAAATAGTAATAAAAGTAAATGCAAAACTATTAATCTTATAAAATTAAAATAAATATGGGTGACACAAGAAAGCCAACCAGTTAAGTGGTTAATGTGCTGCTCAAAGATCTTAAATGCGTGGTAGATCAAGCTCTTTCTCTTCAGACAAAGAAACTCCATCCAAGCTAATTGCTGCATACTTGAGCTCCCCGTCGGAAACCCAAACTTTCCCGTTCAACGATTTGCCAAACAAAAGCAGAAGCTCTTGTTGTCTTGGAAAAAGTCAAAACATAATTCCTCTATAAATATATATATATATATATATATATATATATTAGGAGAAAAAAAAAAAAGAACACTAATAAGAGAATAAATGTTACATGTGTAATGAAGAAGGTCATTATGCTTAGAGCATAGCCTAAGCCTAGGCCACTGAGTCCTGGTCTTGAGCCCCTACTAAAGGAATAAGGCCCCCAAAATGTGGCTGAATAAGTGCTTTTTTTTAATTATTATTATTAAAAAAATATGAGTGATTATATTTTTTTCTTTCACTTTTAAGATCTAAAAAATTGAATGATTTTAGAAATGCTACAATTCATTATATGTCCAAAAAATTGATATGTTGCAAAGTACAAGAAGTAATTTTTTTTTTTTTTTTGGGTAAAATACAAGAAGTAATTCAAATACTCATCTATTATGTTATTAATATGCCACCAATCACATTCAATCCAAATTAGCTTTGAAGTTTTTTAAAGTAAAATTATAATACTTTTAGTATTTTTCTAGAAAAAAATTATAAATTAATAGAAATCAAACCAAATCGTCGTTAAGTGAATAGAAAATTTTAAAGTTACTATAAATTTAATAGCAAAAGACATACAAATTGATTTGATGATTGGAGCAATTTAAAAAATGGAATAAATGAATATTTGATTTCTTTAAAAAAAAAAATTGATGACATGCTTATTTGTAAGACTTATGTAATAAAAGTAAAAGTTGTAGTATCCTCAGCATCGTTAAGTGAACTAGTAATATTGAATGGTAAGAATAATAAATTTTAAATAAAAAATTATAGTATAAAATGTTAACTGTAACTATCAAATTATTATTAAAAAAGAAAAAAGGAAGCTACAAAGAGAGGCCTCCCCATACCTCAATCAAGTCATCTCAAAGGAAACTTACATGTCGGGATGAATAGTGAGTGTTCGTTTAGGAACAGTTTATTAAGTTAAAATTGAAAACTTTTTACTGAAAGTATTATAGATAAAAGTAAAAATTAGTTGAATAGTACCGTAAAACTTATGAATAGTATTAAAAAGTACAATAAAATTTAAAATTAATAAAAAAATAAATTAAAATTATAAAATTAATAAAACTTATAAAAACTTTCTGCTTGTGCAAGATGCATGCTCAATACCATTAAACCAGGTTCCCAAGGAAGGAATGGATATTAGATATTACGCCTTTTGACCTCTTGCTTCCTGGTAGATATTGTTGCGTCGGCTGCCATTTCCCATCACTTCTTTAGTAAAAAATGAGGACTCGGCCCCCTTTATTAATTGTTATAGCTTTGTGTTTGATCTTGTGGAAAACAAAAAGAGAAAACCTTCAGTCAAGTCCTGGCGTAAAGAAGGCATTTTACGCCACCAATGATGTGCCGCCACGTCATATTTCCATTGATCTTACAATACACTCTTGCACACACAAGTATGACTCAATTAAACACAAAATTCTCAAACACCTAACAGACCTGAGAAGCTCCAACGCCTTTCACCTCCTCCTCTCCTCGTACCATCAGACCTCTACCCTGCCGTTGGAGCTACCGCACACATCGGTCAAGAGCTAGCATCGCCGCACCGGATTCCCATCAAGGTATTGCAAATTTAATGGAATTTTGGGTCCGGCTTCCTTCTCATTCTCTCCCATTTTTTTTTTTTTTTTTTGAGACATGGGTTTGTGATTTTCAGCTCAAAAGAGAGAGTCTTTAAGGCTTTTTTGACAAACCCATTTGATTTTAAGCACAAGGAAGAAAGAGAAAGTCTTTCTTTGTTGTGTCCACAAAAGTCTTTGAAGCTTTTGAAACAAGCCCATTAGTTTTTTATCAATCTTAAGCTAATTCCCACCTCAAAGTTTCAATCTTTAATTTTTTTTCTCTTTCTTTATTGTTTCCACAGAATTTTTAAGACATGGGTTTTGTGATTTTAAGCACAAAAAACAAAGTTCTTGAAGCTTTTGCTACAAACCCACCTTCATGTCATTTTTTTCTTAATTTTCAATAATATGTATTTGAAACCCAACATTTCAGTGATCTTGCTCTTCAATTTAACACCCAATGTTTCACTGTCCTTCATCAAACACATCCCTACAGAACTATCAGCCACTATAGAACCATCTCCATCAAGAACTCTTTTAGGAGCTCAAACATTTGACGAGGAGTGAAAAAATGAACTGGGTTTCAAAGCTCAAACCTTGACCGACGGGGAGGAACCGGTGTGACGGTGCCAGCTCTCGACTGATGTGTGCGGCAACTACAACAAGGGGGTGGAGGTTCGATGGTACGAGGAGATGAGAGGCGTTGGAGCTTCTCAAGTCTAATAGGTGTTTGAGAATTTTGTATTTAATTGAGTTATACTTGTGTGTGCAAGAGTGTATTGTAAGACCAATAGAAATATGATGTGGCGGCACATCATTAGTAGCGTAAAATGCCTTCTTTACGCCAGGACCTGACTGAAGGTTCTCTCAAACAAAAAACATATAAAACAAATGCCACTCCCCCACCAATACCATCATGATGACGTGCCCCACATTTTTAAATCTTTCTTTACTTTGCGATCAGTAATAACAAATTTGACGTCATCCACAACCAGCAGCCTCTGTTTTTGGAAGAAATAATTATTTTGTTTAAGCCTAATAATCCCTTTGTCAAACTTTTTTTTCTCGGCACCCTTTTTTTTCATAACTAAAAAGGGTAGGAAGGGCGATTTTTTTTTTTTTTTTTTTCAACATCTATTATGAGGAAAAGTAAAATAATCATAAACTAAAGTTGATGTTGTGTTTTTATATTACTAAAAAGATTCCTTGGCTGGTAGCCTGGTACAAATAAAATGACAAGAGAGAACCTAATCTTCTAAGTAAGTGATATTCTTTGTGGTCAATGGTCACGTTGGCATCTCCCGCAAACTCTTCATTTTTCTGTACTGTTTAGTGAATGAATTATAATTTTTATATTTTGTCTACTTACTTTTTTTAAACATATTTTCTAATAGACTATTTATCATTTTTCTATTTCATTTAAATATTATTTTTTTACTATTTTTTTAATTATTCATTTATTCCTTTTTTAATCTTTCTTTATTCTTCCTTTATTCATATTCATTTCCAACGGCTATATTTTTCAAATTCTTACCAACTATATTTTTTAAATCTCACAACGACAACATTCTCAAAATTTGCACCTGTTATATTTCCCAACAATCTTTTTATTATTATTTGATTTAAATGATCATATTTTTCAAATGGTCGTATTTAACAACGATCATATTTTTCAAACAATTATACGTTTTTAGTATAAATAGGACTGATGTCACACTAAGATCAAACAACATCTTTGAGATTAATTGATAAATATAATCTTCTAATAGTAAGTTTAAGTGATAATAGCATCGAATCTATCGATTGCTTGCAATACATCAAATAATAGTATAATAACTACTATCTAGTTAGTCAGATCACATTGCAGTAAAGCAAAATGAGTGATCAAATATATTCTTAGTCAGTTGGATCACATTACAACAAAACAACTTTAAAGTGCTCTCTTTAATACGAAACAAGAGCACCCCATGTCAAGCTAATTCCTTCGTTTTTCAAGGTTTTTCATTTAGCATTGATGAATATATTCTTGTTGCATTGGAGGCAATACGCTTTCATTCATCATCATAATTTCCTTTTCCTCCATCTGTTCCAATCTCAAAATTTCCTTTTCCAATTCCATTTTCATTTTCATTTGTGCCGGTGCTAGTTTTTTATCCTCAAAATGAATTAGCGAAATCTCTTGCTCATGGTCTGCAAGACATTCTTTCTCAATGGTGGCCATTTCATCTCACTCAATTTTCTTCTTTCTTACATCATGACAAGGGTCTGTTTGGGATTCGCTTATTTTACTGAAACTGAAAACTTTTTGCTGAAAGTATTGTAAACAAAGGTAAATGTTAGTTGAAATAGTACAGTGAGATCTATGAATAGTAACAAAAAGTACAGTGGGACCCATTAATAGTAGCGAAAATAAGCTGAATAGTAAAATAAGTTGACAAAAAATAAGCTAGACAAATAGACACTTAATAAGTCTTTTATATTTGAAGTCGTATCTTCTTTGCACTTTTGTTTCTTCTTTGCTCTTTTGTTTCTTCAATCGTTCTTTTTTATCCTTCTTGCCTGGGGTCTCTCCAATACATTAGGAACATGTGAGATATCTTCATTCTCTAAATTTATTGACTCTAGATTAGAAGATGAAGACGTTGTCTCAAATATCCCTTTTTTTGGTCTATGATCTTGAATAATACCCAACCATTTGAGTGAGTGCTTCAAAACATTGCAATAATGTTCATATGGAAATGTGGAACCACGAATTGCTTTATACTATTGTCTTGCCTTATCAAGCTAAAAATTTAACAAAGCTATATATAATAATAATAATAATAATAATAATAATAATAATAATAATAATAGTAGTAGTAGTAGTAGTAGTAGGTGAAATTAAGAGTCTAGAATAAATGAATCGTGAAAAAAAAAGGTGCTTCACAATATTTATTTTTTTAAAATAGACAATATACATTTTATACCTAATAATATTCTTACAATATTTTTTTAAAGAGTTAACAAAATATAAAAATGACTATCAATAGTATTTAAACTATACATATAGGAATTATATTATGCATCTTATTGTATATCTTTAAGTGTATCCATACATATATATGGGGTTACAAGCTAGTATATTATAATTAGTAGTGTCAAATAGTTGGGACAAATTAGCAAATTAACACAAATTTCTTTGTAATATGTACCTTGGTTTCCTTAATCATACCACTTTGATTCATTGATTCAATTTGTGACGAATACCCACAAAATTTATTAGTGCATCCTTGATTCATTGACCATTGGTTCATTAGAGAATTTTGAGTACATGTAGACTCAAAGGTCATCCACTTTTGGTAGTACTCTCAAATTTTATACTAGTAAGTTCCTTTTTTTTGGTTAGTACTTGTAGATCAGCATTTTGTACCCCTTACGACTCGGGCCCCTATTCTCCAATGATGTTGAAATTCTAAAGCCCAAGGTTAGTTTAAGACCCAATCAGATTAAAATTGACTTGAGGAAAATATTTTTGGAAAATGCAACACTTTTATGAAAATAAGCTATTCTGGAAAAGAAATGCCATGGAAACCCTGGGGCATGTGTACGCATATACGCGTATGCGCACGCACGCTCCAAACCTACGTGTGCATGCTTCATGCATGAGTACACATACACAGGCATGCGTGTGCATGCCCGGGTTCCAGAAACTATGAAAGACAAGATTTTCTACATTAAAGTTGGGTTTTGGAACGAATCCCACATCGTCTGGGAGCCATTCCAAACCCCTATTTTCGAACTATAAAAAACCATACATGGTACCTTTTCAAGACACACAAAAAGTCCTAACGGAAAACATAAGATTCACTAGAAATAATGAATCAAAGAGGGAGTTTTTCACAAAACATCCTCAAGTCAATATTTTTCTGATTGGGACATATTCTGGTCTTGATCTTCAAATTTCAAGGTTTGCTAACTAATCTTATTTTGGTTGTGAATAAATTGACTGAGGAGAACAGTTAAAATCAAGCCAAGGAGCCTTTATTTTGGAGGTAAAGGTTCTAGCTTTTCTTTCCTCCTTTTTTTTTTTTTGATTTGTTTAATTATGTTTTCCTCTTGTTTTGCTTGTTTGTTTATGTTTTAACATGTTTGTTTAGTTTAGGTTTATGTAGGTTTTCTATTTTTAAGCATACTAGGTTGCTAGATTTAAAGTTTCTGTCTACTATGTTCTTGTTTTATGGGTTAGGGTTAGAGCCTGTATGTGTACGCATACTTACTGAATGTGCACGTATACTCAAAGTATGCGTATGCATACAATTGGGCTGCGCACGTAGCCTATGTATGTGCACGCATACTGATGCCCAAAAACTCTAATCCGAGTATTTTTAATTTTGTTTCTGTCTTATTTATATCATATGTCTCTGCCTTGTCTTATTTTATGTTTTTGAGTCTTTGCTTCCATGTTGTTTGCTTTGTTTGTTCTCCGCATGCTAGATTAGGATTTTATCTTCCAATTTTGTTGTTTTCCATGAACATGCATATGATATGATCTTGCATTGATGCATAGGCTGTTGGGAAAATACATGTTCGTATCACATACAAAACATACGCAGCGAAAAATTAACGGATCTACATCATTCGTAATTGATAACATGCACTATGAAAGTTTCAGAATTTAAGAACAAGAAAGCGTACCTTGGTGTGGTGAAATTCAAAACCAAAGATAAAAAGTTCTTGGGAAGACTTTTAATCTTCACTCCAATTCCACTTAATGCCCAAGATGTGTGGTCTCTCAATCAGTTTTCAAGGAGAGAACAAGGGAGTGTCCAACACTCACTTACAAACCATTTCATTCCTTGTGTAATCTTGATGAAGAACACTTATGAAAAGACTCCTTTTTAAAAGAACCACCAAAATTATGTATGTTTCTCTCCTTATATACAACTGATTATCTAATTGGGCTAGCCTTTTGGGCCATTCTAATTGGACTCTAGTGTGTGGCTTGGAGTGGGACCAAAAGGGAACAAATAAGACTCTAGCTCCAATGGGCCTTGGGCTTTTCTGTCAACTCTTGACAAGTCCAAAGTTACCATTAATTATATTCAATACCACTATATGAATATAATTGCACCCTAGGCCTTATTAATAAATTATATCCCAAGACTTTATTATACATGCAACCCCTTCATTAAAATATTCGTAGTAATACAAAGTCATGAATATAGACTGTCACTTTAAAGATTACTACATCTTAATCCTTAAGTACCCGGTTTAATCCTTAATATTATTCATCATATATTTATGAAATCCAATTCCATAAATATATACTTTAGTAACTCCTTACTAAAGTGGTTGGGCCTAACTCTCTGAATAACCAATCCTATTAAACTTATCTCAAGGGAATATTTTATATCTCCGTTAAGAGATTATGAATTCCATTTTGAGAATATATGTTCCATCAACATTAAATGTGGGTACCCAACATATTGAGGTTTTGACCGTGACTTATAGATCTCACTCCTGATATATCAAAGCAACCTACATCTCATGATCAGGTCCATTATTCTCTCAGAATTTAGAGTTGATGTAAATAGAAGTTGTGAGATTTATTATTCAATTGACAGTCATTAGGAGAATAATAAATCTCATAGCTGTCCAGTTCAATATGTTTTAACTCTTAAAACATATCAACATACCAACTAGAAATCTCCATTTCCATGATCAAGACAAATCATCTTAGTTGATATGTTATAGTCTTCACAGATGAAACGCCCAATTTCATCACCGACTACGAACTAAACTTCTGAGTTTATAAAGAACTTGTGATTTATATCTTCTGTGACTAAATCACAGAAATCACATACTATACATCTCATGGACTACGATAATGTCCCATTAGTTCATTTATAAATAGTCTCATATAATTAAACAATTTAATTATTTATGACATGCCAATAAATTAGATTTTAGAGCATAAACCCCAACAATCTCCCACTTGCCCTTAAAGACAATTTACCATATATCTGACACTTATCTCCCATTAGAGTAATTCAAAGTCACTCTAAGGCAAGGTTTGGAAACAAGTTTCAGTCAGATTTATTGCGTAAATTATCTTTTCTACTACTACTCACGTATTCATATCTCTCTAATGAGATAATACTTACGCTTAATGTGTATCTTCACCACCTAAGATGAACACATATCTTGAAGTCCAACTTCATGAATCACAATCAAACTACAAGTCAGCATTTGTACATACAGTAACAATCAAAACCTCACTTTTGTGAACAAGCATATAATCCCTCATTCTTCTAAGATATTTGAGTATAAGCTTTACTTCCACTAAATTAAATGATCTTTGATTCAATTGATATTTGCTTACTATACCCACCGCAAAATAGATATTTAGCCTAATATATAGCATAGCATAAAGACTTCATATTGATATGATATTAGGAACCATCTTAATATGCTCCACCTTTTATATGTCTTAGGACTATAATCCTATATAAAGGAACTTCCAACTTAAAAGGAAAGAATCCTTTCTTGAAGTATTACATGCTATACTTTGCTAGAATCTAATCTATTTAAGCAGTTTGAGATAGACTCAATATCCTAATTTCTGAATTGTAACAAAGTTTAAATTTTTAGGATATGACTAGTCTTTCTCAAGTACTTTATATCAAACTGGATTAGACAACAAAAACTCTATTAATGACAATATCTCTGCATCATTCTAAATGATTAGAATATCATCAACATACATTAAGAAATTTATTATTCCATATAGCTTTTACACACAAAAGGCTTTTGGTACCTGATCAAAATCAAACAATTTGATTCCTTGATTAAAGATGATATTTTATGATTCATATGCTTGCTTTAATCCCTAAATGAAATTTAAGCAACTTGCATACTAAACACTACTGTTTCTTTGCTATGTACAAGTCTAGTTTCATCATATAGATGTCTTCCTCAAGATTGCTACTAAAAGAAGCTTTCTTGATATCCATTGCTACATTCATCCAAATGAAATATAATGGATAAGAGAATCTAGATAGAGTCAAACTTGACTATTGGTGAAAAAAAAAAAAATTTTATAATCGAACCATTTCTTTCTGAATAAACCTTTTTGCCAGTAATATTGACTTTAAAGGTTTGCACCTTCAAATCTATCAATCTCATTTACTTGTAGACCTATTTGAGAACAATAGGCTTAATGCCATTAGGTGCCTCTACAAGTTCTAGACTTTAAATAGAATCTAATTCTATTTACATAACGTTGATCCAGTAATCCATATTCATATCATCTGTTGCATTTACGTAGGACCGAGGGTCAAATTTATATCCTTGTGGAATGACTTCAAAAGTTTATCCCAAAAGTATGAATTTATTTGGTAATTAATAATCCTCCCACTACGATATTATACCGGTGTACTAGCTACATATTTAGAATAATGCCTTGTGGTGTATCTAATGTAACCAACTAATTTCTAAATGTATTTTACAGTTGTCTTTCTACAAATTCTGACATCTTTCTTCTAGAACAATTATACGTTTTGCTTTAAGATTATTCACATAGTCATCATCAAGAACTTTGTAATAGTACTTTACAAACATCTTGTTTTCTTTATGACTACCAAAACAATCTTTTGCAACTCCTTTTGGATACCTATCATAAACACACATTTTTCTACCTTTTGATTTCAATTTGTTAGACTTCCTATCTAGCACAAGTGCTAGACATCTTTAAAAGTGGAAGTATCATATACTAAGTTTTCACCTAATCCACGATTTGATAAATGTCCTAGGAACAAACTTTTGAAATCAACTTTAGAAAATGTACAGTAATTATTAGAGTATATCTCCAAAAGAAATAAGCAAATGGAAATACTTATCATATGCTTTACTATTTCAAAAAGAGTCTTATTCTTCCTTCATGTATGCATTGACTTAAAGAAGTCATTGAAACTTTATTCCTTTACAATAAAGGAGCCCTAGATTTTATTATCCTCTAAATAGAATTCATAGACTAGGAATATAACAAAATAATGGTTCTAAAAGCCCATCTTTTACCAATCTTGAATATCATTTAGATTAATAAGATCTAGGCATAAGTGCCAAATACATACAATAACAAAAGATGGAAACTTTCTCTTTAAAAAGTTAAACATGTAAATTTCCATCTAGAAAATAATCATGAACAATGCTTTAGCTTTACCAAAACAGAAACACTTTCCTTTTCGTCATGCTTTTGAGTCTAATTTCTTTTTGGCAACTACTAGGACAACTTGCTTGTCCAACTGTTTGGTATTATAATTCATCTTCTTATCACCCTTACCTTTCAGTTCAGGCTAAGAATTTGAATTAAATCATATTGATCCTAGCTTTAGCTTTTAGGATGTCTTCCGTTGCGTAGAACTCACTCATCAATTCAGATAACATAAAAATAATTTATTTTGAAAACAATCTGAATTGATCAAATGATTCTAACAAGGACTTGTGAATCATATCCATATGAGATTAACATTTAATCTCTACATCCAAGAATTCCAATTAATTTTTTAAATTTAAACATTTTCATAAAATGATATAGAGTTGGAATTCTTTAAGCTTTTCTTAGCACTCAATATGATTCAACTAAACATCTCATTTAGACTTAAACTAAAGTCTAAGTGTAGTACTAACTCTTGCATCTCATGCTGTAGCACACTTGAGATAGAAGCCAATGTAACATTTTAGCATTTCAATGGAAACTATAATCATATCATAGGCTATCTTCCATAAATGCATCATGTATAGGAAATTATGATAATGCTGAATCGAAACATATTTATGTACTTCAGCTCCTTTAAGCATCATGTCCAAAATTATTTCTTAGTTAATGTGATTCATTTAAAATAGTAGCTAGAGAACAAAATTATGACAACTTTATTTTGAGACTATGAACATAATTATAGGGACATTATATTTTGCATCCATAACCATATAGTATGAAACCCAAAAAATACTATACTAGGTGCAACGACAACCTAATCTCGCAATTAATATTTCGCGGAAGCAAGGTCATACCAATCACTATGATCAGGCAAGAAATATTCTCATTATTAATGCTATCATGGTAACTCTTACCAAAACAAAAATAATTTGCCGCTTTTCCTTTAGCCTCTAAGTAATAATGACATAGCTCCGAAGGGAGGTTAATATTACACTTAGTCTAGTGTACACCATTGTTTAGAATCATGTGTAGCCACATTTCATCCCTTTAATAGGTTTATTTTGTAGTACCATGATAAAAACACCCTCCGCATGGAATGCAAAGCTCAAAGCTAAGACAAGGTGTTTAATCAAACAACTATAAACTAGGAAATTCAATCTTGTAGTACCATGAAATAAACATCCTTTGCATGGAACGCAAGGCTCGAGGCCAAGACAAGATGTTTACCCCACGCCACTATGAACCAACAATGGAGGCCGTGAGATCCAACTCTTGTATCTCTCTCCGATTAGAAATTTTAAAACAAGTGGATTGTCATGAAATCATTGTGAACTAATCACAATTTTAACCCTATACATCCAAAGTGTTTAATTGTTTAAATTCAATGTGATGTTACTAAGTCATGTCACAAAAACGTAACAAATAGTCATGCAATCACAAAGAAGTTTAACCTTATAATCTGTGAAGTAAATACCCTCTGCATGGAATGCAAGACTTGAAGTCAAGATAAGGTATCTATTCACATTACAATAAACTTAACAAAAGGGTTATTTCAGCACTCCCACTCATTATTTGGGTTTTTCTTTAAATAATTGTGATCACATCACAACTAATAACCTTGCACTTGTTGAAGACTCTAATCTTATTAGAATCACTAACTAAAATAGAAGTCCTAAATTATTTAGGATTCCTTAAACACTAATGAATCAAAAATTAGTTATATAGAACTCTATCCTTAATTTACTAAATAAAAGAATTCTAATCTCATTAGAAACTATATACTTTTTAATTAAGTTTTAATCTCATTAAAACTTCTAATTAAAATAAATTAAGGACTTTTAATCATACAACAATTCCAATCTCATTAGAATGTTTCTTAAAATGATAAGTCCTAAACTATTTAGGACTAAGAGTTCTATTTAACCAATATCTTTGATCTCATTAGGTCTTTTAGTTAGAACCATATGTAATCCCATCACACATTTCCTTACACTTTATACATTTGAAAACATTTAAAAAATATTCAAAATTCCCTTCAAATGCAATTTCGCGAGAATCTCGCTACTAAACTCTTCCCGTGAAAAAGGCGTAAGGAAAAATAGTGAAAACACAAAATTCAGACAGAAACTTTTGTTACTGTCTCGCGGGTATCTCACAACTAAGCACTTCCCGCGAAAACGAGTTAAAGCAAAAAATTGAAAACAAAAAAAATCAGACAGAAACTTTCGCTATTGTCTCGCGACTATTTCGCGAGTCAAGCTTACCCATGAAAAGTTTTTGTCTTCAGAATCATTTTTCGCGAGTAACTTTTTGGGAAGCTAACCCGTGAAAAACCCATGTTTTCAGTTTTTCCAGAGTAGTTGCAAACAGTTTTCAACGATTTTTCATGAACAAATAACTAACATTTGAACATAATATGCAGAATTTGATATCAAAACTGAATTCCATTGATGCTATAGCCTTAAAGATGAATTTAACATATTTATATTCAGATTTAAACAACATCACAACATCAATATTAGTTTTTATCAAATCATAGTTTGAACACCCATGCAGAAAATTAAATGCATATATAACTTTCTAACAACATGAAACTATTATCTCTAGTTCTAAAACTCACAAAACATGTTATTCAGATTCGAATTGAAGACCGCTCTGATACCAATTGTTGGAAAAATACATGTTCGTATCACATACAAAACATACGCAGCAGAAAATTAACAGATCTACTTCATTCGCAATTGATAACATGCACTATGAAAGTTTCAGAATTTAAGAACAAGAAAACGTACCTTGGTGCGGTGAAATTCAAAACCAAAGATCAGAAGTTCTTGGGAAGACTTTTAATCTTCACTCCAATTCCACTTAATGCCCAAGATGTGTGGTCTCTAAATCAGTTTCCAAGGAGAAAACAAGGGAGTGTCTAACACTCACATACAAACTATTTCATTCCTTGTGTAATCTTGATGAAGAACACTTATGAAAAGACTCCGTTTTAAAAGAACCACCAAAATTCTGTATACTTCTCTCCTTATATACAACTGATTATCTAATTGGGCTAGCCTTTTGGGCCATTCCAATTGGACTCTAGTGTGTGGCTTGGAATGGGACCAAAAGGGAACAAATAAGACTCTAGCTCCAATGGGCCTTGGGCTTTTCTGTCAATTCTTGACAAGTCCAAAGTTACCATCAATTATATTCAATACCACTATACGAATATAATTTCACTCTAGACCTTATTAATAAATTATATCCCAAGACTTTATTATACATGCAACTCCTTTATTAAAATATTCGTAGTAATACAAAGTCATGAATATAGACTGTCACTTTAAAGATTACTACATCTTAATCCTTGAGTACTCAGTTTAATCCTTAATGCTATTAATCATATATTTATAAAATCTAATTCCATAAATATATATTTTAGTAACTCCTTACTAAAGTGGTTGGGCCTAACTCTCTAAATAACCAATCCCATTAAACTTATCTCAATGGAATATTTTATATCTCTGTTAAGAGATTATGAATTCCGTCTTGAGAATATATGTTCCATCAACATTAAATGTGGCTGCCCAACATACTGAGGTTTTGACCATGACTTATAGATCTCACTCCTGATATATCAAAGCAACCAACATCTCATGATCAGGTCCATTATTCTTTTAGGATTTAGAGTTGATGTAAATAGAAGTCGTAAGATTTATTATTCAATTGACAGTCGTTAGGAGAATAATAAATCTCATAGCGGTCCAGTTCAATATGTTTTAACTCTTAAAACATATCAACATACCAACTAGAAATCTCCATTTCCATGATCAAGACAAATCACCTTAGTTGATATGTTATAGTCTTCGCAGATGAAACGCCCAATTTCATCACCGACTATGAACTAAACTTCTGAGTTTACAAAGAACTTGTGATTTATATCTTTTGTGACTAAATCACACACTATGCATCTCATGGTCTAAGATAATGTCTCATTAGTTCATTTATAAATAGTCTCATATAATTAAACAATTTAATTATTTATGACATGCCAATAAATTGGATTTTAGGGCATAAACCCCAACATAGGCGTTGTGATGCAAAAGGTAAGTGGGGTAAGTCATGCATTCATATGAACATGCATTTGTTTGAGATATGATCTTGACCTTACTTTAATGAATATGAACGATATTTGCAAATGTTTGTTTGATAACATTTGGATATGATAACATGTTTGTTTGATCTTAACATGCTTCTATTTCTGCCTTGGATATGATATATGTTTGTTTGTTTGCTACCTTTGGATATGATGTGATGAGATGTATGATAGGTATATGCTAGGATTTGAGATTTGATGAGATGCATGATAGATCTATGTTAGGGTTTGGGATGAAAAATGTTATGTTGATTGCTAGATGTATGCTAGTGTGTGTGTGTGAGTCTAAAATGACAATATTAAATGTGTCTTTAATAAGATTAAGACGTAAGACACAATGAGTGGAAGTTGACCCACTGGTCGGGTAGGGTTGGGTGTCTAACACCTTCTCATCCCCATACCTAAACTCTGGACACATACTCTGGTAGTAGATTAGTCATTCCACGAAGGACGCTATATTTATGGTTCCTAGACCTAATCTAGGTGGCAACTCCATTTTTCCTTCTCTGCCTCAGTCCACTCAGCCAAGGCGTACCCCCCCCCCCCCCCCCACTTGCGCCTATAGTACTTTGCACTACATCTTGGTTAACATTGAGAAATGCAAACACAAGAAGATTGTCTTCTTGGATGGAGAAGTTGGTTCCACATTGTATTTTCTTAGCCGTGGATTCAACTTGGTGTAGAGACATTTAACTAAATGCTTGAGCTTGTGGAACACTATCTTTCACCACTTATATGTGAAAATCTAAAATACTAATTTGATTTTAGCTCTGTGATCATTTGTAGACCAAAAAACTTTAGGTCTACACCCTTTATGGCAGGAAGAGAATGAGAGGAAAGAGAAGAATTCTTTCTTTTTTTCAGTTGTTTGGTTTTTTGGTTGCGCTAATGTTCTATGATTGAGGCAAACTTCAATTGCAAGCCACAGTCTTGGGCATTTACCTAAGAGAAGGAGGAGCTTTGTCTCCTTTCCTTTGTTCATTGAGAAGAAAACATGAGAGAGAGAGAGAGAGAGAGAGAGATATGAAGAAAAAAGCAATACAATAGTCATCTCTAGAATTTTTTAATGAGATAAATTCTATTCCTAATCTACAATAACCCATCAGGCTTGGAGAGGTAGTGTAGATGAGCAATACACTTTTTGAAATTTAGAGAGACTATTGGATCAGTGTTTTAAGGTTTCACTCTCTATAATAGAAAGTATTTTGTTTTTACCTAGTTTGCTAGGGATGTTATAATTCATTGCTTTTTATCCTTACCATGTAATATGTAAACTAAGTTTCATAACCACCATAATCATGGACTTACTAGAGGTTATCTACAGGACTACAACAAATTAGAAAAAAAAATAGTAAAACAGATCACATGTTACAATTAGTTTTAACTCTATTCAAAAAGAATAATAAGTTTTAAGGGTAATTACATATACCCACCAGAAGTTATGTTCTTTTATACTTTGCCTACCTTTAGTTCAAAAATTCATACTTTACATATCGAAGGTAAACTCGGTTAGACTTCCATAATCCATCTCATTCCTTTCACCATTAAAAGCACAAAAAATTATATAAAAATTTACAAAAACATAGAAAAAAATTCTAAAATATATTTATAAAAATTTTAAAACAGAACACTCTTCCTCTTGGTAAGAACATTCTTGAGCCAATCAATCCAAACAAAATTTTCATATTCACATAAACCCAAAAAGAGAGATGGAAAAGCGACCTGTACACCACCAATCCAAACCTAAAGAACACTCTTCAAACAAAAAATCATTTGTAAAACCCGCTGTCTAAAAATCCACCGTCAAAGAGACTCACTATCAAAACAAAAAACCCACCATCAAAGAACACCCAAAACAAGCCCAAGCCTCTTCTCAAGTCGAGATCAGCAGTGGAGAAACTAAGAATTGCTTTAGGGTTCTGGGTCTATGGTTTATGCTTTTTAGTATTTGGCGAATTAGTGTTTTGAATTAAGAGCAAAGCGATTTTTTTTCCAAATAACCTTACTATGCTAACAAGTTCGTTAGTTGCTTGGTTTTGAAAGTATGTGTGAAACTAGCATCTCGTGTTTCTAAAACTCGAGATCAAACTAAAACTCGAGTTTTAGAAACTTGATTTTTGGGTTTTTCCATATAATGACGTGGACAAAGTTTTCCACGTGGATATCTTTACAAACTCGAGTTTCTAAAACTCGTTTTAGATACTCAAGTTTCTAAAATTCAATTTCTAATGAATGTTTATATTGAACTCCCTTCTAAAATCGAGTTTCAGAAACACGTTTTTGACCACTTAAAACCTAAATCTAGCCTGACTCGTCACTCTCACTCTCGGACACTCTCACTCTCAAACTCTCAGACACTCTAACACTCATACACTCACTCTTAAACACTCCTCACTCTGAAGCTTTCAAACACAAACTTCCTCTTAGTCACTCTCATGCTCCTCTGATGCTCAGTTACTCTCCTCACTCTCGCTCAGTTCCTGTTAATCTAACGGAGACTCTCTCTTTGATTCTGGCATCCAATTTCTCTCTTTCAACTTTTGTACCAAGGTATATCCTTCTCAAATATTCCCTCTTGAATGCTAAGAAAGTTTGGTCCTTGAAAGTTGAAGTTGAAATTGTGTTTTTTTGCATTTTTATTTATTTATTTTTAATAGCATTCTTTCTAATAATAAAAAAAAGACTGTTTTATGTGTTTGTTTGTGTTTTGGTTTTGAATACTTTTGTTGGTGGTTGTTCTTTAACAGTTTGTTTATATTTTTTGTGATTTAGTTAGTTATTTCAAATGTTGTTATTTGTTAGTATCTTTGAAAGATAGGGGATTTAGTTAGTAATTTTGAATTCTTATTATTTTGTTACAGGTTTTGTAACTAGTTTGCTCAGAATTCTATTTGGGTCTTGGATTTTCAAAGGTATAGCCTTTTTCTAATTAGTTCCCTCTTGAATTTATAGTTTGGTTCATATGCTTTGATGTCTGACTTTGAAAATTGACAATGTTGTTGATTTTTATATGCTTATTGTGTTAATGTGGAGATTTATTTAAATGGTGATACTTTTTGGCATTGTTCAAACTACTATGGGATCAAGAGTCTTTCAGTGGTTTTTTTTACAGTGAATGCATATTGTGTTGTTAAAAATGTGTATGTAATCAGTATACACTCGCATGAATTCCAATCACCATAAAAACTAAAAATTTCATTGATTTTCACTTTTGAATGTTGTTATCCCCTTTGTCCCAACTAGTTTTTCATGTATTCCATTTTGAGATGTTGCAATATATAGTCTTATTTTGAATGGGGATCTATCTCATGTTGATTTTGTTGTTTAGGCTTATGAATCTCCCATTATATATGTGCGTGCTTTTTTATCACGACTGCAATGACTTTCTTGAGTTTCTTCCCTAGTGTTTATATTTATTTGAGATGGTCAGATGTTGGAGTTACATTTGGTTGTTTTGGTTTTCATAGTTGAAAGGCATCCTCATGCATATGCATTTTTTTTCTAGGAGGTTATTTAAATACTCTGATAAGATTCTAAGTGAATGTGAACATCACTTTATTGCTACTTTAGATGTTATTTTAACTAAATACAAAAATATATAGCAAATGTTATGCTAATTGTATTAACCATGTTGATGTGGGACTTTGCCATTTAACACCTTAAAGTTTTTTTTCCCCAAAGGATTTCTGAGATTGAGACATCTACTAAAGAATAATAAACAATGCATTGAGCCATCTTTGTAATTTTTGTTTCTTGGACTGTGACACTCAACAATTGGTTTAACTAACCTAGAAGAGTGAAAATGTGGATAAGTGCTTCCACAACCTCTTGTATAGTTTGAAAGTGACATGGTGAAGAATAATGCTATAATAGATAGTGATGTTAGCAAAATTTGAGTTGACCCAACCAAACTTGAAGACCCCCCAAATACTCATGTAATTTCCTTACTTGGTTACATATGTTTTCTGCATATAGGTATTCCTAAAGAAAAAGAATAAAGTTTTCTTACATTCTGATTTTGCTTCAGAATCTTTTGCCATTGTAAAATTAAGGGGAAGTTTTTAGTTTCTCTTTCACACAACAACAACAACAAAATCTCAAAACTCAAAAAGAGAAACAAAACATAGTGATTGTTTTGTATTTGTTCTGTGCTTTCACTCTAAGACACGCTTGCTTATTATTCTCACTCTTTTTTAGATTCATTGAATCACAAGCTCGATGCCTCCATTTAATTCAAAACAAACTATTCCATTTGAAATCACAAAGTGTTTATATTTATGTTATGAGAAGTATTCATCTACAGGGTCAAGACTGATGATCCATAGATTATTTAGCACTTACATGTGTTTACCTGATTGTAATCAGAAAAATCAAAGTGAGTTGGAGCTTTTTAATCCATACTTCCTTGAAAGTACAACAAAGAATGTAGTGATTTGCTATTTGTAATTTATGATCTATACCTTGATGGGCCAATGTCATAAAAATGTAAGCATTTCTTTGAACCCCTGCTTGCTAAATCTATCTTCAATTCACTAAAACTATGCTTAGCCTAGTGATCATGCCAAAAACAAGCTTTTATTGATTAGATCTTCTCTGTTTTTTTAAGGGCTAATTACTTTACAGATTATCCAATTGGCAAGAACATGTTTTGAAGTACTATAAACAAGTTTGAAGTGCTTGGATATGCATTTACATGTCACAGGATTTTCCTTCGATATGCATTTACATACCAATAAGTTGCTCTTCAGTATAGATTTTCCTTGCCTGTAGAATAGCATTCCTTTGCCCCCACACTATTAATGATCTCACAATAGCACTCTTTGCATTATGGAGCCTCAGATCGATGAAAAGCCAGAGATCTTGCACCCTGGTCCAGAAATTAATTCATTGCTGACGCAACAAAGAAATCATCGATTATAAATTATTTAGAATGGCGAGGTGAAATATCTAGTTCTAATAACCGCTATAATTTTTATCGATTTTGCAGGACCTAGGCCCATTTCAGTGTCGTGGTCAAGCTAAGGAGATGGAAAACATAGCGATGCTAGATAATTGGGTGATTGACATTATCAAGTTGGTGGGGCTAGAAGGATTTTTTAGGGGCCCTTCCAGAGAGATAGATCATTGCCTAATATCGGCCCTAGTTGAGCAATGGCGGTCGGAGACTCATACGTTCCATCTTCCACATGGTGAGATGTCAATCACTCTAGAAGATGTGGAGGTCATTTTGGGACTTCCTATAGACGATGAGGTCTTGGTTGGGCCGACTACTGTGGAGAATTAAAGGCAACTGTGTATGGAGTTGCTTGGTTTTGGAGTTCTAGAGAATGACACCAAAACTTTGGTGGGGCAAAAATTCACATCAGCCGCCTTGTTAAGCGCATCGCAGAGCCACTGCCTCCTGATGCAATGGAGATGCAACGGAGATGTAGACACATCAATATGCCCGTTGCTATACATTAGTGCTACTAGGTGATAAGATTTTCACAGACAAGTCGGGAGATAGGGTGCATCTGTTGCACTTGGAGTTCTTGTGGAACCTTCGTGATCTGCCAAAGTATAGTTGGGGTAGTGGTTGCCTAGCATGGTTGTACAAAGAGTCGTGCCGGGCAAGCTATAAAGAGACATCGTTGATTGGTGGGGCGTTGTAATTGGTCCAGTATTGGGCATGGGCAAGGTTGCCATTCTTGTGCCCGAGAATAGAGCCCCCACCTAGATGTGATTATGGCCCATAGCCAAAAGCTCCACTTGCATTTAAGTAAGTACTTTGATGATATTCAGTTAGTAACTAAGTGGTATTATCTTATCTTATGATATTCGCTCATAACTATAGGTGGGTGCGGGTGCCAAGCGTTGGTCCACTATCGCGAGCAATTAGTTAGAATACAGCCGGGCCAGGTAATAATATACAAAGTCTACTTCGTGTTATTTTAACGACACAATCTCTTTTAACGACATAGTCTCTTTTCAAAAATGAGAGGAACTCGAGTTCCAGAAAGCATTTGTAACATTAACAAAAACAAAAGCGAGAAGAAGAAAAAAAAAATATTTGAAGGAACTCAAGCCTTTGAAACTCAAGATTTAACTAGAACTCGAGTCTATGAAACTCGAGTTTCAATGAGAAAATTTTTTTCCCTTGGTTCATGCATACTCTGTTTCAGGGAGATTGCATACTCTGTTTTTGGAGTGTTCACACTAATGGAACTCGAGTCTATGAAACTCGAGTTTCACTGGGAAATTTTTTTTTTACCCTGATTCATGCATGCTCTGTTTCAGGTAGGTTGGATGCTCTGTTTTTGGACTGTTCACACTAATGGAACTCGAGTCTATGAAACTCGAGTTTCACTGGGAAATTTTTTTCCCCCTTACGCATGCAGGCAAACCAGAAACTGAACTATGTGCACACACCTGCTGAGAAACTTTTAATAGAGGAGCTGAAAATGTAATCCACAAACACTCATTGAGAGGCAGAGAAGCTGAGAATGTAAATGCACTTAAATTACATCAAAAGGCGTTCTCAATAGAATGAACAACCCGATCCAAAACTTTTTGCCATCTGTCACCTACCTAGTTTGGAACATGATCGCTTGTGGAAGCGCCACGGGATTGCAGACATTTTCTATGGTTATGCCCGGAAGCATAACACAGTCCACATGTCTGCTTAGGTTGACTCTCTGTCAAATTTGCGTCCTCCCTCCGCCATCTCGGTTCTCGATCCTTATTCCTCACTTCATCCATCTCATTCCTTATTCTTGACTTCATTGGTCGACCTTTGCACCGCACCAATGCTAGATTAGGCAACCACTTTGGCCCCATGAGATCCCTCCACAATGACTGTGACTTAGGAACCACAAATGCATGTGAGTAAGTATTAATGGCATAGTCCAAACTATAATATGGGTGAATATATGTGGTCAAATCAATCTTCACCACATCACATACTATAATTGCATGTGAACACCGGATCCCTATGTTTTGCCATTTTCCACAACTGCATATTCTTTCCAGTAACCGAACTTCATAACTGTGGTTTCCCCCTCTTGTGCTACACACGTTGTGTGAAGTAACTACCTGATATATCATCTGTTGATTGCTAAATGCCTTGAGATAGTGTTTCTCAGATTTACTCCTATTTCCCTCCCACATGGAGAAGGCATATGTACTCCATTTCTTACCCTCCAACAAATCATTCATAATTTCTTTGTGCCGGTCGTAGAAATATTCAACAATTTTGGACCAAGTGAACTCAACCATAGTGGCAATAGGAAGGCCCCGTGCACCTTTCAATACACCATTAAAGCACTCTGATATATTGGTTGTCATTGCCCCAAAATGTCTCCCACCATCATATGACTGGGTCCACATATCCATAGACTCACTCATTAGGTATGTGTATGGAAGATAATCTTGATTCTTTTCCTTGTCATCCTTCCCTGCCTTCTTATTCCTAATGGCCTCAATTTCCACTTGTTTAATGGACTTCATTATGATATCAAATTTAACTACCTGAGTAGCATATCACACTTTCAACTCCGCTAACTTTAGAGTCAAGTTCTGAAAATGAGTGTTGAAGTTGCTAGCAACATGTCTCAGGCAATATCTATGAAATACCCGTGTTCTTCCATCAACCCCTATAAGCCAGTTTGCAATGGTGTTTTTGATACCGAGATGTCGGTCAAAAATTAAACAAATGCCTTCTTTAGGTATCACATGGCCAATCATATCTCTGAGGCATTGTAAAAACCACCTCCAACTGGACCCTGATTCACAATCCACAACAGCTAAGGCGAGAGGGAATACCTTGTTGTTAGCGGCAGTTGCCATTGTGACCAACAACTTTCCCTGATATTTACCATACAGATGGGTCCCATCAATACTGATAACTGGCTTGCAATATTTGAATCCATCAATGCTTGGACCGAAAGACCAAAACACATAACCTAAAAATACGGTGTCATCTTCACTGGTGGGTGTGGTACAATAAAACACCTGGGTAGCCGGATCCTGATTAGTATATGCCATTAGCAACTTTTGCAACGTTTGGTAAGACTCTTCCCAACTCCCAAACATCTTCCCAATCGTCTTTTGTTTTGCATCCCATACCTTGTAGTAAGAAGGCTTATGGCCCTGATATTTTGACTTTATCATAGATCTAAGATGCTTAATTGGGGTAGTGTGATCCTTACATAACTTCTTAAGGATATCTGATGCAATAAAATTACAAGTCATCATTCTACCATCATTCCGCACCCCAGTCGGTATACATATGTGAGAACCCACATACACGGTGACCATCCATAGTCCGTGGAGATTAGACTTCATGGCTACACAGACATACCACTTGCATAACTCATCCACGCATTTTACACAGTTTTTTCGTCGTCAACCTACTAATCATAAAATGTTTGTTTTCCTTAAGGGCACAAATTTTTATTACGCGCTGTACCTCCACTTTATTGGCAAAAGTCAACCCTTTGCACAAATTCATCCCCTCTCTCCAAGTAGACACAAATGGTATCTCAATATATGAAGGATCAACCATGTTTTCCCAAGTATTTGTAGAAAATGACAAGGCAGGAGGTGCGTAGCAAGGATTGTGTTTGTAATGTTTTGGACACTAATAACATTGTCAGCATTAGGTTCACTACTGTCCAATATCTCATCGTCATCAATGTCCCTCTTGAAGTCCCTAAAGTCCCCTCGTTCAATCCTCTCTTCAAAGTCATCTTTATCAACAAAATCTTCATCATTAATGGCAGTAGTCTCATCAACATAGTTGTCGCCATCGTCATCATCATCATTGGCATGAATATCATCATCCTCTACATGCGTAGAATACTCATATTGAGCATCCAGAACTGTAACCTGTAAACTTGTGGCTATTTGTTGGATTTCATCATTTGCACACGGCTCCAATTGTATGTGCAACTCAATACCACTTACTTCAGGTATTCTCTCCAACTTGTCAAACATGATCTTTACATGTTTATCTGTTTCTATCGCCATATACTTGTAATTAATCCGATGTTTCAGGACTTCGTGTGGCATACGATAAGTAATTTGTATGTTGTGTATAGCAGGATTCGCACACAATTCTTCCATAACTATCATCTTCAATTCATTAAGGGTCTTCAACCTACGATCAATTTGGGTATAATAGAAGAGATGGGAAATAGGTGTAATCTGAGAAACACTATCTCAAGGCATATGATTCATGGGCGTGATTTTTCTTGGGCATGAGTGGCATTCCAAAAGGCAAAATGAGAAAGGTTTGAATTAATATCACATATGGTATTATTTATAAATCGGTATTGGCCATTCTTTTTTATCTTTTTTTTTTTGGAATAAAAATGCTTTATTGCAAAGAAACTAGCCCAAAAAAGCTTGGCAACAGCCTCCCTCTTCTTGTTTGTTCAGGACATCGTAGAGGAGATGGGAATGATTCCTAGGAAATTACAAGACAAACCCCATTTAGCTACATTAGGGGTGGCCTAACCTTCCTATCCCTTCCGTCCACCCAATTTTCTGTCTTCCTTGCAACAAATGATATATTTTTGTTACATCCTTACTTTAACAAAGGCCAATAGTGACCTAAAGTTTTTTCTCCCTAGCGTGGAGCCTTCCCTCTCGTGCTTTCACGAGTTTTTTCCTCCCTTGGCTGTGTGCAAAGGGTATTGCTTTTTGTTTTTGTTTTTTTTTTTTTTTGTTTTACCATGGCTAATGAGATGACTGATCGTATGAATAAACTGGGGCTAACATTGGAAGAGGAAGAGATTATAGCCATCTCTGATGAAGGTAGATTAGAAGTACTAGAGAGTTGCAATCTGAGTTTGATCGGAAAATTCTTAACGTGCAAGCCCTTTAATAAGATGGTTGCCAAGAACACTATACGAAGGGCTTGGGGAGTTGATGATGCGATGCAGATTTTAGAAATTGTACCAAATTTATTCCAGTTTAAATTTAGATCAGAATTTGAGATGGACAGGATTTTGAAGGGTGGTCCGTGGTCTTTTGACAATCAGCTTCTAATGTTACAAAGATGGAAAAAAGGAATGACTGTGGGGAACATAAAGATGGAGACTGCGTCGCTTTGGGTTCAAATTTGGGGAGCGCCGTTGGATATGATCTCTCCCCAGGTTGCTAAACGAATTGGAGGCCGATTGGGTGAAGTAGAAGAGGTTGAATGGAAAAAGAAGAAGGATGATGTCAGTTTCTTCATGCGTGTTAAGGTGGCTTTACCAATCTCGAAGCCTCTTCGGAGAGGAGGATTCATTGCTGGGACAGATGGTGAGCGATATTGGGTAGATTATAAGTATGAGAGGTTACCTTTCTTCTGCCATTATTGTGGGATTTTAGGACATGATCTTAAGAACTGTGCTGCTCATTATGCAACAGAGAAGAATGGTGGAGTTGGGGAATACGGGTATGCAGAATTTCTCAGAGCTGTAGGGGGACGTACAAGGGGTTCGGCCAGTCAGTCTACTGGAAATAAATCCAGTTCAGCAGAGAATGCAAGCCATGATAATGGGAAGGCGGCTGATCAAAAAGTTCAGGGCATGATGGAAACGGCGGCGGCATGGGATGATGTTCTAGGCAACCCTAGCATGAACGATAAGGAAGCTTTTGAGAATCTTGGGAAACTAGTGGATAATACGGTATCCAACGTGGTTAAACATACAAACGGGATGGCAGTGGTCTTTGGAAACAACTGGGTTAATCCGAGTGTAGTCCCATCTATGCATGATATTACTGACTCACACACGGGTTTTGAGGAGGAATTGGATTTATCTAATTCAAAGGCTGAACGAGCAGATTTTCACGTGGATGGGCTGGTCTTGGGTAATGATAAACTCATGGAAACAAATGGGCTATCACTTTCTAGGCCCAAAGCCATATGGACTCGCATTAATAGGATGGATTTTGGACTTGGTGGTCTAGCAAGGGCACTTACACTACCATCACTTGGGAAGAGAGACACACGTAGTGACCAAGATGAAGACTATCAGACAAAGAAAGGAAGAATGGAGGGATGTAGTTGTAGAGAAGGATGTGATGTTGAGGTATCGGCGGGGGTGGATAGCCACCCTTGCCGGAAGCAATGAGGCTAATAAGTTAGAACTGTCAAGGGCTTGGGAACCCTTGGACAGGTAGAAGCCTTCGCAAGATTGTGAGGGAACAAACTCCCACAGTCTGTTTTCTAATGGAGACTAGACTGGACAAGGATGGTTTTGAGAAGCTTTATGGGAATTTGCCGTTTCAAAATAAAATTATTGTTAAGCATCCTAATGCTGGTGGAGGATTAGCTTTTATGTGGAAGAACACTATTAATTTGGAGGTTATTAATTATACTGCGAATCATGCATTAGCTGTGGTAACTAAGGACGATGGGTTTAGGTGGTTTTTGACTTGTTTTTATGGATGGCCAGAGGCTTAACAGAAAGAGAAATCGTGGAGATTATTAGAATATTTGAGGACTTTTGTGGAGGGACCGTGGATGGTTATAGGGGATTTTAATGCTTTTTTGCATGTTTCAGAAAAGAAAAGCCGAAGGCTGCCACAAATTTCTCAGATTGATGCTTTTAGGGAAGCTTTGGAGTCTTGCCATCTTCAAGATCTTGGATTTAAGGGTTATCCATTTACATGGAATAATAAGAGACCGGGGGAAGCAAATACAAAAATTAGGTTGGATAGAGGTGTATCTAATGAAGATTGGATAGGGAAGTTTCCATTAAGCAGAATTATACATCTATCTGCCTATGCATCAGATCATCTACCATTGCTGTTGCAGGTACAATCCTTTAATCACCAAAGGCAAAGACGAGAGAAAAGCTTCAAGTTTGAGGAGGCTTGGCTGCTGCTGGATGACTGTGAGGATACGGTGAAGGAGGCTTGGGTAAGAGATTTTACTGCAACACACGGCCTTGACTTTATTAAGCAGAAAATTCAAACGTGTGGAGCAGAATTATTGAAGTGGGGATCGTCCAAGACTGATCCGGATGCTGAAGCAATTAAAGAGATTCAAAAAAGGTTGGACCGGTTGAATAAGGATGAAGTATCTGAAACCAGTAAGATTGAGTATTTGGAGTTGAGCAAAAAGATGGATGAACTTCTTCAAAAACAAAAAATTTATTGGGCCCAGCGGTCTAGAGTTTCATGGTTGAAGCATGGGGATAAAAATACAAAATTTTTTCACTCTAGAGCTACTCAAAGAAGAAGGAAGAATTACATTATGGGCATTAAAAATGCTCAAGGGGAGTGGGTAGAAGAAATAGAAGAGGTGGTGGAGGTAGCTTCAGACTATTTTCACACTCTTTATCATGCAGGTGCTAGTGATCAAATGGAGGAGTGCTTGGAGGCTGTTCCAAGTAGAGTGACTGATGATATGAGGGAGATCTTATCTAGTGAATTCATTGCTGAAGAAGTCAAAGTGGCCTTATTCCAAATGGGACCTACCAAGGCCTCTAGAACCCGATGGTATGAATGCCCTTTTCTATCAAAAATTCTGGCACATAGTGGGTGATGATGTGGTGTTTGCTGTGTTAGATTTTTTAAATAATGGTAATATGTTACCTGATATCAATCACACAAATATTGTTCTTATTCCTAAAGTGAAATTTCCAGAAAAAATGTCTGATTTTAGGCCAATAAGTTTATGTAATGTAATTTACAAGATTATTTCCAAAGTGTTGGCCAACAGGTTGAAGCAGGTACTTCCACATATTATCTCGCCTACACAGAGTGCTTTCGTACCGGGAAGATTGATTACAGACAATGTGTTGGTGGCCTATGAGACACTGCATACAATGCATGCTAGGAAGAAAGGCAAGAAAGGGTCTTTGGCACTGAAGTTAGATATCAGCAAGGCCTATGATCGTGTGGAATGGCAGTTCCTTCAAAAGATCATGGAGAAAATGGGTTTTCCAGCAGTGTGGACAAAAAGGGTGATGAGTTGTGTTACTTCTCCATCCTTTTCTATTTTGGTGAATGGCAAACCCTATGGCATGGTATATCCTTCACGTGGAATCCGTCAGGGAGATCCATTGTCTCCATATCTTTTTCTGTTATGTGCAGAAGGTTTTACGGCCTTGTTGGCAAAAGCAGAATTCGAAGGGAGGATAAGTGGAGTCTCTATTTGTAGAGGAGCACCCAGAGTTACTAACTTATTATTTGTAGATGATTCTATGTTGTTTTGCCAGGCTATACAGAACGAAGGGGAGGCCATCATGGAGATTCTCCAAACCTATGCAAACGCTTCAGGCCAAAGCATAAATTTGGAAAATTCGTCCGTTTACTTTAGCACAAACACAACAGAAGTGCAAAGGCAACAAATGTTGCAAATTTTGGGTGTCAAGGAAGTGCTGAAGTTTGAATCTTACCTAGGCTTGCCAACATTGATTGGGAGGGCTAAGTATCACACATTCTCTTATTTAAAGGACAGAGTGTGGAAGAAGCTGCAAGGATGGAAAGGAATGATGTTATCTAGGGCTGGAAAAGAAATTCTGATCAAGGCAGTTGCTCAATCCATTCCGACATGAGTGTTTTCCAACTTCCTATGAAATTATGTGATGAACTGAATAATTTATGTGCCAAATTTTGGTGGGGTCAAGTAGGCAATGACAAGAAAATTCATTGGAGGAATTGGGATAAGCTTTCAACCTTAAAGTGGGATGGTGGAATGGGTTTAGGGACTTAAGAGATTTTAATCTAGCTATGTTGGCTAAACAAGGCTGGAGAATGATCCGAGATCATGATTCCTTACTATCAAAATGCTTTAAAGCAAGGTACTTTCCTCGGTCTTCTTTCCTTGAGGCAAAGGAGTCTCCTAGATGTTCGTATGTGTGGAGAAGTTTGGTGGCTGCACTTCCTATCCTTAAATTGGGTTATTGTTGGAGAGTTGGTAACGGGTCTTCAATCAGTGTATTGGGCGATAAATGGATCCCTAATTATCCAACCAACAAAGTTCTTCATCCTATTCATGAACTGGTTGAGGAGATGGCTGTTTCAGAATTAATTGATCCGGAGTTGCATGTCTGAAGAGGTGATATGATCATGAATTTATTCCATAGAGACGATGCTGTTGCAATTACAAAGATTCCCCCTTAGTAGAAGGGATGTTGCGGACTTAATTGTTTGGTTGCACAATAAAAATGGAAAGTTTTCTGTCAAGTCTGCTTACAAGGTTGCACGAAGATTGAGAGGTGAAGGGTCTCGGGCTGAATCTTCAGGGGGCTGTGTTGGGAAGCTCATCTAGCCAGTTCTATGGAAGCTCTGTATTCCAAATAAAATAAAAATATTCGGGTGGAGGGCATGTAATGAAATTTTACCGACAAAGGGTAATTTATTGTAGAGGAAAATTATAACTGATGACAAATGTCACATATGTACTAGGGAGGCAGAGTCAGCAATCCACGCTTTATGGAACTGTGCAGCAGTCCAGGATGTGTGGGCAGGGAGCATTGAGAAATTGCAAAAGGGTGTTATTGGTTTTAGTAATTTCATGCAGCTTATGGAGCACTTGGTGGACCAGCTTTCAACTGAAGAGATGGAGTTGTTTTGGGTTCAATGTTGGTTGATATGGAATCAGCGTAACTGTATTCTGTATAGAGGGAAGCTGAAACATCCGACCAGTCTTAACAAAAGGGCAGAGGAGTTTCTAGAGGAGTTTAAACACGCACAAGTGTCTCTGGATGGCACGTTAAGGGAGCAGAGAATTGGTGATGCATGGCAACCGCCTCCGTCTATGGAATACAAGTTAAACTTTGATGTAGCAATTTTTTCAGGACAGGAGAAATCTGGTATAGGTGCTATAATCAGGAATGATAAGGGCGAGGTCATGGCTGGTATGTTTGCTATTGGGCCAAAGGTGGATACAAGTGAAGAAGCTGAGCTCCTTGCGTGTCGGCGATCGATTGAATTTGCTGTGGATGCTGGTTTTACTCGGCTTGTGATAGAGGGAGATAATTCCAATGTTATGCAAGCAATTTCTTCAAATGTGGCTAACTATTCTTTTCTTGGCAATGTGGTGGATGATATTTGCCATTTGATGTCTAATTTACAATGGACTACAACTAGTAAGATTAGGAAAGGGGGTAACAAGGTAGCACATGTTTTAGCTCAACATGCTAGAAATTTAGATTATGATTTGTATTGGTTGGAGGACTCTCCCCCTCCAGCTATGGAAGCCTTGTATCAGGATTTGATTTTATTATGATTTAATAAATGGCGTTACTTTCAAAAAAAAAAAAAAAACAAAGGCCAGTAGTGGTCTACAGATGATACCATACGTGATATTAAGTTAATCCTTTCTCATTTTACCTTTGGAATGCCTCTCTTGTTTTTAAAGAAGGAAATTTTGTTTGATAGAAAATTAAGTGTAAAAAGAATATTATCGTTTTCCATTGTGGTTGTTTGGTAGGAATGATACAAAAATTAAGGAAAAGGCTTTATGGAATTTAGGTTGCAGGAACTTTTATATATATATATATATATATATATATAAAGAAAAAAACGATCTATATGTACTTATAATCACATTAGTCTCATCGCACGCCCTTCACACATGCATAAGGCTCTTTTTAGGGGGTTTAGTGTCATAATTTTCTATTCATCACGATTTGAAAAAATAAGATAAAACGAACTTGAAAAGAAAAGAAAACCTTCCTATAAAAAGAAAAAAGAAAACCTAAATTTTAGGACCTTTCTTTTTTAAAGAAAAAAAACCTAAAATTTAGGGAAAATAAAAAGATCAATGTAAAGGGGGAGAAATGAATAAAAAGGGCTAAATTTTAGGGGGGGGGGGGGAAGGGGGGAATGAACATGAGAGAAATTTTAGGGAAAAAAAAAAGCCTAAAATTTAGGACTTCTCTTTTTGACATTATTGACCTTATTCTTACAAAATTTATAAAAGAAGTTACTGGATACTGAATAAGGGTATTTTTACTTAAAAAAATGCAGTTCAACGAGGTAAATTCTCTTATAGATAGTGGAGATGACATATTTAATAAGTCATGTGACTTACTTAAATAATAGATGTAGATAGTTTTTTTTAACTACTACGCAGTGGTTGCATAAAAATTCCTACAACCTAAGTTGCATAAAAACCTCCCTAAAAAATTAATACTCTGAAAAGCAAATATCATTTTTTTATTATTCGTAGAGAGGAAGAATATGATAAAGGGAAAGCATTTTGAATTATAATACAACTATATATTTATAAAAATACTAAATTTACATAATTTGACAATGATTTTTTTTTAATACTCTGTGATAAAATTATACTATAGCCTAATCTAAGTATATATGTGCATGAAATTCCCTCATAGAGACTTGAACCCTAGTTCTCCGCCACCCCCCACCCCCCCACCCCTCACCCCTCCCCACCCCACAAGAACTTGTACTTATAGAGTAACTATCACGTCAAAGATGTGTGGCGGTAGATAACATTGGTTCAATATTAGTGCTTCAACATGTGGTTGGATAGATTTGTTCACTCGAAAATGGTGTGTCTCAAAATTCCTTTAGTCAAGTAAACATTAAATAAGTTGAGAAAAACAAATTTCCATTTTTTAACTCTAGAGACCAAATCTAAACTCTTTAAATTCACTACACAAAAATAACTCTATTACATCAACTATAAATACAACAAAAAATTACTGTTACTGCAATGGTGACTTAAAAGTGGTAAATTATTGTATAAAAAACAATTAGTTGTAATAAATTATAATTTTTTGTTGCAATAGAGGCCTTAATTGATAATTGTAAGAGCAGAAAAACAGCCCCGGACCCACTTAGAATAGTGATACTAGGTGTTTCTGGCCCAACACAATTAATTTATAAGAGAATGGGCTTGCTAGGTCAACTATAATACTTTATACGATCCAGATATAAAATTAATGGAATTGAGACTCGTAATATGGCAGAGAGAAACACAAAACAGGTATAAAATTCTTCCTCGGGCTTGTCTGAGGAGGTAACGTTCATATATTTTTTGTTCAAGTCCTGGTATTAATTGATACTCTCTTCTCTCTAATTCCAGTTCTATCTTTCAACCCCTTTCCTGGAGGGGTTCCATTCCTTTATATAGTCCCTCCTAATGCATCTGAGTCCTCCTCCTGCACGTCTCTGGGTAGAGAGTGTTATGAGTTGTGGAAATACTGTTCTGGTGTCTTTTCCTCATTAATGTGACCAGCTAAGTTGGTGTAGTGCATTGAATGTGGAGACGATAGCTACCTTCCCTTACAATTTCCTCTCTTCTTTACTTGCACATCTCTGTTGTCTTCCACGGTGCCTGCCTTTTGGTGCAAGTGGCCAACTGAGGTATTATCAAGGTGCATTCGTTCCTCGGGCTTTTCAGACGATGGGTTTGTCTGTTTTCCATCCTTGGACCTTTGTCCACATGTCAAGTCTAGATTAGTGTGGTCTCTATGTCTTCCTTCCTCGAACTTTATTCCATGCGTCAGGTCAGGATGGTGCACGAATGGGCCTTTGCTCATCCTCGAACTGGGCCCATGGGCTCTATGTTGTGTTTGGATCCTTCCCTCCCACAATAGCCCCTTAAAAGTCCATTCCTTCCTCTACTGTGGAAAATGGGGTTTTGATAGAACCTTGAGGGTTTCGCACGTGCTGGGAGTATTCTCACGCGGGAGTGTCTTTTTGTTTGCTCTGCACACGTTCTTGACGCCTCGGCATTCGCAACGCTTCTTTTAATGCCTAGTACGGCGCTGTGTCCCCCACATTCTACGATGTGCTGAAGATCCAAGGGTTGTAAATTCTTCTAGGATTTCGAGCAGGAATTTTGTCCCTTATTTTTCTCCCCTATATAAGAGGGACTGTGGGACCATTTTTTCCCATTTTATCAATCTTCCTTGACCTTCAAAGAAGCAGTCTGAGGTGCCCTACTTCCCATTTTTGTAAGTTCCTTTTAGCTTTCACATAGTTTTAGAGTCCCTTCACTTTCTCTTCTCTTTTTGTTTTTATCTCCTTTTTCCTTTTTTATAAGGATGGGTAGATTCACTAGTTTAGTTGATACGCCCGAGGGGAGGGGGGCTTTTAAAGTCAAATATAATATTCCTGCCGGGGTAGAAATAGAACACTGCCACTTAAGGGAGTGGCACACCAAGAGGCCGAAAGGTGCTATGGTCATACCCATGATTGCCTTTATAGAAGGCGAGATGCAAATTCTAATAGGCAAAGTGATGAGAGACTTTCCGAATCCAACAAGGGCATGGATAAGGACTTTCTTATCATCTTAGGTGAATGGAACGATGATTTACATTGTCCTACACGAGATGGGGAGTCAAATGGGATGTTTATTGCTTGAGCAAATTGTTTTACCCTTAGATCGTAAAGCATCTTCTTACCCTTTTTTTTTTAATATCTATTTTTCTATAAGAACATGTATTCCTCTTCTTCTTGTTGCTTGCTAATCTCAGACCTCTTACCTTCTCTTCTTTTGGTTGCAGACAAACAGTTTACTACTCCCAATCTCAATTTGGTGAACCACGAAGATTTTAACAGAATATTGAAATCTAAGATCTTTCTCCATAAGGACAGCCAACTCCATGCTAATCACGTTATCCTCGGGTACACCCCTATCTCCTCCAGCTTCGAATCTCCTAAGCGCGTTATCAATGTCAAGGATCCTCAATTGGTCCAGATTGACGTTGCTATCCCCGGATTCCTTATTGGTCCACCTCCAAAGGGAACTCATGACGTCGTTCTAACCGCTCAGCAAGTTGTCGAGATCATTCAGCCGAAGATGAGGTTATACCATCGGACGAGGTGCAGCAAGAGCCAGTCTGGGAACCAGTGCCAGTTGACCTATAGGAAAACTTCAGAGTATTCGATTAGCCGGATTTTGGTGAGTCTTTCGAGGCCAACTTAAAACACCAATCCATTGTTCAAGTAAGCATCGATCAGGAAATCTCTGACGTACCTGAAGGCATGGTGCTACAAAGAAGGACTCCAAATTTGTTGGCTTTGTTGGAGTCCCATGCTAGGAATGCTACACCCGAGGTGTCGGTAGATCCTCGACCTCCCACTCCATTTCCATCTCGAACCTCCCTTGCTAAACTTGTGGAGAAAAAGAGGAAGAGGGACAAGAAGTCTGGGAAGGAGACATTCGAGGAAGGTACGATTCAATCTTCCAAGGATTAAAAGCCTCCTAAAGGGTCCAAAGCTCCAAAGGGACAACAGAGAAGGAGCTCTACTGAGGGCACTGGTTTTGAGATTATGCTAGACTGTCGCTCCAAGGTTCCTGCCTAGAACCCTTCATTAGAGCTAGATGAAGTTCCATTGCGTGCTGACTCTTTTATCAGGGACTTTCAGTAAGGGAAGGCTGGTTATGTGGGTAACTCTTTGGAGCAAACATTGCTCCTTCCTCAGGACATGGCTGACTTAAGGGGCTTAAAGAAGCACGAGGTCTTCTGACTTTGAAGAGGGACATTGCTATGGTGGGTGTGTATAGGCAGTCCAAGCAGCTCATATGGTTGAGGAATGGGTTGACCAGGCTCAATCCAAGTTCAAGGATAAGGAAGCATGCTGGGTCTCTACTGTTAAGGCCTAGACAGTTACTGAGTAAAAAATTTAAGGACCTTATCCTTAAGTTGACTAAGGCTGAGAAGGAGAGGAAGAGTGCAGAAGCTACCTAGGCTAGGGCCAAAAAGCAAGCTAAGGAGCAATGCCTCCATCTTCGAAAGGCCGAGGAGTAATTGGCCATCTCATGAAAAGATTGAGGCCTAGCAGAAGGAACTTGTGGGTAAGGCTGAGGAAGTCGAGAAAGAAGAGTAGGCCAAGAATGATGCGGGCCAGAAGGAAATAGAGGTGATCCTGAGGTCCCGAGTCACCGAGGCCTATCAAGGGTACTGTCTTCAGGTTTGGGCAAAGGCTTTAAATGCCGCTGGGGTGGAATTTGCCTCTAAATTGAGGAACCCCGAGAAGGTATTTTACCTTTAGCTTTGAGGGAGACACCTCAAGCCGTTGCTGGAGGGGCGAGCTCTTCTGCTCCAGCCTCAGAACCTACTGAAGAGGGTGAGAAGGGGAGTGATGAAGCCAATCCAAAAGCTGCCTCATAGAAAGGGCACTTTTTTTTTTCTTTTCATTCCCTTTTTTTTAAGCATAGTCTAGCTTCTTTTTCTTTTTATCAATTGTACCCTGTAATTCTTCTTCTATCTATCAGGAAAAAAAAAAGTTTAGTTTTGGCAAGTTCGTGTGCATTGTTTTGTTCCTTCTTTCCTATGCCTTAGTCCTTTTTATCAATTATATAGCCCTATTCCCCTTTATCAATTATATATGTGTTTTTTTTTTTTAAATATGCCATAGTTCATCCTAGACATTTAATCTATTCTGATAAGATTTGAATTATCCTTAGTTTCTAACTCGAGGAGTCAAAAATGGCCAAGGGTCCATTAAGCACTTAATCAACTAAAAGGAGTTTATTTAATCAAGGCATGTAACCCGAGGAGTCGAACATGACCGAGGTTTTATTTAACACTTAACCAATTTAGAAAGAGTTAATTTATCCAAGGCATATGACCCGAGGAGTCTAACATTGCCGAGGTTTCATTTAACACTTAACAAATTTAAAAAGAGTTAATTTACTCAAGGCATGTGACTCAAGAAGTCAAACATGGCCAATGTTCTGTTTAACACTTAACCAATTTAAAAAGAGTTAATTTACCCAAGGCATGTGACCTAAGAAGTCAAAGATGGCCGAGGTTTTGTTTAACACTTAATCGATTCAAAATGAGTTAATTTACCCAAGGCATGTGACCCGAGGAGTCGAGCATGGCCGAGATTCTATTTAACAACTAACCGATTCAAAAAGAATTAATTTACCCAAGGCATGTGACCCGAGAACATGGCCGAGGTTCTATTTAACACTGAACCAATTTAAAAAGAGTTAATTTACTCAAGACATGTGACCCGAGGACTCGAACATGGCCGAGATTCTGTTTAATACTTAGAAAATTTAAAAAGAGTTAGATTGCAGAGGCACTAGCTAGGAATAGAATTCAGTTGATAAATAAGGAAAAGTGAATAACTTCATAACCTTTCATTAATAATAATATCTTCGTAGGTTATTTACAATCCAAGAATGTGGGACAACATTTTCATCTAAATCTTCCAAATAGTAAGCCTTTATCCCTGCCACTGAGGTTATAGGATAAGGTCCCTCCCAATTAGGCCCTAGTTTTCCTAAGGCTAGGTTCTTGGGAAAAGATATATGGGCACTAACACTCTTGCTTTGATGCCTTTATCATATCCTTGTTTGAGCTTCTGCTGATAATGAGCCAATTGGACCGTGGCCACCTCCCTTCTTTCCTCAACCAGGTCTAGGCTTCCAAAGAGTAGTTAGTCGTTTTCATCAGTATTGAACTAGCTTGTGCTCAACGTTGGGAACCCTGTCACCAGAGGGATGATTGCTTTGGAACCATGCGTCATTGAGAACAAGATCTCTCCCGACAATCTCCTGGGCGTGGTGCAGTATGTCCATTGATAGGCCAAAAATGTATTGACTCCTTGTGATGAATTAACCAATTAATTAACCAAGTGAATTAATTAGATTCAATTACATGCAATGAACATGGTAGCACAAACAAATCACCAATTAAACTAAGTATGCAGCGAAAAATAAATTGACATGGTGATTTATTTACGAATGGGAAAAACCTACACGGCAAAAACCTCACCAGGTGATTTTAAGGTCACCACTCCCGAAATTCCACTATTATCATAACAAGCGGTTACAAGTAAAGGAATCCCAGTACCTTATACTAACCTACATTTGAACCCTAACCCCAATACCCAATTGAACTTGTTCTGTAGTGACAATTTCACCTTTTAATGCATGGCTCCCAGTACTTGATTAACCAATTGTGCGGATCCCAGTACGCGACTTCAATCACCAACTAGAGAGAGTTGTTGGCTGCAAAATTCTTCAGTTCATCACACGATGAAGATCCAGAAGATGCTTGGTCACAAAACCCTACGGTGTACAAACACAGCAACTTCTTCACAAGAAAGATGAACTAGGGCAAAACTTTGTCTCTGGTCATAATTTGCTCGAACAAAATTTGCTTAACACTTGTGCAACTTGTGTCCACTTTGACGGCCCTTAAAATAATCCTTTTATATATCTAAGGTTATGAGAAAAGAAAGCCCAAAGACACATTCACGGATCCCAAAAGAACAGAACAGAAAATTTGTTTTTCTTAAACCTCGACAGATAGCATCTGTCTAGAAGCTGTCGAGCCACGGGGCTGAAATAGCTTCTTAAGCTCGATAGATGCTAGCTGTCGAGCTTTAATGACATGTACTTCTTTAGTTTGTTTCTTGGACAGACTTGCATGGCTTTAACACTTAATCTTGACACAAGGTTTCTTGAAGTATTAAACACATCCTATGTCTACTCAATTATAAGTAAAGTGCGTTTTGTCAAATGATTAGCTAATTACATAACATAATGACATATGTTCCTAACAAGTGAAACACATATGTCCTAACAATCTCCCCCTTTGGCAATCCATGAGAAAACCGCAACAAACAAATGAACATATGACAGAAGTCATAAATCACTCAACTCATACTCTTGAAAAACTTTGCAAGAAAAGAGTTTATGGCAAGTAGACTTTGACAACCTTTATTTCTGAAACACTTAAACAAAACTCATCAAGGCATCTTAGTGTGAAACAGAAATAATATATTACATACAAGTAATAAAAAGCATGTGCATAAAGAGAGAAAAGAAACAACACATGTAAGGGTAGGTGAAAGAAACATACATCATTCATATAAAGAAAATAAATACAATGTATGTCAATAATGGTCACAAGACCTAAGGTACATGAGTAATGTATCTCTAAAAGAAAGAAAAGAAAAAAAATACAAGTAATCCTCACTACATCCCTCAATATGCACACTCCCCCTGACAAAAATCTCCTATACTAACTCTCCCCCTAAGTATGACTACTCTCATAGACCAAAATTACTCCCCCTTTTTGTCACGAGTGACAAAAGGAAGAGTGTCAAGTAGACATCTCATCGATAGAGCGAGCATCTCCATCAGCATCAGAATCAAAAGCCACTAGAGGAGGTGAAGGAGAAGCCTCGGGAGCGAAGCCACCTATGACCGCCTGCCGCCGTGCGATACGGCCAACATGAACGTTCACCGGATACAGCTCAGTAGAGAGTGTATCAAGATGAGCATCCATGCGCTGAAGCAGCGCCATGATGTCTCCGAGAGTCACATCACCCATAGAAGAGGAGGGAGCAGATGTGGATGGAGTAGAGCGAGATGGAGTCGAACGGGAGGGAGGAGCTGCTGACCCAATCTGTCCCAACCGAAACTGCGCCTCGCTATGTTTGACAGTAGCGGCGTCTATGGCACACATGACAGTGAAGTGGTTGAACGAGGGAAAAGGAATGGAAAAATGGCTCAAAATTCACGTGATAGCTGAAGGGAAAATGAGCTTATCACGGGTAGCCGTATCCCAATAGACATCTAAGATAGAAAGAATGAAATGTGAAGGAAAATCTATAGTGAGGTGCTAAGAAGGGATAACAAAAATCAAGCACGAGGCTCTGTAATAGAGTTGTAGTGAGAAAGTGGATGCAAAATAAAGGTCATCACCATGTTCAAGAATCTAGGACTTTTAGCAAAAGGTCTACATGATGTGAACTGACGCTCACCCCAATCAGAAAGGCGCTCACAGAAAGCAGAGATCATCTTGTCCTTGGACATAGTCCTCAAACGCTCACAATCGAGGTAGTCAAGATGCTCTACCCTCGGTACACGGAGTACATCGGATACCAACTCCGATGTGACCACTATGCGCATACCTCGAATGCAAGTATAAAAGAGAAGTACTGAAAAATCAAATCCATGCATGTTGGAGTAAAAATCCTGAATCAGAACAGATGGACATGTGACCGGGACGTCACACAGTGACTCCCAACCCCGACTATGAATGACATCAGGTAGGTCAGTGTCGGCGAAGTCCGCCAAAATAACTCGGCGTTCCGAATGAACACCTCGTTTAGAGAAGTTCTCCGAGAAGTCCTGTCGGGCATCCTCATCACGAAACCGAACAGAGAAAGGTGTAGGATCAAAAGACGAAGAGGCCCTAGAACGAAGAGGGTACAAGGACGGAACAGACTTACGTTTAGGTGCCATAGACACGACTAACGTAAACGAAAAGAGAGAGAGAAAGAGACAGAGACAATCAAAAAGGTCCCAAAAACAATTCAAATATCAAGATATATTGAAGAGTAATAACGTATGCATGGGAATGCATGAACATATGACATGCAATATAAAAGCATCATGGGCTCGGCCTAATCCAATTCTAACAGCACACAATCAAGTTGCACACATCTAAATGCATGATAATACTGTTATTATGCTTATGTGATGCAATGCATGAGATCTTAAACTCATTTAGGCAAACACCCATCCCGAAATTTCAACAAAAACTCATCAATTTTGAAAAACCCCAAAATTTAGGTTTTTAAAACATGAAATGCATGTAAATGAAAGAGATTAGAGGCTTACCAAGTGAAGAAAATCCTTGAAAACACTTGAAAATCATTTGGAATTGAGGTTTGGAATGAAAGAGAGTGATTTGGGAGGTGAAAAGACAGAGGTATCGAGAGAGAGATCGAGAGAAATGAAGACCGAATCGCACAGAACCTATTTATAGAACCTAAGTAAATCTCGACAAATAGAGGTGTCGAGACGTGTCAAGACATCTACCGAGCCAGGTGTCAAGAAAACAAAACGTAGATAGACGCAGCTGTCGAGGATCTGTAGAGGGACAAAATAACAAAAGGCTAAAGGAAGCTCGATTGATCCACCAGCTGTCGAAAAGCTATCGAGAGGTCAGGAACTATCTCAATCGATCCACCAGGTGTCGAGACAGGTGTCGAGATTGCTTAAAAACAGTTTTTCGAGAAGAGAATAACACAGACATGAATGCAATAAAGTATGCAACTGAACCAAGGATCCAATCAACATATTAAGTTCTCAAAATCATCTCTCAACAATAATTTTAAGCACATGGATCTCAAACACACACACACACACACACACACACTAAACAAGTCTAACCAATTTTATATTTCAAAAATAAGTCAAGACAGTTTAGTGAGCATACATAAACACTTGTGATGGCCAAATCACATTGTACCTGCACATGTATCAAGAGTAGCAAAGAATATTACGTGTTATGTGTGTAAAACATCACAAGATTGCATAAGTGTATACATGTTATGACGATTTGAGATATGAGAAAATCATTTTAACTCACACACAATTATAACTGTTTGATGGGGACTATCACCTTTGAGGTACATTCTAGAACTCCCACATTTCCTAGAATATACGCTTAATCATATTTAAAAACATTTTTGATCTTTTTGTTTTTTAATTTTCTTTGTATATATTTATTTTTTTCTTTTAACAAACCATGCTTGGGCATATATAAGAGAGAAAAGAAATACCCAATGATGTTAAGCTTTTGACATTGAACTTTTGCTATGCCGAAGCATACAGATGTCATTTTATGATTGGCGAGTAATAGTGGTGAAATAGTTATTTATGTCTTTCTCTTATGATTTTCTAGTCCTACCCGTCAAAAAGAGTGATACGAATGTTAAGTACAAGAGATAACTTAATCTTACTCATCACAAACACGAGCCACAAAGCTCACTTGTTTAGTTGTGCATAAAGATACTCATCTAAGCTACAAAGGATACAAAGTTTAGAAAACTTTGTTTCAATGGCCATCCAAGGTACGCAAGTACCAATGTACACATACACACATTGCTTTTGTATTTTTCTGATTTTTTCAATTTTTTTTATGAAAAACAAAATAAAGTAAAATTGAAAATAAACAAAAAAAAATGTGAAACAAAATAAAAACAATGCATAAAACTAGACTGACTCAAAGCATGAAAGCAAAACACACAAGTAATGCAAACAAAAAGAAGAAGGGGAGAAAGAGAGAAAAAGTGATAGAATCACTTAGTTTGTTTTTCCTTCCACACCTTAAAGGAACCTTTCCTTTGAGTAAAACCTTGAACCAGAGGTGAGGGGGACGAATTAAAACCGTTCAAATTAGAAAGGAACATGAGGGCTTTGAGAAGATCTCCAAAGGGAGTAAAAGAAGGTGGAAACTGATTTTGAGTTCCTGATGCAATCATGTCGTTGCTTTGTTGAGTGGCTAACCACTTATAGCAATTTGGTCGAGTATGACCGGCTGCATCACAGTGATGACAGAGATGCTGCTTCTTCTGTTTTGACTTTTGAGAGTTAGCCTTTTTAGCCCTAGGGTTTGTAGTCTCATTCTTAGCAATTTTATGGGGTGCTCCTGTGATAGACTTACCCTTATCTATGTTCTCACTAGCTAATTTATTTTCAACATTTATGTTCTCAATTTCAACATTATTAGCAGATGAAACAAAAACAGTAGAACTAGTAGAAGCAATAATAGGAGAAGAGAAATCATATTCTAAACCGGTTCGATCTAAAGCAGATTTTTGAATGCTGAGCATCTCGTCAAGCTTCGCACTTGAAGTCCTTTCAGCTAAGCTCTGACTTGGAATAGTTTTACCTCAAGATTCTTAATGTTCTCAGCCAAGAAGTTGTTCTCAAACCTCAGTGCTCCAATAGTCTGATTTGATTCATCAAATTTTGTGGAGAGCTCTTCATGCTCAAGCTCCACATCACTGAGCTTCTTAGTGGTCAACCTATACAATTTCTCATACTTTTGTGAGACCTTCTACAACTTTGCATAAGCTGTGCGGATGTCATCTTGTTCATCCATCTTTTCAAACTTGGACTCCACCAATTCTTCTTCTTCATCCACATCTTCAACAATCCCCTCAGTAGGATTGACAGTGTCAATGAAGGCATTTAAGATTTCATCATCCTCATTGTCGAAATCATCTTCAAACTCGGTGTCTCTCAAGGTAGCAACAAGTGCCTTGCTCTTCCCAATGCTCTTGAGATATGTTGGGCACTCCTGCTTCATGTGACCGAACCCTTGACACCCAAAGCATTTAGGTCCTGCGGGAACAGTGTATTGACCGACATCCCTAGCATCCTTCTTCCCTTTGTCTTGGCTCTTGAGCTGAGAAGAACTGGATCGCCTACAGTCCTTGTCGAATCCCTTTCCATTGACATTCTTCATGAATTTCTTGAATTGCCTTGTAATGTAGAACTTTATCTTAGAATCTTCATCATCTGAAGACGCATCAGTGTCACTGCTCTTGGCCTTCAAAGTCATGCTCTTGCCCTTACCTGACTTGCCAATTCTTGTTAACCCTAGCTCGTAAGTCTGCAAATTACCAACCAGCTCTGTCAAAGGAATCTTGTAATTATCCTTTGATTCCTCGATCGCAGTAATCTTGGCATGAAATCTCTCTAGTAGAGATCTGAGTACTTTCCTCACAATCTTGGGCTCAGGAATGGTTTCCCCAAGATTGAAAGTTGAGTTCAATATGTCTTTGAGCTTGGCATAGAACTCATCGAACGACTCATCCCCCTTCATCTTGATTTCTTCAAAGTCTGTAATGAGCCTCTGAAGCTTTGAATTTTTGACAGCCTTGGTTCCCTCATAGGTTGTCTGGAGAATAGTTCATGCCTCATTAGCAATTTTAGTAGAGGATATCTTCTTGAATTCCTCATTAGTGACCATACTGAATAGAGCATTCAATGCCCAGCTGTTGAAGTTTGCCACCTTAATCTTTGCATCATCCCAATCGATCGGCGCTTCCTTTGGCTTGATCCAGCCAATCTTTACAGCTTGCCACACCTTCTCGTCTAGTGACTGCAAGAAAGCTCTTATGTGTACTTTCCAGTATGCATAGTTAGTGCCATCAAATAAAGGAAGTATGATAAGAGACTGTCCTCTATCCATGACAAACAGGGGTCAATGGATCAACACAACAAAGATTAAACCTAATCAGAGTGAACCTGGCTCTGATACCACTTGATAGGCCAAAAACGTATTGACTTCTTGTGATGAATTAACCAATTAATTAATCAAGTGAATTAATTAGATTCAATTACATGCAATGAACGTGGTAGCACAAACAAATCACTAATTAAACTAAGTATGCAGCGGAAAATAAATTGACACGGTGATTTGTTTACGAATGGAGAAAACCTACACGGCAAAAACCCCACCGGGTGATTTTAAGGTCATCACTCTCGAAATTCCACTATTATCATAACAAGTGGTTACAAGTAAAGGAATCCTAGTATCTTATACCAAACTACAGTTGAACCCTTACCCCAATACCCAATTGGACTTGTTCTGTAGTGACAATTTCTCCTTTTGATGCACGGCTCCCAATACGTGACTAACCAATTGCACGGATCCTAGTACGCGACTTCAATCACCAACTAGAGAGAGTTGTTGGCTACAAAGTTCATCAGTTCATTACACGATGAAGATCCAGAAGATGCTTGGTCACAAAAGCCTACGGTATACAAACACAGCAACTTCTTCACAAGAAAAATGAACTAGGGCAAAACTTTGTCTCCGGTCATAATTTGCTTGAACAAACTTTACTCAACACTTGTGCAACTTGTGTCCACTTTGACGACCCTTAAAATAATCCTTTTATATGTCTAGGATTATGAGAAAAGAAAGCCCAAAGACACATTCACGGATCCCTAGAAAACAGAACAGAAAATCTGTTTTTCTTAAACCTTGACAGATAGCATCTATTGAGAAGCTGTCGAGAAGCTGTTGAGCCACGGGGCTGGAACAGTTTCTTAAGCTCGATAGATGCTAGCTGTCAAGCTAGCTGTTGAGCTTTAATGACAGGCACTTCTTCAGCTTGTTTCTTGGACAGACTTGTATGGCTTTAACACTTGATCTTGAAACAAAGTTTCTTAAAATATTAAACACATCCTAGATCTACCCAATTACAAGTAAAGTGTGTTTTGTCAAAGGATTAGCCAATTACATAACATAATGACATATGTTTCTAACAAGTGAAACACATATGTCCTAACATGCATAACATATGTGGTAATTCATTTACCTACCTTCCCTTTGTCTTATTCAACCTTTTTTTTAGCCCATTAACTACAACCCTGTTGACAACTTTAGCCTATCCATTACCTTGAGGGTAGGCCGAAGTGGAATATCTATTCCTAATGCTTAGCTTGCAACAATATCTTCGAAAAGCTTTACTATCGAACTGAACCTGTTGTCTGAGATCAGTGTGTGAGGAACTCCAAATTTGGTGACAATGTTTTTCTAGATAAAATTCTTTGTATCTTAATCTCTAATATTAGAGAAGGGCTTGGCCTCGACCCATTTTGTAACGTAATCAGTTCTAACGAGGAGCCATCTTCTATTTCCCGTTGCCCTTGGGAACGGACCAACTATATCTAGGCCTCATTGTACAAATGGCCACGGGCTAGAAAGGGTATTCAAGGTTCCTCCTGGTTGATAGATGTTCAGGGCATACCTCTGGCATTGGTCACACTTTCTGACATATTCTTGGGCAGATTTTTGCATACTAGGCCACGAGTACCCTTGGGTGAGAGCTCTGTGTGACAAGGACTTTCCTCATGTGTGACTACCATAAATTCCCTCATGAATCTCTTCCAATAGTGGCTCAACTACTTCTGGATGGACACAAAGCAGATATTACCCAGAGAACAATCGCTTGTACAACTTCTGCTCCTTTGAAAGCCAGTACGGCGGTGCCTTCCTCCGAATCTTCTTAGCCTTGGATTTGTCCTCAGGCAGCGCCCCATCTTTCAAAAACGAGACCACCTGATCCATCCTACTCGGACCAACATGTATGTTGCTTACCTTGATCAGAGCTCGACTATCACAACTAGGCGTTACAAGATCTTCAACGATTATGACCCAAGGAAGGCCTTGTCCCAAGGTGGTGGCTAAGGTTGCTAACAAATCGGTGTGGAAATTCTTACTTCTGGGAACTTTTTTTATGGAGAAAACTTTAAAACTAGACTGCAGTTGCCTGATTTTGCCAAGGTACCATTGCATCCTTTGATCCCTGGCTTCAAATTCACCTTTCATTTGCCCCATAATTAGCCTTGAGTCAGAGAAAATGTCCACAGCTTTACCTTCAAGTATTTTCGCCATAATCATTCTGGCCAGGGGGGCTTCATACTCCGTTTCATTATTTGTGGCTAGAAAACCAAGTCTTAGAGACTTCTCCATGGCTCTTTTCTTGAGAGATACTTGAACGATTCCAATCCCAGAACCTTTTTGGTTGGTTACCCCATCCGCGTAAAGCTCCCACAATGGGAGGTAGGGAGAGGAGACCAATAAAACCTCCACACCAAGTATCCCATCCTCCTCAACTGTAGACCCTCCAACCCCCTCATTGAAATTCGCCTCCAGATCAGCCAGAACCTTCTCCTTTATGGCTATTTGGGGTAAATATTTGATGTCAAATGCTCCAAACATAGTTCCCCACTTAGCTATTCTTCATGTATAGTCTGGCCTCCAAAGTAATGCTTGTAAGGGAAGTTGGGTGAGGACAATAATGGTATGGGCTTAAAAGTAATGGGGAAGCTTTCTCGTGGCATGTATGATAGCTAAAATTGCCTTCTCGAAGGGTAGATATTGGGTTTCTGCCTCTTGAAGGGATTTGCTTACATAATAGACGGGCTTTTGCACCCTGGAGTCTGTTTAAACTAGGACTAGGCTCACTGCATGGTTTGTGACAGCTATGTAAGCATACAGGACCTCTTCCTTTTCAGGCCTAGACAAGATGGGAGGATGCACTAAGTATTTCTTCAGTTCCTCAAAAGCAATGTTACACTTCCTTGGTCCACATGAAATCTTTCCACTTATGAAGAAACTGGAAAAATAGTCTACAACGATCGGTTGACCGAGAAATAAACCTATTCAAGGCTGCGGTCATTCTGGTTAGCCTCTGCACTTCTTTTGGGTTCCAAGGTGGGTGCAAATCATTGATGGCTTTGATTTGGTCAGGGTTAACTTCTATCCCTCGATGGGTGATCATCTAACCCAGAAACTTCCCAAAACTAACACCGAAATAACATTTGGAAGCATTAAGGCGTAATTTATACTTTCTGAGTACTGAAAATACACTTCCCAATTCATTTAAGTGCTCAGGCACATGCTTACTCTTTACAACCATATCATCAGTATATCCCTTGACATTTTGACTCAGTTGTGATTCGAACATCCTCATCACCATTCTCTAATAAGTAGATCCAGCGTTCTTTAAGCCAAAGGGCATTACTCAGTAATGGTAATTTCTGGTGGGGGTCAAAATTGTAGTTTTTTCTTGGCAAGACAAGGCTAATGGTATTTGATGATAGCCTTGGAAGGCATCCAAAAACTCATCTGAGGATGGCTGACCGTTGTGTCTACCAGCTGATCAATCCGGGGAACTAGGAAGGGGTCTTTAGGGCAAGCATTGTTCAAATTAGTGAAGTCCACACAAACCCTCCACTTTCCTGACTTCTTCTTAACAACAACTGTGTTGGCCAACCATTAGGGATAAAATGCCTCTTTGATTGCTCCAGCTTGCTTGAGCTTGTTTACTTCCTCCTCCACTGCCTCGACATGCTCCTTGGAAAAGCGCCAAGGAGGCTGCCTTTTTGGCATGATAGCTGGGTTCACATTAAGATGATGGCATATGAAACTCGGGTCTACTCTAGGCACCTCATACGTACTCCATGCAAAGACATCTAAATTGTCCCTCAAGAATACCGACAATTCTTCCTTCTCAGTTAGGAGTAACTATGTCCTAACCTAAAAGTACTTGCCATCGTCTGACCCTATGATAACTTTATCCAGCTCTTCACACTGTAAACCACTTGTTATAGTCTTGGATGAATCTTCAGGCTCCTAAACTATTAATTGCTATGAAACATTGTCTGGGCCAAGAGAGTCCATTTCAGTTGATTAGTGCCTGATAGCAGCAACCATACATTGCCTGGCCATGACTGGCTTCCCACTAGCTCCCCCACTCGTCCCTCAATGGGATACTTCACCTTCATGTGTAGGGTTAAGGAGACAGCTCCCATAGCGTGAAGCCAATGTCTTGCCAACATTGTCATGTAAGGTGAGTAGGCGTCGACTACAATAAACTCGACTTCGGCCACCACATCGCCTATTTGCATTAAAAAAATCAGATCTATATCTAAAGAAGATACAAAAACCGTTTTGTTTTAAAGAAAAAGAGTTAATTGTTAGGATATGTACCCTTAAATCTTATTGTATGATGCTGTGTATGACATTATGTATGACTTAATATTATGATTAATAAAGTTGTTTTATTATTATCTAAAATAATGAAAACATGAATATTTGGACATTATAATATAGTCCATGAGATGCATAATATATGATTTATGTGAAAAGTTACAGAAGATATAAATCACAAGTTCTTTGTAAACTTAGAATTATAGTTCGTAGTCAGTGATGAAATTGGGCATTTCATCTGCAAAGACTATAACATATCAACTAAGATGATTTGTCTTGAACATAGAAGTGGAGACTTCTAGTTGATATGTTGATATGTTTTATGAGTTAAGACATATTGAACTAGACCACTGTGAGATTTATTATTCTCTTAACAACTGTAAAATGAATAATAAATCTCACGACTTCTATTTGCATGAACTCTTATTCTTGTGAGGATTATGGACCTGATCATGAAATGTAGGTTGCTTTGATATATCAAGAGTGAGATCAAAAGTCACAATCAAAATCTCCGTATGTTGGGCAGCCGCATTTAGTATTGATGGAACATATATTCTCAAGATGGAATTCATAATCTCTTAATGGAGATATAAAATATTCCCTTGAGATAAATTTAATGGTTTTGGTTATTTAGAGTGTTAGGCCTAACCACTCTAGTAAGAAGTTACTAAATTATATACATATATATATATATATATATTTATGAAATTAGATTTCATAAATATATGATGAATAACTTGAAGGATTGAACTGGGAACTCAAGGATTAAGATGTAGTAATTTTCAAAGTAACAGTCTATATTCATGACTTTGTATTACTACAAATATTTTTTGAAGGAGTTGTATGTATAATAAAGTCTTGGGATATAATTTATTAATGAGGCCTAGAGTGTAATTATATTTATATAGTGGTATTAAATACAATTAATAATAACTTTGGACTTGTCAAAAGTTGACAGAAAAGCCCAAGGCCCACTGGAGCTAGTGTCCTATTGGTCCCTTTTAGTCCCATTCCAAGCCACACACTAAAGCCCAATTAGAAAGGCCCAATAGGCCAGCCCATTTAGATAATCAGCTAGTTATAAGGGAGAAACATACAAAATTTTATTTTAAGAAAGAGAGACATCATTGTGAAATGGTGTGTATGTGTGAGTGAAGCCCCTTGATTATTCTCTCTTGAAAACTGATTGAGAGACCACACTTCTTGGGCGTAAAGTGGAATTGGAGTGAAGAGTAAAAATGTTCCCATGTACTTCTTATCTTTTGTTTTGAATTTCACCACACCAAGGTATGCTATCTTCTTCTTAAATTCTGAAATTTACATAGTGCATGTTATCAATCATGAATGAAATAAATCCATGTTTGTTGCTTCCGCTATGTGTTTTGTATGAGATACAAAACCAGATTTTCCAATAATAATTGCATGCAGATCTTTAAAACTGAGAAACAGATTATAGTAACAATAAAAGAATCAAGAGCATGTTTTCACAATCTAAATTAACAAGTCAGAATATGAATATTTAAAACAAAAAAAAAATGCATCATTCATGATAAGAGAAACATAAGAACAAAAGGGTTAGAAAGCATCCTCTTGCATGAGCACTATTCTACTTGAAATGATATTTTAGGGTTCCAAGAAACTTGTTTAGCTATCTTTGAAACCTAAAAACCCTAATTCTTGTAACAAATCTCAAAAAGGATCACCTAATCTCAGCAATTTGTGAATCTCAAAATGTATACCTCTCAGAGCGTAAAAAAAAAGGATGCTAAATTATGAGGTTCAGTCTCTATTTATAGAGGCCTGAAGATTCTAAAAAATAGGTACGGATGATTAGGGTTTGAATCCAGACGCATCCTTTTGTGAAAAGATCGAAAAGGGTGTGCCTTATCGTCACCTGAAGGCCGTTGGGCCAAAGCCCAAAACATGGAAATTTGGCCCTTTTAGAGTGTCGTTCGGCTCTTGGACTCTGAACGTTCTTTTACGTTAGGGTGCCGTTTGGACTCCTCTTCTAGGGTTTTTTTAACTAGTCCTTGTACCTAGACGCATTTTCATCCTTCATTTATGATTTTTTGGATAATTCAGGTTTTTTAAAAACAATTATCTTGTGGATAAATCCCTTAAAATAAATCTTGATAAAGTTCAAATTATCCACAATTTTATTGTTATCCAATCATCCCTTTTATTCCTATGCATGCAATCCTACTGTAGACACTGATTATCAACCAATCACAAAATTATTTAATTAATTTTAATTTTCAACCAATCAGAATTAATTTAAATTAATTGTGTGTGGTTGACTCTTCCTAAATACAATGCATATGGATCGTGCAAACTTGATCATGCGATATCTTTCGATTCGATGGTTCGATTTAGAAACCGAACAAACTGTTGCGACCGTTGAAATTTCAAGATCATTGTTATGATATGCAATGAATGAATTGATGCATGCAATGCAAGAACAAATTGATGCATGTGATGCAAGAATGATTTTTTGGTACATGGATGGTCACTCCAGTCATCTTCTGTGATTAAATTATGGGTGCAAAATCGAGTGTCTACAGAATGTCCCTCATTGACAAAGCTTGGTAAGCGAATGTCAATGTAAAACAAAGACACTGATTTTAGCTACCATGATTTAATTGAGGCTGAATTTTCAAAGATTACCTATCCCTCGAACCTAAAACTTTGGAACATAGAACTAGTGCCTTATCTTTTTGAAAAAACAATGAAAATACTTGACTTAGTTGGTTGTTGATGAACTTTGAAATGATTCTTGACAATTGATATGACTGAGAGATTTTTTTCATTCTGATCTTGATAATGAAGTTGTCTACGACCAAGGGAGCTTGATCTTAATGAAGGTAATGTCTGCGATCAAGAGGCTTGATCTTGACAAAAGGGGTGTTGCGATCAACTGGCTTGATCTTGACTGAAGGAGCGTCTGTGATCAACTGGCTTGATCTTGACAAAAGGGGTGTATGCGACCAACTAGCTTGGTCTTGACTAAAGGAGTGTCTGCGACCAACTGGCTTGGTCTTGACTAAAGGAGCATTTGCGATCAACTAGCTTGATCTTAACTAAAGGGGTGTCTGCGATCAACGAGCTTGATCTTGACTAAAAGGGTGTCTGCGATCTACTGGATTAATCTTAACGAAAAGGGTGTATGCGATCAACTGGCTTAATCTTGACTAAAGGAGCTTCTGCGATCAACTGACTTAATCTTGAAAAAATGGGTGTTTGCGATCAACTGGCTTGATCTTGACTAAAGGAGCGTCTACGATCAACTGGCTTGATCTTGACTAAAAGAGTGTCTACGATTATCTGGCTTGATCTTGTCTAAAGGAGTCTCTGCGATCAACTGGCTTAATCTTGATGAAAGGGGTGTCTGCGATCAACTGGCTTGATCTTGGCTAAAGGAGCGTCTGTGATCAACTGGCTTGATCTTAACTAAAGGAGCGTCTGCTATCAACTAGCTTCATCTTGATGAAAGGAGTGACTACGACCAACTAGCATGGTCTTGACTAAAGGTGTGTCTGCGATCAACTGGCTTAATCTTGACGAAATGAGTGTCTGCGACCAACTGGCTTGGTCTTGACTAAAGAAGCGTTTGCGATCAACTAGCTTGATCTTGACTAAAGGAGTGTTTGCGATCAACTAACGTGATCTTAACTAGAGGAGTGTATGTGACCAACTAGCTTAGTCTTGACTAAAGGAGCGTCTACAATCAACTGGCTTGATCTTAACGAAAGGAGTATTTGCGATTAACTGGCTTGATCTTGACTAAAGGAGTGTCTGTGATCAACTGACTTGATCTTGACTAAAGGAGTGTCTACGACCAACTGGCTTGATCTTGACTAAGGTAATGTCTACGATCAACTGGCTTAATCTTGACTGAAGGAGTGTCTGCAATCAACTGGCTTGATCTTGACAAAAAGGGGTGTCTACGACCAACTGGCTTGGTCTTGATTAAAGGAGTGTCAACAACTAATTGGCTTGATCTTGACAAAAGGTAATGAAAAGCTTCTCTTCCTTGATACCAAGTTGTTGTCAAATGTTCCTTGGCCCGATCCAGTGTGTTCTTGAATGTTCAGTTCTTTGTCCTTGTTTCTTCTTGGCATATTGAATGATTCATGATCTGGCAAATTTATGCTTCAGATTGATGTGGATCTTATGGAGGAAAGCATGCGGATGATTAGAGGGTTGCAGTCATTGGCTCATACTCAGTCTTCCCAATATGTGCTCAATGATGCAAGCTGGGTATGCCAGCTCACTCTCTGAGTAGCTTTTGCTTGAATTGTGCTTGATGGTGGAATCAACACTTGATTCTGCTGACTTTTTAGGCACATAGAATGGAAGCTACTGATACTACCAGAAGAACTTTAGAGGAGAGGATTAAGAGCCTTGAACTTGAAAATTGTCAATACGATCTTCGCTTTTTCTTGAGTCAAGAAGGAAATACTGAGGGTGGCTCCTTTTGGGTTGGATCAAGGAGATCCTCATATAGGTGGACTCGGAGTCCTAATGATGTATGACTTGTATTTTTATTTTTCCTGCAAAACAAAAGGAAGTGTTCCTTAGGCAATCTTATATTAATTTCCATGCTTAGCACTTTTCCTTGGCATCACCTTGGATCATATGGAAATTTTAACTAAGATAATTTTGGAGTTCACCTGATGAGGTCTTGTAGTATCAACTTAAACTTATCTTGATTAGCCCTGTTGGAATCTGTACTTGCTTGAATGAGGCAAAGCCTAATTCCCCTAGTTTAAAAATGGCTACATGATTTTTGGAAATCTTGGTAATGAAAATTTCTCTTTTTTATTTATTTATTTAGAAAAATGATGGTGGAGCCTTTTTTTTTTTTTTTTTTTTGAAGATAAATGAGCCATGGGTGAATGCCCCTAGTTTAAAAAATGAATGCATGAATTTTGGAAATCTCAATGATGATTTTTTTTTTTGAAAATTGCATGAGGCATAGGCGAACGCCCCTAGTTTGGAACATAAATTCATGAGTCTTTGAAAAAACTTGATTCGATCAATTTTTTGAAAACAATGATGCAAGTGATGATTTTTGAAAACAAATGAATTAGACACGTCAGAGTGTCCCTATTTGACTTAAAAAATAAATCTTTTGAGTGTCTAACTATCTAAAAGTCCAAGAATGTGAAGTTGCATGGGATTGCATAGACGTACAACGGAGAGGCTACGTGCCACTTGGCATGTGAGGAGTGCCATTCGGTACTTTTGGAGTGCTGTTTCGCACTTTTAGAGTGCTGAATGGCACTAGGACACATTATGATGTTTGCGCCATGGTGGGCTAACTCCTTATGATTTTCCAATGCATGTTTCGCATTTTCACATTTTTTGAAAAATGTTTACTTCGTTTGTGATCATGAAACATTTCCTAGTCAACTATAAACTCTCTGAAACCTATTTCAAACTTGATTGGGAATTGATGTGGCTCATATAAATAAATCCTCCTGCGACAATTCTCTGTATAAAGGTTAGCAAACACAATAATCTCAAACAATAGTCATCCTTGGCTAGCAATCAAAATTTTTCTCATCCAACAATTCATGATATCAACAGATAGGTTCATAACTTTGATTTCAGCACTAAAACCAATTTTACAGCCTTCAAACTAGAGGGAATTAGGACTTTGAGGAATGTCAAGACCAAGTGGGACTTCCTTCGTGTTGCTGTGAAATTTTGGGATCTGGAAGATCATGTTTTTCGGTTTAACATGGCTGAACTCTGTCCGACGATTGAAGAGTTTTCCGCTATCCTGGGTTATGATCCAAGCAAAAAATTTGCAGTGGTTTCTTGTGATCCTCGGCATAAGGAGTCTTTGTCTGATGCTCTCAGTCTTCCTACTTCCATTACTGATAGTATGATTGAAGGCCATATGGTGAATCTTTGTGCAATTACCTCTCGGCTGATTGACAAACGCACTTGTGGAGTGACCGACAATATGCAGAAAAAATTCGGTTTGGCCTTATGCTTTGTGGGAAAATTTTTACTTTGCTCTAAGAGACATGATTTTGTGGATGCTCAAGCCATAAGTGTTGTGAGCCAAATTAAGGATGGTGACAATCTTGTTTCTTTAATCTTGGTAGAAACTCTTCTAGGATTGGATGTTGTATTTCATGGTGGAGAGACTCAGATCTTCTTGGGGAGTCCTTTGACTTTGCAGATATGGCTGATGGAGCGACTGGACATGATTGCCAAGCTTACAACCGGTAATTATGGGCCTAGAATTTTTCTTAGCAAGGCTATAATCAAAATTGAGTGTCACACTGAGAATGATTGGGTGAAGTTTCTGGACAAGAAATCTAGTACTTCAATTCAATGGGACTGTTATTGGTGGAAGTGTCCACCCCCTCTACTGCGGTCTCCAGGATCAGATTACATCTTCCTTTTTGGGTTGCGAATGGCAACTTTCTACAAGGGAGATAGACTCTTAAGAAAATTCAAATACGAACAAGGAATTCTAGGTGGCAACAAAAGAAGATCTTTCTCTCCTGTGGACACAGATCCTACATCTACAAAGAACATGCTATTAGGTTTAGAGATGGCTGACTGGGTGGACCAATCTTTTGTCAAAGTTCACTTTCACAAGATGACTATAGAATATTCTAACTGGCTGATAGATAGGATTGTCGACCAAGAAGCCGAGAGAATTTCTATGAGAGAACAATTTCTTAAAGACAACCAGGAAAGACTCGATGAAGACAACTTTGAATTCAAAAGAAGAGACAAGAATGATAAAGTGCCTAACACAAAAGTAACACAAAAGAAAAAGAAAAGACTGAAGACAAAGTAACTTTCTTATTTTTGGCTTTGAGCATGTTTATTTAGAAGTTGATCTAAAAACTCTTACTTTTAGGAATTATTTAGGGTTTGCAGTTTAGGGATTCTATCTTATGGTATCGTCTTTTGGGGTTTGGTTTTTTTTTTTTGGTTTGCTTAGGGTTTAGGTTTTTGTGTAATGACATGATTTAATGGAATGATTGAATTTTTTTGGAAAAATTCAGTTAATGGGCAAATGGTGGGTTTTGGGAAATTGTGACTAGACCAATGCATGGTTACCCACATACCCCCTTGGTATAAGGATCAGGTCATCACGTAGTTTATTGATTTTTTATGCCTTAATTTTTGCCTAAGCATCCCTTTTGGATTTCAACCTAGCGAGCTCTCTCACTCTTTTTTTTTTTTTTTTACTCTCCTTTTACGTAGGTCGCCCTTTCAGGTTTTCAACCTACCTTTTGTTTTGTTTGTTTTTTTTTTTTTTTTTTTTTTTTGCTTGGTTTGTAACTACCACTTCAGACATGGTACTTCTTCAATTAATCCATGTTGGTTGGCATAGTGAAAGGGTTGGCATCTAAGTCCATCAACCTTACTGCTCCTTTAGAGTAAATTTGCTTCATAATATGTGGGCCTGCCCAATTTTGCTTGAACTTCCCGTTTGCATCTTGAACTAGGGCTCGGATTTCTTTCAACTCTAGATCTCCCAACTTCAAATCTCTGGTTCTTACTTTCTTATCAAAAGCTTTCCTAAGCCTCCTTTCGCATCCCTGAATGTGATACAAAGCTTTTAGTCTTTTCTCATCCAACATGTATAACTGGTCATATCTGTTGGAAAAATACATGTTTGTTTCACATACAAAACATACGTAGTAGAAAATTAACGGATCTACTTCATTCGCAATTGATAACATGTACTATGTAAGTTCCAGAATTTAAGAACAAGAAAGCGTACCTTGGTGCGGTGAAATTCAAAACAAAAAATTAGAAGTACTTGGAAACACTTTTAATCTTCACTCCAATTCCACTTAATGCCCAAGAAGTGTGGTCTCTCAATGAATTTCCAATGAAAGAATAAGAGAATGTCCAACACTCACATACAAACTATTTCATGTTCTTATGTGATCTTAATCAAAACCTTATGAAAAGCCTTATGAAATTTTGTATGTTTCTCTCCTTATATATATATATATATATATATATATATAACTGATTATCTAATTGGGCTAGCCTTTTGGGCCATTCTAATTAGGCTTTAGCATGTGGCTTGGAGTGGGACCAAAAGGGAACAAATAAGATTTTTGCTCCAATGGGCCTTGGGCTTTTCTATTAACTCTTGACAAGTCCAAAGTTACCATTTATTATATTCAATGCCACTATATGAATATAATTGCACTCTAGGCCTTATTAATAAATTATATCCCAAGACTTTATTATACATACAACCCCTTCATTAAAATATTCGTAGTAATACAAAGTCACGAATATAGACTACCACTTTGAAGATTACTACATCTTAATCCTTGAGTACCCGATTTAATCCTTTATGTTATTCATCATATATTTACGAAATTCAATTCCATAAATATATACTTTAGTAACTCCTTACTAAAGTGGTTGAGCCCAACACTCTGAATAACCAAACTCATTAAAATTATCTCAAGAGAATATTTTATATCTCCGTTAAGAGATTATGAATTCCATTTTGAGAATATATGTTCCATCAACACTAAATGTGGCTGCCTAACATACTGAGGTTTTGATCATGACTTATAAATCTCACTCCTGATATATTAAAGCAACCTACACCTCATGATCTCCATTATTCTATTAGGATTTAGAGTTGATGTAAATAGAAATCGTCAGATTTATTATTCATTTGACAGTCGTTAGGAGAAAAATAAATCTCACACCGATCCAGTTCAATATGTCTTAACTCTTAAAACATAGCAACATATCAACTAGAAGTCTCCACTTCCATAATCAAGACAAACCATCTTAGTTGATATGTTATAGTCTTCACAGATGAAATGCCCAATTTCATCACCGACTACAAACTAAAATTCTAAGTTTACAAAGAACTTGTGATTTATATCTTCTGTGACTTTTCACATAAATCACATACTATGGATCTCATGAACTAAGATAACATCTCATTAGTTCATTTATAGATAGTCTCATGTAATTAAACAATTTAATTATTTATGACATGCCAATAAATTGGATTTTAGGGCATAAACCCCAACAATGTATGCTTTGCAACCAATCTGCTTCAAAGATTTCGCTTTCCAATACTATCCGTAGTGATCAAACACCCATTTCAATGGGAAGGACCACTTCCATCCCATACACCAATGAATAAGGAGTGGTTCCAGTGGAAGATCAAATTGATGTTCTATACCCCCAAAGTGCATAGGGCAACTATAGGTGCCAATCCTTATAATTCTTTGTGCTCTTCTTCAAGATTCACTCTATATTTTTGTTAGCAGCCTCAACTATTCCATTAGTCTGAGGACGGTATGGTGAGACTTGTGGTGCTGAATGTTGAACTGTCACAGTAGCTTTTCTGTTTCTCCCTTAAAATGTAACCCATTGTTAGAGATAATCTCGTGTGGTATTCCATATTTGCAAATGATGTTGGTTTGAATGAATTGAGCCATTTTCTTTGAATTTAGAACTTTGAAGGAGGCAACTTCCACCCATTTAGTGAAATAGTCTATAGCAACGAGTATGAATTTGTGGCCATTAGAAGCAGTTGGATCAATCTTCCCTATAATGTCTATCCCCCATATTAAGAAGGGTCAAGGTGATGTCATAGTATGGGTCTACAAGCAGCCTTAGGCCTAGGAGTGAAGGAGTTGGAAATATACGGAGACTTAGCTCTAATAATCTCTCAGATTCAGAATAAATGAAAGATTAAAGAAGAAAGGCTTATGCTTATCATGAATGTATTTAGAAGTGGGCATCAAAATTTAGCAAAATCTGATATCAATATGTGCCAAGGATGTAAAATCAAATTGCAGATGCTTTAGCAACCATGACACCTATAATCGATGGGTAGGAAGAAGATGAAGCTAGACCAATAGTGTTGGAACAGAAAGAGGAACCAGCCTACTGCATGACAATAGAAGAAGATGAGGAAAGAATAGGGAAGGTGAATGGTATTTAGACATCCTACAGTACCTCAAGGATGGGATGTACCCACCATCTGCAGACAAGAATGACCAATTGACCATCCAAAGGCTGTCTACTAATTACATTATTTGTGGTGAAAGACTTTACAAAAGATCATATGATGGAATTCATCTCCTTTGTGTAACCGCTAAGGAGGCACAACAGAGAATTAAAGAGGTTCATAAGTCATATTATAGGCCACATATGAATGCACACATATTGTCAAGGAAGATCATGAGACAAGACTATTACTAGACTACTATGGAAGCCGACTGTGCAGCTCATGTCCGAAAATGTCACCAATGCCAAGACCATGGAGATTGGTGAACAATAGGCTAAATGATCAGCAATTGCTCTCCCTTTTACAGACTTCTAAGTCACATACTTAATATCAAATTCTAACAAAAGCAAGACCCATTTAGCAATCTTCCCATCTTGCAGGGGTTTTTCCATTAAGTACTTTAAAGGATCCATCTTTGCAATCAATAGAACCTTGTAAGCAAGCATATAATGTTGGAGTTTGCGAGTTGCCCAAACAAGTGCTACACATGTCTTCTCTAGGGGTGTGTACTTTTCTTCATAAGGCAGCATCTTCTAACTAATGTAGTAAATTGCATTCTCCTCTCTAGTTTCCTCTAGGTATTGAGCAAGTAAAGCCCCCATTGCTATATCTGTAGTGGTGAGATACAACAATAATGGATTTTCAGGCATTGGTGGGACAAGTATTGGTGGTTTCATCATATAAATCTTGATCTTTTCAAAGGCTTCTTGACATTGTTCATTCCATACTGTAGGGCGATCTCCTTTTGACCCTCGCCCTGACTTGCTTAAAAGCTTCTGGATTGGTTGGGTCATTAGCATGAAAAAAAACCGGAGCATTATTTGCAGCTTCAGCCACACCTGCATTCACCTCAGCAGGTGCATTTTGAACAATAGCCGCATTATCAGCAGCAAGCATCGTTTCAGTTGTAGGCGCTTCCTGTATTGGTAGCATTGGTTCTTGGAACACAGGCCATTCTCGTTGTGCTGACTACTCAGAGAGACTCTTTAGGAGTCAAATTATCACTTCGGCTTGCCTCTGGAAGCTCTATTTTGATACCTTAGCGGACTACTTGTTTGAAGCTTTCAATATCTTGTTCTCAATGACCGGATCTCGCACTTCCTTCCCCACCCACCTACCCTCTTTACCAGGTAAATTTCCCTAAAATTCAATGAGACAAGTCCCTTCTTCACTATGCGAGACTGGCAACAAACAAGGCTTGTTGCCTTTTAGTAGTCAGGAAATGAGACCTCGTCAACTACTTAGTTTTCTGGACAAAGAGAAAGCACAACAACCTTGATCTGCGGCTTTGAACCAATTGAAGGGAGTTCTGACGATCGTAGCGTAGGCCGAGCACTCTTCTCGATCCAATACAATTTTTGGATGCACTCTCGGCTTAAGTGGCTGAAACCTCTATGTGGAAAAGTTTCTTATTGCAAAATGGATGGCATTCTAGAAGCTCTCACTAAAACAAGGACTTCCTATACTGTACTAACAGTAGAGTCAGTGGACATAGGGCATGTCCCCCTCCTGACGTTCCCCTAGCGGGTGAACTACCAATAGCGATTGAAGCTCCTTATGCCCGGTTCCGTTCTCCCCTAAAACTGAAAGCAATTTAGCTACTAGTCCGAAAGCCAGAAGCCGAAGGCCAATGACACTAGCTAACTCGCTGATAGAGATGCCACAGATGCTTCTTCTGGAAGAGCTGCAAAAGCGAATACCACTACGTTAGCTGCCTCCTTTGCTGATAGAGCGGCAGAAGGCGGGTACGACGTTTCTGCTTATATCCCGTTCCTCCTTGGATATAGACGAATGCCCCTTCCTATAACAACCTGACACACTGCGGTGCCCTTACGGGCACCCCCGATTACCGGTCCCCTTCGCGTAACTTCCATTCCTTAGTTTGAGCTTGCTCGCGAACTAAGAAGGTTGGCATGTGTATGGCTGTGAGAGCAACGGAGAAGAGGATTTAGAGACAACACGTAAAGCCGAGTTACCCCAACCAACGACTGCCTTTGCTAACCTTGCCTTCTTATCTAAACTAATGCACCATCAACATTCTTCTTCGAATTTCAATCAACATTAAGAAAGAGGAATTCTGAATAAGATGGACTACTAGAGCCACGGTAGCAAGCCATAAGCTAGCCTTGTCGTAGTATTAGGAGTGATGGAGCTTGCCTAGTGAAAGGAATATATAGCGAGTCACGGGAATAATAGAAAAGCACTCTTCGGGGCTCACTATCACCTCTATTACATAACCTTTCTCTGGTCTACTCTCCCTCCGAGGATGGTCACTCAACCTATGGAAGAGCCTGGCTTAGGTCGAAAGGGCTTCCCAATAGAAGCAACTTCGCCTTTCCCTTTTCTCTTGAATGAAGAGTCAAAAGGAAATTCAATTGTGGCTGGACACAGGAAAAGACATATTCATTGTGGATTGACCAAAGAAGTCATTTCAATGGTGATTTTAGCCCTTTCCCGAGGCCATTCTGAACATTTAGGTTTTTAGAAATACCTGAAGCTTTGCTCCTTGGCAGGCTAGACTTCTTTCAGACCCGTATGATGTGCCTCTTTCGGTTGCTTTCTAGCTTTACCGAATGAAGTGAGTCACCTTTCTCTTCTGTTTTCGGTTTCAGACAAGTAGCTAAGTCGTGTTAATCCTCTTCTGCCTTTCCTTGCTTTGCTTTTAAGCTGGCTTCCTTTGATGCCCACTGCTTCGTCAATACGGCAACATGGAATCTGCATCTGAATTAGCAACTTCCTTTCTTGAGCATCCTTTCGCCTTTGGCTTCCTCTTTCTAGCTCTCTCTTCCTTTTGTCATTAGGGCGATCTCCTTTTGTGCATAGTTTTTAAACCTCTTCCCTGTACCTGCAATTGTCGTGAAAAGCCCTCTTTAGGTAGCCATCGGTGTGGTGCCAGCCATAGAGTCTTCAAGGATAAAGTTAGTGTCTAGAAGCTTTAAGAAAGTGTGAGAGTTTAGAATATAAGAGCTACGGCGTATTTGTATATTAGGATGTGTTCCTTATTTGGTTTTGAGGAATGTTTATATATGGTTCCATTGCTTCTAGCCGTTGTGGCTTTTATTGTGTCTTTAGTGCCATTTTGTAACACCTCTGGGCTCAATAATGTAGTTTTGATGGGCTTCCAACAATTTGACAACTGGTTTTGAAACTGTTCGAGGTACTAAATACTCCATTTAATGGCATGCGTTCCTCTGTCCAGACATGGCAAGATAGACGAAGGTGTCTGATGGGTTTGTCTAGGCAAGAAGGTTCGTTAGTCCTATCAAGAAGCACCAAGCACCTTGATTTAGATCAGCCTAAAGAAATTTTCTCTTAGGGGCTATAGTTGCAATGTAAATTTATTATGTTCCTTGGTGCAAGAAATATAGCAAGCTGGTAGTAGGTTACCTTCCAAGCAACATCTTGAGTTTAGTTTTGTAAGGTGTTCTCCAAATAAATGATGTTATTTTCATCAATAGAGAAATCTATTTCCCACAATGAAAGGAAGGAGAAAGCGTTCTATAATGTTTTTCTTTTCGACATCTGGAATGTGTTTCTTGTCAATGTTATTGTTGGTACCATTATAAGCCAAATGAAATGAATGTTAAAACTAGCGAGAAAGACATAGCCACTAAACTTGTCCAAGTAGTTCCAAACAAGTTTATTCTTTGATTTTTAATATAAGCTTGTTATTAGGTGCAGTGCATAGTGTCACAAGGTCAATTTTTCTCTCCAATTTTCTACTTGTGATGGCCCTAAGTCCTTGACTTAGTCTCAACCAACACCACACACACACATGGCTGAAACACTTAGAACAAATTATTAGGGACACACTCACACAGTACAAACACTATGTTTATAGGGAACCACCCCCAACCTTTATTACTCAATCCCAAGTACAAAAGAAACCCTTACAAGTTACAAAACTTGGAGAAACACCCAAAATTCTCTCTAAGGCAAAATACACAATTTGTTGTTGACATTCCCAACAACATAAGGGTCAAATATACAGAAATAACTGTCATGACAGTTACTGCCATGACAGTTACTGCCAAGTAATTGTCTAAACTTTGGACAATCTGTCACTTGGGTCTGACGTAAGACACCATCAACTGCTGTTGTATTAGCTCATTCTCCACATTTCCAGCCCTTACACAGCAGGCCAGAACATCAAGAACACCAAGAACTGCATGTAATTGCTATTGCACATCAGCACATGTCATAGCCCATGTCTCAGCATATCATGGGACTTCTGTCCATCACTTAGCAGCCTACACAGCATGTCCATCCACGTTTTGGGAGGCTTGGCCTATGCCTAAGCCATCCCACATTAGCCACACAGCCTACCTATATGCAGCTCACACACAAGGTAATTGCCTATCAGCCTACTAGCTTCTATCCATGCACTAAAGCAAAACCCACCAACCCATGCCTTGCACAAAACATCTAATTGCACATCATCATGGCAGCCCAACCCTGCCTTGCACATAAGCCACCAAGCCCATAGACAAGCAACTAGCCATCAAGCCACCAATGCCATGCACCACCACTTAAGGGTCGACACCACCTACTACCATCCATCATGAAATCAACTCTGCCCACCATGGCCCTCCCATGCCATGGCCTTGGGGGACCATGTGGAGCAAGGTGCCTCCACATGCTGCCTCCATCCAAGCTCATCAATCCAACTCGAGTTGGGGAACCGGACATGTCCCCCCCTTAAAGAACACTTAGGAGCATTTAGAATCTGGCTTAAGGAGACATTGGTGTGTGAGGAGACAAAAAACCATGTGACTGGCCCAGTGCTGCTTAAGCACCATCCTTCCTCATACCATCATCATCAACAACTAAAACTCCTAAAACATGGTGAGGCAAGTGAGGTAGGGTCCTTAGATCAGGGTAGGGATAGGGCATGGTGGGTGGCAGGGTAAGGAAATCATTTATGGGGCAAGGGAGACAAGATTTCTTTTCAAACTAGTTTGGAGAGAAACCTTTCAAACTCCTTTTATATCTATTTATTGAATGTGAATTTTGAAAATCTAACTGTTTGATTGCATGTTCTTTATGTTCTTAACATGTATGTCAAATTTCGTTCAAATCGGATATTATTTACTATTTAATCTGTAAACTTATTTTTTATGCCTAATTTTTTACTACAAAAACTTGAAATTTAAACATGCCATTGACGACATAGTTATTCATATTTGATTTTCCTAAAATTTTGTAAGCTTGGAGGATATAATAAAACATGTAATCCAATGATTAAATTTTCAAAATTCACGTCTAATAAAAAGATATAGGAGGAATTTGAATGATTTTTCTCCAAACTAGTTTGGAAAGTAACCTTTTCAGGGGTAAGGGTGGGACACCCATGACTTAGGCCTGTCTCGCCCCATTGCCACCTTATGTACTTGCTATTTCTCAGTCAAAGTTGATGTTGTAATTTGAAACTCTCATATATCAATTTTTTCTTAATGAAAAGTTTCAAGAAACTAAAACTGTCGAGTCATTAAACTAGGCATACATTACCACATAATATGTATTGTAATAAGCCTATTTTACCTTTTTTTTTTTTTTTTGGTTGTGAACTTAGGCTATGTTTGGTTTGCTAGTTTCCATCATCCAAATCTAAGATTTCATAACTCAATTCTTAAATTTTGTAGCCCCACCACAATTTAGTTTGTTTGGGTTAATTTCCATAACTCAATACTTAAAAAAGTGAGTTTGGGTTGTGAAAATTGAGAATAAGTTTTTGATATTTTCAAGTGATGAGTTATGATTTATGATAGCATTTTTGTAAATTTATGCAAACGCATGAGACCCATCTTAGTGTCAAGCCAACATCAAGTCAGACACTCAACGCCCTCTTTCTTCTTCTTCTTTTTCTTCTTCTTCTTTTTCTTTTTTTTTTTTTTTTTCCTCTTTCTTTCTTCAATTTATACTCTTATTATCTTTCTTCTTTTCTCTTTTCTTTCTATTCTCTTTATTTATTTTTCAGTTTATATGCTTCTTCTCTTTCTTCTTTCCTCTTTCTTTCTTTCTTTCTTTCTTCTTCACGCTAGATCTTCCCTCAGCTTCTTCTTCTTTTTTCTTTCTTTCTTCTTCACACCCGCTTCTCTCTCTCTCTCTCTCTCTCTCTCTCTCTCTCTCTCTCTCTCTCTCTCTCTCTCTCTCTATGGTTCTCTCTTGCAGTCTCGCAACATAAAGAAAGATCGGACTTCAATGATGATGATGGCGAAGGCCCAGTAAATAGATTAGAGCTCCAATTTTGGTTGTGATTTGTGTTTAGATTGGGTTGAGATGTGCTTTGGGCTTGGAATCTGTTGTTTAGAGTTTATGTGTTTTATGGGGTAATTTGTTGTGGTGTTGAAGGAGGTGGCTGTGTGAGTCGATCTTCTATGGTGGATGGGTTTGATTTGTTGTGATTGGTGCGGTGGTAGATGGAAAACAATGATGGTGGGTTAGGTTTTTTACGGTTGCAATCGGCAAGTTTTTTAGGGTTGCGATTTGTTGGTTTGTTGGTTGTCAATTGTGGTTGGAGGCAAGGTTGCTGGGTTTTTTTAGCTGGGTGTTGGGTTTGGCTTCTTCGGTTCCTTAGAGGGTTGTCTTAACTGGGGAGAGGGAATGTTCACACAAGTAATAAGGGAGGACCGTTCTGACCCAATCAAACATGTGGACTCCACCATTTTAAGTTAAAGTTGAGTTTTTAGGCTAAAAGTTGAAGCCAATTTGTTAGCTAAACAAATTGGGAGTGAGTTAAGATAAAAATAGAGAATAGGATATTAGATATTGGTTAGAATTTTGAATGATGCTAAAATCAAACATAGTAATTACTTAATTTGTATCCTAATTTGGAGCATTTTTTGTATATCTTATTATTTTAAACCAATATAACCGTGCTATTAATTTGTAACCGCCCCGCCATCACCCAAGTTGGCTTTCTTTCTCTCCACTAACCCAACTTTCTCTCACTAATCCAAACAAAGAAGCTTCCATGCTCCACCACTCGCCACCACTATTAACAACGATTTCTCTTCACTAAAATCCCTAGATCGGTGACCCAAAATCACGCCCACACCCACCAACACAACAAACCCAAACCCACCAACATAGAAAACTCAAACCCAAAATCACTAGATCGACAACCTAAAATCGTGAAAATGAGGAGATAGAGAGAGAGAGAGAGAGAGAGAGAGAGAGAGAATAAATGAGAGGAAATAATATTAAAATGAAATGGGCTATATAATAGGGAATTTGATACGGGAGTTCTGAAAAAAAATGTAGTTAACTAAAATAGGAAAAATACGTTCTTATACTAATATAAGGTGAAAAAATTGGAAAGTTGCTACCAATTCTCTTGCATACTTCTACTCATTGTTTATTACTATTATTATTTATCCTTTTTTTTTTTTATGTTGAATTTTTAGAAAGTCCTTCAAAAGACATAAACTGCTTACAACAAAGAATTCCATATATTACTAACTTTGATCATAACAAACAAGTGTAACAAAGAAAGATTTTTTTGAGCAAGGATTTTTTTTGAGCAATTCCCTTTCTCAAAAGATCAATTACAACGCCCTCTAAGCGAAAAGGATAATGTGATGGCGTTAAACAAGCCACGAATTCTTACAAGATTTCAAGGACTTGGCTTATGCACTGTCCATCACTAACAGCCTTGCTTTAAGAATAACACTAAACATTCCTACTCAACAAGCTATTTACATTCCTGTCATGAAGTGAGCTCATCCCACAAAGAAGTTTAACAATAACAACATTGCTGCAATGCAAATTCAGACAGGAATTTGATTTAACAAATCAACAATCTTAGCCATAGCTGGCCTTTCTTTTCGTATCTCACTAGTACACATACCTGCAATTTCAAAATACTCTTTCACATGGGCTTCTACTAGGCCATCCTCCCTCGACATACTAGCATCCACCATTTCCATATGCTGATTTTGGGCCAGCATTTTCCTTGCCCATTGGACTAGTCCAACCTCTTTCCCATCCAAAAGGGTAGGCAAATTGGGTCGTTTCCCAGTAGCAATTTCAAACATTAAGATCCCAAAACTGTAAACATCAGCCTCGAGAGTAGCTGCAGTGAGGCCTTCTTTGTACTCAGGGGGCATGTACCCCATTGTGCCTGCAAATTGAGTGGACACATGTGAATTCGAGGTGTCGATCCTCCTTGCGAGACCAAAATCAGCGATATGGGCCTCAAAATCAGAGTCTATAAGCACATTGCTGGCCTTAATATCTCGATGAACAATGGGTTTTTCCAAATTATGCAAAAAAGAGAGTCCCTTAGCCACACCTTTGACAATCTTAACTCGAGTCCCCCAAGATAAAGTGGGCACATCCTGTTCTTGCTGTAACCACTGATCTAAACTACCTTTCTGAACAAACTCGTATATGAGAAGCCTATCATTGCCAGACACGCACCAGCCGAGAATTTTGACGATGTTTGGGTGTCGAAGCTTACCTAAAGTCTCCATCTCAGCTCGAAACTCACGAAAACCTTGGAAAGCATCTGGGTCGAGTTTTTTTATGGCGACGGTGTCGCCGCTGGAGAGCTGTGCCTTGTAGACGAGGCCAAAGCTGCCGTCACCGATGATCAAGTCTGTGGAGAAATCTTTGGTGGCCTTCTTCAGCTCCTGCATGGAGATTCGGAGGTTAGGGTCGAAGGAAGCGCTCTCATCGACTGTGACCGAGGATAGCTCGGTCATGTTATTGACAGGGTTTTGAGCTCGTCCAGTGCGCTGGGTGGATGTTGTGGGTGTGGGTTTCTTGGGTTTTCGACATAGAATCACCAAGAGAGCGAAGATCAGGGTCACGACGAAGAAGCTTGCGGCGGCTGCAACGAGTGCTTGGTAAGCGTGTTCCATGAAAAAACAACAAGAGAGGAGCTAGGATTCAACACACAAGAAAGACGAAGTACTAATTTGTTGTTGATTGGTTAGACTTTGAGCAAAATTTAGATCTAAAACGTGTTGTGCTAAAAAGTCATAATAAGCCAACTGGGTGGGGGTGGAAAAGTGTGTGTGGCTTCAAGGAAGATGGGTCTGTGTTTCTGTGGTCTTCGTTTGGTTCAACAAACAATTAAAAGTCTTCTTCAACCCTTGTAGTAGTTGTTGTTGTTGCTGTTGTTGGGGCGAAGAAGAGTCAACTACTGGACCGGTTATTGTGTTTCTGTGCGGACTTCACTGGAAGTCTGTTTAATCATGTACCGTTGATTTTGGTTATGTCTATCTGATTCGATTTACTCATTGCTTGTTGCAATTTGCTAAGGGGAGTCTATCAAGGATTCAACTACCTACCAGCATCATATATAAATCCTACGTACTAATCCATTACCTGCTTTTTTATATACAAAATGTGTGTGTGTATATAAATATAAATATATATATATATATATATAAATTCATTTGTTTTCTAATAAATTTCGTTTCTCTTCCTGATGTTTTTGTAAGGAGGAAAGTACAAGAAGATATTTTATTTTGGTTTAATTAAACGTTTGGTATTCTACCATACGTTTCAAAATCTACACCATATGTTTCAAGATGACCCCTATTCCTTTTTCCTTTTTCTTTTCGGAGAAACAATATGACCCCTATTCTTTGAAACGTAAGATGGGATGAAAAAGGAGAGAATATAAGACAATAATTTCATAAAAATTTTCAAAATCTTTGCCATATATTTCAAAGGCAAATATTAGCCACAATTTTTCCTACAATAACAACTTTACATGGTATTATTCATGTAAACTAATAATTTTCTATATTTCAAAATGATCTTTAGTTTTTTGAAATACAAGAAGGAATATAGAAAGAGATAATATAAAATAATAATTTCATAAAAATAAAAATAAAAAGATAATAGAAAGTTTGTCATACATAAGGGTCGTCAATGGGCCGGGTCGGGTCGGCCCGGCCCATGTTTACTTGGCCCATGGGCACAATGGGCTGGGCATAATGGGCTATTAATTAGTCAATGGGCCGGGTCGGGCTGGGCCGAAAGAGAAAACCTCAGCCCATGACCCTGCCCATGGGCAATGCCCATTTTGTCTTTAGCAAGTTGGGCTATCGGGTTGGGCTTAATGGGTTACTCATGGGCTACTCATGAGCTTGTATTAGCATATTATTTTATTATTTTTATAAGTAAAGAATCAATTTTTTATAAGGGAATAATCAATCTATTTTTTTAAAAGAAAGAATTAAAAAATTTAATACTTAATTACAAATTTTTTTACAGTCAAATCTATTTAATTTTTTGTTTCATTGATGGAAACCTATTTAATTTTTTTTTATTAAGGCTTTAAATAGTTTTTTAATTTTATCTTTTATAAAAAATAAATGTCAAATGGTTAATTCAAAATTGCTAGACTACTAGAAAAATATATATTTAATAAACTAAGTTTAGCACAATTACTTTGAGTATCTTAATGGTTGAGAGAGTTCTTTTAAGAAATTCCTCTATAATATCTCAAGATCAATCCTTCATACACTTCCTATATATTTTTGTTATGAATTATGAGTTATTGGGCTGGGCCAACGGGCTGGGCAACGGGTTGGGCTACTGGGCTAGCCCACTGGGTACCCATGGGCATAAAAACTAGCCCATAGCCTGACCCACTGGGCTAGTGGGCTACCCATGGGCCTCAATAACAACGGGCTGGGCCGCCCATTAGCCCGGTGGGCCATTGGGTTTCTGGGCCGGGCTATGGGCCGTGGGCTATTTGATGACCCTTAGTCATACAATACGATGGAGGGTTTGATTCCTATGTATGCAGTTTTGTGACTAAGGGCGGAGTTATGTTCAAGGGTGGGGGCATCTTCTTCCCAACCACCACCCCCCCCCCCAAAAAAATCCCTAAATTTTGAAATTTATATAATTATTTTAATGTTTTCAAAATTTAGTCTACAAAAATAAAAGTTCTCCCTTCAGTATTTGAATTAATCCAATGATGCTCTTAAGAAAAAAAAAACAGTCTAATAGTTATAGAGACATAACTTTATTTTTCGTAATTATATTTTTATTATAAAATATGCTCTTATATCTGTTAAATATTTAATAAAGTTTAGTACCAAACATGTTTGAATCTATCTTTTTCAACCCGTTATGTGATGATTAACAAGTCATTGACTCATTAAAAAAATTTTGTCACTAAAACTACACATGAAATGTCTCTTTAGTTGCCACATAATGGGTTAAAGCAAGATAACTTCAAATATGTTTAGAGCCTAACTTGCTCCTCCAAATTTTGGATCATTCATATTTTTGAAATTTTCATTAGTTCAATTGAAAGATTTTTTACTTACTTTAATATAAAATTTGATAATTTGCATTAAAAATGAAACTTTTTAAGAATTTTACTATGAAAATGGTAAAAATGAATTTTATTTTATGAAAGATCGCCATCAAATATAATTTTGATTGAAAATACTAAACTCTTTTTTTTTTTTGGTTGGGTGTGTGTATATATATAACTTATCAAATAAAAAGGTGTATGTATATGTGTGTGTGTGTGTGTGTGTAGAGTTGTCTTGATAAATATATTAGTACTGCAACTTGACCTCCCAAAAAAAAAATTTCTAGCTCCACCCCTGCTTGTAATTACCCATGTAGAGTTAGTACATGTTATGCAATTAAGAATTGGTGAAGCTGCTTTAGAAAATTTCCTCTCGAAAATCTAGTGCAATTGTACAAAGTTGATCCCATATCATTGGAAGAAGAAGGCTTTGCATTCAGATTTTTAAATACAAAAAACCAGGCCAAAATGGGCTTTTGCCCTTTTTTAAAAAAATATCCAGCAAAATGCCCCATGTTTGAAACTAATTAAAAAAAATGCCCCTGTTTTGAAACTCAATTTTTTAAAAATCGAGTTTCAAATGTATAACTCAATATTTGGAACATCATGTAATAGCGAACGTGTACTTGGGAAAAAAAATTTCTAGAACTCGAGTTCCATGTAAAGTACTCGAGTTCATGGAACTCAAGTTCCACTTGAATTTTTTCAAGGAACACGAGTTCCATGAACTCAAGTTCCAGAAAAAAAAAAATTAAAAAATTTAATTTTCAATTCGCTATAACTCGATTGTCCAAAAATTGAGCTTTAAATTGAAACTCGATTTTAAGAAAATCAAATTTCAAAATAGGGGCATTTCCCTAAATAGTTTCAGATATGGGACATTTTGCTGAAAAGTTTTGGCAAGAGGGGCAAACGCCCATTTTCTCCTAAAAAACCAATTTTTGCCATTTCAAGTAAACAAACAAACACTTAAGCATCCTAAAAATATACATAGGAATTGCGATCAAAGTAATTCCATTGTAAAAGAGGGAGTTTTATTTAAAATTCCTTAACTTCTTTTGTTCTTACTTGGCCAAGGCCTCTCCCAAGTAATTGACCCTTCAATTTAAAGGTTACAATCTTTTTTGTTTATGCGGTAGAGTAGTTCAAATCAAAGTTTTGGTTCTTTCTTAAAGGTAAGGTTTCTTTTTCCTTTTCCTTTTTAATTCCTTTAAATTCTTGTTTTATTTTAGTTTCTTTCAACTTAGGATCCATTTGGATACAACTTATTTTGCTGAAAACTGAAAACACTGTAGCAAAATAATTTTTAAATGTGTAAATAGTGCCGTGGGACCCATTTTTAATGAAAACGTTGCTGAAAAGTGAAGTTTGTGAGTCCCGTGAACAGTGCACGGGACCCACTGGTGTGCACTATTCACTAGAAAAAGTCAACAACTACGGCTTAAAAAAAAAAAAAAAAAAAAAAAAAAAAACGCCTGGCTTGAAAATGCAGACGTGAAAACGTTATCCAAACCGGGCTTAAAGTAGTTTAATTTTGTGTTTTAATTGCTTTCTTAGCTTAGGATCCTCTAAGTTGGAAACATGTTTTGGCTAGAATAATAATGTAGGGGAGGATTTTGTTTCAACCCCTGCAAGTTATTTGTCCTCTTTGGAGAGTCAAACCCGCAAGGGTTTGTTTTCAAGGAACGTGGGCAAGCAAGCGTTGCACTTGGACTTAGTCCCACATCGGCACACTCATGGTTGCTCCAAGGGCTTATAAACCATGAGTGGGACACATTTCTTGCCGATGTGGGACTAAGTCCAAGTGCAACGCTTGCTTGCCCACGTTGCTTGAAAACAAAGCCTTGCGGGCTTGGTTCCAGAGGCGTGCCTTGCACTTAGGTGTTGGCAGCAAAACCGTGTAGGTATCATGCGGTGTCAGACATGGCCAAGCCAATCCCACCCTTGCCCCAAAGCGAACAATACTTGAGATGGGCACTGCCCTCAAAAAGTGCCTTTTTGTAGGGGAGGATTTTGTTCCAGCCCCCACAAGCTGTTTGTCCTCTTTGGGGAGTCAAGCCCGCAAGGTTTTGTTTTCAAGTGACGTGGGCAAGCAAGCGTTGCACTTGGACTTAGTCCCACATCGGCAAGAAATGCGCCCCACTCATGGTTTATAAGCCCTTGGAACAACCATGAATATACCACTACTACACATGCTACAATATGAAATCCAAAAGCAAAATGAATATTAAGGTGAAGTGAACATTTAATTATTCACATTCTAAGGTTCTTAAAACCATCGTCCTAAATACCTAATCATCATCATCCATTTCATCATCTATGTAGACATTATATATTTGTATACTAGAGTTGCAAAAAACGTCAAGATACAATTTCACACTCAACTATTCAAGTTATATCACTCAGCAACAATTAAAGAGCATGCTCAAAAAAAAAAAAATCAATCAATCAATATACAAATACAAGCATAACTGATAAAATCATATATTAAAAATTTCTTAGTAATATTAAAACACAAATTAGTATATTGATCAAACAAATTTAACAACATTATAACTTAAAATGCAGCAAAGCCAACATTAAATTCTTCATTTAGAAATGATGAAGCATTCCTTCATTTTGATTACAAGTGAACTAGAAAACATTTGCTTAGGTTAACATAATTTTATAAATAAAAAATAAAAAATAAAAAGACATACCATCACAAAACGAAAGAATAAAAACCCTTAAAGCTTCATCAAAACAAAAAATTTATCACATAAAAAAAAAAACCAAAAATTTATATTTTTGGTGGGATCCCTTACGATCCTACCATTTTTACGATCCTAGTGCAATCCTAAATGTTTTGGTGAGGTGAGATCGTAAAATCGTGCGATCCTACGATCCAGATCGCAATTTTGACAACCATGTCCACAACCACAATCACAAGTACATAGGCTCATCTAGAAACCTAGAAGTTCTAGAGTTCTTTGCATTGTTTCTTGTTTGTTTGTTTAAGCTTTCAACAATATGTTTATAAACACCTCATTTTTTTCCCACCCATACCTGAGATCCTCAATCCCAATGACAAGAAATCAAATTGCTAACAAAATGATCAACATTGCGTGTAAAGCCCAATGACTTAATATAGGCCAAAATATTACCAAAAAACCAAGCTTAAGCCTAAAATCCATTTTCAACCTCACCATTCATTTTTAAGCTCAATTTCCAAGAGACTTACAAAAGATGCGTACGCAGGGTTTTAGACGCGTACGCACTACGAATGGAATTTGTTACGCATCTTTTTGGACAAAAGCCTAAAATCACTCATTTTCCTTTTTGATAGGATTTTTAGTCAATCAATCTGTCCAACTGGCTAACTTAAATGTCCCACCAAACCCTAGCCTCCCTTGAGATTATAATTAATACCTCCACTTTCCACCATCCAAAGGATCCCAATTTTCACCTATAGTGGAAACTCTGGCAAAATCACTCCAAAATACTTACAGAGTTTCTAATAGTGTTAGAATAGTTTTTATGAGAGCTTGATTGAGTTTTCTAACCTTTGATTGTTGGAAAAATAATATTTTTCTCATGGTTTCTCAATTACACTAGCCATTTTGATGATCCTATCACCAATATTTCATTAGTCTTAGGTTTCTTTAACAAATATTCAAAACTCATCATTTATTCAAGTTGTTGATTCACACATAAAGTTGCAATAGCCGATTCCAACGAGGGATAAGTCATCTACATCCCTATAATGGGTCTACATGTAACTTCATTTTTGTTTTCTAAAGATAACATGCATTTGAGAATCTGGTTGAAGTCCAAATGTGTACGCTAACATAATGGTGTGTATGCATTCATTATGCTACATATGCATTTTTGGGAAAACCCAAATTCCATTTTTTACTTAATTTTCTTTGTTTACTTATTTTATTGTAATAACATTATATAGTTTTTATTCCTTTCTCATGTAATTGTTTGATATTTGTACATATATATCTCTCTTTTTTTTTATAATTGATATATCTAAAATACCAAAAACATTTAGAATTGTGTAGTTAGTCTTCTTTCATTTTTTAATAAAATTCTCATTAAAATTTAGGGTTCTTCACATGGTCATAAAATCTTAAATGTTAATCAAGGAATGTAATCATACATTAATCAAAGATATTTTCTAAAAGATAATGGTCTTAAATGCATTAAAGACTAAAATATTTCTCATAAAAGATGATAGTCAATTCAATTAGAATTAAATTCCATATTTGCATCTAATTCTTTTTTAATAAGGAAAGTGTTCATGCCCACTTTTGACAAAAGGTCCCAATGGCAGAAGAAGCCTAACAATATGAAGAAGATGGGGAGAGAAAATAGTAAAGTAAAGACCAACAAGCCAGAATTGCACGAATAATGGTCAATAGGCCCACAAAAATAATAAGTGGCCAGGAAGAAGCAAATAGGCCGAAGAAGCCCGATAAATGAAGTAGTAAACCCATGAGAATAATAAGAGATGGAGAAGAAGTAAAATGGGCTAGGGAACCCCAAAGGATGTGGTAAGGATGTGGTAATTAGGTCGGGGAACCCCAAAGGATTTAGCAAAGGCCCATGAGAGTGAAAGAGGTAAAGAAAAAGAAAATGGGCCAAGGAAGCCCAATGAATGGAATGGAATGGGCTAGCCCAGCAAGAGCGTTGGCTAGTAAAGCCCAAAAGAAGAAAGAATGTAAGAAATGGGCTGGCAAGAGCGTCAACCCGTAACCCCAGAGGTAATAACGAAGTAAAAAGATAAGTGATATTAAAGCAGGAACAGTGCAGTGGCATGGCAGGATCGTAAGCCAGTCCACGAAAATGGAAAAGAAACAAACATGGGCTAGGTAGGGGGGAGAGGGCCTGCACTCAAGCAATGCCCAGTCCAAAAAGGAGATGGAATGTAGAGAACAGAAGCCCATGTATCTTTCATGCCACAAGAGTTAAGCAAATTCCAAAATGTACGGCAGAATCAGATAAATGTGGAGGCAATGGCAAATGCGTGAAGGCCAGAAAAGTAATGGATTCAAACAGAAGTAGAGCATGCACACAAGGCTCAGACACCACCTACCTGTACCTAGCCAATACAGGGGAGGTAGGCCACAGGTCAGAGGATGAGAGAGTACGATCTGGCGATAGGGAGAAGGGGGAGTCTATTTTCAGGTTCTCGCTCAAACTCATTTGGGGAGAAATGCCTTGCCGGGATGACATCTCACCCAAAAGAAGTAAACATGAGCTAGAATCACTAGATGCATTCTGCAAAGGTAGGTAAGGGAGATGTTTAACCCTTATCCAGATGAGAGTATTGAAAACAAAGAGAGGTGAGAGACAAAACAAAAACCTTTTTGTCTAGGAATGAGGCGTGGTGCAGCCAACACAGTATAATGGTAGTGGCTGGGCAGTCAGCAAACTAGTGGGCAATCTTGGAAGGATGCCCACAATAAGCCAAAAGCGATTGAAGGGTAAAAATGGTAAATCCTATAACTACAAGCAATATAAAAGGCCATAGGTGTGAACAGTGAAAAAAGAAAGGAAAGAAGGGAGAAAAAAAAAACAACAACAAGAAACAGAGGAAGAAAGAAAGAAAAGAAAGCAAAGTAAACAAAGAAAAAAAGAATTAAAGGAAAGATACAGAAATCTCAAAGAAGGAAAGAAATATGAGGGATAGGAATAGAGGCATGCATCAATAGGCTACCCACTTCTCTCCCTCTCAATAGACCCACTCTCTCATAAGCTAAGATTTCAAGTTTAAGCCATCTAAGTCCTTTTTCCAAAGTGTGTAATCTCTAAAGCAGGAGTTCCCTCTAAGGTTACCCACATTGGAGATTGGCTCCCCTTTTGGGCTTGTGTCTGCTAAAAAGTTAAAATCACTTCTTTAGCAGACAAATCCTCTTGTTTTGGTTGATAAATAACTAACTCGTTATCTTACTGCTGAAATGTTTGCTGTAATCTTATTATTCGTGATTGTATTGCTCTATTCTCTCTTGTTGTGTTATTCATGTATTATTGTTATTAGTAGAAATGTTTTAGTTATCTTGCCACATCATGCTTCTTACTGTAATATCTGTAACAATCGTTCCTGCCATGAGCACGCGGTACATTCAAATTCCCACTAACAGTACCGACTTCTTTATTGAGGTACTGCAATCGTTGCAGCATTCCCAGCAACAACTAATGGAGGAGATTCGCCAACTAAAGGCGGACAAGACTAAAGAGAAGGGAAGCCAACATGACCTAAAGCATGTGGCAGACAAGGAAGAAACCCCCGTGGGTGGTGGCCCGTAGAACGCAGAACAGCATTTAATTACCATGGCTGAGGTTGCAATATGACAGGCTAAGAATTTATTGACCCCTTATGATAAATTAATCAATTAATTTAGCCAAGTGAATTAATTAAGTTAATTAACATGCAAAAAGCGTGGTAGCACAAACAAATCACCAAATCACTAAATGTGCAGCAGAAAATAAATTGACACGGTGATTTGTTTACGAATAGGGAAAACCTACACGGCAAAAACCCCACCTGGTGATTTTAAGATTACCACTCCCGAGAATTCACTATTATCACAACAAGCGGTTACAAGTAAAGGAATTCCAATACTTTATACCAACCTACAGTTGAACCCTTACCCCAATACCCAATTGGACTTGTTCTATAGTAACAATCTCTCCCTTTATTGCACGGCTCCCAGTACGTGACTAACCGATTGCTCGAATTCCAGGTACGCGACTTGATTCACCAACTAGAGAAGAACGTTGGCTGCAAAGTTCTTCAGTTCATCCAGACGATGAAGATCATGAAGTTGCTTGGTCACAAATCCCTATAATGTACAAACATAGCAGCTTCTTCACAAGAAAGATGAACTAGGGCAAACTCTGTCTCCAATCACAATTTGCATAAACAATTTTTTTTCCACACAAGCGAGCAACCTTTGACAACCCTTAAAACAATCCTTATATATGTTTAAGGTTGTGAGAAAAGAAAGCCCAAACATACATTCACAGCTTGGATGAAAATCAGAATAGAAAATCTAAACTTCATAAACCTCGACAGATACCCTATTTGTCGAGCTGCTGTCGAGCCACGAGATTCAGACAGTTCTAAGTCTCGATAGATGCTAGCTGTCGAGCTGGTTGTCAAGATTTACTGAACAACACTTTTCACACTTGATTCCTGGACAGACTTGCATGGCTTTAACACTTGGACTTGAAACAATATTTCTTGAAGTATTAACCACATCCTAAATCTATCCAATTACAAGTAAAGTGCGTTTTGTCAAAGGATTAGTCAATTACAAAAAATAGTGACATATGTTCCTAACATTGAATCACATATGTCCTAACACAGTACTTTTAGAGCAAGAAAAGGCCAAGGCGACCAAGGAGAGATTCTACATACAAAGGCCTCCTTATCCGCTAAGGATACTTAGCAAGCCAAACCCCGAGAGATATGAACCGCGAACTTTCATACAATACGATGGCAGAAGGGAAAGTGTTTTTGAGCACGTGAGTAAGTTTATTGACACCCTAGGTCCTTATGCAGCAGACGAGGATTTGTGTCTTCAGGAGTTTTCTAAATCCCTATGTGACCGAGCGTACACCTGGTACACTGGCTTGAATCCAGGATATCCCGACGTGGGATGATATGGTAAACGTGTTCTGCACCAAGTATTTTCACGAAGAAGAAATAGTAACGCTTGCAACTTTACAAGTAACTAAGCAAAAGAATGGTGAAAACCTGATGTAGTACATCAAGAGGTTCAAGGACATAGCTCTCAATTGCTATTATCACTGTGAAGAGAAGATGTTGGTGGAAATGTGCATGGGAAACATAATCATGGAGTACAGAGCTATCCTGAAAAACTTGGAAATTTCACAGTTCGAGCAGCTGCTGCAAAAAGCCAAAAAGACCGCTCAATCAGTCAGGCCGAGTTCTAACAAGCCCAAGGAGTGGAGATCCATACCACAAGCCATGGTAATATCCACCGATGAGAAAAAGAGGAAGTCAGATGGAAGGGAGTACGAGAACCCCCCGCCATTACCATGTACATCAAAGGAGCTAGATGTGCTTCTGGACAAATGGATCATAGATGGGGTTTTCAAACCCAATCAGGTTTCCAAAGAACCCACTAAGGAAGAATAGAAGGACCCACGTTTTTGTCATTTGCATAATTATGTGCAGCATCCTACTGAAAAATGTTGGGCACTCCGCAGACTAGTGCTCCATAGAATCAAAGAGGGAACTCTTGAGTTGTCCTAGCCAGAAGTGTAGAGAAACCCACTCACAAACCACAAGGGAAAGGGAGTAGCAGTAGTCATTATTTGTGCGAATTTAGGAGAGGATGAAGAAGAAAGGCTGGCTTTGCCTGCTGTAGCCATTACCACCTTGCAAAAAAGTTCTAGGTTCAAAAACTTGTTTGATTAGCTGGAACTCATAACCAACGAGTGAAGAATTGCCACAAAATCTCTGTTAAGCATTGCCTCAAGAGCAGGAGTAGAATGTCTCGTGGCAAAAACCAGAGTTGACAAAGCATTTCTACAAGACACCAAAGAGATTACTTTCAGTGATGAAGACATGGAAGTAGGATACTCAAACCATAGGAGGCCCCTCTACTTAGCAGCCTCCATAAACCAAATCCCCATTAAGAGAGCCCAGGTTGATACAAGTGCTTCGGTGAATCTCATATCGCTTAGCACACTGCAAGCAGCAAAAATTTCAGAAAGCAAGATTAAGGGATGTCCAATGGAAGTAATGGGGTTAGGAGGAAGAGGTGAGTATATTGTAGGCCAAATAAAATTATGGCTAAAGGTGGGACCAATAGCCTCCTTGGCTCATTTCTAAGTGGTGAAAACAGAAGTTTCATATCATATATTACTAGGGAGACCATGGTTGCATAAGCACCATCTAGTTCCATCTACCTATCACTAATGTGTGAAGGGAAGATTGAATGGCAGGATGATAGGGAGAGCAACAAACCCGTCACCATTTAAGCAAGCAAAAGCCTACTTAGTAGAAACCATGTTCTACGACGAATGGGCACTATCTAGTGAAAGCTCGATGTCCAAACCACAAGGCACCTTTATCCCCAAATGGGAGGACATCCAAGATGACCCAGAGCCTGACTTGAGGGGGTGATGATGCGGAAGAAGAAAAGGAAAAAAGCACCCACTTCGAAGTTAAGTGGTAATGTGTCAAAATCTGAACACCTAACGACCAGATAGTTTACAAGTTATGAAGGTGTATAGGACCCACCTGCAATATGTGATGGGGTCCCGAACAACGGTCACAATATAAAAGTTTAGTGTGCTATGTGGCCCAGGAAAGTTTAGAGGAAGAAAGCGACATAAAAAGTGAAAGAGATGTTGTAGCAGAAAAAACGCGCAAGTGAAGGTAGAAGAAAAGGTAGAAGAGATTGACTTGGGCATGTGCCCACAAAAGCCAACACCACAAAAGCAGATATCATGATGAACCTCTCCATGGTGCAAGCTCCAGTTCGCAAGAAACCATTGCTACTTTATTTGGCCTCAAGCCTGTCTGCCATATGAGCTTTGATAGCCCAGGAAGACAGAGGCGGTGTTCAGTAGCCAATCTATTACATAAGTTGCGCCCTAAGGGATGTGGAGACCCGTTACCCCGAAGCGGAAAAGGCATGCCTAGTAATAGCCTATGTGTCGCAAAGACTACGCCATTATTTCTTGGCCTACTAGATACACTTGATGACTAAATCCTACGCAATTAAAGCTCTTCTTCGACACCCTATTTCTTGGCCTACGAGAATATCTCATTGTTTGTTACAATTTTGCAATATGACTTGAAGGCAAGAACACCCAAGGCGGTGAAAAGTCAAACCATAGCGGACTTATTGGCTCAAGTTTCAGGAGAAGAGGAATTCCCACTAGATGATAAGGTACCAAAAGAGGTGGCAATAATAGAAGTGACCAAAGAACAATTGGTCATGAAGTTTGATGGCTCTTATACAGCAAACTCAGGAAGCGCAGGAATGGTCCTCTATCATAAAGGTGAAGAGACCGTGGTACTCTCATTCAAGCTAGAGTTTCCATATTCAAACAATGCCATAGAATACGAGGCTTACCTCATGGGGTTGGCAACAGCCCTCGAGATAGGAATCAAACATTTGAAGGTGATAGGTGACTCCAATCTGATGGTCTGCCAAGCTAAGGGGAGTTTCTCCTTAAAGGAACTAAGTCTGACCCTGTACAAAACACTAGCCCAGAGAATGGAAGAAAAGTTTTCGACATTTGAAATAGAGCATGCTCAAAGGAGCGAGAATCTGTACACAAACGTGCTGGCCGTGTTGGGCTCACAAATAGCCTTCGAAGGAAGTAGTACCAAAGTTGAAATCAACAAGCGAAGAGAGTCCATCATTGAAATACTTTAAGAAAGGTTTCAAGAGAAGCAAGAATGTGAAGAGGATTGGAGGTTTCCCATTAAGGAAACCCTATTAAAGGAGGGAGACGTGGCAGAATTAAACATATTAAAGGACTATGTCCTAATGAAAGGGGAACTGTATCGCAGAATGCCAGGAGGAATTTTGTCAAGGTGTGTAGGGCATGAAGAGACTAAAAGAAAACTGAGGGAAGTGTATGGCAGAACTTATAGGTTCTATGGTGAGATCAACCTATACCACAGGCTCTAGAGAGCGAGTTTTTATTAGCCAAACATGGGTAAGGACGCAAATCTAGTCTAAACCCAATGTGAGGCCTGCCACTTGGCCATAAACAGGAAAGAAAGTTATACTATGTTTGCCAATGAGATTGGAGAAGCCCATTCATACAGTATCTGACAGAAGGTCTCTTGCCACAAAAGCATAGTGAAAGGTATAAACTTGGGAAACTAGCAACATACTACTTCTAACATGAGGGGATTCTTTTGAAGAAGGGATACGATAGGGACCCACTATGATGTTTTGGTCTAGAAGAGGCCGGAGAGATGTTAAAAGAGGTACACATAAGAGAATGTGGTGAACACCAAGGGAAAAAGAAGCTATATTGGTGCATTACTGGCCCACTATGAAAAGGGATACAGCAGAATTTATGAAAAAATGTGACAGTTGCCAAGTGCAAGCCAATTTAATCTACACCCACCCACAAAGCTTACATAGCATGGTCACTTCATGGCCTTTTCACACTTGGGGGCTCGATTTGGTAGGTTCAGTTAATCCACCTTCTTATGGATACATATGGTTCCTTGTGGCTACGAAATATTTCACTAAATGGGCAGAGACCATACCACTCCGCAAAGCCACTAGAGGAGTTGTGGCGAACTCATTAAGGAAAATATAATTATCTGATTTGGGGTGCCTCACAGAATCATAAGTGACAATGGTACTCCATTTGTCAATAGAGAGGTAAGGAAGATGTTGGACTTTTATCAAGTGAAGCACCATCGGTCATCGCCTTATTATCCTCAAGGGAATGGGTAACGCATCTGCCAGCTGGAACAAAACCCTCATCAAGATTATCAGCAAGATGAGCTAGGAGTACACTGGAGGATGGGTAACGCATCTGCCAGCTGCCCTTTGGGCTTACCAAAGCTCGCCCAAATCTGCCACAGGATTTTCTTCCTTCTCCTTAGTCTATGGGATGGAAGTGATGAGCCCAGCAGAAGAAATGATACCTTCTTTAAGGGTTATGCAGGCACTAAAGAAAGAAAAACAGAAAGAAGTTTTTACGGCGGAAAGGTGCGAGGACCTAGAAGGATTGGACGAAAAAAGGGAGGAAGCCCAAAAGCGTAGCTACAGATACATGCAGAGGATGACCGAAATTTATGGCAGGACAATTAAAGAAAGAGTGTTTGCAGAAGGACAACTCGTGTTAAAGATAGCAGACCATGTCAGGCTAGGTATGGCAGAACCATCTAAATTCTCACCAAAATAGGTAGGGCCCTTCGTGGTAAAGGAAGCATATGCAGGTGGGTATCATCGTTTGGCCCAGATGGATGGGAAAGATTTAATGGACCCCATCACTAGCAAATGGCTAAAGCATTATTATGCCTAGGAAACATTATGTAGCTATTCCTTTCCTTCATGTCTTTTTTTTCTCTAAGTGACCACCCTTGCAAGGGATAATGTCACAAGAAAGCATTGTAGTATGTTTTCATTTGTAGTTCATGATTAAGAGCAAAACAAATAGTAATGAAGATCATGAAGTATTAGTAAAATATACTGTATCATAAAACATAGTAGTAGCTGTAACAAACATAGCATAATAGATTACAAACCCAAAATATATAAGTCATACTAGACTTATCAAATAAATGCTAGAAAAATAAAGTGCCTGAGTAGAGATAAAGGGGAGAGAAGTAAACATGGGGGAAGGAAATAAAGCTACATAACAGGTAATAGTCTAATCAAAGGCTTGAAATAAGGGTCTAATCCCCAAAGCGACTAGAGCTAGTAACACCAGAAAGAAGACACTCGCGATATGCCTCTAAGTCTGCCACCTCCTTCTTCAAACTCTCAATGCGAGCATCCATAGCATCCACGGCGGGCTGAACCTTCTTCGTGAAGAAGGCTCGACCAATCTCTCGCAGGTGATCCAATAACTCCACAGCAAATCCAACCCTAATAAATTCCTGAACCGTGGCCCTCCATTACAAAATCCTCCCAGCAAACACAATGTCGATGAAGTTATGCTCAATTTCATTGATCACACTCCCGAATAACTTGAGGAAGTGCTCCCTTGCAGAATAACCAAAGAGGAATCTCTGCATGAAATCTCTGCTTGTTGCTATAAACAGCCTTCAAGTGGGTGATACACTCCTCAGGAACCCGAAAGCCATGAAAGTCAGCATAAGGAGCTCCAGCACCCTAGAAGTCCGCAGGATCAAGGTCATTGGTCTCAACCTAGTCAAACCGGGTGAAGAAGGCAGCGGCCTCCCTTACTTGGTCAGAAACAGTGGAAAAACTATTGCCAACCTATAACCGAAAGGTCAGAGCCACCTCGACAAGAGTCAGACCTGAAAAGAAATATGATGTATAGCATGAGTTTGCAAGGAATAGACAAAGTAAAGGAATGAATATAATGATGAAGGCTTTAATTGAAGAAAGCACAAAAAAATTACCATGACCCATGGAAGTAAGGGCTATAGGTGCAACAGAAATAGGGGCTGTGGGCATCGCGAGGCCTACTGCTGTCCTAGGCTCCTCGGGTATGTCTGTGGCTATAAAGGTGATATGCAAAGTGATTAGAGGAATATACCAGGAAATGGCAGGAGAGAGAGAAAAAGAATATTTTCTAAGGATGAAAGACACATACTCATAGCCTCGACTTCCTGCACACCAGCATCGCTATCCTTGTTGGAATCAAAAACCCTTGTCTTCATGACGAGTTCATCCTTGGAGTCCTCAAAGACCTCCTCCGACCCCTCATCAAAAGACAAATCTGCATCAGGCCCTCAGGTTGCAAAGCTAGGGATGGGATAGAGTGACTACCAAGGAAGAATCATCCTTCACAGCCTAAGGAAGGGCAACGAAGGGATCGCTGGCAGAAATGATTGGAGGAGTAACAAGAGAGGCACTCCGAGTCTGAGATGCACCTTTAGGAGTGAATTTTTTTTTAGGAGTACAGATCTTAGCAGAAATAGGAACAAGCTCACCATTAACAACCCTCTCGGCCCGAGTACTCTCCTCGACAGGAATGGGCTCAGATAGAGGAACTAGGACCTCGGTAAGAGCTCCCTGTGTAGCAGCAGTAGAAGCAGAGGCCATGGCCTCAGCCACGACATCTACCCCCATCAAAGAAGCCCTTCACGAGAATGCCCATAGCAGTAGGAGCTTCCTCACTCGTGCGGTGATAAACAGAAAGAGACTCGGGATCAACCTTTAAAAAAAAAGGAAAGAAGAAAGAAGGTAGGTGTTAAGGCAAAGGAAGGGATAAATAAACATGCAAGAGAGAGAAAGCACATGACAACATGTGGCAATGAAGATGTATGCAAAGAAAAGGGATGTACCTCAAACTTGGGCTCATTAAGCAATATGGGGTGAATGGCCGAAGTGTCTTCCTTATGCTTAGACTACCAAGGAAGAAAAAAAAAAAAAAAAAAGAGGAATAAGTATACATATGGAGTTAGCTGCGGGAAAGCACCATAAATAATCAAAATAAATGAAGGGTGAAATTTAGAGATAACATACTCTCCTCTCGATAGTGACAAATGGGGCTGGTGGAGATGTCTTCCTTTTACTGCCACGGGTCCTGCTAGAAAGAGGAGCATCTAACGTACTCTCCTCTCGGCAGTGACAGATGGGGCTGGTGGAGATGTCTTCCTTTTACTGCCAAGGGTCCTGCTAGAAGGAGGAGCATCCACGGATGGCCTTGGAGCGGAGGGCTTAGTCTTACTTATAGTAGAATGCCTGCTGGAACGAGTACGATCAGGAGTATAAGAGCTCTCAAGGACAATGTTGCCGATGGGAGGAAGGCCACCCCCATACAGAACAAGTTCAGAACACGTCTCAGAGGAATCATCCCCTCTCTTGGTAGACTTGGGCTTGGCAATCCGAGACACCGAGCCCTTCTTCACAGGCACAAGAAGGTTCACCACCTTCACCTTCTTCTCCCAAAACATAGAATACTCACTAGCATACAAATACAACCCCTTCTCCTTCTTGCCACTCAAATATGGCAAACTTGCTTTGCTTCCTAGTGTATGCCACCACGGACTTGGCAGGGAGTAACAACCATGGGTTGGCAAAATTAATGGCATGAAGACCCTCAGGAGGAATAAGGGAAAATCCACGGCCACCTAGCAACTTTTGGCCAAAAGAAGTTATCACGACTTGCTAATACCCATGCATCGTGGCAGTACAAAGGCCCTCTCTCTATGAGCTCGGAATGGTGATTGTTGTGAAGTGTTTACTCCAAAACTCAAAAGCACTGATGTGCAGAAAAGGTCGGACAAAAGTAGTAGACTCCAAGATGGTAGTAAAATCATCAGGTATGTCCTAATCCAACTCAAACTGCCTCCTCACCTTGTTAGTAGAATAATGAACAAAACGAATGCCCTCGTCAGCCAGATAAGGCAACCACGTAGCATTGGTGGCTACCAAGTACGTGATCCCCTTCTCATCAAAGGCAGTCAACAAGGTGGTGGTCCCAACAATGTCTATAAAGGGACCCATGATCGAATCAGCACATGTGAAACCACTACCTAAACCTCTGTAAGCCCTCCAAGAAAAACCAACTCCCTTACTAAAGAATTCAACGACAAGATGCCCAAACGGCTTCAACCCAACCCAGCAATAAGCCAACAGAAAATCAGAAATGAAACGACCACAGAAATTAGTAATCACCTTCAGACAAGACCAGTACTTCTCTTTGGCAAAACGAATAGACTTACACTTTGCAAAGTGCCTGGCATAACACTTCCACAACAAGTGCTGCAATATGGTATTGTGAGCAGAAGCAGTTACTATGTGGCAGGAACTTGCCTGCCTCTCATCACCTTGCAGAATATCCAACTGCATATACAAATGACCCAGAAACATTAGGGCCAATGGCAAACTCACCCTAGCAGAAATCTTTATGTCAAATCAAAAGTTAAGAGGTTTCACGATGTAATGTGGATGAGAGCCAAAGATAAACTTACAAAGCCAAAATGCGACGAAGGCCACACGGCAAACAGCGTCGGAAGCCTTGGAGAAAGCCCCAACCTAATGGGACAACTTCGCGTTCCCACTCATCCCTTTCCTTAACACGGCCTCCACAGCCTCCTTCTTAGCGAAAAGCTCGATATCGCTCAGGTCCATATCACCGAGAATAGGCAACAACAATTGGTTTGCCACATCCTCTAAAGTCATGGTGATCTCACCACGAGAAAGAAAGAAGGTAGGGTTGGCACTGCACAATCGGCGGACCAAATGGCGAAGATTAAACAAGTCTCGATAGTTGGACAAGCACCGAGATGAAACGATGGCCTTTAACACACCGGCCCTCTATAACGCTGCCATGAAAGCCGCATCGGACAACTCCTTGTCTACCCCACTCCTTCCAACCTAAAGAAGTGCCCAACCCAAACTCGAAGAGAATGGGCACGGGAAGTAATGTCCCTTGACGTATACGAAGATCAGGAATTATGGAAGCCAAAGGGGCCCAAGAAACCTCCGTGTCACGGCGGCAAATAGAAAGCCACACACGGGCCGGCATTGGAGGCAAGTAGTCACCGAGCACCACAGGGAAGTGCATGTGAGTATCATATCATGGGTTGATGAAAGGAGGACACTCACTATTTGGGTCGCGACCCCCTTCCTCCTCCTCAGAGCGATTCGATTCGAAGCGGGGAGTCTCTTTACCCACAGTATTGACAGGAGGATCGTCGGCGGTGACCTCTTTCCCTTTGTAGCAGGAAGAACCTTCATCTTTTGCCGACGACATGATGGGTTGTTTGAATGGAGAAGATAGGTAGTGAAGTTTTGGAAAAGATAACACGGTGAAGAGAAAGAAAGAAGAAAAGAGTTCTAGGAGAATGATGGGAAAGGGAAAAGTCCAAGGGCTAAAGACAATGAAATTGACGTGAAAGGAGGAAACAGGTCAACCGTCAAAAGAGGCATCGTATTAATGAAGTAGAAGTTGTGTTTCAGAATAACTGCTAAACTAGGGAATTCAAAGAGACAAACCTGTTCATGGCAAGAAAGGAAATAAGGCGGGGCACACTGTTCAAAAAACCCACGAAATAAAAATAAAATAAAATAAAAAGAGAAAAAAAAAATCTTTTTAGGTTCGTATGCTCAAGGCCCTGAATGTTGATGCCTACTTTTGACAAAAAGGCCCAATGGTAGAAAAAGCCCAACAATATGAAAAAGATAGGGAGAGAAAATAGTAAAGTAAAGACCAGCAAGCCAAAATGGCAGGAATAATAGTCAACTGGCCCACAAAAATTATAAGTGACCAGGAAGAAGCAAATGGGCCAAGAAAGCCCGAGGAATGAAGTAGTAAACCCATAAGAATAATAAGAGATGGAGAAGAAGTAAAATGGGCCAGGGAAACCAAAGAAATGAATTAGTAAATTCATAGGGTTGGCATAAAGGCCAATAAGCCAGAAAGATAAAAAAAGGTAAGGATGTAGTAATTAGGCCAGAAAGCCCAAAGGATTTAGCAAAAGCACATGGGAGTGAAAGAGGTAAAGAAGAAGAAAATGGGCAGAGGAAACCCGGGGAATGAAACAGGCCAAGGAAGCCCAAGAAATGGGATGGGCTGGCCCAGCTGGAGCGTTGGTTAGTAAAGCCCAAAAGAAGAAAGAATGTAAGAAATGGGCTAGTATGAGCCTCATCCTGTAAGCCCAGAGGTAATAACGAAGTAAAAATATGAGTGATATCATAGCAGGAACAATGCAGTGGCATGGCAAGATCATCAACCAGCCCACGAACATGGAAAAGAAAAGGACATGGGCTAGGTAGGGGGGAGAGGGCCTGCACTCAAGCAATGCCCAGTCCAAAAAGAAGATGGAATGTAGAGAACGAAAGCCCAAAAGCCCATGTATCTTTCACGCCGCGAGAGTTAAGCAGATACTAGAATGTACAGTAGAATCAGACAAACGCAATGGTAATGGCAAATGCGTGAAGGCCAGAAAAGTAATGGAGTTAAACGAAAGTGGAGTATGCACACAGGGCTCAGGCTCTACCTACTTGTACCCAGCCAATATAGGGGAGGTGGGTCATGGGCCAGAGGTATGAGAGGGTGTGGTCTAGCGGTGGGAAGAAAGGAGCTCAAACTCTTTTGGGGACAATTTTCCTACTGGGATGACATCTCACCTAAAAGAAGTAAACATGAGCTGGAACCACTAGATGCTTGCCATAAAGGTAGGTAAAGGAGAGGTTTAACCCTTATTCGAATGAGAGTATTGAAAACAAAGAGAGGTACGAGACAAAACAAAAACCTTTTTGTCTTGGAATGAGGCGTGGTGCAGCCAACACAGTGTAATGGTAGTGGCTAGGCAGTCGATAAACTAGTGGGCAATCTTGGAAGGATGCCCAATAAACCAAAAGCAGTTAAGGGGTAAAAATGGTAAACCCTGTCACAACATGCAATATAAAAGTCCATAGGCGTGAACAGTGAAAAAAAAAAGGGGGGAAGGAGGGAGAAAAATAACTAATTTGGAGATCGACTCCCTTTTTAGGTTTGTGTCTGCTGAAGAGCTAAACTCATTTCTTAAGCAGACAAATCCTCTTTTTTTGGTTGATAAATAACTAACTCGTTATCTTACTACTAAACTGTTTGCTGTAATCTTATTATTCGTGATTGTATTGCTCTATTCCCCCTTGCTATGTTATTCATGTATTATTATTATTATTAGAAAAAATGTTTTAGTTATCTTGCCGCATCGTGCTTCCAGCTGTAATATCTGTAAAAATCATTCTTGCCGTGAGCACGCAGTACATTCAAGGCTCTTGTCAAGGTGTGTCTATATAGGGACGGCCCAACTTGCGCACAAGCTAGCCTAAGGTGTGTTTCAATTAGGCTAGTCCCAACTCTCTTTCCTCAAAATCACAAGTCGTGTTGCAACAGGAGAAATCAAGCCCAAAACACAAAAAAGGCCAACCACAAAAAGTCTTAATGGTCTAATTGAAGATTAATATCTTTTCAAGATTGTCATAACATTTTCACAACAATTGAGGTGCTAGCCCCTCAAAGATCAAAATAAAATAATAAAATATTGGCCTAAGACCCACCACAGTTAAAAAGAAGAGTGTTATGAAAATATTGAGACATTATTTTGTCTATATAATTTCTCTATATTTTTCTTGTCATTATTTAGACTTTTATTTTTTTTTAAGGGGTCAAGGATTATGTTTGGGGAAGTCAAGATTTTTTTTTTAACCAAAATTCTTAAGATTCTCAAATCAGGGTGTATATAATTTTTTTTTATGAATATAATTTTTATTTTTGGCTAGTCACCCTAAAGTATACATAGAGCCACCATTATTGGTATAGCTAGTCACCCTAAAGTATATGTAGAGCCACCATTATTGGTATAGACCTATTTTCCATGGTGACCGAAAACTAACTTTATTCACATAGTCTATTAGGAATTAAATCACTTTAGTTTCATGTCTTTCATTGTTAAGTTATGTGGTGGGCCTTTTTTGAGATGCTGGGCAGGGCTGCCTCCTGCTGCACTGAGGCCCAAATATTTTGGGTAGGAGAGTTAGGACCAGTCCAATTGCAACTCACCTTGGTTCGGCTTATGTACAAACTATGCCCCTTCTTGCCGAAACTCTAATCACATGCCCGTGGCAGGCGTAGCTGTTACAACAAAGATACGACAGGCAATACATAATAAAGGTAATATGTTTGCTGTTAGACAAAAAAAAATAAAGGATCCTTAATTAAAATAAAAAATGTGATAACAAGAAACACGTCGTAAATGGAATGGCAGAAAGTAGAAGGAAAACAACAATAATTGAATCAAAGAAGGAAAAGATTAGTCTGCCATGTCAAATTGTATTACGGAATCAAGATCAAGGAGGGAACCACTCCCTCAATGTGAATAACCTCTCAGGAAGATCCTGCCATATAAATTATTCACTTTAAAGGAATGGGCCTGAATGGCTTGCACCCGAGAGAATCATTTATCCTTAACAGAGAGTAGGCTTTTAAAGGGAGAGAAGAGATTAGCCTATTAGTGCATGCCTGCATACTACTCTCTCTGTTTTTTCCTGATTCTTTTTTTTTCTTTTCTTACTTAATATTTGCTCGTACAGTGTTATAGTGATGGTGATGGTGATTCTTTTCTAGTGATTGCCAATGTTCCCCTTTTTGATATTACTGTGCATGGCAAGGACCCTTTATATACTGCTTACCATGACTGCTTTTTACCATTTTAGCCTTTAACTACTTTTGTCGGGATTTGGGTGTCCTTCTTGACCACCCACTGGTTTGTCAACTGCCCAGCAACCCTTACCTATGCTGGCTATGCCACTACCCATTACCAGACAAAGAAGGCTCTTTTGTTTGCTTGCTCACCATGACATTCTTATCCTCCACAGTATGGGTATTCTCTCTTGCTATCCCTCATGGCATGCACCTAGTGGTTCCAGCTCATCCTCTCTCTTTTGGGTGGTATGTCATCCCAGCAGGACATTTCCCCCAAAAGAGTTTGAGCGGGAACCCCATAATAGGCTTTCCCTTTCTCCCCATCACCAGACCATACCCTCTCTTACCTCTGACCCATAACCCACCACTCGTGTATTAGCTAGGTACAGGTTAGTAGTGCTTGGGCCTTACGCGTGCTCCACTTCTATGTACATTAAAAGCCTGTTTACTGCTCATGCATTTGCTATGGTCTGAAGGTACATCTATGCATTCTGCCGCTCATCCTTAACCTCTTATGGCGTGAACTATCTTCTGATTGTCCATCCTTTATTGACTTGCTCCTTTCAAGGGCTGCGCCTTGCCTGATTGTGGGTTTTCCCTTCCTGAGCCCATGCTTTATTCCTTCTGTAGTCTTGTTGCCATTTCTTCCATACCACTCTGCTATTCTTGTCGTAGGATTATTTAACTTGTGCTTGCTGGGCCTCTTTTGGGCCTGTTGTGTATTCTTTTCTCCATTGGTTATAATGTCTCAGTTTAGCCATTGGGCTTATGCTCATGCTACTTTTGGGTTTTCTTGATCCCTTACATTGTTTGTGGGCTCCTTTGACCCATTTCTTTCTCATTGGGCATCCTTGGCCCATTTGCTTTCCTTGCGCATTCTCAGCCCATTTTCTAATTCTGCATTCCCATGGGCTTTTACTAACTCTTTTAGGTCTCCTTGGCCCAATTACTTTATCCTTCATCCTTGGGGCTCATAGGCTTTCCATCAACCCCTTACTTTCTTACTTCATTACTTCAGGCCTGCTGTGGCCCATTCTCGCTTTTCTACATCACATAATGCCCATGGGTTCACTACTTCCTTCTCTAGGCTTTTTTAGGCCCATTCGCTTTCCTCAAGACCTATTTATTTACTTTATGGGCCTATGATCCATTATTCCTGCCATTCAGGCTTAATAGTTTTTTTTTTTTTTTTATCAATCTACTAACTCTTTTTTGCCCATATTGTTGGGCTTCTTCCTGCTGCTAGGCTTTTCAAAATGAGCATCAACAAGTTGCAATACAACAAAAAGTCCTCTTGATTGAGGCATTTCTAAAGTTTGAACCCTAGTCCATGAAGTCAGATTGCACTTCATACTAGTTTTTTGCCCCTATATTTTGGAAATATATATCAGGACATTCAAAAAAATATTAGATTTGCACCAATAAAAGAAAACAATATTAGATAAATGAAAAAAAAATTGAAATAGTAAGTTTAATCAAACTCAAAAACTTGACGATTGAATTCATCTATAGAGACTCACCATCAACACCTCTTTGTCCTGGCAACCTCCTAAGAGCATTAGCAATGGGGATTGTATAAAAGTTCTATTTTACCATCTAAAAACTTACGTTATATATTATACCAACTCACTTTACAATACACCCTACATCTCTATTTTTATATTTACATACAACCGATTAAAATAAAATAACTACACAATAAAAAAATATTAAATAAAAAAATATGTTCCTCTCTTTTCTCTTTCCTCTGCTACCAGCCAAAACTATCACTGTTCACTTAACAAACCACCACCATAGACCACCACTATTCACCAAGAAAACCACCATATTCAACCAGAAAATCCAAAAGCAACCCAACAAACCCATACCAAACACCACCACAGAACCACCGATCATCGCACCAAACCCACTGAACCACCACACTAGGTAGGCCAATCTCTGCCCTCCACCACAATGCCAGGCCAATCCACACCAAGCAAACCGATCTCCATCATCATACACTCACCAAACCCCACGGCCCACAACCAGGCACCTCTCTTTCTTTGTTCCACACCACCACTACAACTACCACCAGCATAAAACCCACAAACCAGCATCAACCGACCCACAAAACCCACAACCCATGTGACCCATAGCCCATAACCTCCATGCCACCACAACCACGCCATCTCCCAAAACCCAGTAGCAACCCACAAAATCTCAACCCACCATGAAATCAGCCACCAATTCAAGTTTCAAACTCATAACCACCCAAAATCAACCACAAAATCACACCCAAACCACCAGCCACCACCACCACCACCCCGAACAAAACCCAGCCACCACTGAAACCTAGCCACCAAAACAACCATCACCGAAACCCACATCAAACAGACTCAACAAGCACCAAAACCCACCACTAAACAGGCCCAGCAATCATCTAAACCCACCATCAAACAAACCAAGCAAGCACTAAAATGACCCACCACCAAAACTGGCCACCGATTCAACTTCACCACTCAAACCTACCACCGAAATGCCACCACTAAACCCAACAATCACTGATCGGAGAGAAAAAGGGAGAGACTAAGAAGGGGAAAAAATAATAGAGAAATAGAGAGAAAAGTGTGGGAAACAGAGAAAGGAGAAATATAGGGAGTAGAGGGAGAGGTGGAGAAGAGAAACGGAGAAGATAGGAGAGGGAGAGACCAAGAAGGGGGAAAAAGAATATGAGGGAAGAGGAAGAGGAAGAGGAAAAGTCAAAGGAGAGAGAGAAGTGAGAGTTAATAAAATAATAGAATTTAAGTATACAACCTGTGAACAATGAGGTTGCATATATGCAACTATACTGTAGCGGGTTGGGAAAAAAATTTGGGTTTACATATCCGTGGCATAATTTTAAGGGTCTAAGGGGTAAAATAGCAACTTGGGGGGGGGGAGGGGGGGGGGGTTTATACACCCCCCCCTCCCCCCAATGCTAGTGCTCTAAGGCTCATGTCAAGTACATGTCTTGCAAGATATCTGATCTATAATAATAATAATAATAATAAGTAAATAAAAAAACAATAATTCTCAGCCAATACATCGTTAAATGATTCGATTGATCATTGATCAAAATCCCCTACTTAGATGCATAGCCCAAAGCCCCAATACACCCATAAATCTTTTCCTCACCAATACATAGGTTAAGGGTTGCACCTAAAACAAAGAGTTTTTCTTTTCTTTTCTTTTTTTATGCTACAAAACACCCTCAAAGAGATACCTCTCTAACTCAATCTAACAAAACCAAAGCTACACAAAATACCAAGCTACAGCATCATACACAAACAAGAAGCAACCCTCTGTGAGAGATCACACCTATGGCCAAAAACCAAAAAATTATAAGTTTTAGCTATGTCCCACTTAAATGGGGTAGAGTCATGTTATTGCCTCTCAAGAGACAGTGGAGAGGATCCTGTTGTTGTTATTCTCCCTCATAAGTCAAGGCTTTTACTATGAATTCGTCACTTATTTAATTTAAAAAATAAGAAAACCAAATTGAAAGTACATCGTATTATTTATTAATTGAAAAAGATATACCTCTTTGATAATAACTAGAAAATTGCATGGCTTTGGTCCTAAATACAATCTAAAACAAAAGTACAACGCTTTGATTCCTAGTTACAATCTTGAAAGAGAAAATTACAAGGAGAAGCCTAATCTATTAACCTTGATCTAAGTTCAGAGGCTACGTTACAATATTAGGAAGGTGTTAGGCAACTAACCTGCCCAGTGAAACCAGTGACCAGTCTTTAGAATTTGATGGCCAATATCATATCATATCATTCAAACAATTTATATCATCCAAGAACAAATGATTCCAGAGTTTGAAACAAACATTGATAAGCATGGTGAATATGTGCATGATGTGTGACAAACCCTAATCTAAATGCATATGGAAATGTTATTTAGATTGACAAATCCTTATTCTAAAAGCATGTGAACATGTTATTGAAATTGATAACCCCTAATTCTAAGAGCATGTGAACATGTTATTGAAATTGAAAAACCTTAATTCATGGAAGGATATGAACATCCTAGATCAAACATGCTAACAAACAAGAACATGTGAAAACCTAGAAACTAAACAATATGAAAAACCTAGAAACTAAACATGCTTGAATCTAGAAAACTAGGGCATAAAAATAAAGAGGAGGTTTAGAAACTTTACCTACATGCACAGCACTATAAGCAAGGCAGCAACTTAAGAGGGAGAGAGAGAATTCTCATTTTGCTAGGAAACTCTGAGATTTTGGGGTGCATTGAACTAATGGTTAAGGGGAGTATTTATCTTAGGAGTGGGGGAATTAGGGTTAAGTCTCTAGGCAATGTGAGACTCTAAAAAATAGGGTTTTTTGAGTGAAGAAAGTAGGGTGCAAAGTCAACTTGAGTGGGGAGAAAATCGGATTGAAAAAGAAAGGGATTCTAGGGGATCTAGTCCAAGTGTCAATCGGCACTTGGTCCAGATGGTTCCGTCTGTTTCTATTTTAGTTGTGATTGATTCCTTTCAAATTTCAAATCTATTTTCTGACTTTCTTGATCCTCAAGCTCAGCAAATCTATTCCAAATATGTTCAATTAATTAATAAGATAATCATTTTTTAGCAATTTTGCAAGGAATCAATAGATGCTTTGTCTTTGGATTAAATCGGGTGCATGCAACCTTACTATAAACTCTATCCTCAGCCAATAGGATTATGACACATCATTTAATTTAAATTGGACTAAAATTATACCAATTAGAATTAAGAGTTCATAATCACGTGTGGTAAGGACTTAATTAATGCAAGTGTACACTACTGTTAAAACTTGTTTTCTTGATATCTTTTGATCCAGTGCTTTGATTAATGCTCATGAACTATCGTTTTGATTGTTATAATCTCAAGATTTATTTCATGCAAATTTTTTGGAGATCAAACAGCCAAAATTATAGTCTTGCCTTGGAGACGTGTGATGGTAATGATATGCAATGTAATGCATGTAAGGTTAAATGAGAGGCGCAAAATGGGGTGTCTACATCCTCCAATCCCAAGATAGAGTCGCACTGCCCAAACCAAATACAAATTGCTGCACCACCAAGTGAAGAGAGCTTTGGACAAACAAATTCAAAGCCCCTCCACTCATGTGAGGACCGTAGGCCAAAGCCACGAAAGTTTATGTGGTATTGTCTATTTATAAGACTTCAATATATATCCCTTAACGAACAAAGAATACAATTCTTTGTAGGTACAGAATACTTTTCTTGATAGACAAGGAATACCATCATTGCTGGACAAGTTATAGGCTAAACCAGATACTAGGATCTCGTATGGACTTGGATCGTGATCTTTACAAACCTATTTCTTTTCAAGTGGTCGCGATCAAGTAGCTATCTCAGCTCTCAACTTGACTTGAACTGTGATCTCTACAAGCTTGATTCTTTTCAACTGATTACGATCAAGTAGCTCTTCTGGCTTTCTTCTTGACTTAAATCGTGACAAGTAGCTCACAATCAATGGAGATTAACCTTCTTTTACTTGGAGAATGGCATGTATCATAAGATTGGGTTGCAACTTTCTCCCCTTCACAAGACTCTTGCATTATTACAGAGATAGCTTGAAGGCCTCCCCTTTTTCGTTAGTTTCCTATCATAAGGCATCACCTTGTGTGTCAAAATCCAAGAAAAACTTGGTGTTTCCAAAGTGAAATTCTGCCTCCGCGAATGGTTGCAAGTCTTTTTTAACCTTTTTTACTAGATTGCCATCGAAACACTTGAAACACTAGAAGGTAATCCCCTCAATTATCGTGGCAAAGTGAGATTCGACTTACCCTTTCTCCACGTGCTTAATCAGAGACAAAAACAAGGCCAATCGTATGGTTTAGAACCAAATAGAAGGTGCTCATCGGTAAAAGTCATTTTGCCGTGGCAGTTGGCACATTGAGTGAAGGCTTCTTCTGAGGCATAAATTTTATTCTCTCTCTTCTATTACCTTGATTTCTACAGGGCTCACTTTTTCCTCCCTTTTGATAAAATCATCTCGATCATCAACCTTGTGATAAGATATCATGTAAGTGGTTGTTACAAGGCTCTCTATGAGGTAAACCTCTAGGGAAGAACGCTTTGGATGTTTTCTACCAATGAATGCATTAGCAAAGGTTTAGGTTTTTCAGTTGTTTGGATAATGGATAAACAACCATTGTAGTGTTTTAATCTCATAATCATAGCTCAAGGCGAGGGACTCTAAAAAAGTTACTCTGAAAAGATCTCACAAGGTAAAACACTCTTAGAAGAGAAATTTAGGACTCTTTAGACTCAAAATTGGCTTGGCACTTAGATCTGATCCTGTATAAAAGTCTCTCACTCTTTAGGCTTAAAAGATGCAACACAATAAGTTGTTATACCGTTCAGGTAATTTTGGTTCGAGCAAGTGTTGACTGAATATCAAGCAATCCAAACATTTTGATTAAGTTTTGGTTAAGCAAAGGGTTTAGCAAACATTTTGTCTGATCTTCAAATGAGGGAGAATGATTTTGTTCAAGCGAGTCTTTTGAAGCTTGAATCTTTCAATTTGTTTCTTGACTATAGTTAATACAACCATACTTGATTACATTACAACTGGCAAAAATCAGCATTTGCCCTTTTCGCCCAAAAGATATAGCAAAATGCTCATATTTTGAAAATCGATTTTATAAAATCAAGTTTCAATGAAAAACTCAATTTGATGAAAATCAAATCAAGTAATGTAAGAAATTTTACACGAAACTCGATTTCCATGTTTTTTTTTTTAAGCTTGATTTCAAATAACTCGATTTTCTAAAAATTGAGTTTTTCATTGAAACTCAATTTTCTAAAAATCGAGTTTTTCATTGAAACTCGATTTTTAGAAAATAGTTTAAAACATAGGCATTTTGCTAGATAGTTTCAGAACGGGAGCATTTTGCTGAAAAGTTTTGGCAAAAGGGACAAATGCCTATTTTTAGCCCATTACAACCCCTTACAACAATTTGTTTTTGACATAAGAATTTAGTAAATCAATCTAAAACCCTAAAATGACGACGACAACCAAAAAGAAGAAGAAGAAGAAGAAGAAGAAAAAAAAAGAGAGAATTCATGAGAGTTTACGTAATTCCAACTCGTGGCAAGAGCCTAAAAGTCTGTATTTCTCATTCATTTTTTTTTTTTATGAACATTTCTAATTCACTTTTTCTTAATAGTACATTATAATGTAGGTTTCAGACCTCTAGTTAGCTCAACTGATAAAGTCTCTAATAGTTGAATAAAAGATCTGAAGTTCAATCTTCGCCTACACCAAAAACTGATTAGTCTCTTAGTTTGATGACAATGAATGCAATAATCAAAAGCAAACATCATAGGTTTGAAACTCTCTAAAAAAATAGTACATTATAATAGTATTCATTTTATAATTTTGTTTGACTTACACTTTTGTTTGTTTTGATATTAAAATTTTCTAGAAAATAAATTATTTTTCAAAAAAATATTTTCTAAGAATCTATCTCATTTCTATGTTTGGTAGTGACTTAAGATGGGTTAGAAAAATATTTCTTAACTTCTCTTATTTAACTTCGCATAAAGTAGAATTATTTTTCAAAAAAAAAAAAAACATTTACAAAAAACAATTCTATCTCATGCCAAGCTATGTAATGTGAAACCCGCTCATGTTTGGCATGTGACAGCGAAAAGAAAACCCAAAAAAAAAAAAGATAAAATATCATTTTTGTCCCTAAACTTTTATAAAAGTTTGTTTTTCGTCCTTAAAACTTTTAAAATTTTGTTTTTCATCCCTAAACTTTGCAAAACGTTATACTTTTCATCCTTCTATCAATATCCGTTAGTTTATGTCCTACGTGGCCTAATGGTGTGCTGACATGGCATATGATTTAAACCAAAGCATTTAATTTTAATAAGTATGGACACTTGGCATGCAATTATTAGCACATGCGGAGTAAATATTACAATGAGACAAAAATACCCCCTTACTCCCAATGATAGGCCAATAGAAACCAGATACATCCGAACTTCGCCGTAGCAGCAACGACTGCCTATCCAAACACTGCCGTCTTAGTCCTTTGACTTCCCACCCCTAACCCATACTCATTGATCTGCCTTACCTTGCCTCACTTCCCACATTGCTTATGGTAGGCAAAATTCTATTTTTTTTAGCAATTTCGTCAAGCACATAGTCAATAAATCAACCAAATAACCAATAGAAGTATAGAACAATAATTATTTTACAAACCCAAATCACAAAGTTCTACCCTAATACCATATCCACCACAATTGCGCAACTTCTTAAATAAATAAAAAGCAAAAGCCAAATACACACTGACACACACAGAGAACTAAAGGGATGCGTGAACTTGAAGGAGATTATGGCCATGGATTTCTCTGCTACTGCTTTAGTAACAATGGTGTCATAGAAGAAATTTTTTTTTTTTTTTTTTTTTTTTTTTAAGAATTGGGTTTAGAGCTATACTTGTTGCCTTGGGAATTGATGCGTGGGGTTCACCAGCAGATTGTGACAACCGACAAAAACCACCGATGGATCGATGATGTGGACTCGCCAGCAAGGGTGGTGTGGTTGATGGGAATTTAATGGGTTGGGTCGCCAATTGCCAATTGGGGGAGGGGATTTCATAGTTGGACTAGGGCGCTGGGGTTTCACGTTGGATATTTGATTTTTACCGTAAAGCTCCACTAAGATAGTGAGGGGTATTTTTGTCTCAATGAAATATGTAATCCACGTGTCAATAATTGCATGCCAAGCGTCCATACTTTTTAAAATTAAATGGTCTCGTTTAACTCATATGCCATGTCAGCACACAGCTAAGCCGCGTAAGACATAAACTAACAGATATTGACAAGATGAAAACATAACATTTTGTAAAGTTTAAAGGTGAAAAACAAACTTTTGAAAGTTCAAGGACGAAAAACGAACTTTTATAAAAATTTAGGGATGAAAATGATATTTTTCCCCAAAATAAAAGGGCAATGATTATAGTTCCCATAATTTACGGTTCCAATCAATCTTATGTTGTCAAAGACAACCAAATATCAGTGGAATAATCAGCCTGAAAAAGCGGCAGAAAAGACGAAAAAGCACGTAGTCCTAACCTGCTCCTCATACGACTTCAAAGACGAAAAATGAGCCAAATTTTGCCTTCCCTTCGCACTACTTCACTTCGCATCCAGACTAATTTGAAGCTTTCAACAACTCCCATTTGAAACCCTAAGGAATTACGTTAGGAAAGAGTCTCTGCACATACGCGCAATAGAGCTTTGAGCAAGCAGGCACAACAAGAACAACTGGCATTCGGCCATTCCCATATTCATGATGAAATAAAGTTCGAAGTAGTAATTAGTTAGACACTCTATACACAATGCCACGTCAGCTGAAATCGTGTTTTAAAAACACAAAATATGATTTCACAAATCGTGTGTAGTGTGTAGTGTGAAATAAGGAGTGCAGAACAAGATTTAGATATAAAATGGTGTTAACTTGTAAAATTCAGTGTGCCTAATAGACACAAATTAATTTGTCAAGTACTTAATTCCATTCTCATTGTCTCCTTCAGCAGGTCTTGCTTCAGCACTTTGGCGATTGCAGGCGAAACCTTTAACAATCGAGAAATGAAAGTCAAAGTCTGCCTTTAATTTTAAGCAGCTGGCTTCTATCCACTTCTCTGCTACACTGGTAGCTACACTGTCTTGGTTGTCCCTCTCATATTCTTCAATGGCAGGTCGTATCTCATTGTATAAGGAATCAAGCCCAGAGTTGGCATCATCCTTAATTTCCTGCATAGAGCCATATCTTTTTCAACATTAATTTCACAAAATAATTATGAATGACAAAGAGGAATGTAGAAAAAAATTTTAATTTCAATGTTAATTTAATAATAATTATAATTTCCCAATGGTATCCTAAATATACTTTGCATGGTAATTATAAAAACCCACACTAATGAGGAATGTCATGTAAAATTCTTTAAAATATTAAAATTTAACGCTCTGTTTGTTTTGAAGTAAAATATTTTCAAATGTAAAGTAATTTACATTGAATATGTTTTCAGTAAAACATTTTCATTGTAAAATATTTTACCATGTTTAAGCGTACAAGAAAATGTTGTGAAAATCATTTTCCTATGTTTGGTTCCTTGTAAAAATTTTGAATAAATTCCTTTAATTTGAAAGGACCTAAACTCAAAATTCTCACCAACCTAAACTGAAATTCTCAAATTCCTTTAATCAGAAACATAACCATGAATCAAAATCTGCAAGGAAAAAAAAAAAAACCAAATATGCAAAAAACCCCAGCAAATCCAACACCACGGTGAACCATCAACACCCCACAACACCACCAAACTACCACCTCCAACAACACCAAAATCAGTGCCGCTGTGAGCCACCGCCCAAAAAACCAAATATGGGGAAGCAAAAACAAAGAAACAACAACAACAAAAAACAAAAACAAAAATAAATAAATAAATAAACAAAAATATAAAAAAGGAATGAAATCATGAGAAGAGGAAGCTTTCAACTAGCGAGATCAGCGAGATTAAAGCAGCAGTGAGCAGCAGAGAAACCAGATTGTCAAAGATCGGCGGAGATCAAAGCAGCTGTGAGCAGTGGTGGTGAGTTTAGCGACGACTCCAGCTGATGACCAACATTTTCCCAGAGAGAGAGAGAGTAAAGGGAGAGGGTTTTGCGAGAATGGGGGGGAGGGGTGTTCCTCATTGTTTGTTTGGTAAAACATTTTACATTTTTGGCTTGAAATTTACTTGTGTTTTAGAGTTGACCAAAAATTTTTTAAAGTTGACTAATGTTTTACAACAAAACAAACACCGTAACATTTTACTTCGAAACGAGCAGAGCAAAAGGTACAGATTAAAGCATAATGCTAAAGAGCAAAAACTAGGGAAGAGAAGAAATAACAAGTGGAAACAGAGGTCCTTTTAGTTTTGTAACCTTTAGAAATCATGTTTTGTCAATGTAGCAAATCAACACATTTAAATGTCTAGCAATATTACACATTAGCATATTTCTCCCCACAAAATAAAATTGCTAATTGTCATAATTAGGTCAAGTTTTGTCTAGAATTAGGGAAAGCGTCCTTCCCCTTGTTGACAAATAATATTGAAGGCAGGCAGAAATGGAATGAAGCATGAATAACGCTGCTTTATTTTTTCCACATCAATATTCCAGGTACACGCTCAAAGTCTTGTCATCATAGGACCAGTAATTTCAATAGACTATAATTGATCACAATTAATATATGTTATGATTGCTCAGGTCAAAATACCAAAATCATTCCACTTCCAAGCCAAAAAGAAGTTTTGCAGAGAAGATTTCCTTTAATCTAGAAAACAACACTAAATTAGGACTGCTTAGGCACTAGTCCATCTGCCATCAACTTTTTCATTTAACTTTTTAGAATATTTGCTTGGATTCAACTTTTTAGAGCCTCAATTTTTCTAGGTACAACCATACTTACCAACTTTCAGCAAAAAGCAACAAGCAAAAGACCAAATAAGCCAGTGCTAAATAGACAGGCTCACATATTAAACTTTGGGGATGTCCAAATTACCCCACGTCCAGCACATGTGCATCCACATGCACAAGTTAGATGTTCTATATATGCCAGAATATGAGCAGATGACAACAGCATAACTGATATTTGGCTCAAGTTAATCTCAGTAAGCCTAATCGGGGAACTCATGAGCCTCAGTGATTACAAAACTGTAGTAAATAACCTATAGCATACCACTATGACCTATGTTTTTTTTTTTTTTTTTTTTTTTGATAGGTAAGTAGTATAATTTTATTGATCAGAGAAAATATAAACTTTGAGTTCACGATGATGAACACAAGGACAAAAAAAATCACATGGCAGTTCTAAGAGAAGGTAGAAACTCTAGAATGGATGAACATTCAGATGAGCCCCCAACACCTTGACCAATTAAAAAGAGTGTTATGAAACACAGATTTTAATTGATTCAAGGAGCTTCAGTAAACATCATGACTTATAGTTGGCCTCAAGCAAATTTCAGTAATGCAGTACGCCTAATCAGGAAACTTATGAGCCTTAAGGATTAGACTTAAAATTGTAGTTAAGAACCAAAGGCAAAAAAAAAAAAAATCCCCAGCTAAGCTTTGCATGAACCACTCTAAAAATAAACACGAAAAGCAGTTCATACCTCAGATCTTAGGATTTCCTCTTTTGCTTCTTTTGATACTAAAAGTAGGGCAACCAATTTTGCATCAACTTGCTTCTGCGACGAGTGTTTCAACCTTCCATTAGGGTACTGTTTTGATCTTTTGTTTGACAAGGACCCTGGTCCAATGTGATAGTTCCGGCATGCACTATTACTTCGTATACGAGATATCATTGCATTCTTTTGTGAAAAGGCCTGTTGAGTATCTTCTGAATACAGTTTCATTTCCTCACTTGCTTCAGTTTTTATTTCACTGACAACTACATCCTCCATGGGAACTGGATCAGGTGGCTGAACGCTGAGAGCAGTGGATTCAAATTGGTGCTCAGATCCCACACTAACATTCATTGTCATGGAGTATTTATTTTTCACATCAACATTATATTCAGAACTTGAGGAGTTCATGCTTTTAAGGAGCTTAGAGGAAGGTTCATCCTCGGCAGAATCGTAGAGAGGAATTTTCTCAACTGAATACCTGTAACCAAACAGGCATGTCAAATAAGAAGAAAGAATAAATAACAATGACTTAATGCATTAGAAACACAATGGAACAAATGTATAAGGCCACTGAATTCTTGAAGGTCAAATACTGATACTAAAGTCAAACCAACTTTGCGGGCCATCAAATCAACCTTTTTGAATTATAAAGGCCGCATGATCAGGATGCAGGGCAGATGTCTTAACAAAATTTTCATAATGCCATTGAGTACATCTAAATGGGAGATTTTGACCCGAAACAATTGCCAGGATCAAGTCGAGCAAACCAAGCACAAGGAAACACTTATGCCAGAAATTTACATATGACAATCCTTGTGTATCATACTAAGCTACAAGTTTTAGCTGAATTCTTGGGCTATGAATTCCCATTTTCAACCTAGTTATCAATTTTTTTTCAACTCTAACCAATTCATTCTTCGAACTGATGAAATGTTCCTTTCTTTCAACATTGTCTTAATCAGATTTTATGGTGGTGGCAATTATCAGTTATTATGTTGGCCATGGTTGAGAGGTGGAAAGTTAAGCTTGACAAAGAATTTTGGTTAAAATACTTTTTAAACCTTAGAATTTTGGATACAACTTTCAAAATGTTCAATTTTAACCTCAAAGTTTTTAATGTTTCATTTAAACCTCATAGTTTCAGATATAGTTTTATTTAAACCTGAGTTTTGGGTAATTTTCATTTAAATCTCAAAGTTTGAATGAATTTCATTTAAACCAGCTAGTCATATGTAACAATATTAATAGAAGAAAATAAAAATGTGATAGAAGGTCTAAATAAAACATTTTAAAAGTTTAAATTAAACATACTCAAAACTTTCAGGTTTAAAAATTATTTCTCTTTTTTTTTTTAATCAATTTGTCACCTTTTCTTTTTTGTTTCTAATACTTAATTTTTTATTAATATTAAAACAAAGACAAAAAAAATAAACATAAAAAATTGAGGTGATATGACAACTTCCATGTCAGCTTTAGCAAAATTGAGAAAAAAATAGGACGACCTGATAGCACCAAGTTTAACTTAGGGGCCTTACTGAAAACAGGGTAACATTTTAGGGACCAAAAAAGTAGTTAAGCCAAAAAACCAATTAAATAAATAAAAACAAAAGAAAGAAAAGAAACACATTCAAATAAAAACAGCCAGGTGGAGCAAGGCTCAATGACAACAATCCAGACTATACAAAGGATTTGACTTGCTATATATGGAAAAGTTAAAAATCATCACTTGTACATAATACATGATTCAGTACACCCACTACATGGGGACGAAGAAAAGTAGAGTGCATATAAATGCAACATGAGATCATGAATAATGCATTACCTATCATCATCATCTTCCCACAGATAAGTATCCTCCTGTTGAAGAAGTTTGACAACATGCAGAAAGAAACATATTAATTATCAGAACCACAGCAATATAAGAAAACCGACCCCACCACAAAAGCAAAAATGAATAATACATTGAGGGACTATACTGGACAACACTAAAATTAAACCACATATGACCATTGGGAAATGTATCCTACAAGGCAAGAATGCTATTTGAATCGAACAACACTGGACAATGTAAGAAGCGGGTAAATTCTATAATAATTTAAGTCTAAACAGGTGTGCAACTGCAGTGTCTCTATAGCATTTGTAAGCCACAACTTGATAATAATACTAAGGGTTGAAAATTGATTAACTCTAAAACACATTATTTATAGGCTTTTTCATTTCCTTTTTCTTCTTTTTTGGTATATTGATAAGATATATAAAAAGATAAATTCGATAACGGCATGATTTTACTAGTACATAACGCAAGATGCAAACAACTTAAGAGTTGTTACTTGTTACCATTGCATAGACCTAAGCATCTCCAATAAATAAGGCATTTTTTCACCCAAATTGAAGAGAAAATTTTACTTCTATTTTACCTACCAACGTTTTTAACACACCCTCCAACAATCTCTCTATCCTTTTCACTATTTTCTTAAAGTAATATTTTTTTGCTTTTTAAAATTATTTTTCTCCCACTTTTTTTTATCAGTTACTAATTTCTTCTCCCCAACCACAGACCCGAGAAAGAGAATATGATAATGGCAGCACACCTTAATAGATTGGATTTCTTATGTAGTTGGATTAGTATAGGATTCCATTTTTATTTTGAGATTAGATAGGGATTAGTATTTGAGTTCAGTTAGGATTAGTTTTCATTAGTTGTTATTTTTTATCTTTTTATTTCCTGGAAGCTCTATCTCTATATAAAGGCTTTAGGTGGTTTATGTTTTAATTAAACAATGGATTAACGAAAATTCAGATTGGAGATTTTCCGCTAGTTGGGTGCTAATTCCTAACACCTTGGGTGCTGATTCCTAAGTTTGTTTGCTTGGTGTTGATTCTTAGGGTTTCTCTTTTAATTTTCTTGTTCTTTTATTTTCTCTTGATTGTCCTGCATCAGAATCACATCAAATCATCAACAACGCCTCTCCTCCGCACACCTTCCTCCTCTACCGCTCCCATCCTCGCCATCCACCATTTTACTCATCCTCCCTCCACCGCCGCGTCATCATCCTCATCCCTCCAATCCTCCATCTCCGACACAAGGCAGATCAAGCTTGTGTTGATTTCGGTCTTGACTTTGGGTAAGTTTGTGTTGTTTTTGACTAATTAATTGTTTGTGGATTTGGGTCTCGATCAATTGTTTACTGATGAACTGGGGTTGGGTGAGAAGAGATGTTTGAAAGAGAAAAGAGAGAGAGAGAGAGAGAGAGAGAGAGATGAGTAGAAAGAGAAAGAACAAATATTTTACTTCAGCTTTAGCAATTTTATAAGACAACAAATTCATTTGCTCACCTACAGTGACTCTCCAGACAAAGAGTCACTAAAGATGAGAAAAAAGTCTCTCTATTTTAGAGATACTGTTGGACCTACATTTTAGGGTGTTACTCTCTAAAATGGAGATGCTCATGACCTAATTCACAATCATAATCACAAGAAGTGATTAGAAAAACTGCAAAGCAAAAGGAGTCTTGATAGAACGACATCAAATAACAAAAGGGTGTAAATGCATTTCACCTTGATATTAGTTCGAAAATTAAATTATTTTGGACAACCATCAAACATGGTCCCTTAAAGAATACCACCTAGTTGACAGTAAACAACTACAACGTCAAAAATTTGGCAATAGCATCTATTTATATAACTATTAAAAACTCCAAGCAATGTAAAATACAACATTTATTATCACTTGAGCTTATAGACCTTTTCCAAACAAAAAAAAAAAACCCTTAAGATACTAATGTAATTTCTTTGAAAGATGCATATCTATGATCCTAAAAACCGACTGGCCTTTGTGACAACGTACATGATATAATATTTTTCACCCTCCACATTTCCATTCAACACTAGTTCAGGTGTTGCTCATTTGTCTATTCTTTTTCTTTCTCTCTTTCTTTTTTCCTCTAGTAGACTAATGTAAGAAAAATTGAATAATTTAAATACATGTACTTGCAGATACTTTATGATTAGGAGAGCACCGAATCTAGAATTTAAAACTTTAGGAAGAAGGGTTAGGATACAAGAATGAATATGGTTTTTGTAGGAAAGAGAACAGTTGATTTAGGGTTGCAAAGAGGTGAGAAGAAATTAAATCAGTGCGCAAACTATGAAAAGTGCTGACGTAGGACAAGGGGGAACAAACAAAACCTGATTTATAACTCTTGGGGCAGATCTCGATAGCTTGGGTTTTGAAGAATTAGGGTTAAGTTCTGGTGGGGAATAGGCTAGAAAATAATAGGGATGATACGGTTCCAAAGGGGACAAGGATTATAGTAGGGCTTGGGAATGAAAACAAAGGTGAAAATCAAGATTTGGATTGCTGTGAACAGTGATGTAAATAGTAATTATAAATAGTCAAATTAAAGAAAATAGATAAATTCTAGGCATCACACCTAGACTTCCTAAGAATTACACCTAAGGTTCCTTGGCATCACACCTCGAAGAAGATTACATCACACAAACCATAAAGAAAGCTTCATAGCTATTAAATTCTGAAAACATTCATCATCTCAATAGAAAGCATTACAACTCTTTAAATAGAAGTCTAATACCTAATCCTAGTTGAACTAGGATTTCTTAAAACCCTAAGTCTTGGACTTGGACTCTTTAGGCTTTTACTACTAAGCCCAACTAAATAACCAAAACTTAAAATAAAATAAGACCCAATGGACTATTATTACAGCCCATTCTAGAATATTAAGAAATTGCAAAATTGCCCTTGATACATAAAATCAAATAAAATATAATAAATCTGTCTTCTCACTGCCTCCTACATCATCCTCCCTTAGTTGGAGAAAACTCGACCTCGAGTTTTGAAATGTTGAAGTATAAAGAATCTTGGTTTCTTGCAATACATCCTTTCTTTTTGTTTCTTCATTTGTGGCAGCAATGATGATAATGATACACCCACCAATTCAATTGACCCATTAAACTTTTCAGGAATGACAAAATAAATATCTTGAAAAGTTGGTGTAGGCAATAGAACCACGCTTTGGGCATCCAACATGAACCTGGGAATAAGATGCTTCGAGTGTTATAGTCTTCACTTCAACCTTGTAATTTTGATATGTTTCCTTTTTCAATTTCAACTACTTCATCAACAGTTTCGATCTCTTTCGAGTCTTGTTGCATTACTTCAAGCTTCCCTTGATCACTTGCATCTATATTCAACTTAGCATCTCCTATGTTGCTCACTAGACAACTTGTACCTTTGACAAAGTCAGTAGGGCACTCATCCATAGGATGTATGGGCTTTGATAAATTTTCAAAGAGAAATCAGTGCAATCTCTGGACAAATTCTCTGGAATTTGAGGCACTTCTATAGGCTAGTCAGGTTTTGTTTTGGTAGCTTCTGTTACTACACCAGAATTTTTAGCTTCTAGATCTTTTCCTTCAATAACTTTTGGCTTTGATACTTTAAATTTATCCATCTCGGCTAAGGTCATAGGTTTCAAAACAACCTCCTCACCAACCATTAGAGCATAGGTGTTTTCTTTCCCATTACGTTGGACATTTTGATCAAGGAGCCAAGGTTAACCAAGAAGGATATGTGTAACTTGCATAGGAATTATATCACACATGATAGAATCACTATAAATACCACAAGAAAAAGAAACAAGGCATCTATGAGTTACCAAAATAGAGGGTGTTATCTATCCAAGACACTTTGTATGGCTGAGGATATGGTTCAACCGGAAGCTTAAGGCGTTCGGTGGACGATGACACAACATTCACGCAACTTTCCCCATCAATAACAACCTTCTTTGCTTGGTTTCCACAATGAACCAACATCTGAAAAATTGAAGTTCTCCTCCAATCCTCTTTCTCTACTTTAAGGGCTGTTAAAATACGTCACTACAGAAACAAGAGAAGTATCCTCGAAGTCATCCATAGCAAAAGCACCATAATCAAATGCATCCTCCTTATGATCTTCATCTTGTTCGCAAACACTCAATTTCCCCCTAAACGATCTCCCTGATCATGTAGACATGTTGCAAATCCACACTCTGATGCCAAACTGACATAGGACAAGGGGGAAAAACAAAATCTGATTTAGAACACCTGGGGCAGATCTGGTATAGGTTGGGTTTTGAGGGTTTAGGTTTAGGCTTTGGTGGGGAATAGGCTAGAAAATAATAGGGATTATAGTCTAAAGGGGACAAGGATTAGTAGGGTTTGGGGATGAAAAAAAGGAGAACAATCAAGGTTTAAGCGGCTGTTCCTGTGCTGTGAACTGTAATCTGTGAACAGTAAATAAAATAAAAGATAAATTCTAGGCATCACACCTAGACTTCCTAAGCATCACACCTAGGGTTTCTTGGCATCACACCTCAAAAAAGGTTGCATCACACAAACCATAAAAAATACTTCATAGCTATTAAATTCTAAAAACAATCCTCATCTCAATAGAAAGCATTACAATTGTTTAAATAGAAGTCTAATACATAATCCTAGTTGAACTAGGATATCTTAAAACCCTAATAAGTCTTGGACTTGGACTCCTTAGGCTTTTACTACTAAGCCCAACTAAATAACCAAACCTAATGCATGAACTAAATAACCAAATAACTCTATCTTCTCACTGCCTCCTGCATCAAGTGCACATGAATGCATGAACAATAGTGTGAATTGTAAGTGTGAATGTTGATGGAATGACAAAATACCAAAGTGAGAGAACAAGGGGAAAGAATTAAGACCAGTGTGCTTCAATACTCAAAAATACTAAATTTTTCTATTAATCAACTCAATATATAGGGAAACTTCATGTACTTAATAGTAAACCACAACTCAAATAAGGTAACAAAAGAATAACTTGGACTCAAGGAAATAAACATGAGATATTTAGAATATCCTAAAATATATTCTCTTTGTTTTTTTTTTTTTTTTTGTGATGACGTGAAACCTTGCCAAGGCAGGGCGCTTTGGACCCACCCCTAGGGAGGAAACCATGGATACATGACCCCACCTGCCAAAATCGTGTATCATGTAATCTAGGGGAACTCCTACTAGGGATCAAACCCAATACTCTTAATTTGCAGGAATTTCAAAAATTACAGTTCTACTACTGAACACAAATGCAACCATAACTTGTAAAATAAAAATCCAAATTAAAAACTATGTTAACCCTAGAATACTAATAACTAGTACTTTAAAACCATAGACTTTTGCTTTAATAGGACTTCATTAATAGACTCAATAAAGTAAGTCTTAAAAGGACAAAACTACAAAGCAGAAACAAATCACTCTTCCATGGCTTCATTAGTTCCTTAATCTAATCATTACAACAAGATGGAGTTGGCAGTGCAGAAAAAACTACCAAGGATGTGTAGTAATGATTTTGCACGACCACACAACAAAGCCATATTTTGATGAAGAATACACCTGATATATTATAACAACTAATCCATAAATAACTACACTATTTTTTTTTTTTTTTGGGGGGGGGGATAAGTAAAGAATAATTTTATTGAAATGAGACTATCTCATGAAAATAGATACGAAGTAGTCTAAAGAATTACAATTGGAAAAATTTCTACATACAGATCGACTCTTACTATCTATGAGACCCGAAACAAAAGATCACTCATAAAGAGAACTAAAGAAGGATGCTTGCAATTGAGCAAACATGCAATCCTCATATTCAAAAGTACACCAATTTATTTCCCTCCAAAGAGTCTGCATCAAACAAAAAGGAGTAATATTTCAGATATCTGAAGTAGGTTCCCTACTCTACCACCCTTATAATAAATCAAAAACCTTCTCCGGTAATACCCATTGAACCCCAAACATCCTGAATATCAAACTCCACCACTCAAAGGCCACACTACAATGAATAAAGAGGTGGTCCACAGTTTTTCCACTACAACCGAGGACAGACCCAAGTGGGGGCCTGGGCCCCCCCTGTGTCCATTTTTTTTTTTTTAGTTATTATATATTTTATTTTTGTAGTTGGGCCCCCCTCCCAAAACCTTAGGCTTCCTTTCTCCCCAATCAACCTAACCCAAATAGAAACTATCTAACTTAAAAACTTAACAAAAACAATAAAAAAACATTCACAATGGTGATTATATTTTACCACCAAAGAACTAAAAATTCGTGTGTTATTGGAGAAGCTAAAGTTAAATTTTTTGCAACTACAGTAAATTGGTATATATACCAGTTGACCGTAGCAAGTTGTTAAAAATAATATACAATATTTTATTAAGATTATATCTCTTTCTTTAATTAAAAAGCTCAAATTCTCTCTCTTCCTTTATTATTTTAATGAATTGTTTATATTATTTTAAATGAAGTGATAAAAAATAAATAAATAAATAAACATTTGATATTGGGTGTATTATAAAATAAGGTGATAAAATAGATAAAGTAGCTTTTTGAGGTGCTAAACGCTAAAATTTTTAGCACCACCACTATGAATGCTCTAACTTCAACATATATATATATATATATATATATTCTAGCAAGCCTAGTATTAAAAAAAAAAAAAAACATTATTTTGCTTTTGTTTTTGTCTTTATTGCTAAATAATTGTATCTTAATATATTTAGAAATAACAATTTTGTGTATCTATTATTTTATTAATACCATATAGATGCCTATTTGGAGTTTTTTTTTTCTTTATATTCCGGCCCCCGTTAGCTTAAAATCTTGGATCCGTCCCTGACTACAACGATACATACAACACCGACTCGCCATTGAGTAAACCCTTTTGATGAGGTTCTCACAAGCATGAATCTTCTCCCATGTAAAAAATGATAAAAAATGAAACTCTCGTAGGAGCCTTGACCCTCCTATGCCTTTCCCCAACACCGACTCGTCATTGAGTAACCCCTTTTGATGAGGTTCTCACAAGCATGAATTTTCTCCCACGTAAAAAAGTGAAACTCTCATAGGAGCCTTGACCCTCCATATGGCTTTCCAAGGGAATGGCATAGGAGTGGAGCCCCATAAAGTCTCATGATAAGATCACACAGCAAACACTACTTCTTGGATTCCATCTTATTCTATCGTTAAAATTTCTCATGAAATTCCACACCAACTCCTTCTCCCCCCTCCTCCAGTCTCTCCAATAATGATTCCACAGAAGCATTCTTATCAGCTGCAGTATCAAACAGTATAGGAAACATCAGCTTCAAAGGCTGATCTCCACACCATCAATCAAGCCAGAAACGAATTCGATTACTAGAGCATATGTCAAACTGAATGCACTGTAAGAAACGATTTCCCATCATTCTAATACTCTTCTAGAGCCTACAAGGAGTGCCCCAAACAGGTTTCGAGGAAATGAATTGTAGGAAATTCATCTTCCTTTACCCCTCCTTAATGCCAAAACAAATAATAATTCAAGCCCACACTGTTAAAAATACAGTTCAACCCATTGAGGAACCATCAAGGTTAATAAGGAATATACTTAATTCATGCTGGAGCATTCAATAAGAACAAATTAATACTTAAAACCTAGCATAATAAATGCATGTTTGTAAAACCATATGAGACTAAGAAACTAACATCACCTAAAAGTGAACTTGCAAATTGATAGAAGTCCTGGATCAATAAGGAAATCAAATAACATCAACATCTGACTCAATAATTTACATACAACTGAAAGTTTCCCTTTTATAACTGATTTAGATTCTCTAAGCAGAACACATTCTTCAAAATTTGAATTCAAAACTCCACCGAGTTTATTAAAATTTACCTGAAACCCACGAGATTTTGCCCCAAGAAATCCTGAACAGCTTACTGCACCACAGAGGCAACGAACCTTGGCACCACCATACCATTCAAAATTGTAATCATATCCCAATTCGGTTCCCTTCAATATATCTTCTTTTGCAAATATTCCAACCCTAATTTCCCCCAACACATTCCATTTCCTCGTCTCACAATTCGGTTGGCTGCAAACATTCAAAAATAAATAAATAGTGAGTGTCAACTTCACGCACAACAAATTTGTCCATACAAATATATTGTCTCAACTTAAACTTCTGTCTCAAGTGGCTAACCATGAATGGTTAATAAACCTAGCAAGGCTTCCCTTTTTAGTAGCATCAATAGATTCAGAACCATTGAGAGAAATGATGAATGCATCCTTGAGACCTGCATCAATTAACACAATGTTGAAACTGGTTTTCAAATAAAAAATAATATAGACATGCAATTGATAAATTTATGCTCTACCCTGAGTTTCATAAGCATGGGATCTTCGCTTTGCTTCTTTCCAGGATATAACTTCTCCACAGTATTCAATAATAAACTGTCCTGCCTAAATTGGATAAAATGATTAAATTTTTTAAGACAAAAAAAATTTATAAATCTACTCCACTGAATGCTTTCATAAAATTTATAAGCTCAGGCACACACAAAGTCATGAAAATACAAAATACCAGTTACTCATCAACATACATATAACACTAATTTCTCCAGAGATACACTGAGCAAGAAAAAAAATGTCACAACTTTGTACATAAACAAAGGAGACTCTTACAAGCTTGTTAGGATCTAGGTTTATGTTGACAAATTACTATAATAATACATGTTAAAATGAGGGGTGTATACATTGCAAATTGTTTTAATTATTGAGTCAACTTCAAGAAGACTTGCTCAAGTGATGAGCGAGTCCTGAAGTTGGTCAAGCAACTCTTCAAAGTCAGGCTGAAACTTCTCTTGAGTGAGTTTTCAGAATTTACTGTTGATCTTTCCTAAATACATAACCTAAGCCTTAACTTAGATACCCCTCAATGCACAATTTTCAGTGAGAGAGATAGCCGCTCTAAGACCATTGAGAGAGCCTTAACTCCCTTAAGCCTAAACTGTCAGCTTTCATGCCTCTATCTGTTTGATAGTATCCCTCCGGAGGGTTCTTTGGAGTGCAGAGTTCTGGATTGTAACAACTTTTTCTTCTACAGTGGAAAGATTTCCTGTTTGGTTGGTTACACTTAGCATGGTTTTTGTTTTAAAGAGTTCTTTAAAAGTTCCACTTGGTCACCAAAACCTATGTATTCTTTTTATTATTTTGGGTTGAGGTGATTATTAATATGAGTGTTATTTGTCAAACTATTAGTTCAATGTATCAGCAATAATAAATCCATTGCTTAGCTTCGATGGGGTCAATCTAGATTTTTTCAGAGCTAATGAAATAATTTTAGAATAGCAAATAAACCGTAACTGATACATTTATATGATTGCAGAAGTTCCTAAAAGGTCTGTAAACTATTACCTTTATATCCTTATCAGCTAGAAGTCCCCACCCTCGGCCTTGAGTTTTAAACAACTTTGTTTCAGCATATGCACATTTCTGATATCTCTGTTAAAGGGAACATATAAGACATCAAAAAGAGTGAAACATCAATTCCAATATATTTAAACAGGAAACTCAAGCGCTCATCAAACTTTCTAAAATTTAATTTAAAAACAGCACTTTCCAATGTTTGCGAGAAAAACATATTATCATTTTATAAGAATTCCTATTGCATAGCATAAAGTATACGAGACAAAAGAATAACACACATGCACATTTGTGCTTGTTTCTACTGGTGTATGTTATGTGTGAATACAAACCCACGCATTTTATTCCGAAACAATTTCAAGAAAGCTTCTATATGGCCCAGGTGTAATAATCATCTTGTGTTATATGATATCATTAACATTCAAGGAATTGGTTTCAATTATATTACGTGTGCATTTGCATAGCAAACACGGCAGGCGTTTTGCATTTTTCCCTGGGTCTCACTCACTGTTCATGGACCAGCAAGTACGGAAAAACGCAAATGTAACTTTAAAACTGAGTCCCATGGGCACTATTCATAGTTTAAAAATTATTTTGCTACAGTGTTTTCAGCAATAAGCGGTATCTAAACAGACCTTACATGTCATTAAGAAGGGGAAAAATATTGAGAGAAATAAATTTTTGAGAATATATATTTATCTAATTAATGTCTTAAGAATTAAACATATTGCTTTAGTGAATTCAGAATATCTTAATGATTTTGGCTAACTTAATTGGACGATTCTCTTTTATATTCTTGATTTTATGTCTTGCTAAAACTTGCTTTTCTTGGATTCACATGAATACTTTTCCTTTCCTCCAATGAACACAAACTACCATCAATGAACATAGAGTCTTGGGTTTGACCACCATCTCTGTAATTTGACAATCAGTTTGGATTCACTTGTTATAAAATGACGTGGTTACACAACTATCAATGTCACTTTAAACATTATAGGATTAAAAAGTTCTAACTTAATGCTAAATTGAATAATGGGGGCTTTAAGTGCAATTAATATCTACAAAATTAAAGTGCTAAATGTATTTGAAAAAGAAATGTTCAAGCTTTGCTTGTCTCTTTTATTTTAATCTACATGACCTCATATCTTATTTTCTAACTTTTAAACAAGACTTTGATTCAAAAGAGGAGAGTTTAAATATACCATGTGTACATTTGAAACCACTCCTAAAGAATAACTAACACTTCATTTATTTCAGCAGAAAACATTTTCTGCATTTTCCAGTATTTGGTATTGTAGAAAACTCTGGCCAAAGGAAAACTTGTAGCCTGGTCAACAAAAAAAATGAATCTTCCTTAAAACAATAGCAACCAAAGCTAAATTATTTTTCACTTTGAGATGTTAAACTATTTTTTATTGTGATGAAGATGGTTTAAATGTTTAACTATTTTATATGGTTGATTTTTTTTTTTTTAATATTTATAAACTAGTAAAGATGTATTTGAAAACAAAAATTTTGAGGTTGATTTTCAAGTTGCTCTACATAATATTCATGTTGTGAATGAAAGTTTTTATTTATTCATAAGCTTTGATGTCCAAACTCCCCTGTAATAAGTGGGGACTAATATATAAGTTTTTATGTGAAGTTGCCTATAACTATGTATTGCAACAATCAAGCAGAAATTCATGTTGCCTTATCCCATGTTCCATAACCAAACCAAGCATATAGAGGTAAATTGTCACCTTGTTTGAGAGAGAATGGAATGTGGTGTAATTGCTACCCCAGATATTTCTATATGAATCCAAATGGCTGATATGTTTACCAAAGCATTATTTAAGACTGGTTTGGATTTATTATGTAACAAGTTAGGTTGTATGATATATACATCACAGCTTGAGGGGGGTCTTATGAGTTTGTATTGAGTCGGGCAAATAGTAATATCATTGTAATCACCCACATATATATAAATAATAATGTGTATTAGGGCAATCTACATAACAAACCATAAACTCAATTTCCGAGAGCAACAAGGATAGGCATCCTACAAGAGGAAAGAAATAAGCAATATAAAAACAAACGTACTTTTGGGAGAGAAACTCTTCTGCCACTTGCGAGATTCAACATTTTCCACCCTACAAGCCTTCTCCCCATCCTTTCTATATGATGCTATTCCACACTACTCAAGCTTTGTAAGATGGACCCCAAATGGCAATTCCAAATGCTACATAGGTAGAGTAGAAAACTTGCATCCTGGTATTGAGGATAGTTCATATACATCCACAACTTCTCCCACAAGCACCAGCTTGCTTTACCCAAAATGAATCTCAAGCCCAATATTGCTTTAAAACATCAAAGGACACATCTAAGATAGCAACATCTTCTTACAAATTGGAAAGTTTCTTCCAATGCTTGCTACTTCTAGGCAAAACTAAGTGCAGAAACTTAGATTTCTATCTTTCTTCTTAGTAGAATAATGATTAAATAATTAAATTCACAATTTCCTAACAATTTAAGATTTTAGGAGAAATGGTAATTTATCGTGGTATCAAAGCAAGTTGTCCTAAGTTTGAAACCTATCTCCACTCTATCTCTCATTTAAAAAGTTAAAAATCTCACATGTTAGGCCCCACTTATTACTTATTAGTTCTTATAGGGGAGTTTGGACTCCAAGAGTTGGAGAAGTGTTAGGAAAATGTTTAATTCACCACATTAATGGAGAGTCTAGGCTCATACATAAGGAGGAATGTTAGAATAATGGTTAAATAATCAAACTCATCATTTCTAACAACTTGATCTTTTTTGGACAAGTGGTAATTTATCATTTCTTTTTTTTATAAGTAATAAGTTTTATTGATATCAAAAAAAGGACACCCTAGTACACAGGGAGTGTGCAGGGGTCAACAAATCAAGTACAAAAATTACAAGAATCAAGAAAATCAAGAGAATGATTGGTTTCACAAACCAAACAACCAATCCAATAAAGTTCTAAAGAAAAATAACTTAAGGTCTAGTATGGATCTCTCGTTATCTTCAAAACACCTACTATTTCTTTCCTCCCAAAACCACCACATTAAACAATGGGAAACAATTATCCATATATGCCCATTTTGATGACGACCAAACCGGCCTTGCCAACAAGCTAGGAGCCCCACAACTGACTGTAGCATAACCCAACTTACTCCAAATAAACCCAAAACCATAGACCACAAATCCATAGCAACCGGACAATGAAGGAAGAGATGGTCAACCAATTCACCATTACACTAGCACATATAACACCAATCCAATATCCAAACATTCCTTTTTCTTAAATAGTCAATTGTCAAGCATTTTCCCAAAGCAGCAATCCACACAAAGAAAGCCACTCAAGAAGGGATCTTTTGCTTCCAAAAGCTTTTCCAGGGGAGAAAAAAAAATCATTAGAGCCCAATAGAAGACAGTAATAATTTTTAACCATGAACCCCTTATTTCTATCTGGTTTTCAACTCATCTCTTATCCTCCCCAAACCCCCTACTGAAGAGCCAAATATGGTATCCATGAAACTCAACACAGCCTCCAAATCCCAAACATGAAAGCCCCTAAAGAAACTTACATCCCAAAGAAGGACCCCATTAGTGAACTTCATTAGCTCAACCACACTTGCCTTCTTATATCTGCAAAATCTAAACAATTTAGGACGGCTGACAGCAAGAAGTGTCTCCCCACACCAACAGTCTAGCCAAAATTTCACCCTCAACCCATCACCAATATCATACAAAATATAACGAGAAAAAGAAGGCCATCTCCGACTAATATTTTTCCACAAACCAACACCATATGGACCAGAAACTGGACTGGTACAAAAGCCACGCCATCTACATCCATATTTCACCTCTATCACTTGCCTCCAAAGGGGCATCCCTTTCAAGCCCAAATCTCAATAGCCACTTCCCAAGCAAAACTTCATTAAAAAGCCTTACTTTCCTTATCCCCAAGCCACCTAAAGAAAGAGGAGTACAAACAATAGCCCATTTAACCAGGTGAAATTTGGGTTCATCCCATAACCCACCCCATAAGAAATTCTGCTAAAGTTTTGCAATTCAGTTAGCCACAACAGCAAGGATCATAAATAAATATAGAAAATAAGTAGGTAAATTTGATAGAGTGCTTTTAATTAAAGTGACTCTACCTCCCTTTGAGATATAGGAGGAGGAAGATCCAAATTATCTTGGGACAATCAAAGAAGAGGCAAAGGAAAAAGGAAATGATGTACATGAGGTTGATTGGGGATTGAATGATGTGGATTGGGAAATTTCTTAAAATTTTCTATGATGCAACCTTACAGTTTTCGAGTGCTAATTATGTCACTAGCAATTCTTTTTTTTTTTTTTTTTGAGTTCATGTCAATTCATGACACAATTGACTTGAGTATGAAAAAGAAGGCTATTTGTTGAAAAAAATGGCAGAGTACATGAAGTCCAAATTTGATAAGTATTAGGGAAACTTTGATAATATAAATCATTTATTGTATGTTGGGTTGATTCTTGATCCTCGATACAAGTTGCGGTAGCTTGAATATTGTTTTGACACTTTGTATGAGTAGCAAAAGGCTACTAATATGGCCAATAGAGTAAAAGATGTATTGTTGAGTTTGTATAATGCTTATACTCAAAATCCATTGGGGAGTAGTCCTGCTACTGCTGCTGCACAAGCACAAGTTCAAAAACCAAGTTGATCAATGAAGAGAGATGATTCTAGTGTGGTTGTGGATGTGAGGGCAATGAGGATGATGGGATATAAGAAGCACTTGAAAGGCATTGATTCTTTAGATAACAAATCAGAGGTTGATAAATACTTAGTAGAGATTTTGAAGATGTCTTTGGCTACAAACTGTGATATATACTGTTTACAGTTTGTATTTTAATAAATATAGGTTATGTATTGGTTATTCATTAATCTTGTTTGTAAGGAATGGGTATGTGTATGGTATTTTTTATTTGGGAAATGTACTGTTGTGGTTGTATTTAATGAATAAAAGAAGCAGGTTATGTAAGATTTTTTTTTTTTTTTAACATAAGCAGGTTATATAAACCAAGTGGATTGATGAAGAGAGATGATTCTAGTGTGGTTGTGGATGTGAGGGCAATGAGGATGATGGGATTTAAGAAGCACTTGAAAGGCATTGATTCTACAAATAACAAATCAGAGGTTGATAAATACTTAGCAGAGATTTTGAAGATGTCTTTGGCTACAAACTGTGATATATACTGTTGACAGTTTGTATTTTAATAAATATAGGTTATGTATTGGTTATTCATTAATCTTGTTTGTAAGGAATGGGTACGTGTATGGTATTTTTTATTTGGGATATGTACTGTTGTGGTTGTATTTTAATGAATAATAGAAGCAGGTTATGTATTACTTTCTTTTTTTTGGGAGCAAAAGCAGGTTATGTAAGATTAATTTCAAAAAAAAGCAGGTTATGAAATAGAAGCAGGTTGTGAAAAATTAATTTGTAATAAATTTGAAATGGAAAAGCAGATTAAAGCAGATCCTGGTTCAGGACCTTCAGGTTGTGTTTTAATGAAAAGCAGGTTATGAATAATTTCAAAAGGGCCAAAACATGTTTCTAAAAGACAAAGTTTAGCTACCAAAATAGTTGTAACCTAACTCAATATCTTTTTATTAGAGGTAAATTTGCACAAATCCATCATTGGATTACATTTTCTTTTTATAGCTTCCATGCTTGCAAAATTTCTAGAAAATTAAAGATCAATAGCTATGTCATCAATAAAATTATTCATAAAATATAATCTAAAAGATCTCATAGTAAATAATATCCGATTGATACAAAATTTGACATGTGTATTAAGAGTGTAAAAAACATACAATTCAACTGGTTAAATTTTCAAAATATATAGTAATGTTAATGATATTGAGTAAGATTGTAGTCTTTGGCTACAACCAATTTTGTAGCTAAACTTTGTCCTCATAAAAAGACCCAACAACAAAAAGGCCTAATACTACAATTTTTTGAAAAAAAAAGGCCCAAACAGCAATTTAAAAAAAAAAAAAAAAAAAAAAAAAACCCAAGGCCCAACTGGCCCAAACAATATTTTTTATTTTTTAAATTATGGGCATAAACCGAAATACGACCGAAACTGATATACCCCGAAACCAATTGATTTCAACCATTTCAGCTGGTTTCGGTTGAGATTTTAAAAAACTGACCAATTTTGTACAGTCCAAAAAACACTCAAAACCGACCGAACCGAAAATGAACCTCCCATGACAACAGAGAAAAAGAACCAAAAACTTTGTGACTAATCCGAGGTAGCCAAGCCTCTAAGTTGTAGATGATGATTCTGACTCATCCCTGAGACTCTAGAAATCTAATCAAACAATACTTCCAATCAATAATGAAGAAAAGAAAATAGAAAGAAGTTTACTGAGAGTATTGACTGTCCTATCATTTCTAAGGCCTGGTGCTGATCTAGACAACCTAGGTTTTTTATCTTTTTATGTTCGTTTTGTTTCCCATACACATTCCCCTTTGAAAGTTCATTGTTCTGCGTTGGTAGGACCATATCCAAGCAAGCCCTCCCAGAACCTGACCACAACTAGGTAATGAACCTTTTATTCGTTGTACACGTATATTTATATATAAAAACGAAATGTGTATAATGTACGTATTTATGTTTATATGTATATAACTTTTCTTGCTATATTTATGGTAGATAATGAATTTTCCTAGTACATAGATAACAACTAGAACTAAAAAAAAATTAAAAAAAAAAACCACACAAAAAATAAGAATGAAATTTCATATTCACAACAAAATTATATGAAATGGCAAATACAAATTCCTCCAAAAAATTAAACAGCCAACTCAAGATTCCAATCAAATTAATTGAAATTCATAATATGAAAATAAGGGCACGACTGCAACAAAAAGATTAATGAACATTTAGAAACGGACATAAAAGAATAAGGGTAAGTGGAAAGGCTGCAAACACAGACAGAGAGGAGCAGGAAATCCCATAATTTACCTGATTCTTGCAGTAAACACCACAAGGGCAGTAATTAGGAGTGCATTCTGTGCTGGTTAGTACATTCAAGCACCTCTCCCCACATGCACTATCAGGATCATTGGCATTATATTTGCATTCACAGATGGCAATATCTTCCTCCTTTTGCTTCTTGTGCCTAGAAACAAGCAGAAAAAAAGTCAATATCGAAAAAGGATTTATACAGGCAAGTCATTAGATAATTATTTGAATTCTAAATCCTCTTTTCAACAAGATATCCTTACTTATAAAAAAAAAATCATTTGAATAAAAAAGTCGATATCGAAAAAGGATTTATACAGGCAAGTCATTTGAATATATATATATATTTATATTTATATATATATATATATATATTTATGGGTCAAGTTACACCTGGGAGTCCCCTACTCTGTTTTTGTATAGCAAGTTTTTATTTGTGTTAGTGGCTTAGGAGGCTTGTAATAGATGGCGTCTGTTATGTTTCTTGATGTGTTTTGATAAAATTTATGCTTGCTTAACAAAAAGAATCTAAAAAATCTTATCAAAATTTTCTTCTACAAAATCCATTTAGAGTAGAAGTATGGGGAAGGACACCGTATGCTCTGTTTGGACTACATCAAAAGACTAGGTGCTTATTTAGCATCCCTTTCAAAAACGCACCTTTTTTGTTTTTTGATAAGTAATGGAAAATAGATTCTCTAAAAAATAGTCGCCCAAGTATATGGGGACTCTACAATTAATCACGTAAATTACATGAATCAATCAAGAATAAACCATAACAACTAACTATACAAAATTGACATCTAATCTAGCAAAGTTATAAGAAAAATAATTTGAGATCAAGAATAGTTCTCTTTGTATCTTCGAAGCTCCAATTGTTCCTCTCCCTTCATAAACATCACATCAAGCAATGTGGGGCAACCATCCACAAATGCCCATTCCAGTGAAGCCAAACAATGACCTTACCAACAAGCTAGCACCACCACTGCAGTCTTCAGCATGACCCAACAAACTCCAAATAAACCCAACGCCACAGACCGCATTTATGTAGCAATAGGAAAATGAATTAGTAGATGGCCCACTGATTCACCTTTGTGTTTACACATAGAACACCTATTAAAGTGTTGGGTTTATGTTGATGTAACGGCCTAAGAGGCCCAATAATGTTTTTTTTTTTTATAAATAACATAAGACTATTATAATAATAATAAAAAATTGCCAAGCCGAGTACATTGGGGATATACTATGGGGCCACAAATCAAGAAATAAAAGAACAACGGTCAAGAAAAATAGAAGAAAAATAGAAAAAGAAGAACAAGAAAAATGAGAAAAAACCACACTCTATTCAAAGAGAGTGTGTAGGAAAAAAGACTTAATCTCCAGCAAAGAGCGTTCGCAACCCTCAAAGCTTCTAGCATTCCTTTCACGCCAAATGCACCAAATCAAACAATAAGGCACAAGCTTCCAAACATCAATGTGTCAATGTCGCGCAAACTTTCCTTGCCAAGCCTCAAACAACTCAACAACAATATGAGGCATAACCCATTGAATACCAAACAAGCAGAAGACCAAAGACCACAACTCCCACGCTATGGAGCAATGAAGTAGAAGATGATCCACCGACTCCCCACACCTCTTACACATATAGCACCAGTCAAGCACTATCACTCGTCTTTTACGAAGATTATCTGTTGTTAAGATCTTTCCTAAGGAAGCAGACCAAGAAAAAAAGACTACCCTTGGAGGAACCTTCGACTGCCATATCATTTTCCATGGAAAGGGAGCAAGAATAGGAGGGTAGAAGGAGCTATAAAAACCTCTAACCTCAAAACCTCTATTCCTTGCAGGCTTCCAACATACCTTATCTGGGCCAAACCCCCCCACTGACGAAGAATAAACCAACCCCATAAACTGGTCAAAGGCTTCTTCTTCCCAATCTTGTGGTGGACGACGAAATTGCACATTCCAATGAAACCTCCCAGCAGACAAACCCATAACTTCAGCCACCGAGGAGTCCTTTGACCTACTAAGACAATAAAGCTCCGGAAAGGCCTCTTAGAGAGTACAATCCCCACACCACACATGTTTCCAAAATTTCACTCTAGTACCATCCCCCACATCATAAACAAGGAATTTAGAGAAGTTCAACCAGCCACTTCTAATGTATCTCCACAAGCTGACCCCAGAAGGACTTGTCACCTTCTTCGTACACCAACCACCCCAAATATTCTCATATTTTGCCTCTACAACCCTCCTCCATAAAGCATCAGTCTCCGTGCCATATCTCCACAACCATTTACCTAGTAAGGCAAAATTAAAATTACCCAACCGTCTTATACCCAAGCCCCCACCCCCCACCTACAAAGGCCTACAAATCTTGGCCCAATTAACTAAATGAATTTTAGGTTCACCACCAATCCCATTCCACAAAAAATCTCTCAGTAATTTCTCCATACGCTTAGCCACCTTACCCGGTAATGGGAGAAAGGAAAGAAAGTAAGTAGGTAAAGACAAGAGCGAGCTTTTAATGAGTGTCACCTTACCCCCTTTAGACAAATACAGTCTCTTCCAACCTGCTAATCTCCTCTCCATCTTCTCTAGAATAGGATTCCAAACTAATAAGTCCTTAAATTTTGCACCTAATGTAATACCCAAGTATTTCAAGGGTAGAGAAGACTGCCCACACCCCAACAGACCCACCATGGCTTCCAAATTGGGTACCCCACCAACAGGTACCAACACAGATTTCCCCAGATTAATATGAAGCCCTGACACCTCATCAAATCTAGCAAGAACCGCCCTCAAAATAGCAATCTGAGAAGGTTCAGCATCACAAAAAATCAGAGTGTCATCTGCAAATAAAAGATGAGACACCATCACTGATGGACCAGCCGTACTACCCACAGAAAAGCCTGAGAATTGTCCAGCGGAGGCAGCCACATCCAACATACGACTTAATGCCTCCATCACAATATCAAACAACAAAAGAGATAAAGGATCCCCTTGCCGAAGCCCCCTAAAACTTCCAAAAAAATCAGTTGGGCTACCATTGATCAGAATGGAAAACTTTACAATAGAAATGCAATACCTTATCCATTTTCTCCATTTCTCTGAGAAACCACAACGCTGCAGCATATACATTAAAAAATCTCAATTCACATGATCATACGCCTTTTCCACATCCAATTTACATAGCACACCCGGCATTCCTTACTTCAATCTACTATCAATACATTCAGAAGCAATCAAAACGGAATCCAAAATCTGTCTGCCCTTCACAAAAGCATTTTGTGAATCCAAAATGAGCCCATGCGCCACCCTACAAAGAAGATTAGCCAACACCTTAGAAATAATCTTATAGATCCCACTAGCTAAGCTGATAGGCCGAAAATCCTTGACCTCCACAACATCCACTTTCTTAGGAATAAGGGCAAGGAACGAAGCATTAAGACTCTTCTCAAACACCGCCTGAGTATGGAAATTGTGGAATACAGCCATGATTTCTGTTTTCAAAACACCCCAACAAGACTGGAAGAATGCCATGGAAAAGCCATCCGGGCCAAGTGCCTTATCACCATTACAATCATGGATCACCTCAAACACCTCTTCTTCCTCAAAAGGCATATCTAACCAACTTGCATCTTCTACCGAGATACTAGAAAACTCCACATCATCTAGGACAGGTCTGTGAGCCACCTCCTCAGAATAAAGCCGCCTATAAAATTGAGAGATACAGTCTGCTATAACAGCCGAGTCTGAAGACAACACCCCATCCACCATAAGCCTATCAATAGAATTAACCCTCCTGTGAGAGTTAGCTATACGATGGAAAAATTTAGTATTCCTGTCTCCTTCCCTAACACAGAGAACTCTAGATTTCTACCTTTAACATATTTCTTCCAACAGAGTAGCTTTTTCTAACTCATCACGAATTCTTCCCATATCCACCCTTTCCTCCGCTGATAATCTCCGACTCTCCTCTATATTCTCTAGAGCACTAAGGTCCTTCCATTCCACAACTTTTTAATCCGAACTTCAACATGACCAAACACCTCCACATTCCATTTTTTCAGATCATTTTTAAGGAGCTTTAATTTATTGGACAAAATAAAGCTCGGTGCACCATGAACCTAGTAGGAATCCCACCAAGACCGAACCCTATCCACAAAACCTTCATCCTTAAGCCACATATTCTCAAATCTAAACAGCATACTCCCTCTCTGAAAAGAGCCACCCTCAAGGACAATTGGGAAATGATCCGAGCACAACCTAGACATCCATCTTTGTGAAACTGTTGGAAACTTATCCTCCCAATCTGCAAAGAAAAAGAATCTGTCCAGCCTAGCCTTCGAAGCAACTTCTCTATCATTTAACCAAGTACCCCCTTGCAATGGCAGATCAATTAGACCCTGTTCCGAAATAAAGTTGGAAAACTCCCGCATAGCAGTAGTAAAAGAATTAGACCCCAATCGTTCAGAAGGGAACCTTACTATATTAAAATCACCACCTACACACCATGGGACACTCCACCAGCTATTTAAGCCACAGAGTTCCTCCCATAAAAACCTCTTATCTCACAGTAGATTAGAACCATAAACACCAGTAAACGCCCAAACAAACTAATTTGACACACTTGTGAACTTACAAGAAACTAAAAATCTCCCCACTGCTTCCTCCATTTTATTCACCACCCGAGTATCCCACATCACTAACACCCCACCAGAAGCTCCACAAGAACCTAAGACCAATCAACATGTTGGCACCCCACAAGCTACGAATCACTACTCTATTAATCAACCCCATTTTGGTTTCTTGAAGACAAACCACATCTGGCCCCCATTTCCTAATCAAATTTCTCACCTTGAGCCTTTTATCCTGCTCATTCAACCCTCTAACATTCCAAGAAATAATCTTCACATTCATTGGTAAGGCACAACAGCCCACTTAGAACTTGCACTCCTTGCTTTATTTGGATCATGCTCAACATTCAAAGATGACAACAAATTCTTCAACTCCCGCTAACCTTTCTGGCCTGACTTGACCAATTTCGTCTGTTCACCCATCACAAGTTTCTGTTTCTCTTTCTTTCTGGCCTCTATGGCTAGTAACAATCCTGTAATCTGTTCCTCAAAACCTTCCAACGAAGTGCCCACAGATTTCTTGAAAGCCTTAATCCTATTGGTTACCCATTGTGACAACTGACAATTATCCACACTCTCCTTACTTCCAATCTCCTTCACCTGGCTAGACACCAACTCCAACGGACCTTCTGTGGCCAAAGGTACCACAGCTAATGGCTCATCACATCTCTCACAGGACCTCAACCTTTTATCAAATTCCCATATCTCACTCTCTGAACCAGGAACCACCAACGGAAACTCTGCTATTCCCTCACCCTCATCTGCCCAACTAACCCGATGCCCTTCATTAGTCATAGAAGCATTACCTGGTACACATTCTCCCTCCAAACTTGAGCTGACTGACATACAATCTGGAGAACAATACAGTGACAATGGGAGCACTAATTTTCTACCATCACGCAATTGTAGTATCCAGTCTTTGGAATTACCCCAGGACTTATCCAAGTCTCCAACCAACTCCCTAATAGTGGGGCCAAGTAGAGGAGCTCCCTCAAAATCAGAATCATAATTTGTAGTGACCGAACCTTCCAAACCCACAAAATCCTCAACCCCATCTTCCGTTGTCATCTGAGAAGTCAATGACACCATCGCTGACTCCATCAGGTCACTATAGGTTGGTACCGATTCACTGACTACCTGGACCGCCCCCACTGGCTTGGCTGACATGGTGGAGAGCTGAGTTTGATTGCTCCGACCACCACAACCATCGGCACCCATCACTCCCGATGCAGTATTAGATAACATCGTGGCCGAGGACACCACTGGTATCAACGACCCACTCGAGTTACCGATCGCCGATATCAAGTCGTGGGATGCGTGGGCCACCACCTCAAGTCCTATCGGCACGGTGGGAGTCACATTTGGTCCTATCGGCTCACATCTGGTCCTATCGGCACAGTGGGAGTCACATCTGGTCCTATCGGCACGGTGGGTGTCACCGCTGGTCCTATCAGCACGGTGGGAGTCACCTCTGGTCCTATCGGCATGTTGGGTGTTGGGGAAAATCGAGCTGTGCTGTGTTGACCACCTTCACTTGCATTGATTTCATTCCTACCTGAGCTCTGCTTATCTACACAGTTCCGATAAGAAATCTCCAGAGCCTTTGGGCTACTAATAGAACACTCTCCAGCCTTAAAGTTACATGGGCTTGACAAACCCAAGCCCAGCGTAGCCTTTACACTTCCCTGAAAACCCACAGCTTTCCTCAAATCTCCGTGGGCTTTCTGATTGCATGGGTCCAGCCCCACTGTTTGTTTCTGAACATCCTTATTCTTCCTTACTACCCAATTGCCAACCTGTTTACCATCCTTAACTCTATCCCAGGAGACCCGCCTCTTTCCAAACTCATTCACATCCACAATCAGCCCTCTCCCTAACCAACGTGACTTCCTATTATCACGTAACTTTCCAAATTCAACAATTTTTGAATTCGAATGAAACTTCAAAGGAATACTGCATTTATTTCCTTCTAGGATTTCCTTCTCTAGAATATTCTTACCATGAATACCACCCTCTCCACCCTCACCGCCTCCCACGGCTGCCTCGGGAAAACTTCCCGCCTAAGTTTCAGAAACTACTACCTGTGTGCAAGAATTGTCCCTCGGGAGCTCCAAATTATTAATCTTCACCACACTATCCTTCACCTTTTCTTTGATAAAAGGCTGCTGACCAGGCTTCAACCCTGCCTGCACTGGAGCTTTGACAGCTTCTACATAGGACCTGGCATCGCGATATATTGGCACCTGCTTATACTTGTACGGTACAAAATTCAATCCGCCCAACACATATTGGGAAGGTTCCAATATTCTTCTTAATTCAATCCCAAAGGTTCTCCATCCTTGGTGTGACTTACCAGCAGGAATAACGATGGTTCTTCGCAAACCCCCCTACCTTAAGCTCTGACAAAGATAAGTACTTTCCAAACGAGTTAGACCCCCGTTGCAAGGTGTAAGCAGTATCAGAGCGGAAGGTCCTGAGTTTGATCCTTGTCTCCTCCACTCTACCCCTTTTAAATTCCCACGTGTTAAGACTCACCTATTAAAAAGGTAGTTTTGGCCCACGCGTGAAGGGGAGTGTTAAAAGTATGTGGTTAAATGATTAAATTTACCATATCCCAATAGCTTAAATTTTTAAGATAATCGGTAATTTAACATGGTATCAGAGCCAATGGTTGTCAGTGGTTGTTAGCTTGTTCAACCTTCATATCTAAGTTTGTTGGTCGTTCTCGATAGTTGTTGATTGGTTGCTGTTGTTGTGGTTATGGTTGTTGTTGGCAATCGTAGTTGTTGGTTTTTGTTTTCCGCAGATTGGTTGTTGTTGTTGTTGCTACTAATTGTTGTTTTTATTTTTTACTTTTGATAGGTAATTAAAGATTTATTTCATAAAAAGGACATCATGTTCACGATGGTGAACACTCAGAACTTAAAACGAATACAAGTACCTCAGGAAGAGATACGAATAGAAAGAAGAAATTCATAAATGGAAATATATTGTGTAAACCCCAAATTCTACCCCACTGAAATAAGGTACCAACTAGTATAGGCTTCAAAAGATCTATTGATCTCGCAATATCTTCAAAAGTACAATTATTACGCTCCCGCCAAATTAACCACATCAAACAAGCTAAAACCATATTCCAAATATTAGAAGAATGCTTCCCCGGCCAATTCCACCAGCCAAAAAGAAGGGAGGCTACTGTCTTCGACATCACCCACTAGATTCCAAATATCAAAAAAATCTTCACTCCACAAGGCATAAGCAAACTTACAATGGAGTAGAAGATGATCTAGAGTTTCTTCATCACAACAGCACATGCAACACCAATTAACCAATGGTAAACGCCTAAGATCCAGATTATCAATGGTAAGAATACTACCCCTAGCTGCTAGTTGTTGTTGTTCTTGGCTTGTTGTCTTGTTGCCGTCACTGGTGGTTGTTGCCGGTGGCTTTTGTTGTTGTTGTCGTTGGTGTTGTGGATCCAACCTATAGACACAAATATGACCACAACCCAACTTGGTAGATCTTGGTGGTTGGCCTCTATTTTTGTTGTTGCCGGCATGTTCTAGAGCCGCCAGTGTTGGTTGTTGGTCGAAGTAGATAGGGAAATCCCTTATTTGCCTGCTTTGTGGATTTTTGTTGTTTCGGTATAGGTTTTGGCTATTTCTTATCCATGATAAGGATAACCTAACCCCTATAAAACTTATGTTTAGTTTTGTTTGATAATTGAACAACTTTAGCCGATTCATCTCGTTTTTTTTTTTTTTTTTTTTGGTCGATTCAGCTTCAATTTTGGCCCGTTCACTTCGTTTTCAACCTCCTCAAGCAAGTTGGTAGTTGAGCGTTACAAGCTGAATCTATGTGACTATATGCTCCAGCTTGAGGGGGAGTGTTAAAGTGTTGGATTTATGTTGATGTAATGGAATAAGAGGCCTAATTATGTTGTAAGCCCATATTGGGCTAACCCTAGCTTCCATTCTCTATATATACCCTATTAAGGGTTCATTGTAATCGTTGACTTTGAGTATACAATAAAGATGTAGCCACTAGGGCTTCATTATGTGGATGTAAGCCGTTGGCCGAACCACGTAATCCCGTTCTGCTCACTTTCTTGCTTCCACTTCTTTATATTATTTTATTCTCATCTTTAACAACACCAATCCAAAAGCCAAACATTTTTTCTTCATAAATTTTCAATCGTCAAAATTTTTCCACAAAGCTGCAGTCCAAACAAAGAAAGCAACTTTAAAAGGAATCTGGGTTTCCATGTACTTTTCCAAGGAAAAGATTGGTCGCTAATGCCAAGTAAAACCTAATAGTAACCACTTACTGTAAATCTCTTTTTCTTCTCTATTCTCCAACACAGTTTATCCTCCCCACTTCCTTTTACTGATGCCCATAGATCACATCCATGAAATTTGACAAAGTCTCCAATTCCTAATCCCGTACCACTCAATTGAAATTTACATCCCAATGATGGACAACATTAGTGCATTGCATAAGATCTGCCACACTTGTCTCCTTGTCATGGAAAATCCTAAATAACTTAGGAAAGCACATTGCAAGAGTTTTCCTCCACACCATCAATCTTGCCAAAATTTCACTCCAGAACCATCCCTTATATCATACTGGAGATAGCCAAACAGAGTAGGCCAGCCCCTTTAAATAAAATTCCATAAACTCATCCCAAATGAACTAGATGCTATGTTGGAGCATCAGCCTCTCCAGACACAACCATACTTCACCTTGCAGGTGCTTCCTAGTGACACATCTTTCTCAAGTCCAAACCTCCACAACCACTTCCCCAATAATGCTTCATTAAGCGCCTTAAACTCCTAGTAGCCAATCCACCAAATCCCAATTAACCATATGAAATTTAGTCTCATTCCCTAACCCTTCCCATAAGAAATTTTGCTAAAGCTGCTCAATCCAGTTAGCCACATCAGCAGGAACAGGGAATATAGAGAGAAAATAGGTAGGCAAATTGAAGAGAGTACATTGAAGAAGAGGGACTCTGCATCACTTGAACATGTACAGTCGTTTCCAACCTACTAGTCCATTTTCCACCTTTTCTAAAATTGGATTCCATATTGCCTTCTCCTTGAATATAGCACCTAAGGGGAGGCCTAAATATTGATAGAAAGCAATCTAAATTTACAGCCTAAAACATCCACCAACAAGTCTATATTAGGAACCTCACCCACAAGTACCAATTCAAACTTGGAACAATTTAATTAAACCTAGCACTGCCTCGAACCAAAGAAGCACCAATCAAATAACCAATAGCTGATCAAGGTCAACGTCACAGAGGAGCAAAGTATCATCAACAAAGAGTATATGAGATATCATCAAAGTATTCCCCTCCAAATTAACTACCCTGAAACCAAATAGACGACCTTCACGAAAATCTTTATCCAACATTCTACTAAAGACATCCATGACTAAGGCAAACAGCAAAGGAAACAAAGGATTACCTTGTCTTAATTCCTTGGAATTCCAAAAAAAAACACAAGGAAAGCCATTAATAAGGGTGGAGAATCAAACTGTAGAAAAACAAAAATAGTCAAATGCCTTCTCCACATCCAACTTACATAATAATCTAGGCAAACCAGTCTTCAATCTACCATCAAGGCATTCATTAGCAATTAACACAGAGTCAAAAAATCTGCCTGTCCAAGACAAAAGCATTTTGAGATGCTAAGATGATGGCTCCAAGCACCACTCGTAACCGATTAGCCAGTACCTTTGCAATAATTTTATGAACATCCCCAATCAGACTTATAGGACGAAAATCCTTCAGCTCCACTGCCTCGAATTTCTTTGGAATGAGAGTAAATAAGGTTGCATTTAAGCTCTTTTCTTATTGACCTTCGTTATAGAAGTACTAAAACACTACCATAAGATCAGATTTGATAACATCCCAAAAAGTCTTAAAAAAATGCCATTGGGAAACCACCAGGCTAGGGACCTTATCCCCATTATAATCCCTAATGACTCCATGGATCTCTGCTTCCTCAAAAGGACTCTCCAACCACCCAGCCTTATCCTCTGATATCTTGGGAAACTCCAAGACATCTGGAAAGGTATATTGACCCGCTGCTTAGTATATAAGGACTTATAAAATTGAATGATGCTCTCAGCAATCCTTTCCTGATTGGAAGATAACACCCCATCAATTCTCAATGCTTCTTCTAATAAAATTAATCAAATGAAGAAAAAATTTTGTATTATTGTCCCCTTCCCTCAGCCAAAGGACCCTAGACTTGTCTCCAACTGATTTCTTCTAGCAACATGGTCTTCTCGATTTCAATGCAAAGCTTGTCCTTTTCTAATATCTCCACACCAAATCTAAACGGGATTCGACCCTTATGATGCTTTCCCTCCAAAAGAAGTAAAAAGTGATCTTCAAGAACTATAGGAAACCTTCTTTGGATGGTATTAGGAAAGTGCTCCTCCCAATGATGCAAAAAACCTATCTATTCTCAACCCTAAAGAAGAATTAAACCATGTGTATCGACCACCGTCTAAGGGGATGTCTACTAAACCGTGCATGGAAATGAAATTAGAAAAGTCATGCATAGCCAAGAAAAATATTCACCCTCCAACCTCTCTAATGGGAATTGAAATACGTTAAAATCCCCTCCCACACACCACAGTATATTCCACAAGCTATAAATCCCTGCAAATTTCTCCCATAACAACTCTGGTTCCCGGTCCAAATTAGGACTATAAAACCCAACGAAAGCCCACTCAAAATGATCTTCCACATTTTTAAATCAACAAGATACTGGAAAATCCCCCACTGCTTTCTCCACTTTTTCTACTACTCGTCTGTCCCGTATGATCAAAGTTCCACCTAAAGCACCCTCCCAAACCCAAGTACAACCAATCCACATATTGGCAACCCCATAAACTTCTCACTAGACCTCTGATAATACACTTCAATTCAATCTCTTGCAAACAGATGATATATGCCCTCTAAGATCGGATCAGATTCCATATTTGGAGTCCCTTATCCCTCTCACTCAAGCCTCTAACATTCCAAGATAAAATCTTTAGGTTCATTGGTGAACTATCAAAGTCCCATCCCTACCGCTAGTTCAACTCTGTGGAGGAAGCATAATACTAAATAAAGCTGAAAAGGTTTCTCAATTCCCTTAGCCCTCGTACCCTAGCCCTTGTAACTTGCTTCTGGGTGCTCTCCTCAGCTGCTCTCTATTTTATCTTAGCTTCAATGTACAGTTGTTTTAAGCCTCACTTTTTTCAATGTACAGCTTCTTTAAACATCCAATTTTCAAAAAGCTAAAGAATATAAGTTGTACTAAATGGACATTTAGACTAAAGATTATGATAATTGTTCGAAAAGGAACTATGGTGATGCTTCCATAGTGACAAGCTTCATTTAAACTAGACACATGATTCAATGCAAGAATCGCTAACTTGAGTTTGGCCAAGAACAAGTGACCCAAACGAAAATGCATTTAGGGAGAAGAGATGGCAGCACTCCATACTAATGAAATGAGGGAGAGAGCTATCAGCTTTGATGCAACACGTATCCCTAAAATGCACGGAATCACTCACAACCATGATGCTACACAGATCTTTTAGGTGGGAACAGAAATTACATTTTGAAAATCCAAATAGAGGTAGAAAGGTTAAAGGAGAAAATTCACCAAGAAAGAACTAGCTATAGGTAGAGATCAAATAAAATCATCCACACTTAACTCACACCATGGAACTTATAACATCAAGTTTTGAATCATCTTTGTACCATACTTCTCTTGAAAGCTCCAAGGTATTAGATTTTTTTTCCCCTCCGGGATAAGTACAAATTTTATTTCTAAAGGAGGTGTGATGAAGCCATGGAAGATTAATTTGCTATTACTTTGCAAATTCGCCTATTAAAGAATTATTTTATTAGGTCCTCGTGTGAAGTCCAATTAAAGTGAAAGTCATGTCATTTTAATATTCTGAGTCTTTTAGGATTAAAAAAAGTTTTTAATTAGGGTTTTGTTTTTTTAGTTATGGTCAATTTTATATTCAGGGGCAAATCTGTAAATTCTGCAATTCCTACAAATTAAAGAGTTTTGGTAATTTAGTTGAGTCTAGGATCTTCTAGGATCTTCCAGGGTATTCTAAGAATCTTAGGTTTATTTTATGTGGGTCAAGTTAGGTATTTATTAGGTTTTTTTTACTAGTCAAACTAGTAGTCCTAAGGAATCCTATTACTATTAGTACTAGTAAGAGTCTTTATAATATATTGTGCTCAATGTATTCAAAAGGTAGATTGAGTTGATTAATAAAATTGAGTTTTTTACGCAAGAGGCACATTGACCTTTGTTGGTTCATTCTCCTTCTCTTTTCTTTCTTTCTTCTCTTCTTTCTTTCTAAAGTTACTGTTCACAAAGCCCCTAAACAGCCCTATTTTCTCTCTAATTATTCATCTTTCCTAACCCTAAACCCACCATGAACAAACTTAGACAAATTCCGTAATCTGTCCTACATCAAGGTGCAACCCTAGTACATAGAAAATATATAAAAATAAATAAAGCCCTAAGAAAACGCTCATTTGTTTCAAATCATTATTGGATATATATATATTTGGAGGGAACGTTGTCGGCAGACTTTTGAGGACATGAACAGATCTAATGATCAGCTGCTTGCTTCATTTAGCAGTTCTTTTTTTCATTGATCTTAGGCTTGGGGATTCACATCTAATGATTTTTATCCCTGTGTTCCTTAACTCTCTCTTTGTAATTAATTTTCTTTTTCATTTTTCATTTTTCTCTTTTTTGTACTCTTTGGTTTGCTTTATGCTTTTCCTGCATGAAGCAGTTTTTTGATTATATAACTTTCTTACTTATCAAAAATAAAAATTATATATATAAATTCTTTACTTTCATGTTATCCTCACAAGCGAAGCATCATACATATAGAGATATTTGGGCTTCACTTGTGAAGAGATAACCTGTAAGAAAAGAATTGGTCAACGAGATATTTTCAACAAAGAAAAACTTTAAGAGAAAAAGAGCGTAGATAACAACAACAACCAAAACAAAATGATTGAGAAATCTTACTTTCGGTATGAGAAATCATTTTGATTGATATGTATGTATTCTGGTAGTTCTTCAATCTGTTGATCCTTCATACAAAGCATTGTCATGTTACACATAATTTCTCAAAACATGCTACAAATAAAAAGAAAATTTAATATCTAGTGAATATAATTTCAGAGAGCATGAATAATAAATACATAAATAAAATGATGTACAGAGAAATCATTTTGATTGATATGTATGTATTCTGGTAGTTCTTCAATCCGTTGATCCTTCATACAAAACATTGTCATGTTACACATAATTTCTCAAAATATGCTACAAATAAAAAGAAAAATTAATATCTTATGAAGTTAATTTCAGAGAACATGAATGATAATAACACAAACAAAAAGATATAAAGACTAACATTAAGTTCAAAGATAGTCACACACAATAGACAATTATCCTTGCTTCCAAGAAATAAAATAGACAACCATCCTTGAATCCCCATAAACAAAAATGAATGAACCTATAACCTAAATTATCTTAACTTATAATCCTGATGTGTATTACCTAGCATACGAAAGGGAACTGTGCATATTCCTTACTCATGATCACAGATCCATCTGGTATCTTGACTTCTAGCTTTTGTCATCTGGTCATGGGCGGTTGAGCTCCAGTCATGATGGAAGGGTCCAAGAATTTGAGTACTTCCGGTGTCAATCAACAGTACCACCTAATGCCTTTTAATATGCCCCAAAAGACTCATGGTTATAGGATTAGAACTTCCTGTCAGGTCATATAAGGAAATTTCTAGCAACTCCATGGTTTTTTTTTACTCCTTCCTGCAGATTTTCCATCCCTTATTCATCCAATTCTTCCGGGTGAACTTCCCATTTTTCTTCTTGGAATAGCTGCAATCCTTCCATTCAAAACAACTCAGGTTTTGCACAATCCCTTCTCATCACAGTAGTAGCATAACCCCTTCGTTCTTTTTTCTTCCATTTGAGCTGGAGAAATTTTTATACTAAAATTCTTGGTTTCTTATCAATCCTTGGCAGGCCTAAATGGAAGGCCTACCCCTTGTTCAGTTAATGGCTTCATTGTCATTCTATTGCTCAGGATATACTCTTCTTGAATCTTGCCCAGCCCAAAAGTTGTGTTCAAGGATGTGGGGTTAAAATTATAACTGCTAATCTCATCTCTCAACTCACTTTTTTTTGATAAGTAATAAGAGAATATTATAAATGCATGAAAAATAAGAAAAATACAAGGAGTTCACGGTAGTGAACGAAGAACAAAGGAACAAAAAGACTAAAATAGCCCCTAATCTATTCTAATAGACGAAAGAAAATCTATAAGAGTAGAACAATCCGAGAAACCCCAACAACGAGACCAATCAAAGAGGGTCCGTTGGCAAAGCTCTAATATTTGAACCATAGTTTTCCCCTTGTCCTCAAAAGACCGCCGATTCCGTTCAGTCCAAATGGTCCACAATAAACAGCCCGGAACCAAATTCCAAACATTAGAACTATGATTCCCAAGCCAATTATACCAACAAAATAATAAAGTCCACAACTGAACCTGGCATGACCCAAACGATCCCAAATAGCCGAAACATATACATCCACAAATAATGAGCTATCGGACAAAAAAGTAATAAGTGATCCACAGATTCCACATTACAACAGCACATACAACAACGATTCGCCAAAGGGCGACCACGAAGCATAAGGTTATCCAAGGTAAGAATTTGACCATGGGCTGCTGTCCACGTGAAAAAAGCCACCCTTTTAGGAATCTTGGCTTTCCAAATGCCCTTCCAAGGGAAAGTGGAAGGAGCCGCATTACGAATCTTATGATAAAAAGACCGAATATTGAACTTCCCACTTCCATTAAGATCCCAACACAGCCTATCACACCCTTCACCCCTAGGAGTACGAGATTGGATGAAATGAAGTAGGGAATAGAAAGCCGCTAACTCCCAATCATTGAAATCCCTGTAGAAGCTTAAGTTCCACACTCTGTCATTATCGCCCACTGAAGGGCTTAACACTTCAGAAATACAAGCCTCCTTATTAGCTGAGCACAAAAATAACTGAGGATAAAGGATTTTAAGAGGAACATCCCCAATCCACTTATCATGCCAAAAAAGAATTCGAGAACCATCCCCCACCACAAACGAGAAATGCTTAGCGAAAGTGTCCCACCCTTTGCTAATACTCCGCCATAAACCACAACCATGAGCCCTTCTACTAGCTCTAGTGCACCAACCCCCTTTTCCCTCCCCATATTTCATGGCTATGACCCTTCGCCACATATGAGTGGTTTCATGGCCATACCTCCAAAGCCATTTCCCAAGCAAGGCCTGATTAAAAGACACCAAATTTCAAATTCCCAACCCACCCAACTCGCGCGGAAGGCAAACCTTTTTCCAAGCCACCAGAGGATATTTGAAACCCTCAACTGACGAACCCCACAAGAAATTCCTTTGAATGCGTTCCAATCTAGTAGCCACAGCTTTAGGGATAGTAAAAAGGGAAAGGTAATAAGTCGGAAGGCTTGAAAGGGTACTTTTCAACAAAGTAAGTCTACCACCCTTTGATAAATAAAGCCGCTTCCAGCCTGAAAGTTTCCTTTCCATCCTCTCAAGGATCGGATTCCATAAAGCAGCTGTTTATACGAAGTTCCCAATGGCATACCCAAGTATAGCTTGGGCAAACTACCCACCCTGCAATGAAGAATATTAGCCAAGGTCTGAATGTTGCTCACCTCCCCAACAGGGACAATTTCACTTTTTCCCACATTTACCTTCAAACCAGTAAAAGCTTGAAAACAAGTCAACACCAACCTAATAGAAAGAATCTGCTCTCTAGAGGCATCACAGAAAAGAATGGTGTCATCAGCAAAAAGAAGGTGAGAAATCCGGATACCAGTAGAAATACTAGGACCCGCATGAAAACCCCGAATGAAACCTCCTTCCTCAGTTTTCTTCAGGATACGACTTAAGACTTCCATGATCAAAATAAAGAGGAGGGGAGACAAAGGATCACCTTGTCTAAGACCTCTAGAGCTACCAAAGAAACCAACAGGAGATCCATTAACCAAAACTGAGAAACGAACGGTAGTGACACAAGTCTTGAGCCAACTCCTCCATCTAACCCCAAAGCCCATTCTCTCCAACAGATAAAACAAAGTGTCCCAATTCACATGATCATAAGCTTTCTCAATGTCTAACTTACACACCACCCGCGGAGTATGACAAGTACTAGAAGAGAGGTTGTGAGCTGCTTAAGAAGTAATAGAAGATTTCTTGATTTGGGACCAACACCAGAGTCCCCTTCCTCACATTGCTCACTTAATCAAGCTTCTCACCTTCTACAGATTTCCCACCGTTTTTGCGTCCTCTATATTGGAGTATTACTATTGAATAACCCACAACATTATTCATAGAGACATCTTCCCAGAGTGCCTTAGGAATTGGAAATGGATTGAAATTGCGTAACATAAGGATGAAAGCTTCCCGTCCCCACCCCCCTCCCCCACCCCTCCCTCAACCTGTTCACCCTCCTCCACCTCTCCTCCTCCCTCTCCCTCAACCATCTCCATCTTTTTTCCCTTTTTTACCGCCTTTCCATGGTCTTCCTCCTCCTCCCCTCCCTTGTTTCCCTCCACAGTTTGGGATTTTCCCTTACCCCTACCCCCTTCCTCCAACATTGCCTCCTTCATCCCCTTCACTTCAGGGGCCTAACCATGTTTTGCCTAAACTGTCTAATCATGCACCTGCACCTTTATCTAAACCTGATTTCCCCACCATTGAAACCACACAAAATATCCCTCCCAAACCCCTTTCCTCGGCTCATGGGGGCAGTAAGAGGTCGTTTCGCATTGACGCCAAACTCTTTTCTTTCTCTTTTGATGGGGGAAGGTCTGATTCGTATGCGATTCATGAGTCACGTCGGCATGTTAAGAGTTCTATTCACGTTGGGCATAAGGGTATTGAGTGGATCCTTACTTGTCTTTCGGATATACGAGACTGGGTGCCGAGTAAAGCTGTACTCTGTAAGAGATTTAGGGAAAATGGGAAGTTGTTAGAGTTCTGTGGGGGTTCTAACAGAGCTGGTCTTTTTGTAGTTATTGCTGAATATTTTGGAGGGTCTAGGAGAGGATGCATCATGATACCAGCTAGCTCTAATCGTGCTGGTTGGTCCTTGTTTCTGAAAGAGATAAGGATTTTTTTCTCTGGTGCAAAACAGGTTTCTATGGCTGAAGTTCCTTCCATTAAAGGTGGTGGAGGAGGTCAGTCTGCTGGTGGTAGCCGGTATGGGAAATTTTTTCCTGTTTTTGGCAATCAGCAGAAAAGCAGGAATTTTGAAAATTTTGGAACTATATCGGGGCTGAACGGGTTTCATGGAGACTCTTCAGGAACTGTTTCAGTTATAAATGGTAATTTTTCAGTCAAAAAAGGCAGACCCACGCGGGCTTTTAAGTTTAAGTTGACTCCAGCTGTTTTGGTGTTGAGAGTGTGCAAGCCTGAGTGTGGGAGAAGGGTGGTAACCTGTCTGGGTGCTAATGGAGTCAAATGGCCCAAGTCTTTTAATGGTGGGCTTGTGAATACTGAACTCACTGGTGGGCCTATTAAAGCCCATCCTGAGGCTACAGAATCCTCACTTAGTGAGGACTTTTCGGTCAAGCCCAAGCCTTCTAAAGGACATCCGATCAAACCCACGTCCTTTAAAGGACTTCCAGTTGGTCAGACTGAGTGGGTAAGAGGCGAGTGTTCAAGAGATAGCACGAGGGGCCCTTCCGTGTCGCCGGCGAGTGCAGCAGTGCCGGAATCTGCTGCTTCTGCTCAAGTCGCCTCGGTCAAACGTGGGTGTCTCGGCAAGGGGGTGACCAAATGGAGGATGAGGGAGGAGACCCATATCCCGATGGCTGGTGTTTTGAGTGTAGGGTCGACGGCGAGGCCAATGGGACCTGGTTCCGATAATTTTTCTGTTTTTCGGCATCAGGGTGTGGTCTTTAATCATTTCTCTCCCCTCTCGGACCTAGGTAGTGAGATGGGTCTTTGTTTGGGAGAGAGTTTTAACTCCAAGGTGGTTCCAGGTGAGTTAGGAGAAAATCAAAGTAATTCTGGTGCTGAGCCAGTGTCCCTGAGTGAATTGGAGGGGGTTGAGGGGGTTGAGCTGTTACAGGAAGGGTCTGAGCAACTTATGCTTCAGTGGAAGCACAGTGAAGAAAATACTAGTGGTTTTATTCACAGAGAGGAAGATAGTGGACTTTTGGAGTGCTCACCTCTATCTAAATGGGATCCTAATGAACAAAAGGAGTTGGAGGTGATCCAGGATGTTGTTGAGGCTTAGTTTCGGGGATCAGCGCTGAACAATTCGAAATGGGTTTATAGCCTGATGAAAAACTTATGTAGTATTGTGGGTTTTCCTATTGTTAAACATGAAGCTCAATGTCTGGCTTTGTTTCGTCTTATCGAACAAGACTGTATTGATGTTGTGAGTGTTGGGTCTCCTAAAGGGATTGTGAACTCCAAGCAGAAAGGGCTTAGGGAACTTAAAGGTCTGTTTTCTTCTATTAATTATGATGGGGCAGCTTCTAAGGGGAGGAACGGAGATTTCTCATTAGGTTCGAGGGTGCTTACCAGTTTTAAATGAGTCTACGGCTGATATCTTGGAATGTGAGGGGATTAAACAATCCTCAAAAGCGAGAGGTTTGTAGAAATCTCCTCAAGGAGTGGAAGTGTGATATAGTTTGCTTTCAAGAAACTAAGCTGTCTTCTTTAGACTCTCAAGTCGTTCGAAGCCTTTGGGGTTGTCCGTACCTAGATTGGGTGGCCCTAGATGCAGTTAATACTGCTGGGGGCGTGCTTTTGGTTTGGGACAAGAGAGTTTTTGAAAAAGTTGATTGTGCTGTGGGTCTTTTTTCTGTTAATGTGTTGCTGAAGGGGGTTGTAGATGACTTTGTTTGGGTTTGTTCAGGAGTGTATGGGCCCACTCTACCCACAGGAAGCGTGTATAAGCTGTTGTCGAAGGGTTTGTTTGGGTTTGCTGAAGTAGGGTCAATTATAGCCCATAATGCTCCCACAAAGGCTTCCCAAGTAGTGATAACTCATGATTCTTATGCATCTTAAAACCACACTGAGGCTTCATTTTTCCATGTGCAACATTAGAATTTTCTGATAGGCAGGAGTATTATAGTAGTTGAAGTATCGATTTGCATTGTATATATAAATAGAAGGATTTTTCCCTCCAAATTTGGAAAATCCCGGTTCCATTGCCTTATGATGACGCCTCCATTGCCTGTTGGTGCCTCTATTTCCTCATTGAGTTCTTGACCCCGTTTTGAGTTTCAGTTAGGGATTTTAAGACACTCTGTAAGATAGTTAATCTGCTGTATTAGCCCTTCTAGGACCTTTTGTTAAAAATCTTGCTGTTGCTTCATGCAAACAATGGATTCAGTTAACTGAGAAAATTAAGTTCCTTCATCCATTCCAGATCGAAGCTCTGACACCAAATGTAATGTTTAAATTGTAGACTTGTGTCAGGTGGAATCTAATTGATTAAAGGATTAACTTAGATGAGGTAGTCATCATTAAAGGAGAAGAGAATGGGAGGAAGTAGAGAGAAGAAGTTTATGATTGGTTTCTTAAAGATATTCCTCACTTATGCCAAGTATTAATATAGGCTGGTCTTGAGGTCAGTTGGTTCGTGTAACTAATTTGAATGTAACAACTAACTCATTAACAACTCCTAAACATAATCAACTCCCAACCAACTAAATGTAACAAAGGCTTGACAATGTCATAAACTTTTAATTGCATACACAAACAATTAGAAGTACAATTGAAAATACGCTCTGGTTCATTCCATTTTACTACCGGGCTCTGTTACTTCTTGAAAGTTGAAAGTTGAAGCAGACCATCAATGTGTCAAACATGATTCACAAAAGTTTGTGATGGGCAACAGAAATTCCTCAGGTTTCCCCTTCCATGCATGAAAACGCACAATACTATATGCTAAATTATGCCCATACCCCATATGGACAAGCTGAACCCGGATAGCTTAAGACTAACAAACTCACACGCAGCATTTTCCAACTGGATTAAGGGGGATAAAAGTTTTTTTTTTAATTAAAAAATAAAAATAAAATTATGTGAAATTTGAACAAAGTTACAATCATATAATGAAGAGGAGGAACATAAATACCAACCATGAAGATTCTATACAAAATTGTTTGAGAAAATGCAGAACTCCAGGCCCTTCAATGAATGCCTTGCCTTCCCCCTGAAAACCAAGAAACACAACTTATTTGAACTTCACATAAATCATACACTTTTGATTATCCAATTAAGGAGAAGAAATAAATGGGAGAAATTTTAAATAACATATGATGCTTGCAATTATTTCAAGTTAAAAGAAAATTTTAGTTTGAATAGGCAATTGTAAATTTAGCAACAATACAAACAAAAACTGAAAATACATCAATAATGCAGCAGTCATAACCAGCACAAAAATTATTCAATTATTATAGGTTTCATAAAATAATCTCAAAAGCAACAATTATAGTCAAAACAAAGCTCAAGTGCCAAGCAATAATCAATTTATACAAATATGTGTAAACACACACACACCAACTAAATTTATTATTAAGTAAAAAAAAAAAAATCTCTCGCTCTGGGTCAGTTTATAGAGTCATAAAATTTTTCTCCTTTTCCTAGTTTTCAAAACGCAAACAAAAGAAAAAGAGAATTTCAATGTATTCAAATAATTTCTCTTCTCTGAAATTTTAGATTCATAGGGGTACTTACCAAAAACAATTTCTGGTTTTCAATGAATACGCGCAAAGGAGATCGGTATATAAGATTTTGTGGCGGCCGATGACCAGTACTTGAGCAGCGGCGAGATAGAGAAGAGTGAGAGTCGATGGTTCTCGTTGAGAGGGAGAGAGGGGGTGCGAATGTGCTATAGAGACGAACAGGGAGAGATAAAGAATTAAAGATTAAAGAAAATTTTAAATTATTTTGATGAATAGTAGCTTTAAAATTTCTCTTAAGAACTTTGTTTGGTTAGATAGAAAACGTAAAGATTTTTTTTTTTTTTTTCCCAGTATTTGGTAGTGTCAGACAAAATAAGTCAAAGAAAGCTGTCTTTAGTCAACACAAAAAAAAGTCTGACTTACTTTTATAAATTATTTTCTATTATTTTAGAAAGAAAAAAAAAAACTCTATCTCATAGCAAATTTGGGCCCGATTAATTTGAGATTTCTAGTATCATTAGTTTTCAGTGTTGTGGAAGTACATGTTTGAGTGTTATAGAAATATGAGCAAGACTTAGGTACAGTACTTAGGTACAGTAATTAGGTGCTGTTTCTTAGATTCCCCTATTAAGATTCTGTCATGTGGATTTTTTCTCATGAATGAAGATGTATTTTTAATTAAGTAGCCACATGACTAAATCTTAAAAGAGAAACTTAAGGATCAGCACCTAAGGTACTGTACCTAAGTTTTGTCCTAGAAATACATATAAAAAATTATAGGTTATGTTTGGTAACAGGTTTTGTTTTCTATTTTCAAAAAAATTGTTTTTGGAAATATGAAGAAAAAAACAATTTTCTTGTATTTTTTAAATCAAAAATATATTTGGTTATTTGAAATTAAAAAAAAATATTTTTTTGAAGAAAAAAATAGAAAATACTAAAATATGTTGTTACTAGGATTTGAATTCTAATGCTAACTCATTAAATGAGATAGATTTATAAAATTAAATGCGTATTTTCATTGACTTTTGCAAATTAGAAACTGAAAATATGTAAAAGGTTATTTTTAGTTTCCTTCACAAATGAGATTTGGAAACAGTTTTTGTTTTCTGTCCATTTTGGGTTGCTAAACAAGTTTTTTAGTCTAAAAATAGAAAATTGTTTTTGAAAATAGAAAATAAGGGGAAAAAACAATTACCAAACATACCCTTATTGTTGTTTAAACACTGAAAACTGTTATTTAAATACTGGTACCAAACAGCCCCTTAAATTGTAACTTATTTTTGTTCAACAAAAAAAAATTGTAACTTGTTCTAATTTAAACTACCTTTAAAAAACTATCTAAAAAAAACTAAAAACTAACCTTTAAAATTACTTTTTAACCTAATATTAACAACTAATAACAACCTACTACTTAGAATTTGATTTGAAAATGTTGTCAAATTAAAAATGTTATGTAAATAACATTTCTCTTTAGCACTTGCAATAAGGTTTTTTTTTTTTTTTTTTGGTTTAATGTCATAATTTTTTATTCATTCCAATTTTTTGATTATAACACTAAGTGGTTTTCCTAAATAATAACTATATGCAGATAAGGGAGTTGAGATGTGTACTGTGGTTACACATCTAAATCCTTTATTTTGAGGCAATGATAATTGTTTTAGAAAAAGTATTTAAATTTGAATTTGTTTATTATTAGTGATGCTATAGGTAAGAGATTTTTAAGAACTTAAAATATAGGATTTTAAAAATGAGTAAGCTACGGAGTTTAGTGACGTGTGTGAGATATATCTAAATAGAGAGTGTGTTAATTTTTAGGAAAAAAGTTTGTATTTGTCTAGTGAAAAGATTAAAAGGGAGAATTTTCGTTTTTGAATTTTGCTGAAATACGATTTTAATCGCATTTTTTTATAGGAAAAACGACTATCTAATTAGGTTAGAGGTATTTTTGGCATTTTACGAAGTGATAACTAACTTTTTGAATCTCTTGGGTATGTTTGATTGAGATGAAAACATGGAAGATGGAAAATAGGGAGAGGAAAATATGGTGAAATATGGCATTTTTCACTGTTTGGTTGAGAGGAGGGAGAAAGAAAAGTGGTGGGGCCCATAAATTTTCTCTCCTCCTTCTTCGAAATACAATCTCTCCAAATTGGAGAGAAAATTAGAGTGAAAAGTGGAAAAAATATTTAGACAAAATTGCCCCCACCTCTAATTAACGTGTCTGACTTTTTCTTTTTTCTTTTTTTTTTTTTTTTTTTTTTTTTACTTTTCCTTTGTATGTTGGCTTGCTTCTTCTTTTTTTCCCTTTTTTTTTTCTTTTCTTTTAACTTTTCCTTTGTTGCGTTGGCTTTTTTTTTTTTTCTTTATCTTTCTTTGGTCTTTTTTTTGGTTTTGTCAGGTGGTGGGTTCTTCTTCTTTTCCTTCTTTTTTTTTTTCTTAATTTTAATTTTTATTATTTTTGTAAGATAACACTTTTGGATGATTTCTTATACTATTTTTTGAAATGTCCACTTTCATTTATACATAATTTTTTTAAAAGTATAATGTATTACTTTTTGTTTTATTTAAGAGGGATATGATGGTAAATTTATATAAACTTTATTTTCAACCAAACCAAAAAGTTTTCCATCCCTCCACTTTTTCACCCCCTCAATCAAACATAAACGAGGAAAACTAAAAACTTTTCTATCCTCCCACCTTTCCATCCTCCCTCTATTTTCTATCCTCTCACTTTTCCATCCTCCCAACCAAACGAACCCTTAATATATAGAGATATTATGATACTTTAGGATAACGTTTGGTACGGGAAATCCACATTACTTCTAGTATCCAGATTACTAGGAATGTGATGTTTTGCAATCTGGATGCGTAGGAATATAACTATTCTTATATTTGGTTTAATTGAAAATCTAATAAGATTCCTAGGAATGTGAGATTATAATGTTTGGTTTATTCATAAGAATCTTAAATGAATTTTTTTTTTTTTTTCATTCTATCCTTAGATTTGTAAATCCAATATCAAGACTTTTTATTTTATTTTTTAAATCTTCCTCTAAATAAATAATGACAAACAAAATGTAGACTATAAATTATGACAAATTCATTAAAACTATAGTCTAACATTTCAAAATTACAAGTACAATTAGGCCTATCCACGGGTCGTCCAGGTCCGGTTTGTGCCCAACCCGGAATCGACCCGATCACTTTGGGTTGCCCATGCTCAGACCTGCCGCCGACTGGCGAACGTAGTCGGATCGAGTGGTTGGATTTTCATCGGGTTCGGATCGGTCCTCAGTCGGTGTTGGGTTGTGCAAAACTCCGCTGGATTTTGCCAAAAGCAGCCGGATCTGGCGAGACCTGACCAGATCTTGACGAGATCTCAACGGATCTCGAAGAGATCATGCCGATCTCGGCGAGATCTAGCCGGATCTCAATGAGATCTCGGCATATCTCGAAGAGATCAAGCCGATCTTGACGAGATCTCGCCTGACTCTTTTAGTTCTGGGCGGATCATGGATGATTTTCCTTTGAGTTCAGGCCGGATCTCAACAAATCAGATAGAATATGGGCGATTTTCCTTTGAGTTCAGGCTAGATCTCAACAAATCAGATAGAATATGGGCGATTTTCCTTCGAGTTCACACCGGATCTCAACAGATCGGACAAAAAATGGGCGATTTCCGGTCAGATATGGTCGGGTCGGTTAAATATCGGTTTCTCAGCCTCAAACCCGCCAACCAACCCTCCATTTTTGGGTTCAGGGAGCAGAGACCCGCCACCGACTGGTCACCAGTGTCGAGTCGGCCTATTCTCGGGCCGGATCAAACGATTTGAGCGGGTGCGTCGGGTTCCGGTTTTGTTTGGACACCCCTAAGTACAATAGAAAAATAACTATTTAAATTATAATAATAATAAAATATTATTCTTTACTCTTAATAATAATTTTAAAGAGAGCTTAATCCATAACAAACCAACCTGATAATGTTTAGATCTATAAGACCATAGAAGTAGCAATAAAAATAAAAGTAGTTCATCAATAATTAAACAAATGTGATCTATTACATATATAATGTATTCACCCCTGCATCTACGAGCACTTGAATAACATAGTCATACTTAACGTCCCCAAGCAACGAGTAAAAATAATCACATTTATGAGTATCAGCCGTAAGCAATTCTTCTGCTTTGATTCTTTCTGATATAGAAAGTCATTCAATTTTCAATAGCTCATTGAATACTTTCATTCTTCTCTCAGCGTCCTCTGACTCAATCTTGAAGCAAGATACAATGGTGGCCATAAACACAAGATTTGAGATACGAATAGATACATTAACAAATTTCCATGAAAATAGATCCATTAATAATTTGTTGAGCAACACACACACAAAAGTAAAAGTGAATACCTGGCAATAATGGAGGGTCCCTTCAAATTTTTTTTTTTCACACGTGAAACCTGAATAAAACTTTGTTAATGAATATATCAACAGAGTTGTTTATCTTGTTTATATTGCTTTGGCAGGAAGAGATAAAGATAAAGGAAGAAATATTGATGATTTGTTTTATATTTTATCTTCATTGGTTAAATAATAAGGAAAAATTGTTAAAATTGTCAATTTATAAAAAATACAATTTTCTTTAAGCTTGGAAATCTGGATATCCACATGTTTTAAAGGAAATCCACATTCTTACAAGAAAGGGGTTAAGGGGGAATCAGATCCCTCTAGCATCTAATTCCCTAATGTGATTTGTAACCAAACATAAGAACTTTTAAACATTCTTGGGAATCTTAAAACATTATCTTGTACCAAACGACACATATGGGTAGTATTTATGTTATTGTTATTGCTACCAAGGCAAACGAAGAGAAGGAAAATATAACAACTCTAAATTATGATAAATGAAAATTAACATTTAGGAGGAAAAAATAGAAGAGCCTCTAAGCATGCTCATGTACACGAATAAATGAAAGAAACATTATTTTTTCTTTGAGAGACTCTGATAGATGGACATGTTGCTGAATTTAGCTTTGGACAACAGGTGGATGTCCTCTTTAGTAAGAACCCGATGCACATCACGTGTAATTGCAAAAAGAGCATAAAGATCAATCATAGCAACAACCATTTTTATGTCCTGTGAACATGCACCCTTAACTGCTGCAACCTTAGGTTTAGCAATCATAAATCTTCCAAAATGATTTCTAACTACTATCCTAACACCAATCTGTATATCGGAAGGGGGAACTTCACCATACATTAAAATCTTTTGAAGGTAAAAAGGTAGAAATTTCATTATGTATATCTATATGAAAATTACAAAATAGATATACATATTGCCTCATTGACCATAGCAGTGCCATGTTGACTGTGTTGTTTCATTGCTTAGAGACATGTATATCATTCAGTGCCTAACAACATCAATCTTGACTGTATCTGTAGGTGGAATCTTAATAATTACATGCAACACCATTCCTTTTATTTCGGACGGGTAAAATATCATTTTCATCCCTAAACTTTTACAAAAATTCGTTTTTCGTCCCTAAACTTTTAAAAGTTCTTTTTTCGTCCCTAAACTTTGCAAAACCTTCTACTTTTCATCATTCTGTTTATATCTGTTAGTTTATTACCTATGTGGCCTAACGGAATGCTGACATAGTATATGACTTGGACTAAATTATTTTAATTTAAAAAAAAAATTGACACGTGGCTAGCAATGATTTGCACACATGACAAACCATTTTTTAAAAGTACAAAAATACCCCCTCACTCCATCTCTTACACAACCTGATAGAAACACAAACACAACCCACCGACAACCCCAGCATTCAAACCCACCAGCAACCCTAATTATCAAACCCACCAACAACCCAATCACACTACCACTCTCCACAACCAAACCACGCTCACAAACCCACCACCCTACCAAAAAACCCAAACCCATAAATCCAAACACAACAATCTAGAACTGTAATAAACATATTCAACGATCTAGAACAGATAATATTTTTATTTCGTCGTAGGAAATTTTGTTGTTAATAATGTTACATAGATCTAACATATTTCTTGCTTAAGATACAATGAACCGTATAGTTGTTATGTTGTTTCCTTTTTTCCAGATCAATCATATCTATCCCTCCAGAAACAATGAATTAAAGCTGTGTTTTTCTCATTATTTTTTTAAAAATATATATTTTCTGTTTATAGCTTTTGTTTGGTGCTTGGCGGAATATGGTCCAGGATTGTTGGCTGTCGTGCTTAGGTGCACCTCTAAGCTCTCATCAATGCCGTATTTTAGGCACTAGACAGGTATTATTGCTTTGCTATATTGAGAATATGAGATTGTTGTGTTTGGATTTATGGGTTTGGGTTTTTTGGTAGGGTGGTGGGTTTGTGAGCGTGGTTTGGTTGTGGAGAGTAGCGGTGCAATTGGGTTGTTGGTGGGTTTGATAATTAGTGTCACTGGTGGGTTTGAATGCTGGGGTCGTCGATGGGTTGTGTTTGTGTTCCTATCAGGTTGTGTCAAATAGATGGAGTGAGGGGGTATTTTTGTACTTTTAAAAAATGGTTGTCATGTGTGTGAATCATTGCTAGCTACGTGTCAATTTTTTTTAAAGTAAAATAATTTAGTCCAAGTCACATACCATATCAGCATTCCGTTAACCACAAAGGTAATAAACTAACAGATATAAACGGAAGGATAAAAAGTAGAAGGTTTTGCAAAGTTTAAGGACGAAAAAAGAACTTTTGAATGTTTAGGGATGAAAAACAAACTTTTGTGAAAGTTTAGGGATGAAAATGATATTTTTTCCTATTTCAAATTATATTACATCAATTCAAAATGTAAATTTTTTAATTTTCTTATTCTCAAAATTTAATGTAGATGCAGATAGTAAACCTTCTCAATGATCCAATATATTCTTCTCTTGATAGACCCAACATTTCTTTCAATTCTTTCTGAAACAAATCAACATAGAAATAACAATTAAAAAAATTACCGGAATATTTCAATGTTGCTAAGTCATGCACATGCGTGGTTGCTTATGCATCAACATAAACATCTGAAAATTCAACAATGCTAGAGAGTGAGAATAATAAAATAGCATCCAAATAGAAAATTTTACAAAATATTATTATAATAAAAAAGTCCATTGCACTACTCCTTTACCACAATCACAGGCTTAACTTCACCCTCAAAATTGACACCTATGATATCAAAAACATTTATAAAAGCAAAAGAAATTAGGACCTACTATCAGCCAAAACTTTGTATTCCTAATCAAGTAATATTATTAAGTATCTATAAAGAGAGAGAAAAAAGAAAAACTCACATGGATTGGAACAAAAATTGGAGAATGCACTTCGATTTTGGGTGTGAAGTCATTTGAGATTAGAATACACTGAATAATGAGAGTAACAGATGTGAGAGTTTTTATTTAAACAATGATTCAATCAAATTGTAGTGATATTGGTTTTTGAAGGTGGAGTTCTCCACAAAATTGTATTGCTTTTAAAATTTAAATTTGAAAAAAAAAAAAAAAAAGGAAGGGCGGGTAGTTTTTTTTTTTTTTTTTTTTATGCACTCATGGAGGAGTGGGAGTTATCCTATATTCCTATAAAAAAAAAATTGTGAATAATTTTTTTTTTCCCAGGTAAACCTTACTAATTGTTAAGATCTATACTATATAGGGCTTGACTTACTTCCAGTACTTTTTTAACTGGAGGTCTCCTCTTGCTTGAAATACACAATAGCAAGGGGTAGTAAGCTTTAATCTCCACTTTTAATTTAGTTAGTGGGTGATGTGCAATTTCTCATTAAAATAAAAGGAGATTTCAGATAAAAAAGTACTGGAAATAAGCCAAGCCCTACTATATATAAGAAGATTCCCTTATTTCAACTGGACTTTTATGTGAATAAAAAATACCCTCATTAATGAAAGGTAACTTTATCTAGAAATAGAGTTATAAATGTTAAATAACAAATTTCATTTTGAATTAAAAAAGAGAATTAAAATTTAGGATTTTTTCCCTTCACGTTCAAAAAAGAAATTACAGTTACATCTTATCTCTAAAATTTATCTTTTATATTTGTTTAAAAAATAAAAATATATATTTCTAAATTATAATAGATGCAAATTATTAACCTTTACCCAAAAAAATTAAAGAGTCTCTGAGCATGCGACTGAGTGCGTGCTCAGAGGCTAGTAATTGTATAAGTTTTTGGCTAAAAAATAGTAATGGTATAAGTTTATCACTTAAAAATTTGTTTTTCTAATCTTTTGTAAAAAAAGAAAAAGAAAAAGAAAAGGTAAAGGTAATTGAAAGGTGCAGAGGTCGAAACGTGGTTGGCAAATTCAAACGTGATAACTATTTTCATAATTTTTTTAAAGTGGAGACTTGAGTTTGTGGATTATCCAAAAACAAATGTGGGTTTGTGCAGGATTTTTTTTTTTTTTTTAAATAGGATGCGCAGGATTTTTATTTTTATTTATTTTTATTTTTGATTTTAGATTCTTTTTTTCCAATACCAAAGTTTTGCAATAATGATGTGTTTGGATGATATGATTTGGGCATTTGGATTTGAGTGATTAAAATCCAAATAACTTGTTTGGAAAGTTTAAAAAATGTCAAGGATTTAGATTTGACAATTCCACTAAGAATTTAAAACCTTGAAAATGCTTTAATTTAAAATAACTCCTAAAATCAATAGATTTGAAATCCCTTGATTTCAAATCCAAATCCAAGTTCCCAAACACAACCTTAAGTGTAAGAGGGAGAAATGTGGATGAAAAAAAAATGTTTTTTTTTTTCAACTTATTTAAAATTTAGGATTTTTTAAATTGGTAATTTAACATTGACAAGGATAATATTTTCACCCCTCAATTGAACTGCTTGCCACTCTACAATAAACTCGTCCAACATGTCTACCAAGCTGGCCTTCCATTACCGCCACCCGAAGTAAGTCGTCCAACCTCATGGATGACCATGGTACCTTCTATTTGAAAAGGGAAATTCTCCCAAACAACGTTATCTAACAAATGTTAGCTATTCCAGATGAGAGTCTTCCAAAGGGGACTCTTCATTTGCTCATCCATATAAGGAATGGCCCATCGATGATCATACTTATTCGTCCAGCGAGCAATGACTCGACACTAGAGATAAATGCCTCACTCATTCAGGGAGACAATTCGTCTAAGGATATCGTTCGTCCAGGCTTATTCGTAAATCTCATGTTGGTTTAGTTAGAATATGAAAATGTTGCCTATTTCCACCAGAAGACCGTAATCAACCATCCATGGCATTATGGTCATCCATACATAGGACTCATCCACATAGATGGGCATTCTAAGGAATGAAGTAAAAATCTCGCCTAAGGAGTTGTCCAACACTTTTATGACTGTGCATACAAAGGACCACCTAATTACATGAGTGGATTATCAACAATTGTCCATGACGATCATCTAAGGTAACAATCATTCTACACTGACAAATTTAGCTACACTTAAATGCTACCAACAGAATTTACTCCACAAGTCCACTACTTCAGAACGTGGGAGCAATCTCCCTGAAATTCACTCCTACTAACTCCACTTAGCCAACACATCTCCCATGAGGATAGTGACACAAAATAATGAGACTTACTCAAGATCCCCTATATAAAGGTCAAACCTCACTCATATTAAAGTACGTGAGAAAAATCCCAATTCTTATACTTTGAGAGCTCTTGGAAATCTTTTATGAGGTTCTAACTTAAGCATCAAAGAAGCTTAGGCCGGCACCCCCACCGGTGCCCTCTGGTAGCATTCTTCCTTCTTGTAGGTTTTCCAGTGCCTCCAAATGGACAAATGCCTCACTAATTTTTCATGCATCATCAAACATATCTAACCCTACTATTTAAACTTCCTAGATAGTTGAATTTGGGGGGTACTTTGGGCATATAAAAGTAAAAGTCAAAACAGTGGTAACATTTTGAACTTGCTTAACGTGAGAGAGGGGAAAAAATGTTTGAATTTTTTTAAAAGAATAATTTTGAATTTGACAATACTTGAGAAAGAGAGAGTTTATTAAAAAAAATGTGTGAGAGAGATTGAGAGATAAAGTTTTTTAAAAATAAAATTGAATTTGGCAAAGAAGTGTGGAGAGACAAAAATGTGGTTAGAAAAACTTTTTTTTTTTAACTTATCTAAAATTTAGGATTTTTTAAATGGGTATTTTTCCGTATCTAACCCTATTATGTAAATTTCCTAATCAGATGAATTTAAGGGTACTTTGGGCATACAAAAGTAGGAGTCTAAGTAAGAGGAAGCTTCTTAAGTAATAGTACAGATTACACTCCCCTCCATTGAACTCTGAGAAAATGACACTCACCCCAAACTTGAAAGAAAGAAAAAAAAAATACTCATCTCCTTTGAAGTTTGAGAAAATGACAGTCCATTCCAAACTTGAAACAAAAAAACGGTCCCCTCCTTTAAGGTTTGAAAAAAATAATACTCCCCTCCCCCTCCCCAACTTTTGTTTATATTAATAGTAGAATATTCTAAATTTTAATAAGATTTTGTCTAACAAAGTTTAACTATGATTAGTAAAAACATAGCTAGTAAGTTTATCTAGGGGTGTCCACGGGTCGGTCAAACTCGGGTTGAGGGTTAATCCGTGACTCAACCCGATCTCATCAGGTATTGGATTCTGTCACCTGCTGTCGACCGACAGTCCTCAAGTCTCTGACTACCATTTGCAATTGGTTTCATGGATGGGTTCAGTCAGATTGGTGGTTGGCTTCAAATCTGCAACTACACACAAAAAACCCCAAACATAGTACAACACAAAACATCAAAATACATTACAACTACGGCCTCACCCACCTCACCATACCCAAATTACCCATGGCTAACTATTACACTCACACCACTAAAAAATTGCAAAAGTAATGACCGCACTCCGAGAATAAAATGAGAGGAGGAGAGCAAGAGAAGGTGATGATCATTTGCACAACGAGAGAGGGAGGAGTTGTGTTTTACTTCAGAGAGAAGTTTGGCAAAGGAACTCACACTCGCATGATGAGAGGTTTTTAACTTTTGATTTCAAAGAGAACCACCAAGAAGAGTTAGAAATGATGTTTGATAAGAATGGAAGACAGGAAGAGATAAGTTTGCATTATAAAAATAAAGAAAGAGCAAGTTTGCATAAAAAGATGGAATGGAAGAGATATGGCTGGTAGTACGTGTCAACCATGCAAAGAAGTAAGAGTTTCAAAAGGTAGAGACACGGTTCCCAAGTAAAAAAAGTTGTTAGTTCAAAATATTTGGTTAGTTCGGTTTTTACAGGTTGCCATAATTGAAAATCGATATCCTAACCGAAAATGGTTGGATTTGAAAGTTCACACCCCTAGATATTTGTTCTTTATCCCCTATCTCACTATAACTTAATTACTAAACCTCGTGCTCGATTTTTGTCCCTCATTGAGAGGATTACCATAGACTTCCCCTCTCACTTCATCCTATCCATTATAGATGTCTATAGAGATACGGCGACCCGTGATAAATTTATTTTTCCTTCAGCTATCACGCGGATCATTCGCCACTTCTCTGTCTCTTATCTTGAGTAAGATCACTTCTTCGTCACAGGTGCCATCGACGCTGCTACCATTAGACAGAACGAGGCCCAGCTTCGATCGAAGCGGCCACGGACCAAGACGGCGGCTCCTCTAGCTTCTTCAGCTCCTTCCACAATCGCTTCTTCTTCTTCTACGGGTGGTGTGACCCTCGAGGGGGTCATGGCGCAGCTTCAGCGCATGGATGCTCACCTTGACACACTCAGTGATGAGTTGTGTCAGGTGAACACCCGTGTTGGTCATATTGCGCGACGACAGGCTCGCCTTGGTGGCTTTGTAGAGTCTCCCTTTCCTTCTCCAGAGGCATCTGAGGACAATGACGATAATGGTGACTCCGACGATGATGAGGATGCTGAGGATAAGGATAAGGATGCTAGCTCTTCCGGTGACGATAAGATGACTGCTTGAGTTACTTGCGCTTTATCATTCGTGACAAAAAGAGGGAGTAGTTTTGGGTATGAGAGTAGTCATGTACTTAGGGGAAGAGTTAGTATAAGAGATATTTTTGTTAGGGGGAGTGTTTTTATTTTTTGAGGGATGTAGTGAGGACTTTTTGTATCTTTTCTTTTTTATCTTTTTTAGATACTTTGTTCTTATATTGTGATAGCAAACCTTGTACTCTTCTTGATATATATATATATATATATATATATGTATATATATATTGAGGTTGTTATTGCTTTCTTTCACCTGTCTCTACATGTGTTGTTTATTTTCTCTCTTTATGCACATGCTTCTTATACTTGTATTCAATCTTTTATTTTGGTTTCACATTAAGATGTCGTGATGAGTTTTGTTTAAAGTGTTTCAAAAATACAGGTTGTCAAAATCTTTCTTGCCATGAAATCTCTTCTTGAAAAGTTTATTAAGAGTTTATGTTAGGATAGATTTTATTGTATTCAACAAGTGAGTATGAGTTGAGTGATTTATGATTTCTCTCATATGTTCATTTGTTTGTTGTGATTTTGTCATGGATTGCCAAAGGGGGAGATTGTTAGGACATATGCGAATCATGTTAGGAACATATGTCAATATAGAATTGGCTAATCCTTTGACAAAACACACTTTACTTGTAATTGAGTAGATTTAGGGTGTGTTTAATACTTCAAAGAACAATGTTTCAAGTGTTAAATGTTAAAGCCATGCAAATCTGTCTAACAATCAAGTGAAAAAGTGCTAGATTTTAAACATCGACAGCTATCTCGACAGATAGAATCTACCGAGGTTTAAAAGGCAGCTTTAGCCCGATACTTAACAGATGCTCGACAGCTGCTCAATAGATAAACTATCTATCAAGATTTATGAAAATCAGTTTTTCAGATCTGATTTCACTCTAATCTATGTATATTTGTTTAGTTTTTTTTTTCTCACAACCCTAAACATATGTAAGGATTATTTTAGGGGCCGTCAAAGGTGGCGCAAGTGTGAGGTAAAGTTTTGTTTATGCAAATTGTGACTAGAGACAAAATTTTCCCTAGCTCATATTTCTCTTGAAGAAGCTGCTGCGTTTGTACGCCGTTGGGTTTTATGACCAAGGAGTTTCGTAATCTTCATCGTATTGATGAATTGAAGAACTTTGCAGCTAACATCTTTCTCAAGTTGGTGAGTAAGTCGCGTATATGGATCTGAGCATCGATTGGTTAGTCACGTACTGAGAGCTGTGCATTGAAAAGAAGAGATTGTCACTACAGAACAAGTCCAATTGGGTATTGGGGTAAGGGTTCAACTGTAGGTTGGTATAAGGTATTGGAATTCCTTTACTTGTAACTACTTGTTGTGATAATAGTGAATTCTCGGGAATGATAACTTTAAAATTATCCGGTGAGGTTTTTCCCTTGGATGTTTTCCCATTAGTAAATAAATCACCATGTCAACTTTATTTTTAGCTGCATATTAACTTAGTTGGTAATTTGTTTGTGCTACCACGCGTTTTGCACGTTAATTGAATTAATTAATTAACTTGGCTAAATTAATTGATTAATTTATCACAAGAGGTCAATACATTCTTGGCCTATCATACATGTTATCAATTACGAATGAAGTAGATCCGTTATTTTTCTGTTGCGTATGTTTTGTATGTGATACAAACTATGTTTTTTTCAACAATTGGTATTAGAGCTAGGTTTTCAATTTCGAATTTGTATAACATGTTTTGTAAGTTTTGAAATCAAAGATAGTATTTCATGATGTTAGAAGATTCTACAATCAATTTTCTGCATGGTTATTGAAATTATTGTTTGATAAAAACTGATATTGATATTATGATATTGTTTAAGTTTGATATTAAGTATGTTAGATTGAACTTTAAGGCTATAGCATTAATGGAATTTAGTTTTTGATCACAATCTCAATCTATTATGTTCATATGATGGTAGTTTATTCATGAAAACCGTTGAAAATTGCTTCAGAAAAATTCTGGAAAAATTCAGTTTCACGAGTTTCGATTGATCGAGAATCACCTTCGATCGATCGAGTGAGACGGAAACCTCCTAGAAAATTTCATCACATGTTTTGATCAATCGAAATTTATTTTGGCTCGATCAAATGTTCTTTTTTGATCAATCGACTAGTAATCGAAAGTCAATCGAATTGGACAGAAAGTATGTGATGATTTTCTTTATATTTTCGATTGATCGAATGTTCTTTTTTGATCGATCGAGTAGCGATTGAGTATCAATCGACTAGGTAGAAGGTTTGGTACGAATTTCTTCACTTTTTGATCAATCAAGAAAAAGGTTTGATCGATCGAATGCTATGAATTTTGAATTTTTCTAAGTGTTTTCGCACTTTAAAAGTGCTAGGCTATGTGTAATGAGATTACACATGATTTCTAATTAAAAACCTTTCTTTTTAAATATCTAGTGGGAGAGAGATACAAGGGTTGGATTTCACGGCCTTCATTATCGGTTCATAGTAGTATGGGTAAGCACCTCGTCTTGGCGTATATGCCTCGCGATCCCAAAGGAGGGTGTTTACTTCATAGTACTACAAGATTGAACTTATCCGTTTAAAATTGAACTTATCCGTTTAAAGTAGTGTGAACAAGTACCTCGTCTTGGCATATATGCCTCGCGATCCCAAATGAGGGTATTTTGTTTCATGGTACTACAAGTTTAAACACTATAAGAGCGATGAAATGTGGCTACACATGATTCTAAATAATGGTATACACTAGACTAAGTGTAATTTTAACCTCCCAAAGGAGCTATATCATTATTTACTTTGTTAAGACATATGTGTTTCACTTGTTAAAAACATATGTCATTCTTTTATATAATTGGTTAATCTTTTGACAAAACGCACTTCACTTGTATTTGGGTAGATCTAAGTATTTTTAATACTTCAAGAAATAAGGTTTCAAGATCAAGTGTTAAAGCCATTCAAGTCTGTCCAAGAAACAAGTTGAATAGTGCAAATTCATTAAAGCTCGACAGCTGGCTCGACAGCTGCATCTATCGAGCTTAAGAAAGCTGTTTCAGTCCGTATGCTCGATACCTGCTCGACAGCTCCAATCTGTCGAGGTTTAAGAATTTAAGAATTCTGATTTGATTTTCTTGGGATCTGTAAATGTGTCTTTAAGCTTTCTTTTCTCACAACCCTAGACATATATAAGGCTTGTTTTAAGGGCCATCAAAAGAGTTCACAAATTGCACAAGCATTAAGCAAAGTTTGTTCAAGCAAATTGTGATCGAAGACAAAGTTTTGCCCTAATTTATCTTTCTTGTGAAGAAGTTGCTGTGTTTGTACACCGTAGGGTTTTGTAACCAAACATCTTCTTAACCTTCATCGTGTGATGAACTAAAGAGCTTTGCAGCCAACAACTCTCTCTAATTGGTGATTAAAGTCACGTATTGGGATCCAGGCAATTGGTTAGTCACGTATTGGGAGACGTGCATCAAAAGGAGAAATTGTCACTATAAAACAAGTCCAATTGGGTATTGGGGTAAGGGTTCAACTGTAGGTTGGTATAAGGTACTAGGATTCCTTTACCTGTAACCGCTTGTTGTGATAATAGTGGAATTTCAGGAGTGGTGACCTTAAAATCACCCAATGGGGTTTTTGCCGTCTAGGTTTTTTTCATTCATAAACAAATTACCGTGTCAATTTATTTTCCACTGCATACTTAGTTTAATTGGTGATTTGTTTGTACTACCACGTTTGTTGCATATAATTGAATCTAATTAATTCACTTGGTTAATTAATTGGTTAATTCATCACAAGGGGTCAATACGTTTTTAGCCTATCAAGTGGTATCAGAGCAAGCACATTCTGATTAGGTTTAATCTTTGCTGTGTTAATCCATTAACCCCTGTTTGTCATGGATAGAGGACAGTCATTAATTATACCTCCTTTATTTAATGGCACTAACTTTGCATACTGTAAAGTACGCATAAGAGCTTTCTTGCAGTCTTTATTTAATGCGATTACCAATAAGGAGTTCAAGAAGATATCCTCCACTGAAACTGCTAAGGAAGCATGGACCATCCTCCAGATAACCAATGAGGGAACAAAGGCTGTCAAGGATTCAAAACTTCAGAGGCTCACTATAAACTTTGAAGAAATAAAGATGGAGGAGGATGAGTTGTTTGATGAGTTCTATGCTAAGCTTAAGGACATAGTGAACTCAGCCTTCAATCTTGAGGAAACCATTCATAAACCTAAGATTGTGAGAAAGGTGCTCAGATCTCTACCCGAGAGATTCCATACCAAGATCACGGCGATAGAGGAATCAAAGGATATTGACAAGATTCCTCTGACAGAGCTAGTTGGAAATCTACAGACCTACGAGTTAGGGTTAACAAGAATTGGCAAGTCGGGTAAGGGCAAGAGCATGGCATTGAAGGCCAAGAGTAGTGACATTGATGAGTCTTCAGATGATGAAGATTCTAAGATGAAGTCCTACATTATAAGGCAATTCAAGAAATTTACGAAGAATGCCAATGGAAAGGGCTTCGACAAGGACCGTAGGCAATCCAGTTCTTTTCAGTTCAAGACCCAAGACAAAAGGAAAAAGGATACTAGGAATGGCAGTCAGTACACTATTCCCGCAGGACCTAAGTGCTTTGGGTGTCAAGGGTTCGGCCACATGAAGCAGGAGTGTCCTAAATATCTCAAGAGCATTGGGAAGAACAAGGCACTTGTTGCTACCTTGAGTGACACTGACTCTGAAGATGATTCCAACAATGAGGATGACAGAATCTTAAATGCCTTCGCTACCACTGTCAATCCTACTGAGGGGATTGTTGAAGATGTGGATGAAGAAGAAGAATTGGTGGAGTCCAAGATTAAGAAGATGGATGAACAAGATGACATCTACACAACATATGCAAAGTTGTACAAGGTCTTAGAAAAGTATGAGAAATTGTATAGGTTGACCACCAAGAAACTCAGTGATGTGGAGCTTGAGTGTGAAGAGCTCTCTACAAAGTTTGATGACTCAAATCAGACTATTGGAGCACTGAGGTTTGAGAACAACTTCTTGGCTGAGAAGATTAAAAAGCTTGAGGCAGAACTATTCCAAGTCAGAGCTCAGCTAGAAAGGACTTTAAGTGTGAAGCTTGACAAGATGCTCAGCATTCAGAAATCTGCTTCAGATCGAATCAGTTTAGGGTATGATTTCTCTTCTCCTACTATTGCTTCTACTAGTTCTACTGTTTTTATTCCACCTGCTAATAATGTTGAGATAGAGAACATAAATGTTGAAAATAAATTAGGAGACTAAAAAATTGTTAAAAATGAAACTAAAAACCTTAGGGCTAAAAAGACTAACTCTCAAAAGCCAAAAAAGAAGATGCAACATCTTTGTCATCACTGTGGTGCAGCTGGTTATACTCGACCAAATTGCTATAAGTGGTTAGCCACTAAACAAAGCAATGTCATGATTGCATCGGGAAGCCAGAATCAGCTTTAATCCTCTCTTGCTCCTCTTAGAGATCTTCTCAAAGCCCTCATGTTCCTTTTGAACTTGAACGGTTTCAATTCTTCCCCCTCACTGTCGATTTAAGGGTTTAATCAAAGGAAAGGTTCTTCCAAGGTATGGAAGGAAAAGGGTTCCAAGTGATTCTATCACTTTCTTCTCTCTCTTCGTGTTTTTGTTTTTGCATAACTTGTGTATTTATTTTTCAGTTTTGTTTATTTTGTTTTTCATATAAAAATAAAAAAAAATTGAAAAATTAGAAAAATATAAAAATAGTGTGTGTTTTGTGTACATTGGTATTGTGTACCTTAGATGGTCATTAAAACAAAGTTTTCTAAATTTTGTATCTTTTGTAGTTTAGATGAGCATCTCTATGCACAACTAAGCAAGTGAGCTTTGTGGCTCGTGTTTATGATAAGTAAGATTAAGTAATCGCTTGTACTTAACACTCGTATCACTCTTTTTGATGGGAATGACTAGAAAATCCTAAGAGAAAGGCATAAATAACCATCTTACCACTGTTGCCCGCCAATCATGAAATGACATCTGTATGCATCGGCATAGCAAAAGTGCAATGTCAATGACATTTGTGTGCTTCGGCATAGCAAAATTGGAATGTCAAATATCATTGGGTATTTCTTTTCTCTCTCTTATATACCCATGCATGATATGCTTAAAAAGAAAAATATGCAAAGAAAAAAATTAAAATGCAAAAAGATCAAAATGCTTTATGTATGATTGCAAGCGTGTATTCTAAGAGATGCGAGAGTTATAGGATGTACTTCAAAGGTGATAGTCCCCAGTTATAATTGTGTGCGAGTTAAAGTGATTTACTTATATCTCAAATTATCATAATATGTTGACATTTATGCAATCTTGCTATTTTTTCACACACAACACGCAATTTTCTTTGCTACTCTTGATACATGTACGGGTACAATGTGATTTGCCCATCACAAGGTTTACATGTGTTAATTTATGTTCACTAAACTGTCTTGACTTACTTTTGAAATATAAAATTGGTTAGATTTGTTTAGTGTGTGTGTGTTTTTAGGATCCATGTGTTTGAAATTATTGTTGAGAGATGATTTTAAGAGCTTAATATGTTGATTGGATCATTGGTTAAAATGCATGTTTGATTGCATTCATGTCTATGTTTTTCTCTTCTCAAAAAACTGTTTTTAAAAGCTAGCTCGACAGCTCCTCAACACTTAGCTATTTGTCGAGCTTCTCAACTTTTTCTTATCACAATCTCGACAGCTTCTCGACACCTGGTGGATCGATCGAGAAAGTTCCTAGACTCTTGATAGCTTCTCAACAGCTGGTGAATGGATCAAGCTTCTGTTCTTGCATCTGGTCGTTTGTTCCTCGACAAATGCTCTACACCTACATCTGTCGACGACCAAAATCTCGACACCTCCCTCGACACGTGGCTCGACACCTCTCGACACCTCTCGACACCTTCATCTGTTGAGATTTACTGAGGTTCTTTATATTGGTTCTGTGCGATCCGGACTTTTTTTCTCTTGATCTCTCTCTCGATAGCTTTGTCTTTTCACCTCCCTACTCACTCTCTCTCACTCCAAACCTCTACCCAAGTGATTTTCAAGCTTTTTAAAGGCTTTTTCTACACTTGGTATGTTTCTTCTTCTTCATTTATATGCATTTTATGTTTTGAAATCTAGGTTTTGGGGTTTTTGAAAAATTTTGGGGTTTTTCAAAATTGATGAGTTTTTGAGAAATTTTTTGGATGGGTTTTGAAGATTTGATCTTAAAAACTTCATGCATTGCATTTCATGTGCATTATAACTGTATTTTCATGCATTTAGTTGTGTGTTATACATGTTAAACAATTTGTGTACTGGTAGGATTGGATTGGGCTGAGCCCATGATGCAATTTCTTTTACATGTCACATGTTCATGCATTTCTCATGCATACGTACTCTATTTTCAATATACTTGTTATATTTGAACTGTTTTGGAACTTTTCCGATTGTCTCTTTCTCTCCTTCTCCTTCTGTTTACGTTAGTCGAGTCTATGGCACTTAAACATAAGTCTGCTCTATCCCGGAACCCTCTTTGTTCCGGGGCATCCATTTCATCTGATCCTACTCCATCACATATTCGATTCTGTGATGAAGATGCCCGTAAGGCCTTTTCGGAGAACTTTTCTCAACGAGGCATTCATTCTGAACACCAAGTTATTTTGGCAGACTTCGCTGACACCGACCTTCCCGATGTCATTCACAGTCGGGAATGGGAGTCACTGTGTGACGTCTTGGTCACCTGTCCTTCCATGCTTGGTCACCTGTCCTCACATCTTCACTCGCGTTCGAGGTACGCGCTTTCATGTCACACCACAACTTGTTGTGGATATGCTTCGGGTTCCTAGGGTAGAGTTTCCTGACTATTCTAATTATGAGCGCCTAAGAACTGTGTCCAAGGATGAGCTCATGACTGCATTCTGTGAGCACCCTTCTGATTGGGGTGATCATTAGTTTACATCATGTAAGCCCTTTACTAAAGCTCCTAAATTCTTGAACATGGTGATGACCTTTGTTTTGCACCCACTCTCTCACTATAACTCCATCACAGAGTCTCGTGCTCGATTTTTGTTGTCCCTTCTTGAGCATCTTACTATAGACTTCCCTTTTCATTTTATTCTTTCCATTATAGATGTTCATCAGGATTCGGCGTCCCGTGATAAGCTCATCTTCCCCTCCGCATTCGCTCCCTCCTCTTCCATAGGCGATATGACTCTTAGAGACATCATGGCGCAGCTGTAGCGTATGGATGCTCGCCTTGATACACTCTCTATTGAGTTGTATCAAGTGAACTTTCGTGTCGGTTGTATTGCATGACAGCAGGCAAGCATAGGTGGCTTCGCTTCTGAGGCTTCTCCTCCACCTCCTCTAGTGGCTTCTGAGTCTGAGGCTGAGGATGATGATGATGATGATGATAGTGATGACGATGATGCTTCTAATGATGATGATGATGGAGATGTTAGCTCTACCAATGAGATGTCTACTTGACACTCTTACGCTTTGTCACTCGTGACAAAAATAGGGAGTAGTTTTGGTTATGAGAGTAGTCATTCTTAGGAGGGAGAGTTAGTATAGGACATTTTGTTAAGGGGAATTTTGTTATTTTAAAGGATGTAGTGAGGATTATTTGTATCTTTTTCTTTTCTTTCTACTTTAGATATATTTATTCTTGTACATTGGGTCTTGTGTCCATTTATTGACATACATTGTACTTATTTTCTCTATATGTTGATGTATGTTTCTTTCACCTACCCTTACATGTGTTATTTCTTTTCTCTCTTCATGCACATGCTTCTTATTACTTGTATGCAATCTATTATTTCTGTTTCACACCAAGATGCCTTAATGAGTTTTGTTTAAGTGTTTCAGAAATATAGGTTGTCAAAGTCTACTTACCATAAACTCTTTTTTTGCAAAGTTTTTCAAGAGTTTGTGTTAAGATAGATTTTATTGTATTCAACAAGTGAGTATGAGTTGAGTGATTTATGACTTCTCTCATATGTTCATTTGTTTGTTGTGGTTTTGTCACAGATTGCCAAAGGAGGAGATTTTTAGGACATATATGTTTCACTTGTTAAAAACATATGTCATTCTTTTATGTAATTATCTAATCCTTTGACAAAACGCACTTCACTTGTATTTGGGTAGATCTAAGTGTTTTTAATACTTCAAGAAATAAGGTTTCAAGATCAAGTGTTAAAGCCATTCAAGTCTATCCAAGAAACAAGTTGAATAGTGTAAATTCATTAAAGCTCGACAGCTGGCTCGACAGTTGCATCTATCGAGCTTAAGAAAGCTGTTTCAGTCCGTATGCTCGATACCTGCTCGACAGCTCCTATCTGTCGAGGTTTAAGAATTTAAGAATTCTGATTTGATTTTCTTGGGATCCGTAAATGTGTCTTTGGGCTTTCTTTTCTCACAACCCTAGACATATATAAGGCTTAGTTTAAGGACCATCAAAAGAATTCACAAGTTGCACAAACATTGAGCAAAGTCTGTTCAAGCAAATTGTGACCAAAGACAAAGTTTTGCCCTAGTTCATCTTTGTTGTGAAAAAGTTGCTGTATTTGTACACCATAGGGTTTTGTGACCAAGCATCTTCCTGATATTCATCGTGTGATACACTGAAGAACTTTGCAGCCAACAACTCTCTCTAGTTGGTGATTGAAGTCGCATATTGGAATCAGCGCAATTAGTTAGTCACGTACTGGGAGCCGTGCATCAAAAGGAGAAATTGTCACTACAGAATAAGTCCAATTGAGTATTGGGGTAAGGGTTCAACTGTAGGTTGGTATAAGGTACTGGGATTCTTTTACTTGTAACCGCTTGTTGTGATAATAGTGAAACCGCTGCATACTTAGTTTAATTGGTGATTTGTTTGTACTAACACGTTCATTGCATGTAATTGAATCTAATTAATTCACTTTGTTAATTAATTGGTTAATTCATCACAAGTGGTCAATACGTTTTTGGTCTATCATACTTTGAGGCTAAAGTTAATACAGTATATTATTAGTGTTTGATAAAAGTTATCATGATAGCACTAATAATAAGAATAGTTCTCAATCAATCATGATGTTTATAATATACTTGCTACCAAGGAATTATAGACATGAATTGAATTGTCATTGCATATATTATGTTATGATTTTATTAAGGTTCCATAACATATGTTTATATACTAAATTGATAGTGTCTGGTTTACTTATTATATTCATGTTTGTTATTTTAGATATAAATCATTGCATCTTTTAGCCCACTTGTTGCTATTTTTAATCAAAACAAACTAACTAGATCCACCTATGTTTTTTTAATATTGAAAGATTGTTTGTATGTACCTAATATTCGTAGGAATTTAATTTTTGCAACTTATTTAGGTAGATATGGATATTATATTATCTTGAAAGACAATGTTGTAATAAAGAATGATAAAGTGTTTATCTATTTTAGCAATATTATTGATAGTCTTTATATTTTAACTCCTGATAAGCATGAATTATACAATTTTGAATTATGTAAAATCATTAAAGAGAAAGTTTCCTTATACTAATGATGCATATCTTTGGCACTTGCGTTTGGGTCATATTAATTCAAACAGAATTCAATGACCGATCAAAGATGGACTCTTAGAGCCATTGGACATTGATGGATTTCCAGCTTGTGAATCTTGTTTGGAGGGCAAAATGACCAAAAGACCTTTTCATACAAAAGATAGAAGAACCCAAGAGCTGCTTGAATTAGTTCATACAGATGTATGTGATCCTATGTCAACCCAAGCAAAAGGAGAAGGTTATGAGTACTTCATCACTTTTATGGATGATTACTCAAGATATGGTTATGTGTACCTAATGAGACGGAAGTCTGAAGCCTTTGAAAAGTTCAAAGAGTTTAGAGTTGAAGTTGAGAATCAATTGGGTAAACACATAAAAGCCATTCGATTTGATCAAGGTGGCGAATACCTTATTGGGGATTTCAATGATTACTTAACTCAAAATGGGATTGTATCCTAATTGACTGCACCTGAAAGTTCTCAACAAAATAGTGTAGCAAAGAGAAGGAACAAGACTCTTTTAGAAATGGTTAGGTCCATGATGAGTTATTTAACTTTACCAATTTCCTTTTAGGGATATGCATTAAAAACTGCAATACATATTTTAAATTTAGTTCCATCAAAATCAGTTCCTAACACACCTAAGGAATTGTGGAGTGGGCGCAAGCCTAGTAGTAAATACCTCCACATTTGGGGATGTCCAGCACATATGTTGAAAGGGAAGTCTGATAAGTTGGAAGCAAAAATAGAAGTATGCATTTTTTTAGGGTATTCAAAGGAAACTAAGGGTTATTTATTTTATAATCATAAAGATAACAAAGTATTTATTAGCACCAATGCCAAATTTTTGGAAGATGATTATGTTAATAATTTTAATCCTAGAAGTAAAGTTGTCTTGGCTGAAATAGATGAACTTGTTAGGTTCTAAAAGCTTAGAACAATTGGCAAATCGTGAGCACACAAGAACATGTAAGCTGCAGAAAGAAGATTTCAGAATCTGCCTGGTTCGATCGATCGAAAAACAGGCTCGATCGATCGAGAATCGTATCTGCAGAATTCTAAGTTGGCCCAAACAGCAGTTCTAGCCCATTAAGGATTAGGGTTTCAAATCTACTTCTCCCACTATATAAAGGAAACCCTAAGCACGTTTTTTACAAGGCTTTTTAGAGAGAAAAGAGTGTGCCTCTTCTGTATTTAGGGTTTTGTTCTTAAAACCTCTCTTATTACTTCTACCGGTGTTGTTCCTTGAAGAATCTCAAGATCCGGTATTGCTGAAGTTGCTGCCTTCTCTAGTCATCAAAGGAGCTGATGATCTAAACCTTCAAGGGTGGTCTTGGGGTCACAAACAGGAGAGTTTGTGTTGCTAAACCTTTGAGTGGAGTCTCAAAGTCACAAATGGTGGTGTTTGTGTTTTGCAAAGATTAGAGAAAGAAGGAGTCCGTGGATCTCGGAGCTATTATGGGGTCGTGGTAGTAAGTTTCCTACACTTGGGTAGCAATAGGATGTTAGTGGTCTAAGTCGCTATTGTGTAAACTTCGATTCTTTCTAGTGGTTTGCTATTTTACCTTGAGGATAGCTAGGTTAAATCCTCCCCAGGTTTTTTACCGGTTTGGTTTTCCTGGGTCATCATATCGTTGTGTTACTTATTTTTCCGCTGCTTTACTTGATATGATTGTTTTGTTTTAACCTAGATCTGAATAATAAACCTAAGTATTCACTTGGTTAATTAATTAGGTTAAACAATCTAGTTTACAGGGGTCTAAACGAACTGACAAGTGGTATCAGAGCGGGTAGCTTTTCTGTTGTAGATCCTTTGATCTAAGAGCTGATCCTTGATCCCTGTTATCATGGATAATTTGAAGTGTCTTTCTGCTCATGTTTGTGATGATTTGAATAAAAAGGACACTGTTGTTTCTGTTGATCTTTATGATGCCTGTGAAACTCTTCGTAAGGAATTATTGAAAACTATGAGAATTGCTAAGAAATTCAAAGAAAAGTTAAAATTGGCTAATCTTGAAAAAGAGGAATTGATTGTTAGATTAGATGAATCTAATAAAAAGAATGAATTTTTGAGAAATCAAATTTCCTCTCAAGATGAGAAGATGAAAAGCTTGGAACAAGAGTTAGTTGAATCTAAAGCTAAAATTGAAAATTTGACTAGTACCAAGCCTGTTGTTGATAACAGAAGTGTTTCTGTTTCTCTTAAGCCTAAAGCTGAAAATGTTTATATCCCTCCTTTCAAGAGGAATAATAAAGAAAAGGTTTATTTTGCTAGGTTAGACAAAGGAAAAAGTTCTGATGTAGACGTTGAAGTTTCTAAACCTATGTCTAAACCTACTGCTAGTGTGCAAAAGAAATCTGTTTTTGTGCCTACTTGTCACCTTTGTGGTGTTGTTGGTCATATTAGACCAAATTGTTCTTTGTTGAGGCAAAAACCGAAATCTGAGACTAAATTTGCTGTTAGGAATACTGATGTTCCTAAATTTGTTCCTGTTTGTCACTATTGTGGTGTCTCTGGTCACATTCGTCCTAATTGTCATAAATTGAAATTTAAGCATTCTGTGTTTCCGTCTAGGACATGTGATGATATTTCTCCTGTCATAAGTCCAAATAAATTGTTTCATATGCTTTTGAAAAATTTAAGCTTGTTGGCTTGTGAAAGGAATTTGCAGGATTTTAGTCTTTCTCAGAAGATTGGTGTAATTCCTCAAATACACTCTGCTTCTCATGGATTTTCACCTACAAAGCCGAAGACTCGTGCTATATGGGTGAGAAAAGATTCTCTAAGGTGAGTGTTGCTGACTTGTCCCTAATTTAATTCTTTCAATTATTTGTGGACATATTTTGTTTCTGTTTTTGGTTGTCTTTTCTTTTTAGGTTGTTTTTTTTATAAAAAAAAATCCAAAAACATTGAAAAATTTCAAAAAGACAAAAATATTTTATTTTGTGTCTTGTTTTATTTTTCTTGAGGATTACATGAATTATGATATCTCTTTCTTGATTTAGAACATGCTTGACACTGTGGAGAAACTTGAATAGCATGTGTTATATAAGTGCTAAGCTATTTTTTGATTTTGTGTGAGTATGTATTAGTTTGTATATGTACTCATGGGTTAATTAAGAAATTGATATTTCTTGTTTGTGTACCCTCTATAGCTTAGTTAAGCACTATCATGTATTGCCTTTGCATTTTTTTTAATTATTTAGCATAAAGTGTGCTTTTTAGTTTTGGTCATAAATTTTTTTTAAAAAACCAAAAAGATTTTTGTGTTTTGTATTATATATCTTGGATTTATAGTTGAGGTTGGCCATATTATCTTTACATAACATGTTTATGTACTTTGTTTAGCTTGGATGAGCTTATTTGTTGCACTTTACTAGCTGAAGTCTTTGTAGTGCATGTTGTGTGGGAAGATGTTTATAGTTTTTGATCACTTTGTCTTGATCTTGAAGTCACATGCCTTTGATTGTTGGACTTGAACTTATTGAGAAAGGCATAAATAAACATCTCACCACTGTTTACTAGCCAATCATGAACACCTTAGTGCATATCGTAAGATTTTGTGCTCGAGAAAGTGTAGCACATGCACAAAAAGAACATAAGGTGTAGCCTCGGTTTAAATTCTAAAACTGGTGTGTACATTATCCCGGCTATTTTAATAAGTTTCTAATCAATTAAAATTGGTGTGTATATTATGAGGCAAATCAAGAAACTTACATGATTGCAAGCTTTTATTTTAGGAGATGTGAGAGTTATATGATGTAACTCTTTAGGTGATAGTCTCTTTCAAATTTATGTGATGAATTTTGTAGGCTTTGTGATTGATTACTATTCACATATCACCTCACATGTCTCTCAAGCTTTTGCTAGTTGCACACACTACACAAAGTTACTCTTTGCTATACTTTGTACATGTTATTGTGTGTAATTTTGTTTTGGCCATCCAAGATTAAAAATTCATTGATTTTGATGAAAAAATTTGAGTTTTAAGGACAAATTGATTGAAAATCTTAATTTTGGAAGATCTGGGTTATATTCATGTGTTTTTGAAAAACTTTTAGTCTCATACTCATGCATTTCATTCATGAAATACTATGCTTTGAGGAGTTACTGCATAAAATTGCTCTGTTTTTCAAAAATTTGAGTTTTCCAGAATTTCGACCGATCGAAGCTGTCTCTCGACCGATCGAAATTGCGATTAAAATTTTTGGTTTGATTCTGTCTGACTCGATTGGTATTCGATCGATACTCGATCGATCGAAATTGAAAATTTTCAGTTTTTAGAGTTTTGACCAAAAATTTTTTCATGCATCATTTATGTTTAGGATTCACATGAATTGCATTGTTTTCCGTATCCATCTTGCAGTTTTGCAGTCATATCTCTTATTGTTTTCACACACAACATGCATACACTTTGCTAAATTGGGTACTCAACTTGGATTGAAAATTGATTGATTAATTTTTGAGTCCTTTGTACATTTTAGTATATACTATTTTTCTTGATGTGTGAATTGCAGAAAATATTTTTCTTAAGAGATATGATGGATAATCAATGTGCAAACATTTTCTCTACTCATGCAACTGTTTATGGGTCACATAGTGTCAAGTTGCATTTATTGAAAGAGAGAATATGTTTTTTCATGTGTATCCTTAATTCATATTTTTTTTGGTTTGTGTGTTTTTATTTATCCCCACCTCCTAAATTTTCCCCATAACTGTTTTTCCCAAAACTTGTTTTGTTTTTCCTATTTTTATAGGGGGAGAAAAGTTTTTTTTACCTTTGTTGTTCATAGGGGGAGTTGTTGATCTTCATAGGGGGAGTTCTCTCTATTTTCTCTTGAGTTAAACTGTTTTATGTTCCCTTGGTTCTTTTTTTCTCTCATGTTTACTTTTTGTTTGAGTTGTTTTTTGTCAATACGTGACAAAAAGGGGGAGAAATAGATGAAATGTTGGAAAGTCTGTTTGTCTTGTTTAGGGGGAGATGAAATTGTTTTTAAGAGGGAGAGAATATAAAAACTTTTTGATGTATCTAACTTAGGGGGAGAGTTAGAATTTATTTTTGTTTTTATATTATGTTTCATATTATTGTTTATATGTCTTTCTTTCCACACATGCGGTGATGTGTTTGTTGAGTGTTTCAGGAAAGACAGGTGCATTCTAATCAAGACCTTCTACCTCTTCTTGGCAACTTCTAGGTTATGAGTCTTAGATTGGGATTTGTGATGTAATTGGGCATTTTATTGTATTGGGTTGTTCTTGTATTTTAACATTTCATTTTGTATGAAAGTTTTGTCACGAATTGCCAAAGGGGGAGATTGTTAGGTTCTAAAAACTTAGAACAATTGGCAAATCGTGAGCACACAAGAACATGTAAGCTGCAGAAAGAAGATTTCAGAATCTGCCTGGTTCGATCGATCGAAAAACAAGCTCGATCGATCGAGAATCGTATCTGCAGAATTCTAAGTTGGCCCAAACAGCAGTTCTAGCCCATTAAGGATTAGGGTTTCAAATCTACTTCTCCCACTATATAAAGGAAACCCTAAGCACGTTTTTTACAAGGCTTGTTAGAGAGAAAAGAGTGTGCCTCTTTTGTATTTAGGGTTTTGTTCCTAAAACCTCTCTTATTACTTCTACCGGTGTTGTTCCTTGAAGAATCTCAAGATCCGGTATTGCTGAAGTTGCTGCCTTCTCTAGTCATCAAAGGAGCTGATGATCTAAACCTTCAAGGGTGGTCTTGGAGTCACAAACAGGAGAGTTTGTTTTGCTAAACCTTTGAGTGGAGTCTCAAAGTTACAAACGGTGGTGTTTGTGTTTTGCAAAGATTAGAGAAAGAAAGAGTCCGTGGATCTCGGAGCTATCATGGGGTCGTGATAGTAAGTTTCCTACACTTGGGTAGTAATAGGATGTTAGTGGTCTAAGTCGCTATTGTGTAAACTTCGATTCTTTCTAGTGGATTTGCTATTTTACCTTGAGGATAGCTAGGTTAAATCCTCCCCAGGTTTTTTACCGGTTTGGTTTTCCTGGGTCATCATATCGTTGTGTTATTTATTTTTCCGCTGCTTTACTTGATATGATTGTTTTGTTTTAACCTAGATCTGAATAATAAACCTAAGTATTCACTTGGTTAATTAATTAGGTTAAACAATCTAGTTTACAGGGGTCTAAACGAACTGACAGAACTTGTAATTGAACAACCAATGGATAAAACTAGGGATGATGTGGCTGTATTAGATACACCACAAGATATTACTCACAAGACAACTAGTACACAAGTGCATCGTCGTAGTGGGAGAATTGTTCTGCCACCTGTAAGATTTACACTTATGGGAGAAATTTTTGAAACTATTTCAGAAGTAGCTGAATTGGATCCCTACACTTATGAAGAGGCAATGAAAGATATAAATGTACATCATTGGGTCAAAGCTATGAAATCTGAATTGGATTCTATGTATTCCAATTAAATTTGGGATCTTGTAAAGGCACCTAACAATATTAAACATGTTGGTTGCAAATGGGTTTACAAGAGAAAGAGAGGGATGGATGGAAATGTTAAAACCTTTAAAGTAAGGCTAGTGGCAAAAGGGTATACACAAAAAGAAAGTATTGATTATGAAGAAACCTTTTCACCAGTAACAATACTTAAATCTATCAGCATTCTCTTATCCATTGCTGCTCATTATGATTATGAGATTTGACAAATGGATGTCAAGATTGCATTTCTTAACGATAATCTTGAAGAAGAAATATATATGATGCAACCGGAAAGTTTCATAGCAAAGAACCAAGAGCATTTGATATGCAAGTTGAAAATGTCCATTTATGGACTTAGGCAAGCATCTAGATCATGGAACATCAGATTTGATCAAATAATCAAGTCATTTGATTTTGAACAAAATCTTGATGAACCATGTGTATACAAAAGCCATCAAGATAAGTAGTAATCTTCTTACTGTTTTATGTTGATGACATTCTACTCATTGGAAATGATGTAGAGGTGATGTTGTCGGTTAAGATATGGTTGTCAAGCCAATTTAATATGAAGGACTTGGGTGAAACTAACTATATCCTAGGGATCAAGCTTTGGCGAGATCACAAGAATATTATATTAGGCTTATCTCAAGCAGGGTATATAGATAAGGTTCTAAAATATTTTAGCATGCAAAATTCTAAAAGAGGATTACTCCGTTTCAGACATAGACATCCTTTGCCTAATGATTAAATGTCTAAGACTTTTGAGGAAGAAAATATGATGAGACAAATTCCCTATGCTTCTGCAGTGGGAAGTCTCATATATGCCATGCTTTGTAAAAGATCAGATATCTGTTATTTAGTTGGCATAGTCAGCTAATATTAACCAAATTCAGGACTTAAACATTGATAAGTTGTAAAACATATTCTTAAGTATCTAAGGAGAACGAGAGATTATATGTTTGTTTACCATAGTAAGGATTTGATTCCCATTGGTTATACAAATTCAGATTTTCAATCAGATCTTGATTTTAGAAAGTCAACTTCAGATTGTGTGTTCATCTTGAGAGGTAGAGCCATAAGTTGGAGGAGTGTTAAGCAATCTTGCATTACTGACTTCACCATGGAAGCTGAGTATGTTGTTGCTTATGAAGCAGCAAAGGAAGCTGTTTGGCTCAAGAAATTCTTTTCTAATCTTGGTGTTGTAAGAATTGAGTAAGTTCCTATCACATTGTTTTGTGACAATAGTGGAGCGGTTGCACATTTCAAGGATCCAGGAAATCACAAGAAAGGAAAGCATATTGAAAGACAGTACTACATCATTCAAGGCATTGTTACTCGAGAAGATGTGATAGTAGCAAAGATTAATAGTGTAAGTAATCTAGTAGATCCCTTTACCAAAATCTTGCCCCAAAGGACTTTTAAGTCATATTTGAAGGGAATGAGAGTTAAATTAGTACACAATAGTCTTTAGGGCAAGCGGGAGATTGTTAGAATATGTATCCTTTAAATCTTATTGTATGATGCTATATATGATATTATATTGTGATTAATAAAGTTGTTTTATTATTATTTAAAATTATGGTAACATGAATATTTGGATATTATCATGATGCATTGTATGTGATTTATGTGATTTAGTCACAAAATATATAGATCACAAGTTCTTTGTAAACTCAAAATTTTAGTTGGTAGTCGATGATGAAATTGCACATTTCATCTGCGAAAACTATAACATATTAACGAAGATGATTTGTCTTGATCATGGAAGTGAAGACTTCTAGTTGATATGTTGAGATGTTTTAACTGTTAAGACATATTGAATTGGACCGCTATAAGATTTATTATTCTACTAACGACTATCAAATGAATAATAAATCTTACAACTTCTATTTACATTAACTCTCAATCCTGAGAGAATAATGAACCTGATCATGAAGTGTAGGTCACTTTGATATATCAGGAGTGAAATCTAAAGTCACGATCAAAACCTTAGTATATTGGGCAGCCACATTTAATGTTAAAAGAACATATATTCTTAAGATGAAATTCATAATTACTTAACGAAGATATAAAATATTCTCTTGAGATAAGTTTAATAGATTTGGTTATTCAAAATGTTAGGCATAACTACTTTAATAAGAAGTTACTAAAATATATATTTATGAAATTAGATTTCACAAATATATAATAAATAACTTAAAGGATTAAACTGGATACTTAAGAATTAAGATGTAGTAATTTTCAAAGTGGCAGTCAACATTCATAACTTTGAATTACTATGAATATTTTAATGGAGGGGTTGAATGTATAATCAAGTCTTGTGACAAAATTTATTAATAGGGTGTAGAGTGCAATTATATTTATATAGTGGTATTAAATATAATTAATGGTAATTTTGGACTTGTCAAGAGTTGACAGAAATGTCCAAAATCTATTGGAGTTAGTGTCTTATTTGTCCATTTTGGTCTCACTCCAAGCCACATATTAAAACCCAATTTAAATGACCCAAAAGGCTAGCCCGATTAAATAATCAGTTATATATAAGAAGAGAAGCATACAGAATTTAATAATACATTGTAATGTATGAAAATAGTGTGTATGTAAGTGTAAGCGACTCTCTTATTCTCTTTTGAACACATATGTGTAAACTGAATGAGAAACCACACTTCTTGGGCATAAGTGAAATTGGAGTGAAGATTAAAAGTGTTCCCATGTATTTTTAATCTTTGGTTTTGAATTTCACCGTACCAAGGTACGCTCTCTTGTTCTTAAATTTTGAAATTTATATAGTACATGTTACCAATTGCGAATAAAGTAGATCCGTAATTTTTCTGCTGCGTATATTTTGTATGCTATACAAACTCTGTTTTTTTCAACATTTAAAACATGTATTTTGAGAACTCATCCGTATCAGTTTTTAGTTCTCAAGTAACATTATAAGCGGAATTTTTTGTAAATAAGTTGAAATTCATGGGGCCCACTTGACAATACCAAACTCTCTCTCACGAGCTTCAACTTTTTTTTCTTTTTCTCCCAGGGTCCCACCCCTTTCATGCATTATGTCATTCTCTTTTTTTAACAAAATAATAAAATATTGGATTGTCTAAGCTACATTTTAGCAAAATTCTCTTTTAAATTGATTGGCAAGACTTTTTTTTTTTAAGAAGAAACTAAAAGTTCATAGTAGTACAATTTGTTAGGCTCATTTTAGAGGGGGGAGAAAATAAAATGAAACTATACTATTGGTCCCTAAAATTTAATCAGTAAGCGTAATTGCTCCCTTAAGTATCAAGTGATTGCTATTGGTTCTTCAAATTTTAAAAAAGAGTGTTGTTAGTCCTTTTGTTAATTGTTAATGTAAACAGCATTTATTTAATTGATGTGACATTTCTTTTTATCAAAATATTATAAAATTGAATTTATATCATACACAGGGACTTATCATTTGTCCCATCTTCAATAGAGGATTTTACAAAAGTAAGAGCACTCATATAAAAGCTTGTATAATAGAAAAAGTATCACATTTTATCCAACCAAGTCTAAAATTCACCTACATTAGACCATGCAAAGTTATGTAAAAATATATTATTGCTATAGTAATCGTATAAATTTACATTGTCACTATTCATTTTGCGTTTAGTTTATTATTATTTTTTGACGTATCTCGATGATGAAGGAAGGAGTAAATGGTGGTTGCTGTGCGTGAAGAAAAATAAACAATTAAAAATAATAAAAAATTTGATATTTTGATGAAATGTAGTGTAAAATAGATAATCTGATGTACTGTATTTTGAAAAGTAAGTACGTAAAATAGAAAAAAAAATTCTAATGTTAAAATAGACAAAAATTATTGCATGAGCTGATATGAATACTCTGTAGTAACTTCATCCCCACCAATAAGAGAAGGTGTCTCTCACTTCGGTATTTATTATGGGAACTTATTTAGTACAACCCTTGTTCAAGTTAAAATCACAAAGCTCACATTAGTAGGTTAAGCCATTGTAATCGACACAACACACTTTGCATTGAAATACGACTTAGGTTGTATGAGTTGGCCTAAGAAGCAAACGACTTTATGAGATTATGGATTTATGATGTGGAAATTCAACTTTGTAATATTTTTAAATAATGTCACATCAATCAAAAAAATGTTACGTCATTGTTTTGTTAGCCACATAAATATTAAAACTAATGACAGTTAACAAAATAACTAAGAGCATTAGCATCGATATATGTAAAATTTTCCTTCCATTTTAGCATGAAAACCCACATTTTCTATTTTACACAACCAATTTGCAAAAACATTCGCATCAGATTATCTATAATACACCCTCTTTTATTTAAATAATACTTTCTCACATTTTTTTACTATTTCACACTTACCATACACGGCCCCACCACCTTACCACACACTCTACTAATTTTCTCTAAACACACTCTTTCTTTCTTTGTCTCCTTCTTCTTTCTTCTTCTCCTTTCTTCTTCTACATTTTTTCTTCTTCAGCATCTTCTTCTTCTTTTTCTTTTGCTATTCTTTCTTTCTTTCTTACTTTATTTATTTATTATTTATTTTTGCTATTTGAGTTTGATTATGGGCAGTGATTTTGGGTTTGCAATTTAGGTGGTGATTTTGGGTAGATTTTTCCACTACAGTGGGCGGTGATTTTGGGGCTTTTCGGTGGACTACTAATGTTGCTTCTTCTTCTTCGGCATTGTCACGCCCTAAACTCAATTATAAAGATAGGTACGTGACAACCGCCGCACGCTTATCAAGTAAGCATCGTACAAGTGTGCAATGCCTTCTTAGCAACTAAAATTTATCCTCAAAAACTAAATCAAATAAATCCAACATATCTCAACAATTTCTTTATAAATAGATCTCCAATAATTTAATAGGAACAAAATCCAAACCATATATACATAATGCCAATGGGCCAAAAAATATAAAACTATTAGGAGATCATCCAATCCCAAAATCTCTAAGCTTCTTTTCCTGTTCACAACATAACATCAAAACTCCCAAAACATGCTATTCTTCCTAATCTGAAACTGGAGGGGAAAAAGGGGGGTGAGTTGACAAATCAATAAGTAACCAAGGTCCTAATAAGTTCTATCAAGCAATATATCTGTAAAGCATAAGATGTAATTTGTGTTTTCAAAAGTTATAATATACTATGTGTTTTCAAAATAACTGAAGAAGTTTCATAGTCTTAAAATAATAAGTTGCACATAAATCACACACTTTAATCTTACAAATATATCGTAGATGGTTTAGAAAATAGTCAGTTTTTCCATATATCAAAAGCTATATCTTACAATAGGTTAAAAAAAAACACATAAGCAGTTTTAGTGACTCAAAATAGTTCAAATACTCAAACATTTCCAAAATCGCATATGTAGTTTTAAGGACTTAAAATAGTTCAAATATTCAAACGTAATTCATATTCTTAATAATCTTATAACTATGGTCACGCTATATCCCCGTGACTGGGCATCAGAGTACCAATGAATAACCCCCATTGGCTGGGTATTAGAGTACCAATGAATAACCCCCATTGGTTTAGGTATCAAAATACCAATGAATAACCCCCATTGGTTTAGGTATCAAAATACCAATAAATAACCCCCATTAGCTAGGTATCAGAGTACCAATGAATAACCCCCGTTGGTTTGGATATCAGAGTATCAATGAATAACCCCCATTGGTTGGGTATCAAAGTACCAATGAATTACTCCCATTAGTTTGGGTATCAAAGTATCAATGAATAACCCCTTTTGGTTTGGGTATCAAAATCAATGTCAGATTCTCCATAATCATATATATGAAATCATAGTTTCTGACAAAAATAAATCTTATTCAAAAACATATATATAATCATATTTTCAATATTCAAATCTATTTGTGATATTTCTATATTCTTTACTTTAAATCAATATAGCTAAAAAAAAACAATTAAATAAAATAAATCTTATATTCAATGCTCATATGTATTTGTGAAAATTCTTTATTCTTTACTTTGAATCAGTATAACTAAAACCAATTAAATAAAATACATCATATATTCAGTAATCAGATATATTTGTGATAATTCTTTACTTGAAATCAGTAATACAATAGAAATAAAATTGTAACAACTGTAAACAATTTTCAGTAGTTAAAATACGTAAAATAAAACCAATTAGGATAAGGTTACTTACTTTAACCCAAACCCTATTCAAAATCCTTGCAATTTCCCAAGACCAATCCAATGTAAACCTTTTAGCAAATTAAATAAAGAATTTACTCCAAACAAGTTTGTCACTTAAATCCTTGGACCTCAAATCTCAATGCCATCCAACACCACAGAGGCAACAAAGCAAAGATGCTTTACACGTGAAAATACTAAGTCCTTGGAAATCTTCAAATAATTGGTATTGGCTTCATCTTTTATCCATTAATAAGGAACCTTACAGGACAAGTCATAATGGCCAACAAGCATTTAGTTACGCTGCCTTCAATAAGAATCATGGGATAAATTGTTGTGCTTTTAGTGGTGAAATTTTGCTTAACTGAATGCATACGGGTTGGCTTCTTAGAAAGGAGAAAGGGCCAGAGGAAGTGAGGGGGGGGGGGGGGGGTGGACATCAACTCCACTTAGAAATCTTTAGACGTGAAAGGCAAAATCCTTAGTGTGGCTAGGGTTTACATGATACAATTAGGGTATAAATATTGCTAACTTCAATATCAGAAATTACTAAGTTACCCCTAATAATAAATCTCCTTCTTATTTATTAATTTTTTGGAACTAGGTATTACAATCTCCCCCACTTATAAGAATTTGGTCCTCTGAATTCGTCACAAACTGAACCAATTTATCACGCTTCCACTGTGCTACTCTAAAGCCACAATTGTATTGATCTATACAAATTTATCACTCATCACCATAGTTTAAAACTATTTCACAACATATGCGTAAACTTTTCCTTCCCAAGATTTGTAAAAAAAAAAAAAAATCCAAAGCAAATGGAGCCATACTGCTTCCGCTGCATAATACAATACCACTATAAAATCTCTTACTCAATTACCCATAGTTTAAGAACAACCATATAATGAAAAATATAAGATTCTTTAAAGATATAGATATCTCTAGTCTAAATAGCTCTCTGAGTTCCTTTCAATATGAATAAAAGTTCCAAGGCTCATTCATTTAGATTAACCCCAATAACTGATTTTCCATCAATTATTAATTTCAACAAAATTCCAAGGCCTAATTAGTCTCCAAAAATTACAACAAGGGAAATCCACAATTTTGAGATTCACCATAGACCATTGAATGCTAGCATCCATTTAATTCTATACCTCAAAATTAAGCAGTGCATCCAAAGTTCCAATCCTTCCTAAGTTCAAAACTAATTTACAACATGTGCGTATATCACTATATCTTTTCTTCCTCGAGTTTTTTAAGAAAAAGAAATTCCAAAATCACCATAAATAATCAATTGAGCATTAATATAAGGTCTTTCATAGAACCTCTATCTTAACTATAATTTATCTTCTCAAATAAGCAACATTTATTCACCTTAAATCTCCAAATTATACTTGGGCTGGAACTCATTGAAGAGCTGGGTTCCTTATAATTGCATTGCCTATTCTGAAAACAAAGCTTTAAGTATAAATCGGCTAGAAGGGAATAGTCCAAGAGATATCTCAACCCCTTTTTTTTTTTTCTTTTTTCTTTTTTCTTTTTAACCTTGCAAATAATAGTCCTAGCAGTCTAGAACTTAAGAGTACACTGCAATTTATAATCACTAACCATCTGCCAAAATAAAACAAAAGGTACAACAACTGACTATAATTCAAATTGTAATAGTCATTCAAAATAAACTCTCTTGTCATCCCAACTCCTTCAATATCCAATTAAAAATATGGTTCACTAGTCCAATTCAGTACTACCATGTACTTGTGTTCTATCCACTTCATTTTCTATTGAGCCAATCTATTAACTCTTATCAATTAAGTTCAAAGAATTACATTTCTGGCATCAAAACTTATTTCCCCAGGATACTAAACAATCCTCCAAGTCCATAGAAAGAAATTGAGGACCTCAAACTTCTAAGTAATAGAACGTGTCTCAAAAACAATTAGGGACTACCTCACACATAAATTAGGCTATGATAAACCATGTAGGTCAACCCTAACAAGAACAATGATCCAAAAGAAGGTCGGTCCTTAACATTAGAATCCAAGGAAGTCCACTGATATATTACTGAATTCTTTAAACACCCTTAGAATTTATATAATAATATATAATATAAGGTGAACTACAATAACCACAATTTTTTTTTTCCTTCACACTATGAACTTTCCGTTAATTTCCTTACTCCATATAAACTAAAATCAAGGAATCATAGCTCTAACATCAAATCTTAACCCCTAAATAAAGTTCTGCAATTTCCAATTCCCTAAAAGCACTCCAAATTCTGAATAGGTAATATAGTAAACTACCATTCAATAATTAAACCTATGAGAATCTCCTACAGATCAACTAACCTTAGGTAGGTCGACTATATTAGGAAAAACTATCAATTGAGTTTTCAAAAGATCAGTCACAAAACAGCAGGAAGATTTCCTTTGCTTGTTCTTTTCTCACTCTCTTTTCCTTTTAATAAGAAGAAGAAGTTTTAATAACCAGTCTGATCAATTACAAAATTTTCAAGAATAAAATACACCCACTTAATACTAGTATAAGACCATAGAAGTATATCAATTAAAATCCTCCCATTTGTATTTATAAGTCACGTATGCATAACCACATGGACATAAATAACAAATCCTTCAAATATGACCTAACAAATCATCATATGATGGAACCTCACTTCTCATCAAGTCATCAAAAGAACACTATCTATGACCTAATAACCTTCATAAACAATAACTAGAATTGTAATGCCTAGGGTGCAAATTTCATTCTAAATCAAAACCTAGCATAAAGTCTACAAGATCATAACCTAAGCTCTAATACCATTAAAATTGTCACACCTTGAACCCAACTATAAAGATAGGCACGTGATAGCCGCCGCACACTTATAAAGAAAGCACCGTACAAGTGTGCAAGGCCTTCTTAACAACTAAAATTTATCCTAAAATATCTCAACAATTTCTTTATAAATAGATCTCCAATAATCTAATAGGAACAAAATTCAAACCATATAAACATAGTGCCAATTAGCCAATAAATATAAAACTATTAGAAGATCATCCAATCCCAAAATCTCTAAGCTTCTTTTCCTACTCACAACACAACATCAAAACTCCCAAAACATGCTATTCTTCCTAATCTAAAACTGGATGGGAAAAAAGGGGGTGAGTTGACAACTCAATAAGTAACCAAGGTCCTAATAAGTTCTATCAAGCAATAAATCTGTAAAGTATAAGATATAATATGTATTTTCAAAAGTTATAATATACTATGTGTTTTCAAAATAACTGAAGAAGTTTCATAGTCTTAAAATAATAAGTTGCACATAGATCACATACTTTAATCTTACAAATATATCGTAGATGGTTTAGAAAATAGTCAATTTTTTCATATATCAAAAGTTATATCTTACAATAGGTTCCAAAAAAACACAAGCAGTTTTAGTGACTCAAAAAAGTTCAAATATTCAAACTTAATTCATATTCTTAACAATCTTATGACTATGGTCATGCATCAGAGTACCAGTAAATAATCCCCATTGGCTGGGTATCAAGGTACCAATGAATAACCCCCATTGGTTTGGGTATTAGAGTATCAACGAATAACCCCCATTGGTTTGGATATGAAAATCAATTCATAGTCAGATTCTTCATAATCATATCTATGAAATCATAGTTTTTGACAAAAAAAATATTTTATTCAAAAACATATATATAATCATATATTCAATGTTCAAATCTATCTGTGATATTTCTATATTCTTTACTTTAAATCAATATAGCTAAAAAAAAATTAAAAATCTTATATTCAATACTCATATGTATTTGTGAAAATTCTTTATTCTTTACTTTGAATCAGAATATCTAAAAACAATTAAATAAATTCATCATATATTCAGTAATCAGATATATTTGTGATAATTCTTTAGTTGAAATCTTTAATACAATAAAAATAAAATTGTAACAACTATAAACAATTTTCAGTAGTTAAAATGCGCAAAATAAAACCAATTAGAATAAGGTTACTTACTTCAATCCAAAGCCTGTTCAAAATCCTTGCAGTTTCTCAAGACCAATCCAATGTAAATCTTTTAGCCAATTAAATAAAGAATTTACTCCAAACAAGTTTGTCACTTAGATCCTTGGACCTCAAATCTCAATGTCATCCAACACCATAGAGGCAACAAAGCAAAGATGCTTTAAACGTGAAAAAACTAAGTCCTTGGAAATCTTCAAATAATTGGTATTGGCTTCATCTTTTATCGATTAATAAGGAACCTTACAGGACAAGTCAGTAATGCCCATAATAGCCAACAAGCATTTAGTTACGCTACCCTCAATAAGAATCATGGGATAAAGTGTTGTGCTTTTAGTAGTGAAATTTTGCTTAACTGAATGCATACGGGTTGGCTTTTTAGAAAGGAGAAAGGGCGAGAGGAAGTGGGGGGGGGGGGGGGGTGGACATCAACTCCACTTAGAAATCTTTAGGCATGAAAAGCAAAATCCATAGTGTGGCTAGGGTTTACATGATACAATTAGGGTATAAATATTGCTAACTTCAATATCAGAAATTACTAAGTTACCCCTAATAATAAATCTCCTTTTTATTTATTTATTTTTTGGAACCAGGTATTACAATCTCCCCCACTTATAAAAATTTAGTCCTCTGAATTCATCACAAACTGGACCAATTTATCACGCTTCCACTGTGCTACTCTAAAGCCACAATTGTTTCAATCTATACAAATTTATCACTCATCACCATAGATCAAAACTATTTCACAACATATGCGTAGACTTTTCCTTCCCAAGATTTGTAAAAATAAAAAAAAAAATAAAAATATAGTAAATTTAACTTGAAAGACTAATAGAGCTTATTTGAAACTTGAGAGACCAATTGCGCTCAATGGATAAACTTTAGAAAATATTAGTGTAGTTTCACCAAAAAATAAAATAGTAAATTTGTTAGGTAACTAATTAAATTCAAGCATATAGATTTCCTATAAAAAAAACATATAGCTACATTGAATTTATTTATTCTAAGAAAAAGATATTATTTGTCAACACAATTTATTTGTTTAAATTTAAGTGGAAACCAATTCTAAAAAAATTGAGAAATTAAGCTATATGGCATGCTAATACATTAAGAGTCATTTATTAAGTTTATCAATCATATTCTAACTTGGGTAACATATATATATAGCAATGTTACATTACCTAATAACTTTTTATTATATTCATATTTTGAAAATCCTACCGTTAAATTACATGTTTTATATGTTTATACGTGCTAATTTTCATGTCAATCAAATCTTATTTATTATTCGATCCATAAACATATCTTTTATGCATTATTTTAAATTACAACAACTTGAATTTAAATAATTAATTGATGACATGACTATTAATCTTTAACTACCTTGAAATTTTTGCAATCATGGAGAATATACGAAGACAATATAATCCAACGGTGTATTTGTCAAAATTCGCATCCAATTTAAAAAATATTTAATGGTGTAATATTACTTAAAATTACACTTTATATATAAATTAAAGTTAGACTTAGAAGTTATAGTTGCACCCAGTGGTTGTACCAAATTGCAACAATTTTTAATCACTTCTTTGGATAAAGTAACAATTAGTGTTTTAATCAATAATTAAAGAAGCATAACGTTCCCATAAAAAAAAAGCATAAAGTTGTTGGAGATAAAAATTGATAAGGACATTTAGCATATTTTTTAAAAACAATGATAAAAATCATATGGAAAAAAAAAAAAACAGTTGATGAGAATAAACCTAGAATTTTTTGTTCTTATCTCATTGTGACACAAATATTTTTCTAAAACCTTTTTTTTTTTCTTTTCTTATTGTCACATATGTATTTTCATAAATGCAAAAGAAAAAAAAAAGGGCTAAACTTTGTTGGAGATAAAATTTATAAAAATAAAAAAAAATAAAAAAAATAAAAGAGAGAAGTTTATAAGAATAAATATGGAATTTAGATCTCATTGTGACACAGATATTTTCCAAATACTTTTTTCCTTATCTCATTGCCCACTCCTATTTTCACATTTAGAAAAAGGGATAACCATCTTTTTCAACAAAGTTTTGGGAAAATCTAGTTTGGCCATTTTTTGTGAAATAATATTTGTTTTAAAACAAATATTCATTAAAATAGTAATCTACTAAAGTTATTAAGCAAAATAGCCCTTGAAATCATGGAATCCATATTTAAAAAAATAAGTTTTATCGAAAATGAAAGAGAATAAAAAGAGAATAAATTTGTTAATGAAATTTTGAAAAAAAAAAAAGAGAACTAGAAGTGCAATATTAAAAAAGTTTTTGAACATGAGATTGAACATCATTTTGTCCAAATGCGGTTTGTTTTTTATGAGTATTATTGGAAACACTTTTCATTGTTACTATCACCATTTGTTCCCAATCTTGAATATTTACCAACATTACATCAAAGTAAAAATTCTATTTGATTTTAGGGAATGTATTGTTTGGATATTGACTTGACTAATAAATACGTGTAGTGTAATATTGCAGTGTTTGGCATCCTTTCACGAGACTGTACATGTATTTTTTCTTCACCATTTTTTTATCCAATTTACATGTGAGATTTTTTTTTTCTTTGACATTATTATTCTCATATATATTTGAGAGTGTTACGTCATTTTTCAAGATGACTCTAATTTTTAAGTGCTAACACCAATGAGATTTGAGTTGAAGCATAATTTTAAATTAAAATTTAAGTCATGTTTTATCTTAAGACCAAGGGTATCTTTGTGTTAGCTGAATGAATATTGATAGAACATAGATTATCTTTAATAGTTGTTAATGTTTTGAACGTTAATTAATTATTTTTGCTAAAGTAATGAAAACTCATTGGTTTGTTTCTTTGATTTAATTCACTTATATTACTAGGGACTAGAAATACGCTAGTTGAGGTGTACAATAATAGTTTAATTTTGCATATTTATATCATTATATATGGCATTTTCATACTTATTTTGTGTTAGTTCATGCATTTTATACTTGGTATTAGAATAAATTTAAATAATTAATTTTGTGTTTAAAATGGGTTTTGGTATGCACAAATATGTATTTTGGAAGGATTTTGAAAGTAATTAGAGTAAGCTTTATCAAAACTTATAGACACTTCATTTTGCAATCAAATGCTAACTAATAATAATAATAATAATAATAATAATAATAATAATAATAATAATAGCTTTATCAAAACTTATAGACACTTCATTTTGCAATCAAATGCTAACTAATAATAATAATAATAATAATAATAATAATAATATTATTATTATTATTATTATTGTAAGGACACAGTTTTGGAGGCTTGGCCCACAAGCAAGATGGACTCAAGCCCAAAAAGTCCTTGCAATGAATTTATAGAGAGTATGTTAGAAAAACTGGGCTCTAAGTAAGATAAAGTGTTACCCTGATGTATTTTAAGACCAGGTAGATAGAAATAGAGTAGTGATGTTATATAAAATCGTCCTCGGCTTGGTCCGAGGAGAATAGTAATATAGTTACTTGAATGTTTACAACTTTGTGTCTCTCTTTCTCTATCTACTGCTTCTCTTTTTCCTCAAGATTGTTCGATCTCTCTTTTCCTTGCCTTTCACTCTCTTTAAACCCCATTTTCTCTCATGTGCCGGTCAGACAATATTTCTTTGATACTTGCCCCATCAACCTTCCCTTAAAGTCTTTACACGGCAGCTGTAAAAGTTGAGAGTCACTGTTTAGACATTCTTTCCTCATTAATGCGGCCAGAGGGTTAGCTACAAGATCATTAATGAGGTGGTAGCAGCTTTCTATATAATATCTTACTGCTTCCACCTATCCTATGTGTTTGCTAGATCCTCATGTATCAGAAGAATCCCCTAAAATATCATAATAAATGCCAGAGTGTACGTCCTGACTTTCTCTTTGATTATCCGAAGAGGTAATCCTCCTCGGACAACTCTTCCTTGTTTACATATCGGTCAAGCTCTTGCGAGGTTCGTAGCCATGGATATTTCCTTGTAATTTACTGTCCTCGGACAAATGTGCCTCCTCGGACAAACCCACGGCCCAGCATCTAAAATTGGGCCTTTGACCCTTACAATAATTATTATTATTATTATTATTATTATTATTATTATTATTATTATTATTATTATCATCATCATATACTCACTTATACCAAATTAAACCTAAGTCAAATGTAAGGTTGAGTGAGTATATGATGAAGATAATAATTATAATAATAATAATAATAATAATAATTATTATTATTATTATTGTTATTATTATATATACACACACACCTAGTAACTAGTTAACACTAATAGCCCGTTTCGATTGTGCTAGATGAGTGGGTTACTTTATGATGCTTTATGTGGAGGACAGACCTCTATAGAGCTAGACACGCTTTACAATCTTTGTTGTAGAGAGTGGGTTTTGCTAGAATGGTTGGTCTTCAACCTCCAACCCTCTTTAAATTTCAACAAAACTTTTAGTTTCTCAATCAAACTTTGTTTGGCTATATCTTCTTCATTTTAGATCCGCTTTTTAATGCATCATATATTGATTTAAAGCTTATGAATATTAGATTACAAACATGTAAACATTTTTTTTTCAAAAACAACAAAATTTTGAAGTTTTAAATGGCTGCCAAAGTTTTTGGTCAATCTAAATATTTTTGCCTATATCTCATGGCACGCTTAGAGGTTTACAACAAAACTTAAGGAAGATGTTAATATATATAATATCAACAATATATGTTGATTTGGGGGTTCCAATCACTTAAAATCAAAATCTGTCGTTGAAGGCCATGTGACGTGCATAAAATTCATAGCATGCTACCATAGCATAAAGCATATTCAGAATTAATCATATATGCATATGATATTAATAACAACCTATAAAAGCTCTTATACCAATGTAAGAAAATAGAGTACATACCTCTATAGGATCATGTTTTAGCTTGTTCAACATTGTCAATCATGCCTCCGTAGCTTGAACGGTTATTGCTCATGATGATGATTGCTACTAAAGCAAGTCACACAATATCCACAGCCTAAGAACCATAAGACAAAATCCAAAAGCTTTGAGAGAATGGTGAGTGGGAGAAAATGTTCTATTTTTTGTGAGTTACAAAAATGAGAGAGGTTACACCCTTTTGTAACCCACTCTAATGTAACCTATGTTACATAGGAGTTAATCACATTGAATGAGCCAGCCAAGGGTCATGTCCACTAATGGGCGACCTAACTGTCCAAATTCTAACGCATAATGTTTGGATGATTCATTTTAGACACTTATTTATTTATTTATTTGCTTTTAGTTAGATTCTAGGGTTAGGATGCAAGGGCATGTATAAGGATTAATTTAGTAAAATCCATTTAGGTATAATTTGGTAAAACAGATGAGGGCTGACTATGGCTAGGTGATCCGGGGTACCTAATCTCTTCCTCAGATAGTACCTTAACTCCAGACTTAGTTTGGGGTGTAGACCTTCATCATGAAGTTCACAATTGGTTCACGAACCTATAACTAGGTGGTGACTCAATTTATGATTTGTCTTAGAGGAATCAATGTACTCTCTTGTTCATTGCGATAATGAGCTTAAACCACAAAGGGAGAGATTGAGCAATAAACACATATCGCCCGCGCAATAGAAGGAGCCTAAAGGCACAAAAGAGAGCGTGGCTAGCAACACTCATATGAATAATCATGATTTTTGAATAACTAATTAATTATATTAATTATATCGTGTAAAAGATAATTAAATAAAATTTGAAATCTTTAATTATCTTTGGTAAGTAATTTGATCATAAAATGATTTTAGAAAGGGTTTAAAATATGTAATTATGCCCTAAACTGATCCAAAAATTAAGTTAAAAATGAGTTGAATTTAAAATTGAAGAGAGATTAGGACCTCCAGTAAAAGTGTCGACATTTGACGAATTATTTATGAAAGATGATTTTCTTATGCTTCCAAATAATGAAATATTTTGGTTTCCATACATTCTTAATAAATTATCATGTAACTTAACACTTATTGAATTGTGTAGACCATCCTTTATTTTTTAGTCCACATATTTTGCTTTCCATTTGGAGCAACGAGAACCTTAGTTGAGATTTGGTGAAGCTGGTTTTTGTGTTCATGAGAAAATTAGGTCTTGCTCACAAACATGTTGAGGTTTTTCAAAAAATTAGATTTCATCATTTGATGTGCAACATTTGAATTAGGTTTTCATGAATTTCATGTTGGCATGTTTGAACCTTGATCTAAGGATGCATGGTCATCATTCATTTGATCTTAAGTTATGAAACAATATCATGTTGTCCGTTGAAATTTGATGTGGTTTGATTCTGTAGTTCAATTGTCATACATAATGAATCATTTTGATTGTTAAGACTTTTTATTCTTAATTAAACTGTTATCCATAGAATGGCTGAAATGCCCTTACGTTGTAAATTACTCATTTATCTTTCAATTTATGTTAAAAAACAAGTGCAACATTGATCCGAGAGGTTTAAAATTTAAACCCTCTAGGCTTGAATATTAGGACACGAGATCCTTTGTGTGTAAACTTGGCTTAAGCCATGGACCCATGCAAGGGGTTATGGGTCTATTAAAGTAAATATACAATTCTTCTTATGATAAACATATTTATCATGAAAAAACCTAAGGTATTGTACATCCCTTTTTGACGAGGATCATCAAACTCACAAGACAAATGGTGTACATAAGGGGAGACATTCCAAAATTAGAGCACTAGCATCAGGTCTCCCAAATGCCAAATATTTGGCATTTGGCACACTAGACACCAAAAAAGCTTCCACATCACATATTTCAAATTCTAAAATTTTTTTGAATAGGTGAACAGTACCGTTCCAAATTTGGAACGGTACAAATGAAATGCTATAATTTTTTTTTATTCTCCCTCTCTCCTGCACAATGCTCTCTCTCTCTCTCTCTCTCTCTCTCTCTCTCTCTCTCTCTCTCTCTCTCTCAGCTTCTCCCTCTCTCACCCTTAGATGTCACCGTCGCCGATCTCCCCCAGCCACGATTGATCTCGCTAGTTGCTGTAGAGTCTGCCTCAAGGCCAATCTCACCCATGGGTTCATCTCAATTGTTTTTGTTTTAGGGTTTTATTTTGGAAGTTTTGGGTAGTGGTGGTAGCTAGTGAGCTGTGGGTGGTGGAGGGTTTGTGGTGGTGGTGGCTGGTGGGCAGTGGGTGGTGGAGAGTTTATGGTGGTGGCAGGCTATGTGTGTGGTGGTGGGTTGATTTTAAGGTTTTATTATGGTAGTTTTGAGTGGTTGTCGCTAGTTGTGGCGGTAGTGGTTGGTTGGTGGCCGCTGCCCACTGGGTGGTGGCTGGTGGTTGTTGTAGCAGTGGTTGGTTGAGTTAATATAATTTTAATGTGTTGTATATATTATGTTAATGTATTGAATTATAGAATAAAACAAGTGATGTAGAGTGTATTGTAAAATGATGTATTAAAATTAAAAAAGAAATAACTTTTTATTTATTTATTTATTTTTTTACATTTGATGCTAGTGCTCTTAAGGGGTCATTATCAAATCTTACACCATGGTCACCCTTAATTAGCCGTGTCTACCCGGACACAAAGTCTCTTTGCTTGTGTATGCTACGCGCTACATGGAATGCTGGTGTGATGCATATCAGTCTTTGTTGGACTACTATGACTAAAAATAGGGCAAAACCCTGCTAGATTTTTGTCATGAAAATCTGGTTCGGATAATGTGTGACTGAGGGGAAACAAACCTAGAACAAGCTGAAGCTAGAATAAGAATAAGCCGCAATAAGGCAGACTGCATTAGGTGTAGAGTTTTGCACCCTCGAGATAATAAGATTTTTTTTTTTTTTTTGGATGAATGAGATAATAAGATTTAAATCATATGGGCCTAAATTAATAACATTTTCGATTGTGATGCCAACAACAACACCTTCCTAAAATGGCAAAATGCATTTTTAAAGTAAAAGAGATACAAGCTAATAATAATAATAATAATATATATATATATATATATATATATTTTGTAGCTAGGAGGATGTCATAAAAAGATAGCGGTTACTCTTTTATATAGAAATTTATCCTCATATTGCTAGCAATTAGCAAAGCATGAATGGGTTGAACTATCTGGAAGTGATTAATTAATATACAAAACATAACATTGAAACTTGTAGTATAGACAGACTATGCACAAAGGAACAATATTTGTTTACACGCAGGCAGCAAACACCAACTGTACCTGTAGAACGAATGCCTAGTTGAGGTATCTTTCAAAAGAATCCCGCAGTGTCCCAGTCGAGCTAGGCTGGCCTTTTAATTTTTTTTTTCCACCTGGAAATTTAAAATAAAAAGCAAGGGTGGCTTTTTTTTTTTTGGTTTTGTTTTTGTTTGGAACTGTGGTCTGTGTTAGACCAAAAAGCAAAATCATTCATTGATTGATTCCCCTCCTATTATACCCAGAAGGAAAAGTGTACTACCAGCCAAGAACCAATCTGATTTTGCCACGTCCGCAATTTTGATGACGTGGCAAGAAAACAAAAGTGAACTCGGGGTGGGGTGGGGGTAAATTAGACCATCTGGGAAAATTTTACTGATTCAATCAAATCCAACTTTGTTTAAAGTGACGTGAGGAAAAGAAGAAGTAAACTGGTCCGTGGAATTTCGTTTCCCTATATATCCGTGGTGTATTATAAGATTCCTACAATTTACAAATACTAATAAACATTCCCACTACTTTCACAAAAAAAGAAAAGAGAAAAAAAACACACATTTGCAAAACAAAATTCCACACTCAAACGAGATTTCAATTATCAACGCCCCTCTTTCTCTTCAAAACCCTTAATAATAGTGTGAGTGAGTGAGTGAGCCCCCAAAATCAAAATCACAATCAAAATCAAAAATCAGTGTGGATTTTCATTTGGGGTTTGTGTGAGAGAGAGAGAGAGAGAGAGTCTTCAAATGAGAGTGAAATGAACAGCCACAAGTTCCAAGTCTTTGACTCCGTTCCTGCGTGAGTGTAAAGTAAGTAAAGTAACTAAGTAAGTACAGAGCTTTGTGCGATTCTCTCATGGCAAAGCGCGTGTACGAAGCCTGGAAAGCAAGTAATGTAAGCCCAATTTTTATACTTCTCAATTTGAAAAACTGATGCATGCTTCTATTTTTGCTCTAGATTTGCTGGGCTTTTGTTTGAATGAATCTGAAAAAATTGTGGGTTTTGAATGATTTTGTGATTTGTTTGCTTATCCGTCTGCCAATTAGGTTTTTAGGTTATTTTGACTTAATTTCCCTGTTTTTTTTGTTTATTTGTTTGATTTATTTATAAGTTGTTAGCTTTTTTTTTTTTTTGGGTTTCTGGATTTATGAAACGATGAACTCGATGTCTTATTCTTAGCTGAGTGGGGTTTTTGCTATCTGGGTCTTGAGTTGAGTTGTGGTAATAATGGACGAGAACTTAGAACTATAATTCATCAATAATTTATTTTTAATATTTCATACACCTTCTCGTATAAAATGAGTGTAGCTGATTGATAATGCTAACACAGATAATTTGAAACACGAGGAAAGGTAGGATTCAAAATGAGGAAAGGCGCTTAAATTTACAGGTGACCACCTATATGATGAAAAGTTGGTTTGGTCAATGTTCAAGGAGGGAGATTGATGTACCCGTGAGTTATATGAGTTAATTCTAGTTGAGGGAACGGAAGAAGGTAGAAAAAGACAAAAAAATAACATTAGTAGAAGTCGTAAAAAAGGACATGTTAATTAGGGAAGTAATTGAGTATGCCTCCAAAAAAAATAGAATGATGGAAAAGAATACAAATGGCTGACCATGGCTAATCTATTGAGGATCCATAGTTGATCCTAAAATTTGGGATCAAGGTTTTCTTCTTGTTGTTACACATTATTATCAAACTATTGGAGGTGCTAGTGTTGGTTTGGAGAAAGAGGTTGTTGAACATGAAAATCATTAAAGATACTTATTTTTTGACTGATTTTCTTTTGTTGATTTTGCGTACAATGTGATATGGGCTCAAGTGGGGTTTTGTGGTCAAATTACACAATTATGTCATATACTTTTTTTTTTTTTTTTGATAAGTAAGAATGATATATATACACACACAATCGAAAGGCTACTCTATGCAAGAAAAGCATAGAGCAAACCCAAAAATTACAAGAAGAAGAAAACAGAGAAAAAACATAAAAGAAAACCAAGCAACAGATTAATTACAAAAGAGAAAGAGAGTTAAGAAAAAAAGGGAGAGAATCACTAGTCGTGAAGCCCGAGACCAATCAAAAAAAGTTCCACTAAAAAAAGCAAGCATCTGATCATCGGAACTATCCAAATCCTTAAAAGTACGCCGATTCCGTTCCTTCCAAATACACCATAGGATGCACAACGGAACTAAATTTCAAATTTGAGATGAATGCTTCCCTAACCAATCCACCAGCCAAAAAGCAAATCTGGGATCGATCTAGGTATGACCCACGATAATCCAAAAGTTATAAAAACAAAGCTCCACAACCGATAAGCTATCTCACAATGAAGAAGTTATAGTGGTCTACCATCTCCTCATAGGGTCGGTACATAATGCACCAGCCCCCAAAATCCAATCCCCTCAATTTCAAGTTATCACCCGTTAGGATCTTATTCCAAGTTACACACCAAATGAAAAAAGAAACTCGCCTAGGGACCTTTACTCTCCATATACCTTTCCAAGGAAAGACAACTGAGGGAGAATCCCGCAACTTGTTATAATACGACCGGATGTCAAAATCCCCATTAGGCTTCAACTTCCATCTCATCCGGTCTCTAACATCCATTGGAGGAGTATTGGCCCCCAATATACGGAGAAAATGCAGCCCTTATGTCATATACTCTCTGATTGGTTGTTTAAAAAAATGGAGGAAATGAATTGGAAGCCATATTTTAAGTATTATGTTTATTATTCTAAAGTCAAATAGTTGTTATCTGGAGTTGCAACCAATGAAGTTGCAATTTTTTAAAATAATTATTAAAAAATGTTTACTTCGTCTCTCAGTAAGACATATGGTTGCTTATTTTTGCATTTACAAAGATGTTCAATTAGAAAACCATATAGTGAAGTAAGTAATTTGTTTGTTTATCCAATTGTATTTATTGGTGCTAAGTATGCTAGAGGAAATTTATACTTCTGCACAGGTTGTTATACTTCTTACTTTATATTAAAATATTAATAGGCTTGGGCAGGTATTTTACAACTTAGAACGGCAGTATTTCTACTGAAAGTCATTGCAATTTTTATTGGGCAAGAATTAAACCGAACTATGCTAGGATTCATGGCATGCAATGTGGTAGTTAAGGCTGATGGGTTGGGGTCCCTACTTGGATTATAGCTACCTAATCATAGAGTCTATTCATGTTCGCTTGGTGTGCTTTGGACACAAGCTTTAGGTGGTTTTGATACCAATTTTGATGTAGGATTTAAATCAGCACTAAATTGGGATTCTTGATTATTTCTTGAAGGATTATTGAATGGGGTTTGATATTTAAGGGTCTATCACACTTCAGTAGGAGAAGAAAATTGCACCTTCAAAGCTTGAAATAAGCTGTCTGATTTTTGTTAGATTAGGACTTCTAATTAACAAAGAAAAGTAATTAAGATCTTCTAAACAAAATAGAAAATGGACTGATAGTTTTTTGAGGTCCCATAGCTGATTCCACAATTATGGTACCAAAGGCTTGGTTGTTGTCATAACTCATAAACCAAATAGAAAATGGGCTTAAAAACAATATTCGTGGGTTATGCAGCTTGGGGGTTGCAAGAGTAAGAAACAAAGGAAAAACAGAACAACCTTAGGCTTCATCACCTAGACCTAGAATGACCATCAAACTAAATTAAACATCTTCAATTTTCATTCGTCAAATTCACGTTGTCAAAAAATTTATCTGGAGCCTTTAAGTAAAGGCTATAACCCATGATCAATTTCATGAAATAATTAGCTAGTAATCAATCACATTAAGTATAATTATGGAAAATTTAAATAAGGTCTAATCAATTTGTCGTGCTCAGGCTCAGTGGGTGGTGGGCCTCTATTGTCCAACCATGTGATTGGTGGCCTGCATCTGGTGCCCGCACCATTGGGCCTTTTGGAACTGCCCATTAAGGTCCGTTCCAGAAAATCTGGAAATTACCAAACTACCCCTAGTTTAGTAGAACTTTTTAAAAACCAAACCAACAATTTTCCAACCTACGGAACTTTTTTCTTTGATAAGTAAGAATGTTATATAAATGAAAGGTTGCTCTATGCAAGAAAAAACATAGAGCAAACCCAAAAAAACAAGAAGAAGAAAACAGAAAAAACTAAAAAGAAAACCAAACGACAAAAAAATTACAAAAGAGAAAGAGAGCTAAGGAAAGAGGGTAGAGAATCACTAGACATGAGTCCCCAAGCCCGAGACCAATCAAAAAGAGTCCCACTAAAAGAGGCAATCATCTGAACAGTAGAACTATCCAAATCCTCAAAAGTCCTTTGATTCCGTTCCTTCCAAATACACCATAGGATGCAAAACGGAACTAAGTTCCAAATCTGAGACGAATGCTTCCCCAACCAATTCCACCAGCCAAAGAGCAAATTTGGGATCGATCTAGGCATAACCCAAGACAAACCAAAAGTTATTAAAACAAAGCTCCACAGCTGATAGGCCATCTCACAATGGAGAAGTAAGTGGTCTACCGTCTCTCCACAATGTCGGCACATAATGCACCAGTCTACAAAATCCAATCCCCTCAATCTTCTCAAGTTATCACCCGTCAGAATCTTATTCCAAGCTGCACACCAAACAAAAAAAGAAACTCGCCTAGGGGCCTTTACTCTCCATATTCCTTTCCACGGAAAGACAATTGAGGGAGAATCCCGCAACTTATAATAATACGATTGGATGTCAAACTCCCCATTAGGCTTCAACTTCCATCTCATTCGGTCTCTAACATCCAATGGAGGAGTATTAGCACCCAATAAATGAAGAAAATGCAGCCCTTCATCCATCTCCCAATCATTAAATTCTCGAATAAAACGGACATCCCAAATTCTTCTATCCTCCACCCCCTGCCTTGATAAAGAAGCTTCTACAGATGCCTCCTTATCAATGGCAATACCATACAGCCTTGGGAAAGCCACTTGGAGAGGTTGATTCCCATACCATCCATCCTGTCAAAATCTCACCCTGTTACCCAACCCAACAACAAACTGACAGTTCTTGCTAAAATCCTCCCACCCCATGCGAATACCTCTCCACAAACCGCACCCATGAACTCCTTGACCTAGCTGTGAGGTCCATCCCCCCCATTCTTTCCCATATTTAGACACGACCACCCTCCTCCATAACCGACCCTCTTCCTTTCCAAACCGCCAAGCCATTTCCCCAATAAGGCCTTATTGAAAGTAGTAATTTTCCTTATCCCCAAACCACCGTAAGCGATAGGCGCACAAACTTTATCCCAGCCTACCAAATGAATCTTGCTATCACCCCATAGAAAGTTTCTTTGAAACCTTTCTATCTTGTTAGCCACATATGTAGGAATGGTGAAAAGAGATAGAAAATAAGTAGGAAGACTAGATAACGTACTCTTGAGTAACATCAATCGACTCCCCTTAGACAAATATAACCTCTTCCATCTGGCTAATTTCCGCTCAATTTTTTCCAAAATAGGATTCCAAATTGAAGAGAAGTTATGCGAAGCCCCCAACGGCATGCCAAGATAAGACATAGGCAAAGTTCCAACTCTACAGCCCAAAATTTCCACCAGGGCATACACATCATCAACCTCCCCTATTGGAACCATTTCACTCTTGTGCACATTGACTTTCAAACTTGTTACTGTCTGAAAACTAAGTAGCAACAATCGAATATGAAGAATTTGCTCCACATCTGCATCACAAAATAGGATAGTATCGTCTGCAAACAATAGATGTGAAACACATTCCCCACCACCTCTCCTACCCTCGACTTTAAAACCACTGATCAAGCCAGCTCCCTCCACTCTTCTCAACATCTTACTGAACACCTCCATCAAGATCAAAAACAGCATAGGAGATAGCGGATCCCCTTGTCTTAGACCTCTTGAACTACCAAAAAAATCAGCTGGAGACCCATTAATCAAAATAGAGAACTGAACTGTGGAAATACAAGTACGAATCCACTTACACCACTTCACTCCAAAGCCCATTCTATTCACATACAGCAAAGCCTCTCAATTCACATGATCGTAAGCTTTTTCAATATCAAGTTTACAAATGACTCCAGGAACCCTACTCTTCTCTCGGCTATCCACACATTCATTCGCAATCAGAACCGAGTCGAGAATTTGTCTCCCACCCACAAAGCTATTCTGAGTCTCAGAGATCAACTGATCTAAAACCACTCTTAAACGATTTGCCAAAAATTTAGCCAAGATTTTATACACACTCCCCACCAAGCTAATAGGCCGGAAATCTCTGATATTAGAGGCATCATTCTTTTTAGGAATTAAAGCAATGAAGGTAGCATTGAGAGATTTTTCAAACTTACAATGTTGAAAAAACTCATCAAAGACTGCTAACATGTCTTTCTCCACTACTCTCCAACAGTGATGATAAAATGCCATCATAAACCCATCCGGACCTGGAGCTTTGTCCCCCTCCAAATCATGTACAACTTGAAGTATCTCTTCTCTCTCAAACTTCCTTTCAAGCTAAACCCTCTCCATATCTCCAATACTATCAAACTCCAAACCCTCCACAAAAGGCCTCCACCCCTCAGACTCCTTGTACAAGTTTTTATAAAACTGGACTACCTGATTAATTAACTCAGATTCCTCCTCACAAACCACCCCATCCACCTCCAAGGTCCTCAGATGATTATACCTTCTATGGGAATTAGCCATTTTGTGGAAGAACTTGGTGTTATTATCCCCTTCCTTGATATATAACATCCTAGATTTCTGTCTCCAGGAAATTTCCTCCAAGGAAAGAAGATGCTTCACCTGGGACCTCAAATCTGCCCTATGACATCTCCCCTTCAGTGAGACCAACATCCCCTTCCTTAGCGTCTAAAGATTTCAACTCCTCCAGTAAATGTTTCTTTCGACGCTCTACATTCCCAAACTCTCGACGATTCCATTGTACAATGTCCTCTTTCAGAGCTTTTAATTTTTTCGCAAGCACGAAACTGGGAGTACCTACAAAAGATTGCCGATTCCACCAAGACTGAACCCTATCCAGAAACCCCTCCGTCTTCAACCACATATTTTCAAATTTGAATGGACTTTTCTCCCTAACCATTCCCCCTGCCTCCAAGAGAATTGGACTGTGGTCTGAAATAGGACGGGGTAAGATCCTTTGAATAACATCTGGGAAATGTTCCTCCTATTCTGGGGTGACCAAAGCTCTATCAATCCTAGAGATCGCTGGTTGATCAGTACCACTTGACCATGTATAGCTTCCTCCTTCCAAAGGCAAATCAATCAAGTTAAGATCCTCAATAAATTCAGAGAATTTCTCCATAGCCAGGGTCAAACTTGTCTCACCCCTACGCTCACTAGGAAAGCGAACAATATTAAAATCCCCCAAGCAACACCACAGTATCATCCAATACTGCTGAATACCCACCAACTCATCCCTCACGTGACCCCTCTCGTTGTTCTCATTTGGGCCATAAACCCCTGAACATGCCCATATGAAACCGTCCCCCACCCCTTGCCACTTTACCGAAACTGAAAATGTACCAACCAAAACTTCCATCTTATCCAAGATCCTCTTATCCCACATAATCAAAATACCACCAGCAGTCCAATCAGCCTCCAAAACAGCCCAATCCACATATGGACAGCCCCACAAACTACAAGCCAGCTGCCTATTCATGCTAGCAATTTTTGTCTCTTGTAAACAAACATCACACTTCCATTCCCGCAACAAATTTTTCACCACAAGATGTTTCCGAGGATCATTCAACCCTCTGACATTCCACGAAATCATTTTTATCTTCATTACCACAAAAAAATCCCCACATACTAACATCAGCACAAAACCCAACCTCTATCTCCCATCATAATTCACCGAAGAGATCAAGTTTCGCAGCTCTCTATTTCCCTTGTGTTTGGACTTAGCCCCTTTATTGCTACCTGTTACTTTCCGTTGTAACACATTGGCAGCCTCCGTCTCAGTTTCTAGCCTTTGTAAGAGAGCAATGCACAACTTCTCATGTCGGGTCATTGACAATCCAACCAATTTACTGAAACCAGGGATTCTGTATTTCACCCACCTAGAAACATCTAACTTAGCCTCAATACCCAAGACCTCAGTGGCCTCTACCAACTCCGCCGAAGTTGTCGATGCAGTCGGAGCAATAAGCTGTAAAGGTAAACAATCCGACAATTCTACTTCACCGAGAGTTCTCTGTTTCACCCACTTAGAAACATTTGATGTATTATCGAAACTCAACACCTCCATAAAACCATTCACTTCTGCCGACACAGTCAACCCCAGAGGATTAATAGTAGTCGGGGGGGAAAAACTATCCACATCACCTGTTTCTACCTCAGCCAATGCCAACACTGACTGATTGGCCTGGTGGGAAGTGTCAATCCCCTGGGTATCTCTTGCACATACTACCCGACCACCTTCATCTCCATCTTGAATACTGACCTCCTCAGACCCAAAGCTCGATGGATCCAGATTATGATTGGATAACACAAGACTTTTAGATGCCCTGTCATCCTCTAATTTTGCCTTACCTAGTGAGAATAGAGGCTCACTAGCGCGAGACCCGTCAGAAAAAGGACATCCAGCAACCGACGAGGTCACCGGAGGACAACCCACCTTGTCCATGGTCGCCAGCGAGCCCTCGGCGCGACACCCAGTAGAGAAGTACTCGGAGCCGGCAATCTCCAGTGGCGCCGGAGGCGCCGGTGACTCCCCGGCGAGAGAACCAGCAACACCAGTGAGACCCACTGTCCCATTTGAGCAACCAAAAGATCGTGAGGAGCGGTGGACATCGTGAAAGCTTGGGGATCGTGATTCAAAGGTCTCTGCGCACTTGAGAAATAGCTCTCACCTACTACCATCCTAGTTGGGCCCACCATCTCATCCTGAGTAACCAAGGCTTCATGAGGGAGTGCTTCGTGGTTTGATGGTCCTGGGTCACCTAAAGAAAAGCCAACACTCACTTCCATCCTAGTTGGGCCAGAGAGTTTTGGACTAGAAATAACTGGAAGGCCCACTTGTGTGTTGCAATTTTGGTTTGAGCCCACCGTAGGAAAAGTTTGGACCCGTGTCCCACTAGAGGAATCCACCACTTCCTCCTTACTCCTAGTGACCCGTGTAGGATTCCTCAAACCACCTATATTATAATTCCCAGCAACACAGCTAAAATGGTTTGAGTCCACCACAGGAAAGTTAAGAACCCATGACTCACTAGAGGGACCCACCACGTGCTCCCTTTGACTCCTTGAGACCCATTTGGAAATCCTCAGTCCACCTTTATAAGGATTCCACGCAACACTCCTCTTTCCTTCCCCATCCACCTTCATAGTCAAGCAGCTCCTTTCTAGTAAGAATTCCTTGAATTGTGTTCTTTTCCAAAAACAGCTTCATTCAACTTTGATTTGAATTTCACCGGAAAGTTCCTTCTATTTCCTACCTGATTTGTCTCTCCCAATTCAAAATCCACTTTTGACCCCACATCTCTTCCTCCTAGAGTCATCGGACCTGGTCTGTTTACCGGTACCTGATGCCCACGTACTGCATCTGCAAAAGATTTGAGTGGTTGAACCCCTGAGTTAACCTTATGAAGTTGAGCTACAAATTTCGAATGACCAGAACCTCCATTCATATAGTTTTCAGGTTCTAACATCTTCCTTAATGCTAACCCAAAAACCCTCCATCCATTCTTTGCCCGGCCTTCTGGAACAATAATTGACCTCCTAGACCCGCCAACTTTCAGTTAAGACAATAGAAGGAACAGGCCAAAAGAGTTGGAGCTCCGCTGGAGTGTGAAGGCTACATCATCTTCCCTGAACGTGTAAAAATACTTCGGACTAGACTCAACGACAATTTGTTCTAAACTCTTCATCAGCCATTGTGCCGCATTCCTACCCATGAAAACCGACTTCATGTAGTACCTACTCCGCTCAAAAATGCTAAAAGAAAAATACCGTCCCCCTTCCTCTACCACCAATTGAAAAAGTTTGGATTCAATAAAAAAACTACGGGAACCACCCATGATAGAAAAATTTCAAAGAATACACTATTTAAACCTTTAACCTTTTGATGGCCCCCGTTTCTCCCCAAGTTATATGATAGCATAGGTTCTCTGTTATCTTATCTGGGCTGTTTGTGGCATGGCAAGGATTGCTGCACTGCATGTTCCTGAAAATAACAGTGATGCTTATAGAAATTGTGTGCGCACGTGCTTATAAGTTTAAAGTGATGACGTACTTGCTATGAAAGATTTGAAGCACCGATAGATCAGCATCATTTGTGATTGTCTCCCTGATACTCTTCCCTCCTTAAATCATCTATAAAATGTTATTGCAAGTAGTGTTTTCATAATGTCTATAAAATCCACTCTCTATACCCAACCTACGGAACTTAATGCTAAGACTCAATAACTATTAAAGTAGCCGATGAAAGATGTCAAGAAGTTCACACATTGAAACTAGACCAACAACCTAGAATATATTGGTATATGATTTTGTTTTTTCTTGAGCTCTTTGTTGGCTGCATTAATTAACTTTTACAATCTGATGAAGTATGTGGTGTAAGAAAAATGAAGCTGCATGGTATGGAGTCTATGGATTGTGCTACTGTGTCTGGAATAGTTTGCACAAGAGTTAGGCTAAGATATGCCAACAATTCTAGCAGTTGGAATGGGTGTATGGCAGAGTACAATGGAAGAAGTAGAGAGAATTAGTTATATTTTATGCATAGCAGTTCTTAGATGTTCTTATCTAAGATCTGCTAACTCTTTATGACTTGAGTTGACTATTGAGATCTTGTGTTGTTGGATTCAATCCTATTTATTATTATTCATTCAATTTTTTTTCATGTTGTCAATTAAAAAAAATTGTTTAATGATAGATAATAAAACTTTATTAATAATTAAGAAAGCAAGTACACTGGATGTATACTAGCGACATAATAAGCTAAATTTTAAAGTTACAGATATCAATAAGCTTAGATAAATTAGAAAAGGAAAACATCCCTGGAGCTGTCATCCACTCAGGAAGCGTCTTCATAAAAAGAGCTTTTAGCTCCAACATGTTCCGCTCACTCCCATCAAACCTTCTTGTATTTCTTTCCCCTCAAATACACCACATCAAACAGTGAGTAATAGCCTTCCAGATTTCAATGCACTGATGATGCTCAAAATGGCGTTGCCAACAATTTAATAAATCAACAACCCTTCTTGGCATCACCCACTGAATTCCAAAGAGGGTGAAAATCATATCCCTTAATTCTCTAGCCATAGTAAAGTGCAACAACAAATGCTTCACTGTCTCCTCAGCCCTCTTACACATACAACACCAACTTACCAAAATTATCTTACTCTTTCTCAAATTCTCCACTGTCAGAATGTTCCCCTAGGAAGCCACCCATATGAAAAAAGACACTTTAGATGGGACTTTCTGCTTCCATATACTTCTCCAAGGGAATCTGTTACCTCGTGATGGAGTTGAACGATTTAGGATTAGATCGAACCTCAAAATCCTTCTGACAAGATGGCTTCCAGCAAAGCTTATCCATGCCAACACCAGCCGCCTTACCAGAATATAGTGTCCAAAAAAATCGATAGAGATTCCAACTCCCAATCCTGAACAGCCCGAATAAAATTCATTTCCCCGAAAGTCAAATTATTTCTTTGCCTCATGTGGTCTGCAACAAAGGCGCCTATATTACTATCAATACAATACAGTTTAGGAAAAGACTCCTTAAGAGGCATGTCCCCACACCACACATCCAGCCAAAATTTGACTCTGGTACCATCTCCCACCTCAAATTTCATGAACGTAGAAAATTTAGCCCAACTCCGTTGTATATACTTCCAAAGGCTTACCCCATATGGCCAATTGGAATGTTTTGTTCACCAACCCCCTTCCATAGAACCATACTTCACTTCCACAACCTGTCTCATTAATGACTCCCTCTCCAATCCAAATCTCCAAAGCCATTTCCCCAAAAAGCTTCATTACAGACTCTTAACTTTTCTAACTGTCAGCCTACCATTTTGATAAGGCTTGCTTATTTATTTATTTATTTTGATAGGCAAGAAAAATTGTATTAAGAGAAAACTATTTCATTAGAAAAATGAAGTAGCCAGAAAAAATATGTACAGACAACAAAGGGAAAACAAAAAGTTATGTACAAGAAGAAGGGGAATCTAAAAACAGCGGAATGGATTGCACATTTTTTCCCAGCTAATCAAGTGAAATTTGGGTTCCCCCCATTCTGATGCAGAGTTTAATTTGAGCTTTCAATTTCTTACTTGAAAATCTGTTACTGCTATTTATTTATTTTTATTATTATTATTGTTATTATTTTTTTTTTCAATTTTGTGAATCTGCTATTGTTTGAACTTTGTAGCTTGAAGTGAATTGCAATCTTACCATGCAGCTTTCTATTGGTCCTCAATTACTCTATGCCTTTTTAATTTAGGAACAGTAAACCTGATATTTGACGCACAGTGTTCTGATTTATATGAATAGATGAGGTGGTGCTCATTAAAGCTTCCAATGTTAATAGTTGTGCTGGGAATTTTTGAGTGGTTTTGATATTTTGATGTTGAATTTCAGGCTGAAAGATGAGGGTGATTGCTTCAGCCAAATCATGTCATACCTAAATTTGCATCTTCCTTGAGCCCTTGTTGTTTTGTGTTCAAGGGACTATGGCTATTTATAGATAAGTGAAATTGTTGTCTACGGTCTACCTTGTTGTCTATATGAATTGGCCAATAGATGAATAAATTTGGTATTTCGATCACCTTCCTTTATCCAAATTGCTTTTGATTTTTGTCTCCAACTAATTTCTTCATCTAGAATGAGCTTTTCTAACTCCGCCTTAGTAGAATCTTTGTAATTTCTCTCCTCTACAGAAAGCGACCTGTCCTCCTCCAGTTGATGCTCTAACAGCTTGAATTTTTTTGCCAAAATGAAACTACGTTGCCTTGAATATTGTAATTGCTCCACCATTGTTTAATCTTCTCCTCAAATCTTTTAGCCTTCAGCACATGTCACAATTTGCATTTTGACATTGATGTAGAACAAATTGGGGAATTTTTTGATCTGTGCTTGTGGTGGATTAAGGTTGAGGAGGATTTATAGATATAGGATATAGAGTTGTTAAAGAAAAGCTTAAGGCTCAAACTTGGCTTGGGTGTTGAGTTTTTTTTTTTTTTTTTTTAATGGTAATTTTATAGAGAAAGTAAATGGAGTTTTAGGATTTTGATTGGTAATTGGAAGTGCTTGACTTGGGGTTGTATTTGTAAGGAGAAGGAAAAGTTAGAAATTTATAGTTTTTATTGCCGTATGAATGGTTTTTGTGAATAGTACCACAAAGAAAAGAGAAAAGAGTAAGGAAGAAAATGAACAATAAAGCCAAGATGCTTCAATAGTAAAAACACTATATTTTTATGAATCAACACTAGTTTGACTCGTAAACTAACAACCTAGTAAGGTAATAACAAATAGAAGACTAACTTGGACTCAAAGAAAAGAAAACCTATGATAAGATCTCCTAGAAAATTCTAGACTCAATCAAACTACCAAAATGCCCTTAATTCACAGGGGTTGCCGAACGATATTTTGTTAAATGACCATCTCTTTGAAGTTTCCTAGAAGTCAGAATGTGATTGGTACTCCCTACTGTTGTATAATCAATTGGGATAAATAAAGGTTTTTGCATGGGAATTTGAATAAAAGTAAAGGAGTAGTAAATAATGTTTTTTCCTGGATGGGTAAAAATTTAAATGTGAAGCAGAAAGGTGATGCATATGCAAGAGTTATATTATTAATCGTAAAATTTATTTGTACCATTTTAAATTCATGTGACACTGCATATGCCTTCTGCATGATCAAAATTTCCAGTGAGGACTCTAGATGGCTTGCAATTTAATAGTCTTAATGGTGGGAAGAGTGCAACAGTTTCTGCTTTCCATGATTCTCAGTATCTGTTCTCTTGTAGAATGGAAATTAGGATATTGTTGATTTCCTGAGATGCATGCATGTTCAATTTGGAATGATCTGCTACTGGACAGCTTTATAGCCTAAGGATATTCTGCATGGGGACAGGAGTAATAATCTTGCCTTTTTAGCCGCTCTAAAGGGTATGGTAGTTAGATTATCTCCACTAATGGAAGGTTTAAATTAGCTCTGGTTCCTTTTGTTCTCTTACAAATCAGTCATTTTTTGGCTGTTGTGTGCGTTTATTAAAGATGTACTCCTACACCTGGGTTGGTTTAAAATTTAAATTTTTCATTGTTTGCTTTATTTTGTATACCTTGCTGACAACTGGTTTTCCTTATCCATTTCCAAAACATAAGTTTTTGTCCTTTTTTTTGGGTTCTGGTGCTTGTAAATGTGAGTTATAAAACTGTATCAAAGAGCTTTTGAAGTTGGCCAATAATATCTTTTTTTTTTTAATAAGTAAACAACAATTTTATTAGAAGAAGAGGAAATCAATGCATAAAAGCAGTATGCATAGAATTTCTAGAAAGAATTACACTTTTAAGTTCAAATAATCAACAAATCTACATGGGAAGTGGGATGAACACTGCCAAAACCAAGGCTCATGAAATGATAGCAAAAGAAAAAAAAAAGAAGTGAAGAAGAAGAAAGAAGAAAAAAGAAAAAAAACAAAGAAAAGAAGGAAGAAACACGAAAGAAAGCAGATTAAACTATCATCTATGACCATCTGATTGTTACAACACATAGGTGCCAAGACTTTCTTTGACCATGTGCGTTAATAAAATTATCCCCTTTGCTATGATATGGGTGAGTTTAAAAGTGTAAAAAGCTAATTGTTTAATTACTTTACATTACTATGGTATGGGAGAATATACTTGCAAATAAGCTTTCTCTACTCTACATGCTATATATCTGTTTACCTTCCTACAATGATAATACCAACCGCTGTTATCTTTATATCTTATTTCACCTGTCCATCAATAATTTTGTTCAAATCGATTTGTAGAGATTTTAAGAAATTTAATGTCCTACACAGGATATCGAGAATTTTGGTCCTATGGCCTTTGTGTTAGACAATGTGCTAACTATTTCAACTAATAAGCTAAATAATCACTATTTTGATTGTATATTATGAACATTTCTTTTGGCAATCATTACGCATCACATTTAAAAAATGTGCCTTCATTCAGCCGTGCACCTTTGCTTTGCACATTTGCTTTGTGCCTAGGTTCCATGAGGCATTGCGGACAAGCGCACCTTGAGCTTTTAACAGCACTGCAAAATCATCTATCCAATAGATTAATAATATGCATTTGGAAAAGTACATATAAATAGTTGAGTAAATTGCGGATTAAATATCAGATATGACTTTGGAGGGACATATATCAATCATTATCAACGATTAGTTGGGCAGATTTGCTAAACTATGATGATTGATGCATTCTCAGTGTTGTGAGTGTTAGCAGTCAATTGATTGTGACAATTATTGGTGGAAAAGAAGTTTTCATATCGTAAATATTCCTAATAAAATTTATATTCCATGTCTATCTTTTAATTTTTTTTCTCTGTAAGTAATTTATTGCATGTCCTTTTACTGTAGCTTGTGTTTGGATTTTAGGATTTAAAATCCAGGGATTCAAAGAATAATTACTGTTATAAATTGCTTAACATAAGTTTAACAACACATGATAATGTGAAACTTGGAAACTTTACTCAAACAAAAACACTTGTGATATGATATGATGGATTTAAAATGACATCTTACCCGTAATTATTTGAAATACGCATATTAATAAAGCTCAAGTCCTCCACAAATTTCATCAAGAGATATTTTGTTTTTGTTATTTTATACCCTATTCAAGTTATTTAAACTAAAGATTGAAATCCAAATCCTTCTCTTTAAATTCCTTTATCCCAATGAACCAGTAATTTATTTCTCTAAGGAATTCTGAATTTCTGGTCTTCAGTCATTTAAAAGCCAAAAGGATTTGAAATTAAGAAATGGTTTCCTCTTGAACCAAGGTTTTATGCCTCTTTATTATTAAAAAAAAACATAACCATGAATTCGTGAAATGTACGTGGTTCTAAGTTCCCGGCAAAGTGATCCTAACCCATACAAGCAGCACTTTTTTTCATGAGGTTAATTTTGATGTCTGATGATCCATCTTGAGCCTGGCTTGGTTTGTTACTGTTTTTTACAGTTTTGTTTAACTATTAGCAATTTTTCTATCTTGCCATCCCCATTATATATGTGATTAATCTTCAATAGCTAGGCTAAGAGGTTACATAAGAATTTGCTTTTTCTTTTTAGGGGGTTGGGGGAAAGACCTATACCATGTATGTCTTTGAATGATATGGTAAATGGTTAAGTGGCAATGGAATTACTACTTTCTTTTTTACTATGTCGTTTTTGGTTTCACGTCCTTTGCTCATGATGTAGTCTTTCTTAATAAATTTTTCTTATTTATCACAAAAAAAAACCTTGTCTACCATTTTGGCACTGGTTTTAATTGAATTGTGATAACAGAGATGATATTTCCTTTTCAGTCTCTCTCTCTCTCTCTCTCTCTCTCAACATCCTGTTGCATTATACTTTCAGTCTATTTTGCATTTCACTCTTTTATCATCCCTCTTTTTGCAGAAATTCATCCTTGGTGGGAGGTTGATATTTGGGCCAGATGCTAGATCACTGCTTGTTACATTATTGCTGATTATTGTCCCTATTGTCATCTTTTGTGTATTTGTTGCAAGGCATCTTAGGCATGAGTTTATAAATAATAATGTGGGATATGCAATTCTGGTGGTAGCAATTGTCTTTACTATATTTGTAAGTCCTCTTAATCTCTTATTTACTTGGCACTCAATATCTACTTATTATCATGTGATCATATGCTTTGGTATTTATTCTTCCCTTTGTCATCATTACCCAGCACCTAAAGGCTTAGATTTTCATTCTAATATTTTGACTGAGACTACATGACAAATCCCATTATTTTTGGGTTAGGGCTTCCCCTAGATGTTTTTCTATTATGTTAGCATATGTTACTTCTCTTTAGAAGTTAGAACATATTAAATTTGTTGTAACAACAGAAGTTTTGATACCAATTTGTTGGAATTGGGGTTAGTGGAAGTGGATTCATATGAACAAGAGATTAAACATATGGAATCCAATCTTGGAGAAGATGGAAAGGAGATTAGCATGTTGGAAAAAAGATATATATATCAAAAAGGGGCAGAATCACCTTAATGTCACGGGTCACAAGTCTACAAACTTATTTTCTTTCTTTATCTCCTCTTACTGTTAGCATTGCTAATAGTTTTGAGAAAATGCAATGGGACTTTCTCTTGAGTGGTTTAGGAGAGGAGTTTTAAGTTTCATTTGGTTAATTGGAAGATGGTTTGCGAACCACTTCAATATGAGGGCCTGGCATTAGAAACTTTGAATGATTTAACCATGCTTTGATGGGGATGTGGCTTTGGCACTGTACCACAGAATTGGACACTATGGAGAACAGGAGTAGATACTAAAATATGGGATAGAATGGGGTGGTTGGGTGTCCAGGATGACTAATGGACCTTAAGGTGTGGGCCTATGGAGACAACTGTAACTGGTGGGACTGGGAGAGATTTTCTATTTCCATTAGGTTCGGAGATGGTACTATTGCATTCTTTTTGAATTTTCTGTACTCCGAACTAGAAGGGATGGAGAAGACTGCATATGCTGGACCTACTAGGAGCATCATTTTTGCAGTGAAACCCCATTATTAGGCTCTTTCTAATGGCCTTCCACATTTCTTTCCCTAGAAAAGTATTTGGAGGGTGAAGGTTCACACAGCAGCTTTTTTCCTGTGCACAGCTGCCAGAGTAAGATTCTCACAATGGGTAACCTTTGGAAATGAAATATTTATATTGTAGAGTGGTGTTGCATGTACAAGAAAAGTGGGGAGTTCGTAGATCATGTGCTCCTTCATTGTGAGTTTGCATGTCATCTTTGGTCACTGGTGTTTTGTTTGTTCGTATTTCATTGGGTTATTCCCGAAAGGGGGTGGGATTTGTTGGCTTGTTGGAAAGGGAGCTTTGGTAGTCACTAAAGTGCTGATTTATGGGGAGCAGTTGCTTTATGCATCATGTGGACCATTTGGAGAGAATGCAGCCGACATATATTTGAAGAGGTTGAACATGTTGTTGGATTTGAAATTTTTTTTCTTATGAACTATGTAAAATTGGATGGCTACCCCATGTATGATTGGGTTTATTTTCTTATGTGCTTTGTAGCTGCCTTAGTGTACTGCCCGTGTGGATGGGGTGCATTGATTTTCTTTATTTTCAACAAAATTTAACTTTTTTTCTTTTTAAAAAGGGAACATTGTTTACATGTTTTGGCCAGCTCTATGCGTACATTCATGAGCAATGCCAGCTAACCTTAAGTATCAATCGTGTGACTTGCAACCATGCTCAATATACTCTCAAACTGTAGTTACAAAAGTTCAAAACCTATCACAAACACAAATTAATCCAAATCCAAGACACCTAAAACAAACACCAAATTCTTACGTACTTGACACTTTCACTAATTCAAAACATCACTACACCTAATGGTGTTCTCACCCAAACAAAAAAATTCTTTAACTTAACTTTCAACCTTTGACAAGGTTGAAGAGGAAGGGGGATGTTACTTTTCGTTACGAATTTTTGAGGGGAGCAAATACTTTATGAGATCAGTCTTCATGGGTAAGAATGCAGCACAATGGTTGATGACTCATATTGAACACATTGTTGTTGGGGCTAGACCCAAAGAGTTTTTCTCACTCAGAGAAGGAGACACTGCCTTCACTCTCCAAAGGAGTTCCAACTCCTTCGGTCAATTCCTACTTTTGACTGAACTCAAGGTTGGTGGGTCTAGGAGGTCGGTTGTTATCCCTGCAGGGAGAGAGAAAAATGGCTGGAGGGTTTTTGGCCTTGAGCTAAGAAAGACTTTATTTCCTTCTCAATATGCAGCGGGTGGAGTTGGTACTCCAAGGTTTATTCCTCAGGTGCTGAGGCATAAATTGGAGGCTCCTACATCCAAAACCTTTGCAGAAGCAGTGAAAGGCTCTCATGGAAGAGTAGAGAATAGAACGCAAATAGGTTTCACAGATAAGGGGAAGCTGACACAGGTAGGGGAGGAGAGGAGGGGGGTGAATCCAAGACTTACAGGTGCCAAGGTGGTGGATTTTCTGGTGAGCAAGCCTGCTAAGATGGAGCTGGGAGGCAGGGATAGGAGGGAGCAGTGCATTAATGAGGAGGCAGTGTTAGGTGAGCAAAATCTTGCAGATTTTAGTTTACGTTTCCCAAGCTCCATTTTGAATTCAAAAGCTGCTGACAAGGGGAAGAAGAGTGAAGTAGGGAGACCATGCTGGACAGGGAGGGGTCTTATCGTGGAGGTTGACGTGAAAGGGAGGAGGCGGGTATTCTGGGACAGAAAGAAAGGGAGAGTTAAGGAACTGAGCTACGTTTCACGGGCTATGGACAGGGACTGCAATAAAGGAGGTCCAAAGGACTCTTTATGGGCTACAGGGGGGGTCAACCAGGCTAAGGATAAGCTTGTCGTGGGCCAAGGGACAAGCCCATTGCTGGCTGATACACTTTTGGGCCCTTTTAACTCAGTTTTCTCTGGCCCAAGCTGTTTTGAAGTGGGTGAGTGTTCTTCGCCTGGTGCAAGTATTTTAACCCAAGATCTTGCGACAACGGCGCGGCTCACGGAGTCTCCCCAGCCCTTTGTCCTTGAGCCTGAGGCGCCGGACTGTTGTGCGAAGCATCAGATGGTGGCCGACGGCCTCGTCTCCGGTGGTTTCAGCTCCGATGAGCCCACGACGGCGCCGGGTAAGCTAGAGAAGGTGAGTAGCTCGAGGTTTACGGCAGAGAAGTTCCTTTCTGATCTCTTTTTAAGTTTTTCGAGGGCTGGGTTTTTGGATGTGGGTGTCAATGATGGGGTTAATGGTGGTTGGGTTAGACAAGATCAAACCAATTTAGCGGTGATACCCACGAAGGCTGTGTGTGCTGTCCCTGGGACGTGTGAGTTGGTGGAGGTAGAAAAGGATTTTTCAGACACGGGTTTGGGTGGGGAGGATTTTTTGTCAGTCCCTCTGACGACCATCACGCCATCTGGGTTGGCTTTGTCAACTGACTGCAGCTCTGAGGCAGTGGGAGGAGCGAATACGTTGGATATCTCTAAGTGGGTGAAGTACAGGCTTCATGGTTTTAGTAAACTGGTGGGGCTTCCTCTGTGTCGTCATGAGACGTTATGTATTGCTTTGCTACAACGGATCGAGAGGGAGACGGAGGCTGCCAAAGTGTTAAACAGGAATATTACAGCTCCTAGAAAAGCTGTTATCTGTAAGGAAAAAGGGAGGAGAGAACTGAGGAACTTGATTTCTTCGGTTAATTATGAAGGTAGGTAGAGTGTTGGTTGCTGATCTCTGGTATCAGTTGGGTAGTTCTTGCATCCATGAATTCAAAAATTCTCTCATGGAATGTTAGGGGTTTGAATGATCCTCGGAAACGACTGGCAGTAAAAAATTTTCTGCGTCAATGGAAGTGTGATGTAGTGTGCCTTCAAGAAACTAAGCTGTCGGGTTTGGATAGACAGATGGTTAGCAGTCTGTGGAGTTGTCCTTATGTGGATTGGGTGGCTTTAGATGCTGTTCAGACAGCCGGTGGGGTTCTGATGATGTGGGATAGAAGGGTTTTAGAGCAGTCGAAGACGATGGTGGGTTCCTTTTCTGTGTCAGTTCAGTGGCAAGGGGTGGAGGATGGCTTTATTTGGGCGTGCTCAGGGGTGTATGGCCCAAATGATAGTAATGCGAGGGGGCAAATGTGGGACGAGTTGGCTGGTACTCAGCAATGCTGGACTGTTCCTTGGTGCTGCATTGGGGACTTTAATACTGTCCGTTTTCCAAGTGAACGGTCGGGTACTTCCCGTCTTACTCCGGCTATGGAACAGTTCTCGGAGTTCATTGAAGACCTTAATCTGATCGATCTGCCTTTGGAGGGAGGGCGCTTTACTTGGTCTAGTGGGTCTGTTCAGCCCTCGATGTCTAGGATAGATAGAGTTTTGGTGTCTCATGATTGGGACGAGCACTATCCGGATGTGATCCAGCGGATTCTTCCTCGTCCAGTCTCAGATCATTTTCCAATTCTAGTGGAGGTTGGGGGAATGGCGAGGGGGAAGAGTCCGTTTAGGTTCGAGAATATGTGGTTGAAGACGGACGGGTTTACAGATAGAGTTCATTCTTGGTGGAATCGACATTCCTTCTCTGGTACCCCTAGCTATGTGTTTGCCAAAAAGTTGAAGGCTTTGAAAGAAGATATCATTCAGTGGAACCGAAGTGAGTTTGGTCATGTTGGTCGCAAAAAGTCTCAATTGTTGGAGGCCTTGAATCTTTTAGATGTCAAGGAAGGGGAGTTTGGCCTGTTTGATGCTGAATCTTGTGAGAGAGCTTTGGTGAAATCTGAAGTTGAGCTTCTTCTCTCTTTGGAAGAAATCTCTTGGAGACAGAAATCGAGGTTGTTATATATTAAGGAAGGAGATAACAACACTAAATTCTTCCATAAGATGGCTAACTCTCGTAGAAGGCATAACCATCTTAGTATGTTGGAGGTGGATGGGGTGATCTATGAGGAGGAGTCCGAGGTGGCTGCTTAGATAGTTCAATTTTATAAAGCTCTGTATCAGGAGTCAGAGGAGTGGAGGCCCTTTGTGGAAGGCTTGGAGTTTGATCAGTTAGATGGGTTGGAGAGGGGCTGGCTTGAAAGGAAGTTTGAAAAGGAGGAGATTCTTTCAGCTGTTAAAGAGTTGGAAGGAGATAAAGCCGCAGGTCCAGATGGCTTCTCTATGGCTTTTTTTCACCAATGTTGGAGAGTTGTGGAAAAGGATGTTTTAGCTGTCTTTGAGGAGTTTTACCAACACAGTAAGTTTGAAAAATCTTTGAATGCTGCTTTCATAGCTCTCATTCCTAAGAAGAATGATGCATCCAATATTCGAGACTTCAGGCCAATTAGCCTGGTGGGGAGCTTGTACAAGATCCTGTCTAAGGTTCTGGCAAATCGTTTGAAAATGGTTTTAGATCAATTGATCTCTGAGTCTCAGAATAGTTTTGTGGGTGGCAGACAGATTCTTGACTCTGTTCTTATTGCCAATGAGTGCGTGGATAGCCGAATGAAGAGTAAGGTTCCGGGGGTTATTTGTAAGCTCGACATCGAGAAAGCTTATGATCATGTGAACTGGGAGGCTCTTCTAGATTTATTGAAGAGAATGGGCTTTGGTGAGAAGTGGTGCAGTTGGATTCGCACCTGTATCTCAACAGTTCAGTTCTCTATTCTGGTTAATGGGACTCTAGCTGATTTTTTTAGGAGCACGAGAGGTTTGAGACAAGGGGATCCGCTATCTCCTTTGTTGTTTTTGGTTATGATGGAGGTCTTTAGCAGGATGTTAAAAAGAGTTGAAGGTGCTGGCTTGATTCGAGGTTTTAAGGCTGAGGGTAGACGGGGTGAAGGGGAATGTGTCTCTCATCTTCTGTTTGCAGATGACACTATTTTGTTTTGTGATGCGGATGTGGAGCAGATCCTTCATGTTCGGATGTTACTGTTTTGCTTTCAAGCTGTGACAGGTTTGAAGGTTAATGTCTTGAAGAGTGAGATGGTTCCAATAGGGGAAGTTAATAATGTGCATGTCTTGGCAGAGATCTTGGGGTGTAGGATTAGGACATTGCCTATGTCCTATCTTGGTATGCCGTTGGGGGCTCCCCATAAGTCCCCCTCTATTTGGAACCCTATCTTGGAGAAAATTAAGCGGAAGTTGGCTGGGTGGAAGAAGCTTTATTTGTCAAAAGGTGGAAGACTGACGTTGCTCAAGAGTACGTTATCTAGTCTTCCTACTTACTATCTGTCTCTTTTTACCATACCCTCGCATGTGGCGAATAAGATTGAGAAGATGCAAAGGGACTTCTTGTGGGGGGACTCGAATGCTCATTTGGTGGGGTGGGATAAGGTGTGCACTCCTGTGGCGAATGGTGGTTTGGGTGTTAGGAAAGTAACTGCTTTTAATAAAGCCTTACTAGGAAAGTGGTTATGGCGGTTTGGGATTGAGGAGACTCGTCTTTGGAGAAGGGTTGTAGTCTTGAAGTTTGGGGAAGAGTGGGGGGGATGGTCTTCCAAGCTGGGTAGGGGTGTTCATGGGTGTGGTTTGTGGAGAAGTATCCGGAAAGGTTGGGAGGTTTTTAGTAATAATATTCGGTTTGAGATAGGGGTGGGGGATAGAGTGAAGTTTTGGTCAGATCGGTGGTGTGGGGATTTACCTCTTCAGTTGTCCTTCCCGATAGTGTATGGGATGGCTACTAATAGAGAGGCTTCCGTGGCCTCGTCTATTGATCAGATGGGGACCGGGGCTCAAAGAAGTTGGAATGTTTGCTTACTGAGGGAACCAAATGATTGGGAGTTGGGTGCTGTGGATGATTTTCTCCGTTTCTTGGGATCTAATTTACCTCACACTGAGAACGGAGACCGTATGAGATGGAAGTTGACGAAGAATGGGGATTTCGACAATCGCTCGTTCTATACTAAGCTTAGAGGTCCCTTGCCTATTATTTTTCCTTGGAAAGGTATTTGGAAGGTCAAGGCTCCTCGGTGCGTTTCTTTCTTTGTTTGGACTGCAACGTGGGATAAGATTCTTACAGGGGATAATTTGCGGCGTAGAGGCCTAGATTTTGTGGACTGGTGTATTATGTGTCGTTGTAATGGGGAGACAGTGGATCATTTGTTACTTCATTGTGGAAAAGCTTATCAGCTGTGGGGTTCGGTTTTTAGATCGTTTGGGATTTCTTGGGTCTTGCCAAAATCGGTCGCGGATACCCTTTTTGGTTGGTGGAATTGGTTTGGAAAGCACTCTTCTAGCATTTGGAACATTGCTCCGTTGTGCCTAATGTGGTGTATTTCGGGGGAGCGAAATAGGCGTACTTTTGAGGAGGTGGAAAAATCTGAGGACCAGCTGCTTGCCTCCTTTAGTGGTTCTCTTTTTGATTGGTCAAGGGCTTAGGGACTCACCTCTAGTGACTCTCTTCCTTTATTCCTTAGTTCTCTCCTTTGTATCTAGCTTTGTTTAGCTTTTAGCTTTTTGTTTGTTTGTTCTTTGCTCTGTATTCCTTGCTCTGCCTCATGAGCTTTTTCATGAGGTAGTTTTTGGTTAATACATTTTTCTTACTTATCAAAAAAAAAAAAAAAACTTTACTTCCACACCAAAAAGACCCAAACTAAGTTAAAATAGGATTATGAGACAATTTCTGACATCTAAATCCCAAACCCAAAGTATGAGATCTCAAGCACTACCCTTAGTAGACATGCATCATGTGGTTGATTAGGTGATCATGCACAGTTTTCATAAGCCATTGTTTTTAAGTTTCTCAAGCTTTTATATCTGTTCCTTCTCTCCTTAGTTTTTTTCTTGTGAAGTGTTTTCCCTTTTCAAAAATAGCAAAATCTGTTGTTCCCACCTATATCTTGGAATGTAAGCATAATAGTTGAGTTGAAACCATCTTTTACTGGTTTCTAGCCTTCTACTTGCATATTTATGGGGAGAAAGAAAAGAAAATAGGCAAAGAGAAAAATAAAAGGGGGGGGGGGGGGGGGAGAGGATACGCATACAAGTTTAAGTTTTTCATAATAAGATAGATACGTATCAATTGAATTTACAGCTTGAAGAGTTATAGCGATGGCCTCACCCCCTGAAATGTTTTTCATTTTATTATTATTATTGTTGGTTATGAAATATCTTCTGGATGGGTTCCTATAGTAATTCCCTCATTTTGATCTCCTAGGTTTGACATTATTTTAATCCCTTAGTTGATGTTGATAGGTCTTGGTGCTTCTTTTTCTTACTTCAGCCCGGGATCCGGGTATAATTCCACGTAATTCACATCCACCAGAGGAAGAGTTTCGTTATGACTCTTCAGTGTCGGTTGATGTTGGGGGGGGACGACAAACGCCAAGCCTTCAATTCCCTCGAACAAAAGAAGTAACAGTCAATGGCCTTCCTGTGAGGGTGAAGTATTGTGATACTTGCATGTTATATCGACCTCCTCGTTGCTCCCATTGCTCCATTTGCAACAATTGTGTGGAGCGTTTTGACCACCATTGCCCTTGGGTGGGCCAATGCATTGGATTGGTATGTTGTTTACCATGTAAATAAAAATCTATTGTTATGACATATGTACTTTCCCTGTTACTGTTTCTGGGTTCCTTTTGTGTTGCCATTAATATTATGTCTTACCTCTGTCTATGTGCTGGGTTCCTTTTGTGTTGCCATTAATATTATGTCTTACCTCTGTCTATGTGCAGCGCAACTATCGTTACTTCTTTATGTTTGTTTCTTCAGCAACTCTTCTTTGCATCTACGTCTTTGCCATGTCAGCTCTGTACATCAAGGTTCTGATGGATGATGATCAGGGCACAGTTTGGAAAGCAATGAAAGAATCTCCTGCATCTGTGATACTAATGGTCTATTGTTTCATCTCTCTGTGGTTTGTTGGGGGACTAACTGGCTTCCATTTGTACCTTATAGGCACAAACCAGGTCATTTCTCTTTTTGTAAATTTGTGGTTCTAGGTTTATTTTTTACTGACTTCTCTTTTTGTATATTTGTGCTCCTAGGTTGATGCTTTGCTGTCAATTCTAGTTTTATATTAGGATTGGCTTAATATGAATGGGATAGCCACTGCCATGTGGTCTGATTCTGGATTGGCTTAATAGGATGGGTTACGGAACACTTTTATCATGTCTCATCTTCTCTTTGCTGATGATACTCTGATTCTTTGTGATGCTGATCTTTATCAACTTTTGATTGTTTGCTGGGTGCTTCTCTAGTTTGAGACGGTTTCGGGATTGAAAATAAGCTTGGACAAGTCTGAATTGGTGCTTGTGGGAGAGGTTCCTAATATTGAGTTGGCTTAATAGGATGGGTTATGTGACACAATGACCAAAAAAATTGGAAAAAAAAGAAAAGGAAAACATCAAACTCTCTCAAATCGCAATTTAGATTGACCATTGATCAAGCTCTTTTTTCAATCTCCAGTCCCAAATCTCTCTTTCCCCACTCCCTTCCTCCCCAATTGACAGTTCAGAACTCAAGCCACGTAGATTGGCTTTTAGATCGTCTGTCCAGCACTCTGTCTATTCAGATTGGCATCACTCAAAGCTTATCGGCACTCTCACTCTCAGTCCAGTGTGATGACGTTACTTGGCAGTCTCTTCAGTCTTTGTTCCTTATTAATTTTTATTCTCTTTTTTAGTATTTTATGTGAATGGGTAGTGGTCCTCTTTTTTTTTTTTTTTTTTTTTTGGTGATAAGTAATAATATATTATTGGGAGAAAAGACTACTTCATTTACATGATAATGTACTCGAAGCCTTAATTACTAAGTAGGAGGTATAATGACAAAAGTGTAGCAAATCTTTTGATAATTAGATAGTTACAACAGGGGAGGAGGGGAATTTAAACCCTGGATTTCTCCGTGGGAAATACCAATAGGTGCCAATTAGTTGGAGCTACAAGGTTCTTGGCACAAAAGTGTAGCAAATCTATAAATTCAAATTATGAGTTAGATTTTTGTTACTTATATATAAAAAAATGGAATTATTATAGGTAAAGCCTACACAAGACCAATCAAACAAAGATCTAAAAAACAACGTTAGCTAATGGTCCCTGAAACTTCTGTCTTCATTCTTTAGACTGTAGCAATTTATTTGTTTTTTTAAGGGTTTAATTACACATTTAGTTCTTAACCTTTGCCCAATGTTTCATAAAGGTCCTCATCCTTTGAAATGTTTAAGTTTTGTCAAAAGATCCTATCATGAATTCTTACTTTGGTTTTATATATATATATATATATTAGTTTCCATGTCTCCGGCATGTCATTTCCTAGTTTTTCAAGGATAACCATGTCACTGTGTTGTGTAGTATAATGTTCATGTATGTATTCATGCTTCTTGGTATGTAGGCCATGGTACAGGAAAAGCTGCATAGGGTTTTACAGCGTTTTAGCTTTTTGATCATTATTATTTCCCTGAAAATGAAAGATCACCGGCATTGTTTACCATGTAAATTTCTTTCCTTATCAGCTAGAATAATACAACTTGTCTTTTTTTCAGACGACCTATGAAAATTTCCGGTACAGAGCTGACAATAGGATCAATGTTTATGACCGGGGTTGTTTGAATAATTTTCTTGAGGTATTTTGCACAAAGGTGAAGCCCTCAAAGAACAACTTCCGGGCTTTTGTTCAAGAAGAGGTACAAAGGCCTCCCTCTTCGCCTGCCCCTCGGGAAGGAGTATCAGCGGATGATTTAGGTGCTGATCCACGTCCGAAGGTAGAAGATGATCTAGAGATTGGTGAAGACCTATTGAAGATCTCTCAGCGTCGTAATATTGATGAAATTGATGAGGACATACGCAGCAGAGGTAGCAATGGACCTCCCCATAATACCTCAGATGCTGATTCTGTTTTGGGTTCGGATCATCGAGCCCCCACCATTCGAGCTGATGCTCGCCACTCAAGTTGGGGAAGAAGGAGTGGGAGCTGGGAAATTGCACCAGATGTCTTTGCCAACTCCAATGTCACTGAAAGCAGAAGTTATGTCACTCCAAAGGAAGCACGTCAGTGATAGTGAAATTTGTTTATTTGTTCTTAGCGTGATGGGTGATTACTTTGATGGTGTTCTTTCCCTTGTCTGGGAGGACGGTGACATTGATGCAATTATGCCAAGGGGAGTTCAACAATTTACTCATCTTTCAGGTATAAAACTTATATTACTTCCTTTTAATGAGATGCTAGCTACAGCTCTTCTATTTTTTTAGAAAGCATAGAAATGTGTGTAATTGTCTGAGAGATCAGGAGATTAGTGTCTTTTGCCAATTTCCCGTTTTATTCTTTTGTTATATATTGTTATCATATACTGCTACTTTGGATCCAATTGCTAGTGCTGGCTTTATTCTTTGTGTAAAGTAACCCGCTGTCTTCAAAGCTATACTCCCAATTTAGCTGTTCAATATATAAGCCGGCCATTCTTGAATTTTCACTGAAAAATTTGACGGTGGGGATTCATGGTTTTAAAAATTGGATTGGACCAGGGTTTACGGAGAAGTGATATCTACGCCAGTATGGTCCTAGTATTAACAGCCCACATAAAAATTGTTCACAAACTCGCACGCACACACACAGGTGGAGTGGAGCGAAGGGGATTTTTGAAAGATTTACTGTGCAGTAAATTCTTTTCAGTTCTTTTAATGGAATTTTTAAACGTTGTAGTCAGTCTCTTGAATTTTCTTGTGCTATGTGCTCGGAATATTTAACAAACAATATGATTTTGTTTGTATAAAAAGTGATGTGATGGAATATTCAGAGTGAAGATCGAGTTGTGTTTGAATGGTGACCTTTGAACACCGCATTACACTATGAAGCTCCCGGAGCTAAGTCTAGAACGCTTGGGGCATAATCAACGTAGAAAATGTCCCCATAAAAAAAAAAAAAAAAAACGTTAACTAATGGTTATTGTGGGATTTTGCTACTAATAGGCATTTTTATAAGTCTTGGGACTCTTGCTCATTATTATTATTATTATTATTATTATTATGGATGAAAAATATTAGGCCATAATTAAGTTACATAGTATAATTTTAAGTAATGTTACATTATTAAATTAATAAATTAAAAAATTTTAAAATTTCTCAGTTAAATAATGTGTTCTTTATATTGTTAACAAATATTTCAAATTTCATGTGAATTGAACATTATTTAATACTTTATCTAGAAAATCATCTTTTAGGCATAATAAACAGATGTGTTGCATGTTGCGCATTTACATTATCTGTTTGTGGTGAGCCTTTTTATGTACTGGGCTAGATTCCTCCTGTTGTACTATGGCCCAATGATTATGGGATAAGAGAGTTAGGACAGGCTTAATTGAAACTTACCTTAGGTCAGATTGTGTGTAAGTTAGAACCCCTGGTAGGAATCTTGGTAGAGTCACGTGTCCACGGCAAGAGATACTAAAAAAAAAAAAAAAAATGTTATAGTAGAAGAAACATAATATAGCAGGATAACTATAATGTTTTAACTAAAGCACGTGCTACTGATGATGATAATGCTTAAATAATTTCATGGAAGGAAAATACGATAATGTAATTATGACAGGAGTGAGCTAATAACAAGAAAATAGCATTAGTCCCTGATCAATCATAACCAAAGAAGGAAGGGGATTAGTCTGCTAAACTTGGTCCCTTGGTAGATTCAAGTTCAAGAAGGGAACCAATCTTTAATGTGGGTAATCTCAGAGGGGAATCTTGCCATGAAAATTGCTCACTTTGGAGAATGGACCTAAGTGGCTTAATTTTAGATTCTTTACTTGCTAAAGAGTGGGTTATTGAGAGAGAGAGAAGTGTGTAGCCTACTGATGTATGCTTTTCACTCCTATCACTCTCCTACACGTTCTGCTGCTTGTTTAACTCTTGTGGCGTAGATGAGTCATTAAGTCTTCATTCTCTGTGTCTTAATCCTTCCTTGGGTTGGACATTTCTTAGGTGTGAGTTTCTTCTTCTTTAATCCGGCCCATGTTTCCTTTCATCCATTGTCCGTGGGCTGGCTGGTGCTCCTACCACGCCACTGCGTTATTTGTGCCATGATATCATTCAATTTTGTTTGCTGGACTTCTTCTGAGCTCGTGGGCCGAAGTACTTGCTATCACAGTTCCTTGGGTTACTCCTCCCTTTAGTCCTTTTTTTTACTGCACAACACTCTTGCCGGACCATTTTACACAATATCTTAGGCTTCCCCAGCCCATCTTATTCCTTGGGCATCCTCGACCTATTTTATTCTTTGGGGCATTCTCGGCTCATTTCGTTCTTTCCTTCTTTTTTACATTCCCATGGGCTATTGCTAAATTCTTTGGGCGCTCTTGGCCCAATTGCTACATAATTTTCCTTTGACTTTATTGGCCTTAAAACCAATCCCATTTACCAATTCCTCTTTTTGGGCTCCTGCGGCCTGTTTTATTTGCTTTCTTTCTATTTCTCATGATTCCCATGAGTTTGCTACTTCATTTTTTGGGGCTTTCTTGGCCTGTTTGCTTTCTTTTGAACCAATTTGTTATTTTGTGGCTCATGGACCATTATTCCTGCCATTTGGGCTCACTGGTTTTTATTTTGCTATTTTCTTTTCTCACCCTTTTTTCATATTGTTGGGCTTCTTCTGCCATTGGGCCATTTTGCTAAAATGGGTATCAACAAAGTTCATATGAAAATATACATTATAAGTTCATGTGAAAATATTTCGTGAAAATTTATCTTTATAGTTCATGTATAATACTCATTAGAAAATATTATACTTGAGAATTGGTTATATTATGTGTTATTTAAAAAAAAAATGGAGAAATTACACTTTAACCTCTTAAACTATACCTCATTTTACACATATCCTCCCTAAACTAGGAGAATGCACACTTACCCTCTATTCTATACTCTTTTTTACACTGACCTACCTAAATTATGAGAATGCACACTTTTAACCTCTTAAACTATACCCTTTTTACATTTTCTCTCATAAACTAAGAAAATACACACCTACTTTCCTACACTACTATCTATAGGATGATGTTAAACGTATAAACGAGTGATAGTTTAGGGGGGGAGTGTGCACTCTCATAGTTTAAGGGGATAAATGTAAAATGTGGTATAGTTTAGCGGATAAAGTATAGTTTAGAGTGGTAAGTGTAAAAGAGGGTATAGTTCTAGTTAAACTTGCTCCGTTTGTTTTGACGTTAACGTATTTTGAAAAATGAGCATACTATGTTTGGTAGCGATTCTAAAAATGAGTTAGAAAACTATCTCTTGACTTTCCTTATTTAGCTTAGTGTGAGATAAAATTGTTTTCTGGAAAATTTTAGAGAAAAATAATCTCTAAAAACCATACCCATTTTTTTGATACTACCAAACATAAGAAAATGTGAAAAATTATATTCTCATAGGGTTTTTCATTGAAATAAACATAGTACTCTAGTTTCAAGTAGAGTTTTAGTTAAACTCTAATATAAAAGGTGAAATTATTATAAAAATAAGATTTGTTCAAAAATTAGTTAGGTTATAAGAGGAGAATTATTGACATTAAAGATGGTATATTATGATTGAAATTGTCACACTTAAAAGAAAAAAAGATGAAGAGTTAATAAAGAAAAAAAAGTTCATATCAATAAAATGCAAAAATAAAAAAAGTAAAGAAAGAAAAGAAAGAAAGAAAGAAAAGTTGGGATTAACAATTAAGCTTTTGTGTCTATTCAAAGAATTGATAAAGCAGTAGAAAAAAGAAAAAAAAAAGAGATAAGAACAATTAATTTATTGTTCTTATCTAAAAAATTACTGCAATTTGGTGTATCCACTTGTCAATTAAATATGGTACCTATTTGAGAAAAGATAATTTTTAAACCCAACTTGTATTATATAGTATATGATATTTTAAAGATCACTCAAATTCAAACAAATATCAACACCTTCCTTGTGGTATAATGTGGTTATAAGAATAGAAACAATGAAGTGATAGACATAACAAAACTTCACAAAATTCTCAAATTACCCTACCATCCAAGGTCCGTTCAACTATATAGACAACTTAGAAAATCGTTGAAGGCCCCTCCCTATTAGTTAATATAATATTGATTTATTTATATTAATTTTTTAATTAAGGTTGTTTCACCCATTTTTTTAAGAGAAATGTTACGTCCACAACATTTCTCACAGCATTCTCACAACAAATCCTAGTTGGCAAGTTGTTATTTGCTAATACTAGTGGGTAAGAAAGTAATTTCAGTGTTAGATTTAAATTTAAAACTTGTAACAACCTGCCAACTAGGATTTGTTGTAAAAATATTGTGAGAACTGTTGTGGATGTAGCAGTTCTTTTTTTTTTAAAGCCCCCTATATTGGCTAATAGAAAGCATTCAAGGCATTGTTAACAAACACATTTACATCTTATCTTTTTAAGTAGTGCTAAGCGTACTTTAACTTTTATAGTTTATAGACTTACATGTCACCAATTACAATTGGTAAGTTAAATATTCATTTATAACATGGTTGATGTTCACCAATCATGTTTATTATTACATCAATTTATTAGTCTTATGTAATAAAACATACAGTATCTTTAGCATTTTCCATTATTCTTTTTCAACTTTTATTCTTTATTCTTTATCCTTTTTTCCACCGGTTTACAACTGCTTCTATGTCTACTCATTGGAAATGATGTAGGAGTAATGAAATCTAGATTTGATTGAAAATTTGAATCTGTATAGCCAATTGGAATCAAATCCTCACATTGGTAAACAAGCATATAATCTCTCGTTTTCTGTAGATACTTGAGAATATGCTTTACTGCTTGCCAATGTTTTGGTCCTGGATTTGATTGATATTGGCTGACCATGCCAATTGAATAACAGATATCTGATCTAGTACAAAGCATGGCATACATGAGACTTCTAACTACAGAAGTATATGTAACTTGTCTCATCATATTTTCTTCCTCTTGAGTCTTAGGCTTTTGGTCATCACTATGAACCTATCAATTAGGCATCGCATCATTTTTAAATAAAACTTATCACATCAAATAATTAGCTCACACGATTTCCTTGTTACTTTGTTGTACTTTTTTTATTATAATAATTTAGTTATTTTTTTAACTTTTCTCGATTCCCATTTGTACCAAATTAATACAAAGTAATTATTCTAAATTAATTTTACGCAAATATTTAGGTATGATTAAAATATATATTATTTAAGAAAAAATAGGATAAATATATACTTTCATAAGTTATCCTATTTTTTTCTTAAATAATATATATTTTAATCAAATCTAAATATTTACGTGAAATTAATTTAGAATAATTACTTTGTATTAATATTTATTTATTAACTTATGTGATAAATAAATTTTTACTTGTCAATATTTAGAATATGACATGATTGTGTCATTTAGTAAAGTGGCAATATTGTTTTTGACCAAAAAAAAAAAGGTTTCTATTGATATATACTTTAAGTTTTATTTTAGTTAAATTATAAATTTCTATTACAAATCATATTTCATTTGTTGAAAAGTATTTTATATCATAAATCGTGTTAGGAGAACTTGAACACAAAAACTTCAATATTGCATCTCAAAAAACAAGGAAATTAGATTTAAATAAAAAGTTACATTAAAAATTAAATAAATATTTAAACATAAAAAGAGTACAATTTAAAGATTTCACCTTTAAGTCCCAAAATTTGTTGAGCTGGGTCCTACAACCACCACACGCATGGGCCCACACAATTTGTAATTAAAATTTTTTTATAGTACTACTAACACAATACTTTGAATATAGAAGTATTATTTTGGATAATAATTTAATAAGAGAAATGATATATGTCTATAATATTTTCACAATACTTTCACTACAAATCCTAAGTGGCAGGTTGTTAGTTGTTGTGAATGGGCAAAAAAGTAATTTGAGTTGTAGATTCAAATTAGAACAAATAATAACTTACTACATATGATTTGTTGTGAAATATTGTGAACATAATACATTTCATTTTCAATAAACATCTTAAATAAGGGGTTTGACTTACCTCCAGTATTTTTTTAACTGGAATCTCTTTTTGTTTTAATAAGAAACTGTCATATCATTCACTAACTAAATAAAATGTGGAGATTAAAACTCACTACCACTTGCTATTGAATATTTAAAACAAAATGACATATCCAGTTAAAAAAGTATTAAAAATAAGCCAAATCCTTAAATAAGAACCAGAGAATTTATGAATCTAAACAAGAACCTGTTGTTTAATGAATCTAAATAAATGACAACTAGAGGCCTAATGAATCTAAAAAAAGTAACCCCCACCCAAAAATGGTACTAGTTTTTATTACAGATAACCAGTTTGGGGAAATCTTACCTAACCAACAATAAGGCACTTGATAAAACCATCTAAAATGGAGAATGTTATTTGTACTAAGTTCTAACCTACCCATAATTCAATACTACAAATATATAAGGTAAATTATATATTTGGTCCCTAACTTTAACGTTAAATGTCAACTTGGTCCCTGACATTTTAAATGTGTCAATTTTGTCTCTAACTTTGGTATTGTGTCAACATGGTCCCTGCTGTTAAGTGATGGATAAAAATACTGACATAACTAACTGTCAAAATAAAATATTATTTTCATGCCACATAGACTGTCACATGTATTCCAAGTGGACTAATTAAAACTTACCATCTCAATTAAAAATCCATCTCAGCCAATATTAACGATGAAAATGGCCCATTACATCTATTTAGCAAAAAAAATTAGCAATTTACTACTGTTTTAAAAATATGTAGGGATCTACTACATTTTTAAAACTCGAGTTTGTGAAATTGAGTTTGTTGTGAAACTCGAATTTTAAAAACTCGAGATCCTTGAAAAAATATACTTCAAATTTGCTGAAATTTTTTTATGGTACTCGATTTCCATATGTACCATGAAAAACTTGATTTCGACAAATTCGAGTACTCAAAAAGTGGTAGATCCCTACATATTTCCGAAACAGTGGTAAATTATAACATAATTTGCAAAAAGGTAGTATTTGGCTATTTTCGCATAATATTAACAAAGCCCAAATTTTATAAGCATCGTTATCTTTCTTCTCCAAATCTCCTCCTCTCTCTCTCTCTCTCTCTCTCCATGAATTCACCTACACCCTCCACCATCCACACCACTGGCAACCTCATTTTCCTAGACTTTGACAGTGGGATCTTGCAAGAATCCAAAGAATGACATGGAGAGGGAGTTATCGAGTTACCATATGGGAAGAAGAGGAGGCAATGTTCAGTGGATGCGGTGGTTGAGGAGATCAAGTCGGGTAGAATCATAAGGGAGTGATTAGACGGTGCAAAAAGCTAGGATTGGCAAGCCTTTAGGTCGCTGTGTACGCGTAGCTCAGCAAGGGTCTTTGGGTTGTTTAGCTTGCGAGAAAATGAAGGTTTTTACATAAAATATTTTTTTCAGTTTTTATTTTGATGGTCTGGACAGATCTATCATTGGTGTTATTATTTGGTTTTAATGAAAATCTGGCATTACATTCTTGAATGGAGAGGTGTTATGATTCTTGACTGGAGAATAAAGGCTTTATTTGGGAATTTTATTTTCCTTGTGATATTTAAACTTTTCAAGCCCTGGATATGGATCTCAGGCAATCAATTTTGAAATTAGCTCTTCGCCTTTGCAGGAGGATTGAAAGACAAGTCTGGCTTAGTTTGCTTATAAAAAGAGTGTAGGCATGGGATAAATGATAATGCCATAATGGAGAGTGATAAAAAAATATTTTGGGTTCCATTAATCTAATAAAAATCCACCTCACTCTCACCCAACATTTTTCTAAAGTTTATGTTGAGGTTGCAAAACACGTGACAGTTTATGTTGCATGAAATAATATTTTATGTTGATTGTTAGTCATGTCAATATTTTCCATCCATCACTTAATATGGATCATTTTAACACAATGCTAAAAGGTTAAGGACTAAACTAACACATTTGAAAGGTTAGGGACCAAATTGACATTTAGCCTAAAGGATAGGGACCAAATATGTAAATTACCCAAATATATATATATATATATATATATATTTATATATATAAAAACTAACTAACCACATAGAGAACTATATAAACAAATTACATGCTTACATGACTCATTAAATCTGACTAAAAAAAACATGTAAATAATCATTTGTTTTTAGGGAAAATTATTAGGTATTCTCGGAGTACTATAATTAAGTAATCCTCCCTCTCACATGAATGGTAGGTTCCACCATGAATTTAATTAGTGGAACCTACCATTTATGTAAAAGAAAGAAGTATGTATTTATGGTACTCCGAGAGTACACAATAATTTCTCTTTTTTTAGAAGGATGTAAATAATCATTTGACCATCATGTAATGAGTTGGACTGTTGGAGTAATTTCCTTACAATAACCAGCTTGGCTTGCGGATTCATTTTTAAATTTGGAAAATTTTAAAAATGATTTGTGATATTTATTTTAATTCAGTTGTCTTTTTTTTTTTTTTTTTTTTCTTTTTTGAGGAGATACAGTTGTCAAGTGCGTAAATGGCGTGAGGCCTTATTCATGTTGCCAAGTATAACAGAAGGTAAATACCTTTCCAAAAAATAGAATGGTTTCTTTCCCTATAAAAATAATTTGATTTTGAGCCTTCTTCTTCACCCATCATCACCAACCTATTACATGACCAATATGGACTTCCAAGGTCATGTTCTAGTAGTAACTTTAACCTTTTACTTGCTCTTCTTGTTTTTCCATTCTCCGTTACAAACAAATGCATCATCAACTAAATTAATTGGAAGTGTTTGCAAGAATACTATAGACAATGACAACTGCTTAAAAGCATTGGAATCTGATCCTCGAGCTGTAAAGGCATCCCGGTTGAAAGATCTTGCTAAGATTTCTCTTGAATTAGCTGTAGCCAATGCTACAGAAAGCAAAACTTACATTGATGCTTTGCTCACCAAAAACCACACTGAACCCATTAAACAGTGCTCGTTTTGGTTCGAAGCAGTGGTTGGATCATTCCGAAGTGCACTTCGAGAATTAGACGAGGATGTTTTGAGTGCCAACTATGACTCCAAAATCGCTGGTGACGATGCTGATAGTTGTGAGAATGCCTTGGCTTTGGGAAAGGTTCAAATTCCCTCCATTTCGACTAGAAACAATTACGCCAAGTTATATAGTAGCATTGCGTTTGAGATTACAAATCTGCTTTGAAATTATTCTTTGAGTAGGAAGCCATCTATGAGGTGATGCAATGAAATAAGTGTGCATTTGGGAATTTGTTGAAATTTTTTTAATTTTTTGCTTTTTGTCTCAATTTTTTTCTTCAAACAATAATACAACTTTTAGTCTTTTTTTTTTAATATAAATAAACTGGTTTTTAACTCCCTTTTTTATACATTTAATATAAAAGTTTAAAAAAATATGTATTTATTGATAAACAATTGTCAATTGGCCTCTTTAAAAGCACTACTCCCGTGGTCACAGGTTTTTTTTTTTTTTTTAATATTTTTAAATTCAAATTAAATAATATGAGAGTTGAATTTCTTATTACAACGACCAAATCTTCCAATGTAATTGAAAGGTTGGGACTTGGGAGTGGGCTTGCTAATTGTCTATACTGTTTTTGTTCGACCCCAATTTTCATACTAAAATGTCAAATTAAGCCTTACAAATCCAAAAGTTATATTTTTATATGTAAAAATTCTATTTCAATTTAAAGAAACTGAAATAAAATCGTGGAAACATGGGATAGGAGTTTGAATAAGATGGAGTGAGTTATTATATAAAAAAGATAAGACTAGCCTCTTTGCAAGCTTATTGCAAGTGGTAAAAAACCCTTGTATTTTTTTCTTCTAATGGACAAAACTTTTTATTCATTAAAATTCGGGGTTGATGCATTTTTCAATCACTAAAATCCTTAGGGAGTGTGATGAGATGTAGCACAAAATATAAACACATCAAAAAACACATAAATCTCTTTACATCTCTAAGTATTTTTGTGATTGGAAGATGCATCAACCCTAAATTATAAGGAATGAAAAGTTTTTCTTTTATGAAAAAGTAGAAGAGTCTCCGAGCATCCACAAAGCACATGCAAAGAGTCTAGTGTGTGTGTAAATATATATTTCATATTGTCAAAATAAGAAATAATTCAAATCAAAGCTAATAGCAATCAATTGAAGAGATTAATCTAAGTAATAGGTGGTAAAAGTATAATAAAATTTCAAATATGTAATTTGTTTTCTCCCCCAAAAAAAATTCAATGTAAAAAGTGGTAGTAATATAAATGGAAAATAGTATACCGCACCATTGTCTTGAATGCTTTCATAAAAAAATAAAAATTTCAATTTTCTTAATTTATTCTTTTTAAGATTTGGTTTACCTATAATACTTTTTTAACTGGAATCTCTTTTTGTTTTAATGAGAAACTGCCACATTATCCACTAACTTAATAAAATGTAAAGATTAAAACCTGTTACCACTTGTTATTGTATATTTAAAATAAAAAAACATGTTCAGTTAAAAAAGTACTGTAGGTAAGCCAAATCTTTATTTTTATTATTTAAAATTTGAGTTTATATAAAAAAATTTGGAGTTTGAAATTATTTTAAAGTTTGGAGATTGACAGAAAAATACTAGTGGAGGGATAAAGGCAATATATAGAGATTTGTTATTTTAACTTTAAAATATGGGTCAGCTACTTTGAGTTTGAGTTATACTGTTATAGTGGAAATAAGAAAGATAATTTGATTATTTTTTTGAGGGGAAAGATAAATTTGATTTAAATTAAAAAAAAAAGGTCATGATATAAGAAGATTGAATTTTAATTGTTATTAAAGACCAAAACTTGCTTGAATCTATTAATTTTTTATCCAAAAATACTGCCTTGAGTTCCTCATTTATGTATTTGTTTGGTTGATTTTTTTTAATAAAAAAAATCCACATATATTCTACTTAATATATTTTTTTATTCAAAAAAATTTCCGTGATTCCCTCATTTATGATTAATCTATTTGTTTGTTTGATTTTTTTAAAAAGCAATATATCATATTTATCTTCTTTTTTTTTTCTTACCACACGGATCTTTTCTTTTCTTTTTTTGGAATCAATATTTGATTTTATCTAACCATCTATTAGGAAGGGGACATGCGGCTCTTTTCTTTTCTTTTCTTTTTTTGGAAACAATAATTGATTTATCTTACCATCTATTTAGAAGGGGACAAACTAATTTTTTAGGGCAAATTTAATGCCTATATTTAAGGAGTTTATCTAGGAGGTTAAGGGGAGCGGTTCCCCTTTAGTTCCGCCCGCAGTGCAAGACACGATTGTAATACAAGCATTTGTGCTGTACAAATAAATATAGAGAACTGTTACGTCAATAACATTTTTCACAATATTTTCACAACAAATCCTAGTTGGCAGGTTGTTACATGTTTTAAATTTAAATCCAACACTGAAATTACTTTCTTACCTACTAGTAACAGCAAATAACAACCTGCCAATTAGGATTTGTTGTGAAAATGTTGTGAAAAATGTTGTGGACGTAGTATTTCTCATAAATATATGTGTAGTACAAGACAAGAAAAATGGGCATATCCTAGCCAAAAAAGAAAAGAAAAGCGAGCCCATTGAAACTTTTTTGTTTTTTGGTTTGAGAAACTAAACCATGCCAACCTTATTTAACTGACAACAAGAAAAGAAATACTCTATCTCCATCCATCTAAGCAACAACAGAAACAGGAAACGTTCCAATTAATACGTGATACTTATGATATTAATACAGTTGTCAAGTGCGTGGATGGCGTGAGGCCCTTTATAATCGAACGTAAATATAGCTTTTCCAAAAGCATACGGTTTTTTTCTTTCATTATATATAAAGCCCTTTGTAAACTATTACTACTACTATTACTAATACTACATGGATTTCCAAGGCCATCATCATCATTTTCTTGTAGCTTTAATCTTTTCCTTGCTCTTCTCGTTTTTCCATTCTCCATTACCAACAAATGCATCAACTAATAAATTAGTTGAAAGTGTTTGCAAAAAAACTATAACCAATGGCGACTGCGTAAATGCTTTGGAATCTGATCCTCGAACTGCAACGACATCCGAATTGAAAGATCTCGCAAAGATTGCTCTTCAAATGGCTGTAGCCAATTCAACCAAGAGCAAAGCTTACATTGATGATTTGCTCAACAAAAACCACACTGAACCCATTAAACAATGCTCTTTTTGGTACGGCGCAGTGGTTGGATCATTCCGAAGTGCACTTGGAGAATTAGATGTGGATGCTTTGACTGCCAACTATGACGCTAAAGTCGCTGCCGACGGTGCCAATATTTGTGAGAATGCGTTGGCCTCTGCTGGGGTTCAAGTTCCATCCATTTCCACTAGAAACAACTACGTGAGGTTGTACAGTAGCATTGGGTTTGAGGTTACAAATGATCTTTAGTTATAAGTGTGTAAGTACGTGATGCAATGCAATCAAACAAGTGTGCGTTTGGAAGAATTTGGCTGAAATTAAAATGTTTTACTTTTTGCTTTTTTTTTTTTTGCTTTTCTTCTTAGCATTTTTCCTTTTATATGATTCAAGCTGCATGTTGGTGACAAATACAATAACAATGGAAATAACACAAAGAGAAACTGAATATAACTTCTGTATATTATTAAGTTGAAGAGAAAATACACAACACTATTTGGACTGAGTTTCCAATTTTGATACCTCCACTCTTCACCTCCCCCTTGCGCACGTATCTAGCCCAATATCTGAGACAATTCATATTAGCCCATTAATCACCACAATTAAAAAGAATAAAATAGTCTCTCTCTTTTTCAATATGGGATTAAGCATTCTTACTAACTCTTTATCTTCTATATTCACTCTCATAATCTTTACATTTATTTTGTAACATTTATTCATTTTTTTATTATATAATATTAAAATGCTCCAACAATCCCTCACTCATTTTAATATTAAATTTTTAGTTAAAGAGAGATTACCAGGCAAAGACGGGTCACTATGCATCATGAAGGTGTGCTCTGCATTAAACCTTCACTTAGTAAAACAGTGATCTCAACTCCAGAGTCATAGTGGTCTCTGATTTGAACTAGGACTGCTTTAGGGAAATTAAGTGTCACTGTTTACACATAACAACCCAGGTGTTGACATGAGCTTTTATAGCTAGCACTTTACGGCCATGTGCTGATCCTAGTTTCATGAGTGTATTTGAGATTAAGTCCAAATCTCATAGGGAGCGGCCCCACCCCCACACTCACATAGGTGAAATTTTGTCAAGGGTGCTCCTGTAATTCTGACACCCCACTCATACGAGTTACAAATTTCATTAAGATTTTTTACTCAACCTCTCCACATTACAGGATAAATGCACTTACATCATAGGGATGAACAATTAAAATTATTTACAAAATAAATAATTAAAAAAAATAGTGCATTTCTTACGACCATTGTATGATTCGTTTTTCCTATTGAATCCAATTCTTAGGATCTTTGGTCCTTGGGTTGGGTATCCTCATACATGGCTCATGATTCTATGGACTTTAGTCCCATCCCCCTCGATGTATTCCAGACCCTATCTTTTTCCAAGGCCTTGGTAAATGGATCTGCAAGATTATCATTAGATTTAATATAATCCACAGTTATGATGCCACTACTCAAATAAGATCGCACGGTACTATGCTTTCTTCTTATAGGTTTGGATTTACCGTTGTAGTAACGGTTTTTAACTCTACCAATTGCGGCAGTGCTATCACAATGAATTAATATAGGTGGAATTGGCTTTTCCCAAAGTGAAATTTCATATAAAAAATTTCTTAACCAATTTACCTCTTCACTAGCTGAAGCTAATGCTATTAATTCAGCTTCCATTGTTGAATTAGCAATTATTGTTTGCTTTTTAGATTTCCAACAAATAGCATCACTACCTAAGGTAAAAATATAACCAGTGGTAGAGAGAGAATCACCTGACAAAGTATTCCAATCGGTATCACTAAAAGCTTCAATCACAGCAGGGTACTTTTTATAAAATAAGCCATAGTTTTTTGTACCAATTAAATATCTCATGACTCGCTCAATAGCTAGCCAATGATCTTTACTAGGTTTGCTAGTAAATCTGCTAAGCACTCCTACTGCATATGCAATGTCAGGTCTAGTACAATTAGTAGTATAACGCAAACTACCAATGATGCTAGCATAATCCTTTTGATTAAAAATCTCTTCATCATTATTCACAGGAAATAAATGAACACTAGCATCAAAAGGAGTAGCTATACTTTTGTGATCATGAAAATTATATTTTCTCAACATAATGTGATTGATCAAGAAATATTCCATCACATGTTTTTGTAATTTTCATACCCAAAATAAAATTAGCCTCACCAAGATCTTTCATATCGAAATGGCTTTTAAACATATTTTTTGTCTCATTTATAACATGCATATTTGAGCCAAAAATTAACATATCATCCACATAGAGGCTAATAATAACATGTAAACTATTCCATGATTTAGAATAAATACATTTATCACATTCATTGGATTTATAACCATTCTCAATCATGCAGGAATCAAATTTTTCATGCCATTGCTTAGGTGCTTGTTTTAAGCCATATAGGGATTTAGTTAGCTTACATACCTTACTTTCTTGTCCAGGCTCTACAAAGCCTTCGGGTTGATCTATATAAATCTCTTCCTCTAGGTCCCCATTTAGAAAAGCAGTTTTTACATCCATTTGATGAATTTTCAAATCAAAAATTGCAGCAATAACAATTAACAATCTAATAGATGTAATTCTTGTTACCGGAGAAAAAGTATCAAAGAAATCAAAATCAGCTTTTTGTTTAAAGCCTTTTGCAACAAGTCTTACTTTAAACTTATCTATTGATCCATCTGGTTTTAACTTTTTTCTAAGGACCCATTTACAACCTATGGTCTTACAACTCGGTGGAAAATCCACTAATTTCCAAGTTCTATTAGAAATTAGAGATTCATCTCATCATTTACAGCCTCTAAATTTTGGGGATTTTCCTCAATGTTAAAAATATAATAATCAGGACCAAAATCCTTTTCAACTCTAGCTCTTTTACTCCTTCTATGTTCTATTTCAGAATTTTCTTGATTTTTTGAATTAGAAGAATTAGGTTGTGATAAAATATTTTCTGCACCCCCACTATTTTTCAATTTAAAAGGAAATTTTTCTTCATGAAAAATTGCATTACTAGATTCAAAAATTATTTTGTTTTCAAGATCAAAAAATCTATAGGCTGCACTATTAATTGCATAACCAAGAAAAGCACAGGTAGTAGCTCTTATACCTAATTTAGGTATTTTAGGGTCAATAAACCTTACATAAGCAAGACAACCCCATACTCTTAAATATCCCAAATTTGGCTTATGTCCTTTCCACATCTCAAAAGGTGTGGTATGTGACTTTTTATGTGGCACCCTATTCTAAACATGACATGCAGTTAAAATAGCTTCACCCCAAAAATGTAAAGGTGCACCAGATTCAATTAACATGGCATTTGTTAACTCAATTAGAGTTCTATTTTTTCTTTTAGCCACACCATTAGAAGCAGGTGAATATGGTGCAATAGTTTCATGGATAATTCTCAAAGACTGAACAAATGAGTTGAATGCACTTGATTCATACTCACAGCCTCTATCACTTCTTATTCTTTTTATTTTTCTACCGAATTGATTTTCAACTTCTTTTAAAAAATCTTGAAATTTTTCAAAAGCATCACTTTTATTTTTCAACAAATAATAGTTGTATATTTTGAGAAATCATCAATAAAAGTGATAATATATCTATTTCCACCACGAGTTAAAATTCCCTCAAATTCGCATAAATCAGAGTGAATTAACTCAAGCAATTCGGTATTTCTTACAACACTTTTATGAGGCCTTTTTGTAATCTTAGCTTGACTACAAGTTTCACATTTTTCAAAATCTTTTGACAGTCTTGGAATTAATCCTAAACTATTCATGATTCCCACATATCTACTATTTATATGACACAAACGAGCATGCCAAAAATTAATAGAAGAAAGCATAAAAACTGAACTGGTAGATGCTTTATTATTCTCAACATTCAATTTAAATATTCCATCACAAGCATAACCCTTGCCCACAAATAATCCATTTTTAGTGATTACATAGTTATCAGATTCCATAGTTTGCTTGAAGCCAGCCTTGTTAAGCAAAAAACTTGACATCAAATTTTTCCTCATGGACGGAGTGTAAAGTACATCTTTCAATGTTAGCACACGTCCAGAAGTGAATTTCAATTCAATCTCACCACTCCCAAGAACCTTGGTTTTGCTAGAGTCACCAAGCATAATAGTTTTTTCTTCTTCAAAAAGAGTGTACAACTTGGACTAATTTTTATCATAGCAGACGTGCCTATTAGCACCAGAATCTGCCCACCACCCTTCAACATATTGCACCATATTGATGTCTGTAATCATAGCCACTAAAGGCTCTTCGATTACGTTAGCCTGCGGGACAGGTTCACGTTTTCGAAATTTGCAAATTCGAGCAATATGCCCACTCTTGCCACAAACAAAACAATATCTTATAATTTGATCTTGTGAAGGGGGTCCTTGGTTCTTATTGTAATTTTTATTCGGGTTTCCCCTTCCTTGAGGTCTATTATTATTTTTAAATATTCTCTTTTTAGGCTTCAATTGAGCATTTCTAGGAAAATGATTTTTGGGCATATTATTATTAGATGAAATAAGGTTTACCTTTGTGGTGGAATTATCATTGCTCTCTTGTGCCATGAGTGCATCTTGTCCTCTAGCCTCCTCCTCCACACAGATTCGTGTAATCAAAGTCTCCAAGGTTGTCTCCTTTTGTTTATGTCGCAAGGTTTTTTGGAACTCTCTCCAAGACTGTGGTAGTTTATCAATTATGTCAGCTACCACCAAATTGTCTCCAATCTTTATGCCTTCGGATCTCAATTCTGCCACGATCATTTGGAAGTCTTGTGCTTGATCCACCACCGATTTTCCATCCATCATTTGGTAACGGAAAAATCTACTAGCAGCATACTTCTTTGCACCAGCCTCCTCGGTATCATACTTGCTTTGTAAAGCTTTCCAATTTTTCTTAGCAGAATCATAAGTTGTATCATAATAATTATAAAAATGATCGGCAAGACAATTCAAAAGATAAGAGCGACAATTGTATTCATCTTTTGTATACTTATCTATTTTTTCTTGATGGAGACTATATTCTTCCTCACTCATCTTATCGGTAGGAATCTTTGATGAATTCTTGTCAGTGAGGATGTAGGCGACTTTGAGAAGACTCAAATAGAAGAGGACCTTTCCTTTCCACCTCTTGAAGTGGGCTCCCTTAAAACGAAAGGGCTTGTTGAGATCTCCAACTAGCTCATTTGGTTTCTCTTGTGTAGACTCCATGTGTTGAATCTCCTTAAAATTGTTGGTGACAAATACAATAAAAATGGAAATAACACAAAGAGAAACTGAATATAACTTCTGAATATTATTAAGTTGAAGAGAAAATATACAATACTATTTGGACTGAGGCGCGGCACTCGCTCTCTTTAAGGAGATTCAAGCCCTTGGTTGTCTAAACTTTGTAACCGGTGCAGACCTTCTCTGACTTGTCTTCCCCAGGATACAACAGCCCAACAAATGTTGTATGACTAGAACAACTTCTGCACAAAGTGTTCAAGCCCAAAGCTTCACAAGAAAGAACACCCTTCCTTGCCAAGAATCTCTCTATTTTTTTAGTGTATATTGCTATGTGTATTTTTCAATAACTTGGATTGGATCTGCATGAGTCTATTTATAGGCTCAATGGGCCTCATGAAATTAGTACCCAATTTATTCTAATTAATTAGGTCCATAATTCTGATGTAGTGGGTGTTACAAGATTAATTGTTGGATATTAATCTGACGGGCTGGAGTTATACAATTAATGGTGAGATAAGGAGTTTCTGAAAAGGTCCAAACGGATAGTCTCTTTACCCTTCCTTGCCAAGAATCTCTCTATTTTTTTAGTGTATATTGCTGTGTGTATTATTCAGTAACTTGGATTGGATCTACATGAGTCTATATATAGACTCAATGGGCCTCACGAAATTAGTAACCAATTTATTTTGATTAATTAGGTCCATAATTCTGATGTAGTAGGTGTTAAAAGATTAATTGTTGGATATTAATCTGACGGGCTGGAGTTACACAATTAATGGTGAGATAAGGAGTTTCTGAAAAGGCCCAAACGGATAGTCTCTTTATTTTCCATAGTAAAAATGGAGTATTAATTCGGGCCATTTACTCACCAATTTTGATACCTCCACTCTTCACCTCTCCCTTGCGCACGTATTTAGCCCAATATCTGAGACAATTCATGTTAGCCCATTAATCATCACAATTAAAAAGAATAAAATAGTCTTTCTTTTTTTCAATGTGCGATTAAGCATTCTTACTAACTCCTTATCTTCCATATTCACTCTCATAATTTTTACATTTATTTTGTAACATTTATTTATTTTTTTATTATATCATATTAAAATGCTCCAACACTGCACTAACCCATGGTGTGTTGAATTTATCTTACAGCTTTCTTATGTATAAAAAATAAAAATAAAAAATAAAAAAAATCATAAAAAATTCATACTTTTATCAACTTGTTTAGTAAAATAGTTTGCATGTAGTAAAATAGTTTGCATCTGTAACATTAGTAGTAGTAGTAATATATAGTTTGCATTTGTAGCATTACTCATAAAAAATTCATACTTTTATCAACTTGTTTAGTAAATTAATAGGGAATAAAATATTTTGTTGGGTGATTTGGTTTGTCTCAGAGCTCACCGTATGTTAATCTCCAATAAGAAAATTCTGGAAACAAGTTGATAAATCACACCTAGAAATCTAATGGTTGCTCGGTTCAGTTTGGATCGAATGATGTGTAGTTGACATGGCTCAGCCATTGAGTGAAACATGGCAATTGACGTTAGCATAAAACAGATGTGGCGCATGGACGACCATAAGAATCTTCAGGTGGCATGTGAGGGCACGTTCAACGTCTAATGACCGTGATTTTTTATGTGGTTGGGTTGATCAACAAGAGGTCTATTGTTTGGTGGTGGCGATTAGATGATTGAAGCACAGTAGACGACGGGGACAATGGCCATGGTCTATGGTGTTCAGGACTCCTTGTTGTGTGGCTGCAACATGTAAATAAATTCATTTTAGATGATACTGTAGCACAAAATCACCAAAAATATACCTATATTTGGTTATGTATCACTGTTCACATTTTTATATATTGCTACAATATCATCTAAAAATGCATGATGACTCTTGCTTATGCATTTTATTCTTTTCTATTTTTTATTCTTCTCTCCGAGTTCTCATCTCTCTCTCTTTCTTTCTGATAAAGTAACATTATTTTAATGTGATGCATTGTAAAATAAAGAAAGAGATTTAGAGTGCATTGTAAAAGTGGTAATGTAACATACGTAAAGAAGTAACACCAAAAAAGACAAGCCACTAGAAGTACTAAAGGGTCAGAGCATTGGCTTTGCCTTTTTTTTTTTTTTGGTAGATTCCATTGGCTTTGCTATGATGTTAGAAATACTAATATTTCATAGAAATAAACTTTACATGATTGTCTTTATATATGAGTAGTGGCAAAGCTTCGATTTTGGTTCAGGAGGGCAAGATTCAAAGACAATCTTGAAAGCAAAACTAATCCAAAAAATATCAATAAACAATTATTTAATAATGTATCCGTCAATATATTTTTATTTTTTATACATAGAACTGGATCTAGACCCATGCTTATGCTTAGATTTCTCCAAAATCTTAATAAACTTCAAGTACATATATAAATATATTATTTGGATCCAGACCCATGCTTATATTTCATATTATCAAAATAAAAAATAAAATAGTTCAAATCATAGCTAATAACAATCAATTTAGAGATTAATTTAAGTATTAAAGTTGAAATATTTAATTTATTTTCCCAAAAAATAAAATAAAGAATGAATCAAAGTAAAAAGCGATAAAAGTATAGTAATATACATGGAAAATTTTATATCGCTTCATTGCCTTGATTTATTTTAAAATATATATAAATTTAAAATTTCTTAATCTGTTCTTCTTATTATTTAAAATTTAAGTTTATAGCAAAAAACTCAAAATTTGAAATTATGTAAATGTTGGGAGATTGACCCAAAAAAAAAAAAAAGTGGAGGGATAGAGGCAATAGAGATTTATTGCCGTGAGTGTGTGTGTGTTTTAAATTTTAATAGTTATTTTAACTTTAAAATATGGGTCAACCACTTTGAGTTATAGTACAATGAGAAATATGAATTTGATTTAAATTTTAAAAATGTCATGATATAAGAAAATTGAATTTCAATTATTATTAAAGACCTAAAGTTCAATGAGTTTATTAATTTTTTTTATCCAAAAAGAATGCCTTGAGTTGGTCATTTATCTATTTGTTTGTTCGATTTTTTTATTATAAAATAATATATTCTACTTATCTTTTTTTAAATTATTCAAAAAAAAAAATTTGTGAGTCCCTCATATATGATTTATCTATTTGTTTGTTTGATTTAAAAAATAATAATATATCATATTTATCTTTATAGTTTTTTCTTGCTAAACGGATCTTTTCTTTTATTTTTTTGGGAATCAATATATCATTGTATCAATCCATCTATTTGGGATGCATGGGACAAACTAATTTTTCGGGGGCCAAACTTAATGCCTATATTTAAGAAGTTTTTCTTGGGGGTGGTCAAGGGGGCAATCACCCTTTAGCTCTACCCTGTACCCTGGTATATGACTGCAGTGCAAGATACGATTATAGTACAAGTATGTGTGCTATATTAACATGTTTATAATGCAAGACAAGAAAATTGGGCCTAGAGCCCAATGAACCCATATAAATTAACAAGAAACATTCAATTTGTGATAGAAGGTTTAAATGAAACTTTTTTTTAGAAAAATTGTGATTTGAAAGAAACAGTTTGAAAGTTTAAAATTTAAACGAAAAATATAAAATTCTCTAAGATTTACTAAAAATTAATTTACCTTTTTTATTTTTTTAAAATTTGGAGGAGTCTTGATTTACATGGAAGAGGATTCCTAATTTACAATGGATTTTTTTTATATGGCTGATTTTTGGGAATTTGTAAAGTTGTTTTGTTGTTTGTATTTGGAGAAGCTTTAGTGGAGATGTTTTTGTTCTTTTTAACCTTACAAGAGTTACACATTTTCTTGATCATTGGTCTTTATTAAAATCTAAGGGTGGAAAAATACTTGTGTCATATCATAATTGTCCTAGAAATAAGTAATCAAACTGCATTAACTTTCTCCAATCTTTGTCTTTAAATTAGTGTGTAACCCTGTGCATATGCATGGATACATTTAAAAACAATCACAATTACATATTATATATATGATTATGTTTTTTATGATTTATTATATTGGACTCTTCGTTTTCTACATTTTTTTTTAAACTCTCCTCGTTTTCTACATTAAATTAACTAGTTTGGCACAAAAATTTAAAAATTTAGATTAGATGGAACACGTGGCGCAAAATTAAACTCTAATTGAAATTCAATTTTTACCTAAATTAACTCACTTGGCACAAAATTCTAAAATTTAGATTAGATGAGACACGTGGCATAAAATTAAATACTAATTGAATTCCAATTGAAAATTTAATTGGATTTTTTCTCTACTTTACTTAATATTATATATATAGATAATAATAAAAAATTCTATAACCTAATGTTCATTTTCTTCATCTCCTCTCTCCCTCTCATGGAAGCCACCTACATGAGAATTTACCTTTGAATTTCTCTTTCACTAGTGTAACTTGAACTTATCTTTTAAATATATAGAGTTGGGTTCAAGTTACACCTGATGCAATTCTAAGTAATATTACACCGCTAAATATTGTTTAATAGGATGTCAATTTTGACAAATCCACTGTTGGACTATATTATCTTCGTATATTCTCCATACTTGCAAAATTTCAAGGTAATTGAATATCAAGAGTCATGTCATCAATCAATTGTTTAAATTCAAGTGTTTGTAGTTTAAAATAATACATAAAAAATGTGTTTATGGATGAAATGGAAAATGACATCCGATTAGCATGAAAATTGGTATGCATGTTAAAAACATATAGAACATGTAATCCAACAGTAAGATTTCCAATTTATGAATTCAATAACAAGTTATTGGGTGGTGTAACATTGCTTAAAGTTACACCAGGTGTAACTTAAACCCAACCCATATATATGTGTGTGTGTATATATATTTATATATATATATATATATATATAGAGAGAGAGAGAGAGAGAGAGAGAGAGAGAGAGAGAGAGAGAGAGAAACCGGGCAAGAAACCCACGCAATAGGGAAGATATCTCTATGGGCCCATCTCACATACAAAAAACAACCTAAGTAGCAAGATTATGGGCTAAGAAATTAAGGTCTCTATTTACAAAACAAAAATCTCAACAAGAGAGGGGGTTCAAGGATGCTAAAATAAAAGTTAAAAACGAGAAAGGAATTCCTAGGTATGAATAGAAGGATTTTGAAGGACTTCTATCATATTAAGGGAATCCTCTTTAATATGGATGAATGAGATACAATGTAATGTTAATATCTTGAGAGCCAAAAGGGTGGCATGAGCTTCACCAAGAAAGGGCTCCATAGACTAAAAATAGTATTCTATCACATTTTGTTTGGGACATGGAGGCTTGACTTTACCACTATGTTTGGTTATGGTGAAAAAGGGAGGGAAAACAAGGGAGAGAGGAAAATAGGGGAGAAAATGTTATTTTCCTTCGTTTGGTTTGCAAGGGAAAATTGAAGGGAGGGAAAATAGGGGAAAAAATAGGTCACTGGGCCCACAAAAATTCATCCCCCCAAATCGAGAAGAAAACAGAAGAGAGAAAAAGCTCCAATCCTAAAATAACGCATATACCCCCTTAGATTGTCCATATGAGTCAAGGTCAGCCAAGTCGTCGTCGCCCTTCGCCGTCCATCAAAATTCATGCCGTTGACTTCGCCACCCATAAAATTTCACATTGTTTGACTTCACCTCCCACAAAATCTCACACGTCACCTTCGCCACCTACAAAATCTTGTTTCTTATTCCTCTGAGTCCTCTCTATGCTTTAGTTACTGGACTTGGATATAGGACCATGGGTAGACGAAAGGTTGATTTGAATGGGTTTCGTTTTTGTTTTGTTTTTTTTTTTTTTTTTTTCTATTTTTCTATTCGGGCAAGTGTGTGCAGTAGTTTCTTTTTATATATATAATCTTTTTTATTTACTAGGTAAGGTGAAAAATTTATTAAATTTGTATGTAGAGTTTTTTTTTTTTTATAAGAAATAGTTTGTGTAATATTCCTTAAAAAAAATTAGATTGACTTGCTTATAAATATATTTATATATTCGTGGGTAATAAAATTAAAAATATAATATTCTAAATAATAAGGGTATAAAAGTAAATTTATACCAACTATATTTTTTATCCTTTCATTTTTCTTCTCATCCAAACAAAGGAGTTTTCCATCCTTTCACTTTTCCATCTCTCCAATCAAATACACACGAGGGAAAACTAAATCTTTTTTATCCTCCCACTTTTCCATCTTCTCATTATTTTCTATCCTCCTACTTTTCCATCTCCCCAACCAAACAAACCCTTGGGTGTATTTGGTCGGAGGTAGAATAGGGTAGATGGAAAACTTTGGAGAGAAAATGGGAATGAAAACTTTTTGAAGTGTGTTTGGTTGGGTGGAGAGGAAGGAAAATAAATGGTTGGACCTAGGTGTTTTCTCTCCAGGCTCACCAAAAAGTTTTCTCTTTAAAATGGAGAGAAAACTAAAGAAAAAAATTGGACGTCATTTTTGGACAAAAATGCCTATATGCAGTTGCACATTAACTTATCCACGTTGCTCTACTTTTTTTTTCTTTTTTCTTTTTCTTTCCTCCTGCATGTTGTCTCTTCTTCCTTTTTTTTTTTTTTTTTTTCTCTCTCTTTTTTTTTGGCAGGCTTCCTACGCATCCATGCCCATATTCTTTTTTTTTTTCTTTTGCTTTCTTTTTTGTTTGTATTTTGTTTTTTGTTTTTTATTTTTTGTTTTTGTTTTTGTTTTTGTTTTTGTTTTTGTTTTTGTTTTTGTTTTTGTTTTTGTTTTTGTTTTTTTGCTTAGATGTGTTTTTTTTTTCTAGACATGATTTTTATTTTTTAATAAATTTAGGTGATTGATTTTTTTTTTTTTGGTTGAATATCCTTTTTTGGTTTTAATTGGGCATCATTTTTTAATAAGAGTATATTCGTAAATTTATACAAACTCACTTTTTCTGTCCTTTCACTTTTCCACTCCCAACCAAATAAAAAGGAGGGAAATTAAAATTTTTATATCCTCCCAATTTTCCATCCTCCCACCATTTTTTATCTCCCACTTTTCTACTCCTTCAACCAAACGGACCCTAAAGAAAATATGTGAAGGTCCGTTGAATGTAACTTCTTAGACTCCATAAATCATGATCTTGAAAAGAACATTTTTGCTCACCAAGGAGGTTGGCATTTGTCTAGTCATGTACCAGCATCGAAGAATATAGTATTAAGTATTGGAAAATGTTTGACTCCAAATATGTTTGGAGTCTTAGAGATTTGGGTTCCAACTACCAATAGGAGGATAAAATGTGTTAATTTATGTGTATTGTATATGACAAAGACAAATTTTATCTTCCTATTGATGGTTTGAACATAAAGTTCCAAACATGTTCAGAGTCAAACTTAATCCTTAAATATTAAGTATGATTAATAGTAGTAATACTGATAATGTAATGCCCCAAAATCATCTATATATTACTAAAAGCTGAAGCGTAGCATTTAATGTTACTATCCTCACGTTAAGCCACATTAGCAGCCATGTCATCATTTTTTGTTTCCAATTTTACTTATATATATTTTTTTAACATTTTCTCATTTAAGGTGATTTTTACTATTAATTTTTCAAAACTCTTACTCCTTTTTACCTCTTCATCTCCCTTTTACCTTTAATTTGACTCTTTTTATTCTCTACATCTTACTATAAATTTGACATTTTCTTTTTCATTCTATACATAGTTTTCTCACACACAAAAAAGGTTACTTCTCTCTCTCTCTCAATTTGTTTTTCATTTTTTGTTTAATATTTTTATTGCATCAATTCTATAGGTTGATGAACTTTTGTGTTAATTAGAATTCTACTTTGGGTTGATGCAATTTAGTTTTGTGTTTTAAGTTGTTATCTTTTATATTCTCTTTGATTAAATATTATCCTACTGCATTATACATATAGAATATAATCTATATATTATATTTTTGATTTGAACTTTAAAAAAAAAATTCATGACTTCAATAAGTAGACCTAAGCTTTAGTAGCCTGGTGGATGGCTTAAGTTTGTGTTTCAAATTCTTGAGCCCTATGTTTTCCTTCAAGAGTGGTAAAGTGGCTAGGTTCACTCTTCTATGGATAAACCGAGAAACTACTAAAAATTATAAAGTTTACTCCTAGATCATGGTAGTGTTCATGAACACACAACTTCTACTAGGATTTCTTAAAAAGAAGTTTTTTGAACCTGATTGTGTGCTTTCACCTGTATTCATGGCTGCACTAGAGATAAGAAATAACTTAGGAAACCAATAACTATTCATGTAGATAAGTTTTGGCCAACAGTGGGAAACTTTGTCATGTCACAATGTGATAAGTGGATTGGATCATTGGAGATAGTGGGAATTGGTTTCCTAACTAGAAATTGCATACTCCGGTTCCCTCCATGGTAGCCTTCTTTGAGTTGATGGTGGCTCTGATAAGATCTTGACTATTGTGGGTTTCTTCCATTGTTGGTCCTAGTAATGATGACTCCAGTGATCTATCTTTTTGCATTTTTAATGCCTTATTTTTGCTTGACAGTTTTATATTGGTGTATATGTTGATTACTTTCCATATACTTGGGGCCTAATCCTTACATTCATTCCTTTATCGATTTTTATTATTAAAAAAAAAAAAAACCTGAAGTGTAGAGTAAAATGTTGCTACCCCCACATTAAGCCACATCAGCAGTAATGTCATCATTTTTTGTTTCTAATTTTACTTATATATTTTTTTAAACATTTTCTCATTTAAGGTGACTTAAAAACTCCATTATTTAAAAATTAAAATATCTTTTAACCATTATTTTTACTATTAATTTTCCAAAACTCTCCCTCTCCCCTTTTACCTCTTCATCCCCCCACTACTTTCTACCTTAATATCATTCTTGCTCTATCTTTTTATCTTCCTTTATTTTGACTCTTCTTATTCTCAACATCATACTATAAATTTGACATTTTCTTTTTCATTCTATACATAATTTTCTCTCACAAAAAAATGCTACTTCTCTCTCTCTCTCTCTCTCTCAATTTGTTTTTCATTTTTTGTTTAATTTTTTTTATTGCATCAATTCGTTAGGTTGATGAACTTTTGTGTTAATTAGAATTCTACTTTGGGTTAATGCAATTTAGTTTATCAATACATATTGAACTTTTGTTTATCAATACATATTTATTTTGTGCGGTTGTAACTTTACATATAGTTTTGCATTTATATATTCATTTACTTTAATTAAGATGTTTATAACTTAATAATGAAATCTATAAATAAGGTAATTAAATAATCATATTTCTACAATTCAAAAAGTCACAATTTTCTTTTTTTTAAAGGCCTTTTACATTTCCTTGGAATTATCTTTAAATTTTTTTTTTTTTTTATAAAAACTTTGACATACCACTAACCTAACCACTTCATACATTAAAAAAAATTTAAGGCTCATTATAACTTTCGCTAATATATTATGGATATCTTAATTGATTAAGACCAAACTAGAGAAATGTCTTTCATATTTCCTTGAAAATTCAGAAGGGGGGAAAAAAAAACCTTTGACATACCACTTGTGTAACCACATCTATACCTATTTAAGCCATCCATGATATCTGTTTTTTTTATTGATAACCATAAAATTTACAACTAGCAAGGAAACATACAAAATAATAAAGAATAAAAAAAGAAATGAAATCAAACATCAATTAAAAACCGTTATTTGGAAAATAAGAAGGTGGTCAAGAGGAGTAAGAAATAAAATAGAGATGACTATACAGTAGACATTAAAAACGTTATAGTGCAATAAAATCAACCATTACATTCATTTAATTAAATCAATAATCAACAATTAAATATAATAATACAAAATTTAAATTTAAAACTAATCAAACTCTAATTAGGGAAATTATGTATCCTATCATAACTAAAAATGAGATGTTCTTTAGTAATTTAGAAATTATATTAGAAATTGTAAGGACACAAAAGGGGCGATTGGGCCTGTTACCACGAGAGCTGGGGGCCCAGACTGTATTTAATATCCTAGCAATGAATTTATAAAGAGGGTGGATTAAAGATCACTGGAGTAGACTCGTATGGGTTGAAGGCCCAAGTATGGTAATGACCAGATATATATTGATGATATGATCAAGGGTTACAATATTCTCGTCGGCACTGTCCGAGGAGTATGTTGTTACAAATATTATCTGAGCTTTTTTTTTTTTTTTTTCTTCTCCCCTTCTTCTATTTATATGCCCCTCCCCATCGCGTGGGCTTTTTTCATCCTTATCCCTTCTGGGGGCAGCTGTAAAGGAGGGGGTCATTGTTTAGGAGTCTTTTCTCATTAATGCGGCCATGATGTTAGCTGCAGGGACATAAATGCGGTGGCAGCAGCCTTTTTGCTTAATATCTGATTTTCGCCATCTGTCCTTACGTTCAACGCAAATCGTGGGATTCTCTGGGAGAGATAAGACTGAGGCTGGTGCATTGATTTGGGACACCTTTTTTAATAGTCCGAGCAGAAGGTCTCCTCGGACAAGGCTCTCTCCCACGAGATTCGCACTTCAGCATTGGATCAGGCCGGGCAAAGGCTTTATGAGGTGTTGTCTTCGGACGTATAGGTCTCCTCGGACGGACCTACGACCCAAGATCTGAGGTTGGGCCCTTTGCCCCTACAATAGCCCCTCAAAGTTCCAGTTTTTTCCTTTTATCCGAGGAGAAAGGTGGGACTTTGATTTCTACAAGGCTGAAACCCATCAAGCGCTCCAACAAATCCACGTGGATGCGCCGTTTCGCGAGATTTCCATTTTCCAAAGACGCTTTGGAAGTTGTAGCGCATCCTTTATTACTCTGGGTGGCGCTTTGTCTCCTTGATCAACGGCTGGAGGTAGATCGTGCGGCTGGGATTTCCCTATGAAATTTTGAGCGGGATAGATCCCACCACTTTCGCATGCTATATATATAAGAGGCTGTGAGAAGGTGAGTTTCTTCACTTTGCATTCGTTTAAGTACCCAGTATTCCAAAATATCCTACCGATACACGTTTCATCGTTTTAGGCATTCCGAGGAGATTTTTATAAAGATTCCTAGGTTTCTAAGAGATTTCCGAACTCACAATACCTCCTTCTTTCGTAAGTATTCGTTTCTTTTGTTCATTCCATCTTGGTTGAGCACCTCGGCTTCCTTCTTCCTCTTCTCCATTTTTGCCCTTAGGGGAGTTTCTTAGCAAACCTTTACCTTTAGATATCGATATGGGTAGGTTTAAAAATTTAGTCGATACCCCCGTAGCCATAGAGCGTTTTAAGGCGAAGTATAATATTCCCGAGGGGGTTGGCCTCCGTTATTGTCCACCGGAGGACATTTTAATCTCTAGGAGGTCCGGTGAGGTGGTTATCCCTGTGATTGCCTTCTTAGAGGGGGGAATGTCCATTCCTATGGGCAACGTCACTAGGGAGTACCTTAGGAACCACAGATTGTGTCCACACCAGTGTGCTGCCAATGTGTTTAGGATTCTGGGGTGTGTAGACGCCCTTAATGAAATGATGGGCCTAAGACTCACCTGGCATGACGTCGTACACATGTACGAATGTCATTCCCTGAAGGAGGGGGGGTACTACTTGAAGTCCCGATCTCCGGTCGTAAAAATGATATCGTGCCTCCCAAAATCCAACAAAGGCATGAAGGACGATTACGTCATCGTCTCGGGGGCGTGGCATGATGGCCACCATTGTTCGACCACTGAGGGGGAGCCAGGTGGGGTACTTTGGGATTAGATTAAGACAATTGTAGGGTTTGCAGTGTAGATTTGACTTTATTTTACTGTATATACGTTTAGCCTCAGGAGTGTGATGACTGATTTCGTGTTTTTCCTTGTGATTGTCATTACAGATAGGCGGTTCGTCTCCCCCAAACTCAATCTCGTGAACGTACACAGGTTGAATTACCTGTTGCGCTCGGAGGTATTCGCCCACTCGGATGGCCAGCTGCGTGCCGCTCATTTGATATTGGATTTTACTCCAATATCAGATAGCTTCCAAGACGTCGGGGATTCTATCCGAGCTGGGGACAAGAGGATTAACCGGATAGACGTATCTCGGCAGGGATTCTTGGCGAACAAGGATCTTCCCCCAGTCCCTTGGCCGCTTCAGCAAGTCGCCCCCCAAGAAGTTACACAAAGGGAAAGCTCCGCTTTGACTCTACCATCGTTGGAGGCAGAAATAGACCAATTCCACTTCGAAGGGGAGGAAGAAGTGCAAACCCAACCCCTCAGCTCTCAACGTTCCGAGACCTCGGAAGACATAGAAGAGATGCCTTTGCAGCCGAGGAGGGGGTTAAAAGCCTTAATAGCAGGGCGGAATGAGGGGACATCTTCGAAGGAGGCCCCTAAAGAGAAGGAGACTGGCAAACTCCCTCCTCCCCCTCCACCCACCACTGCAACCGGTCTCCTTCCTATTCCTGATCTGAAGAGGAAGAAGAAAGTTGTGGACCTGGACGCCGAGGAGGGTGAAGTGTCTCCTCGGCAACAAAGAGGGGGGAAGCAGCAGAGGAAGGACGACAGAAGGGCTTCACTGCCAAGGCACCGGGGTGACCACCACCCCCGGGAGGTTCAGCTACCACAAGTCTGGGCCCCTCGGCTGGACGTGGATGGGGCCCCGATCACTGTTAACGCATCCATACGGGAGTTCCAAAACGGCCACTCAGGATACGTCGCTGAGGCCTTGGAGCGTCCACTGCTTCTCCCTCGGGATATGGACACAGTGAGGTCTTGGAGGCAAGCCGACCTCTTTATGTCTATGAAGAGGGACTTAGCCATGGTGAGTCCATTATCTCTTTTGTATATAGAAGGTTTACTTATGTCTAAGTTGTGCATTTTGTGATGGTATAATTTGGTGTTTCTTCTTTCGCAGCTTACTCAGCAGGTCTTCGTCGCGGAGGATTGGGTCAGGGATGCCCGTAATGTGGCTAGGGCCGAGACCCAATCCCGCAAGGAAGTGGAGAAGAGCCTGGGGGAGCTGCAGCATCATAAGCTCGAGCTGACTAATAAGTTAGTGATTGAAGAAAGGGAAAGGAGGAGTGTTGAGGTTGGGCTGCAGAATGCCCAAAACCAGGCCGAGGACCAGTGGAAAAAGCTACACATGACTGAGATAGAGCTGGCCACTGCGAGGCAACTGGTTTTGGACCTTCGCACCCGAGCCGAAAAGGCCGAGAAAGCTGAGAAAGAGGCCAAGGCGGCGCTGAGGGCGGCAGAGGCCGAGAAGGAGGCTGCATACCTCCGCGGCATTGAGGAGACAGAAAAGAGGCTTGTAGAGGAAGTTACTGAAGTGTGCAGGGACTACTGCCAATCCACATGGGAGGAGGCATTAAACATGGCCGGAGTCCCTGCCGATTCAGAACTTAGGCAGCCGGGGAAGACGTACTTTCACCCGGATCTCGCCTTGACGCCGGCTGGCCCCTCCTCCTCATCTCCTCGTGCCTCGGAACAAGTGAGCCAAGCGGTGATTCTTCCTGGAGCGGCTCAGGAGGTTCAAAAAGAAACAGATGCTCCAGGTGAAACACCTGTGTCCACGAACCCTGATCGGACCGAGGACGCAACTCCCTCAGCGACCCTGCCAAGCGATGACGGCAACATCCCTTCTTAGGCCGAACATGTTTAGAGTTAGGCTACTAAGAGTAGTTCTCATTTTGTACTTAGCGAGTAGGTCGTATATTGAACTATTGTATTTCAATTCTGTGATTCAATGAAAATATTTTGCCCAACTTTGTCTGTTTTCAATTCCGTTTATTTCCTTGCGCAAAATTTGTGTTCATGGATAGAAACCCAAAACGTTTGCCTCAACAACTGATAAGGAATTTGAATAAGCATAATTAACTGTCATACCATTGACTCGTTATATCAAGTAAGAATAAGTGCTTAGAGCGTGCAGCTTGAGTGAATATGGAGAATTAACCCTTTAGATAGTTCTACGGGAATGATCTGAGAGAGCAGACTCGTCTGAGACTGCATACCACCTTTAAAGGAATGAGTGGAAAGTGATAATTCACCCAAGGTAGTTGGTCCGAGGATCCAGGCCCGATCAAGGTCCTGTTTAACAATTAGTAGTATTAATTTACCCAAAATGTGTGATCCGAGGGACCAGGCACGACCAAGGTTCTGTTTAATACTTAGTGGTGTTAATTTACCCAAAGTGTGTGGTCCGAGGGACCAGGCACGACTAGGGTTCTGTTTAACACTTAGTAGCATTAATTTACCCAAAGTGTGTGGTCCGAGGGACCAGGCACGACCAAGGTTTTGTTTAATACTTAGTGGTGTTAATTTACCCAAGGTAGGTGGTCCGAGGATCCAGGCCTGACCAAGGTTCTGTTTAACACTTAGTAGCATTAATTTACCCAAAGTGTGTGGTCCGAGGGACCAGGTACGACCAAGGTTCTGTTTAATACTTAGTGGTGTTAATTTACCCAAGGTAGGTGGTCCGAGGATCCAGGCCTGACCAAGGTTCTGTTTAACACTTAGTAGCATTAATTTACCCAAAGTGTGTGGTCCGAGGGACCAGGCACGACCAAGGTTCTGTTTAATACTTAGTGGTGTTAATTTACCCAAGGTAGGTGGTCCGAGGATCCAGGCCTGACCAAGGTTCTGTTTAATACTTAGTAGCATTAATTTACCCAAAGTGTGTGGTCCGAGGGACCAGGCACGACCAAGGTTCTGTTTAATACTTAGTGGTGTTAATTTACCCAAGGTAGGTGGTCCGAGGATCCAGGCCTGACCAAGATTCTGTTTAACACTTAGTAGCATTAATTTACCCAAAGTGTGTGGTCCGAGGGACCAGGCACGACCAATTCTGTTTAATACTTAGTGGTGTTAATTTACCCAAGGTAGGTGGTCCGAGGATCCAGGCCTGACCAAGGTTCTGTTTAACACTTAGTAGCATTAATTTACCCAAAGTGTGTGGTCCGAAGGACCAGGCACGACCAAGGTTCTGTTTAATACTTAGTGATGTTAATTTACCCAAGGTAGGTGGTCCGAGGATCCAGGCCTGACCAAGGTTCTGTTTAACATTTTGTAGTATTAATTTACCCAAAGTGTGTGGTCCGAGGGACCAGGCATGACCAAGGTTCTGTTTAATACTTAGTGGTGTTAATTTACCCAAGGTAGGTGGTCCGAGGATCCAGGCCTGACCAAGGTTCTATTTAACACTTAGTAGTATGCAGTATAAGAAACTTTAATAAGGGAATTGAGACTTTCATTAGTAGTAGTACCTTTTTAGGTTATTTACATTCCAGGGGTGTGGTATAGCCCTTTCATCTAAATCTTCTAAATAAAAGGCTCCTATCCCAGCTACAGACAGAATACGGTAGGGGCCTTCCCAGTTAGGTCCCAACTTCCCCCAGGCCGGATTTTTCGCAGTGCCCACGACCTTTCGCAAAACCAAATCTCCGGGTGCTAGTGGTCTTAGTTTGACATTGGCATCATAACTCTGCTTGAGCTTGTGCTGGTAATAGGCTAATCGAACTGCAGCATTCTCCCTACGCTCAGCGATCAAGTCCAAATTGCTCCTCAGCTGTTCGTCGTTGTTGTCCGAGGAGAATGAACTGGTTCTAAGTGTGGGGAACCCAGTCTCTATGGGGATGACAGCCTCAGCACCATACGTCAGGGCAAAAGGGGTTTCTCCGGTAGATCTCCGAGGAGTGGTCCTGTAAGTCCAAAGCACATGTGGTAATTCTTCTACCCACTTTCCTTTGGCATCGTCTAACCTCTTCTTAAGGCTGCTTACTATGACTTTATTGACTGCCTCAGCTTGGCCGTTTCCTTGAGGATATGCAGGGGTGGAGTACCTGTTAGTGATGCCTAGTCCACCACAGAATTTTCTGAATGCTTTACTGTCGAACTGAAGGCCATTGTCCGAGATGAGGGTATGCGGCACCCCGAACCGTATAACAATATTTTTCCATACAAACTTCTGGACATCCACATCCCTAATGTTGGCTAACGGCTCGGCTTCAACCCACTTGGTGAAGTAATCTGTTGCAACGACCAAATATTTTTTGCTTCCGACTGCCTTAGGAAAAGGACCAACAATGTCTAGGCCCCACTGAGCGAAAGGCCATGGACTTGACAGAGGATTCAGAACTCCTCCCGGTTGATGTATATTCGGGGCAAACCTCTGGCACTGATCACACTTTTTCACATATGCCTGTGATTCTCTTTGCATATTTGGCCACCAGTACCCCTGGGTTAAGGCCCTGTGCGCTAGGGACCTTCCTCCTGTGTGACTACCACAAATCCCTTCGTGTAGTTCCTCAAGCAGTAACTCTGTGGCATCAGGGTGCACGCATAATAGATAGGGTCCGGAAAGAGAACGTTTGTATAGCTTCTGGTCCTCTGATAGCCAAAACTGAGGAGCCTTTCTCCTTACCTTGTCGGCTTCAGTCTTGTCTACTGGCAAGATATCTTCTCGGAGATAAGTCACCATAGGGTCCATCCAGCTTAACCCTATCCTGGCTTGACAAATAATAGGCCCTTCAATTTCTTCAGAATGCCTTCGGACATCTTCTACTAAGATAAGCCGGGGCAGCCCCTGAGCCGAGGTGGTTGCGAGAGTAGCCAAGGAATCCGCGTGCGTGTTACCACTCCGAGGGACATGCCGCAAATTGAACGACTTGAATTGCGTTTGTAGCAGTTTGACCTGTTTCACGTATTTCTGCATTCTTTCATCTCGAGCTTCTAATTCTCCTCGGACTTGACCGACGACCAAAGCCGAGTCCGAGAACACTTCCAGGATACTGCCCCCCATTCTTCTGACCATAGCCACCCCGATCAGCAATGCTTCGTATTCAGCCTCATTATTGGTTGCCGAGAAGTTTAGTCTTAGGGATTTCTCGATGACAATGTCCTCGGGGGATATTAAAACTAGCCCCACTCCTGAACCTCGTTGATTGGCTGCACCGTCGACATATAACTTCCAGGATTCGGACTCTTGCACAGCGATGAGACCAACTGAATTTTCATCCATGGGCGTTGCTCCAGTTATCCCTTCCAACGCAGGCTCGGCGAACTCGGCCACTAGGTCAGCGAGTACCTGCCCCTTGATCGAGGTGCGAGGCATGTACTTTATGTCGAAAGCCCCCAGTATGGTACCCCATTTAGCAATCCTTCCCGTATAGTCTGCACTCCGGAGCAGCGACTTGAGCGGGAGTTGGGTGAGGACTACAACCGTATGTGACTGGAAGTAATGAGGGAGTTTGCGAGTGGCATGAATTATCGCAAAGATAGCCTTCTCAAGTGGCAGGTAGCGGACCTCGGCCTCATGAAGGGATTTACTCACATAGTAGACGGGCTTTTGGACGCCATTGTCAACTCGAATAAGTACTAGACTTACAGCATGGGCGGCTACCGCAATGTAGGCAAATAGGACCTCGTCCGCCGTAGGACTAAACATGATAGGTGGCCGAGCCAGGTACTCTTTCAGCTGTTGAAAAGCTAGAATACACTCCTTATCCCACTCAAATCCCTTCCATTTATTCAGCAGCTGGAAGAAGGGCCGACACCTTTCTGCGGATTTGGAGATGAACCGGTTAAGAGCAGCAGTCATCCCTGTCAACCTCTGCACCTCCTTTGGGTTTCGAGGAGGCTGCAGACTGTTAATCGCCTTTATCTGATCGGGATTCACCTCGATTCCCCGATGAGTGATCATATACCCCAGGAACTTTCCTGACCCAACACCAAAAGAACACTTTGAAGCGTTGAGGCGCAATTTGTGTTTCCTTAAGATCTCGAAGATGTGCTCAAGGTCTCCAATGTGGTCGGATTCAAGCTTGCTCTTGACCACCATGTCATCAATGTAGATCTCAATGCACTTCCCTAGCAGTGGTTCAAACATTTTGGTCATCATTCTCTGGTAAGTGGAGCCTGCATTCTTCAGACCAAATGGCATCACCTTGTAATGGTAGTTCCCAATGGGAGTCACAAAGGCTGTTTTCTCTTGATCATTCAGGGCTAGAGGGATCTGGTGGTACCCTTGGAAGGCGCCCAAGAAACTCATTCGTGGATGCCCTACAGTTGCATCCACCAGTTGATCGATCCGTGGCATGGGGAAAGGGTCCTTTGGACAGGCTCTGTTTAGATCTGTAAAGTCCACGCATACGCGCCATTTCCCGTTTTTCTTCTTCACCACCACTGTGTTAGCCAGCCATTCTGGATAGAACACTTCTCTGATAGCCCCTGCATCCTTGAGTTTGTTCACCTCATCCTTGACAGCGTCAGAATGTTCCCTGGATGAGCGCCGAGGTGGCTGCCTTTTGGGAAGTACAGCTGGGCTCACATTAAGGTGGTGACAGATAAACCCAGGATCAACTCCTGGGGCTTCGTAAGAATTCCAGGCAAACACATCCACATTTCTCCTGAGGAAAGCCAGCAGTTCTTCCTTCTCCCTAGAGGGTAGCTGATCCCCGATCTGGAAAAACTTATCTGGATCTTCCCCGATAACAACTCTCTCTAATCTTTCACATTGCTCCTCGGACGGATCCTCCGCTCTTGGGGGAACCTGAAACGTTGATTGCTATGATTGCCCGGCCGCAGTGGTTGTCGGCTCGGCATCCTGCCGATGTGAAATGGCAGCTATAAGGCACTGCCTTGCCATAGGTTGACTTCCTATGATCTCTTCTACTCGTCCTCCAGACGGAAATTTAACATTTAGATGTAAGGTCGAAGAAACGGCCCCCAAAGCATGAAGCCAAGGTCTGGCTACGATGGCCGTATAGGGGGAATATGCATCTACAACAATGAAGTCAACTTCAACTACTTCAGACCCTGCTTGTACAGGCAACCTAATCTGGCCCTTAGGGATGACGGTCTTCCCATCGAAGCTGACTAGGGGCGACTCATACGTGGTCAAATCTTCAAGCCGTAAGCCCAGTCCCCTGTATAAATCTGGATACATGATCTCAGCTCCACTCCCTTGGTCAACCATCACCCTTTTCACATCGTACCCTCCTATTCTGAGGGTGATGACCAAAGCATCATCATGGGGCTGTATTGTCCCCAACTTATCCTCGTCTGAGAAGGTCAAGGCTGGTTGGGCCTCCACTCTTGCCCGTTTCGTTTCTTGACTATCACCCTCAGCAGATGTCCTAGAGATAGACATTACTCTGGAAGGGCAAGATCCAGTTCTTCCGGGAGCCACAAAGATGACGTTAATCGTACCCAAAGGGGGCCTTGATGAGGCAGTCCCCGAAGCCCCTGGCCTAACATGGTCTCCCTGGTTATTTGACCGGTGCATGAACTGTTGCAACTTTCCTTCCCTCGCAAGTTGTTCCAAATGGCCCTTCAACGACCTGCAATCCTCCGTAGTGTGCCCACGCTCTTGGTGATACTGGCAATGAAGGCTCTGGTTGCGCTTCATGGGGTCACCTCCCATCTTGTTTGGCCATTTGAAGTACGGCTCATTCTGAATTTTCTCTAGAATCTGGTGAATGGGCTCTCGGAATACGGTATGAACACCTTGTGATGCAGCAGACCCAGACTGCACACTGTAGTCTCTCCGCGGCCTGTTACTGCCGTACCTGTCCGACCTGAAGTCCCTCCTCTCCTGAGGGACAACCTTTGCTTTTCCCTTCCCAAGTAATTGGTCCTCCTCAACTTGCTTGTACTCGTCTATGCGATCCATAAGCCGGCGGACGCTCCTCACAGGCTTCTTGGTCAGAGACTTCCTCAGGTCGTGCTCGGCTGGCAAGCCGACCTTGAACGTCCTCACAGCGACATCATCAAAACTTCCTTCGATCTCATTAAACATCTCCCAGTACCTGTCCGAGTAGGTCTTTAGCGTCTCTCCTTCCCGCATGGACATAGATAGCAAGGAATCTAATGGCCGGGGGACCCTGGTGTTCGTTACAAACCGAGAGCAGAAAGCCCTTGTGAGTGCCCAAAAGGATCCGATGGAATTTGCCGCGAGACCATCAAACCACCTCATGGCCGCAGGCCCCAGACTGGAAGGGAATACTTTGCACATGAGGGTCTCGTTCCGTGCATGGACAGCCATTTTCTGATTGAAATGGCTCACATGCTCCACGGGGTCAGTCCGTCCGTTGTATGCGGTAAAAGTAGGTTGAGTAAAACGCCGAGGTAGGCTCCCTCCCTCGATGCCGCGTGTAAAGGGCGACCTGGAAATCTGGTTGAGTGCCTTGGTCATGGCATCATGCCCAGTACCCCTCGAGTACGTATTTCGGCTCTTGCGGTCATGGTGAGGCTCTTCTTCATAGGAGAAAGATTCGCTTGGTGGTGTCCTGGAGCGGGGTCTGTAACTAGCATCCTCATCATCAACGTAAGAATCATCCGTGAAGGATGGACTGCTAGATGGACTGCGTCTCCTCCGCGCACGACGCAACTTCCTCTCGAGGTGATCAATTTTGCGTTGCATGGTCTTATGAGTCTTATCACCGTCATGCTGGTGTTGACTTCCCGCAGTACGGTTGGTGTGCACACTCCTTTCACGGTCCCTTTGGCGCTCAAGGTGCAAAAAGTGGTTAATATGCGGGGAATCAGCAGACTCCGCCTTGTCTGATCGAACCATGGCTCAAGCTATAACACACAGGTACCCTCGTAATCTTCCCACAGACGGCGCCAATTGTAAGGACACAAAAGGGGCGATTGGGCCTGTTACCACGAGAGCTGGGGGCCCAGACTGTATTTAATATCCTAGCAATGAATTTATAAAGAGGGTGGATTAAAGATCACTGGAGTAGACTCGTATGGGTTGAAGGACCAAGTATGGTAATGACCAGATATATATTGATGATATGATCAAGGGTTACAATATTCTCGTCGGCACTGTCCGAGGAGTATGTTGTTACAAATATTATCTGAGCTTTTTTTTTTTTTTTCTTCTCCCCTTCTTCTATTTATATGCCCCTCCCCATCGCGTGGGCTTTTTTCATCCTTATCCCTTCCGGGGGCAGCTGTAAAGGAGGGGGTCACTGTTTAGGAGTCTTTTCTCATTAATGCGGTCATGATGTTAGCTGCAGGGTCATAAATGCGGTGGCAGCAGCCTTTTTGGTTAATATCTGATTTTCGCCATCTGTCCTTACGTTCAACGCAAATCGTGGGATTCTCTGGGAGAGATAAGACTGAGGCTGGTGCATTGATTTGGGACACCTTTTTTAATAGTCCGAGCAGAAGGTCTCCTCGGACAAGGCTCTCTCCCACGAGATTCGCACTTCAACATCGGATCAGGCCGGGCAAAGGCTTTATGAGGTGTTGTCTTCGGACGTATAGGTCTCCTCGAACGGACCTACGACCCAAGATCTGATGTTGGGCCCTTTGCCCCTACAGAAATAAAGTTGGAAAATTTTATAATCTCATTTTTTGACATTTCATTTAAGCTTATATATATATATATATATATATATATATATATATAATCATAATCTTCATACACCATGACTTAAAAAAATCTAATGAATAGTTCTGCCTCTTATTTAATGTCTATGTTATGCAAATCATCAACCAATAAATATATAATAATGGTAAAAAAAAATGTTATAGACAAGATTATGAAAAATATAATAAAACTATTTTTTTAAAAAAAGAATTTTTTATAAAATCTAGGGACTATGATAATATTTTACCTAAAAAGTTATCACGCATAATGTGCGGGTTTGCGACTAGTAAATAATAAAAGTCTGTTCAATCTAAATAATCCATAAAAATATTAAATTAATGCAACCAGCAACCTAAAATCACATCACGATTGTTAGAGCTCTAATCCCACCAAAGATAAAATATCCTCAAAATAATTCTCCAGTACAATATTTAATATCATAAAATAATAATAAAATCCTTAGTTCCACAATATAATTTGTAATTGTTGTCTTCCAAGAATCTCTACTCCAATGATCTATCTAATGTATTTGTGAGAAAAAATGGGGGTTCACTAACATTGGAGTGTAGAAACAAACCTTCTAAATGAATATTCCATATGACAAATTTATAACTTGCAAATCTATTTGTATTTTAACATCAAATATTTCATATAAAAATATCACTATATTGTGAGCCATCATAACATATCAACACTATCATATAAACAATTTCCTAGGTTTTTCTCGTGGTTAATGTTTACGTCTCGTTGACTGAGTTGTGTTGTCCCCTTTTAGGACTGGAACACCATTTTTATCCATTTTCTTAAGGGTAGTTCCTTTGGAACCTAAAGGTGCACTTCCTTGCTAAGGAGCTATCAATTATGCATTGTTCCCCTTTTCTAGGACCGTCTCTTACTAAGTACTAGCTACAGTATGATTGTCCCTTGCTAAGGACTAATACAACACTGAGCTTTTAATCACGACTTGCCATAGGATTAAAAAAAAAATTCAAGATGCTCATAACAAATAATCCAGTCATAATACTCACAAGTACAAAGATTCCTCCACACATACAAATTTAAATAAGTTTAGGTTGTCCCATAAGTTTTTCTTATAACAAATAATCAACGTTCCCATACAATGTGCACATCAAACATTTATAGAATATCATTATATTTATATAATATCAACATATTTCTTTAATATAAAGATAGTTTGATAATTAAAACTATTTTGAGAAAACCCCTCAAAATTAGTAAACATCATTTATCTCTTAGTTGCAAAAATGAAATCAACTACCCTTGAGTCACAATAAATCAATAGAATTAGAACCTAGCAACACCAAACATAGGTCCATCAATACACAAATTTCCCACTAAAATCTGTTTTCATACTTAAACAATATAATCTTGGACAACACTAATATTTCCAAAATTTTCCATTTTTTCACTTAACTCTCCAGTTCACTTTCAGCTTTGATCAAATTTTTGAGCTTAAAAAATATTGCTGCATAATCAGATTTTTGGCTCTGCCTAATCTGATTTTTCCATTAATATAATCATAGATATTCTTGAAACTTCAATATGGCTGAGTGATAGATATCTAATCAATCTAATATATAGTTGAAGCTAATATTATATCTTACTTTATCAATCCCATAGCTAGTCCTCTATTCCCCTGATGCCGCCAAACTTAATCATAAAGTTGGACAAATTTTTGAACATTGGCAGGTGCATGAATGACAAATTGTTTTTTTTTTTTTTTGGTAGAAAGGATATTATCATTAACTAAAAAACATCAACAACAGAGCATTTACGCTCATACACAATTCCAGAAGCATCAAGGTTGAGCAAAAGGGCAACATCAATAGGGGGGAATGGAAAATTACAAAATCATGGGAAAGTAAGGCTCCTCTTCTAACAAGGGCGTTAGCGCACTTGTTTGCCTCTCTATAGCAATGCAAAACTCTAGTTCTCGGGATTTTCTAAAGACCTATCATTGCTATTTAATCTACCTTCATCATTCTGTAGTAAATCAACCACAAGCTTGGCATCAAGTTCAATTAAAACATTAGGCAAGTTTAATTCAACACACAAATTAATGTCATCTCGCAGTGTCCAAAGTTTCGTTGCCACACTAGTGATATGCCCAATGGCTCTAGAATATCCACACACCCATTCCCCATGATGGTTACAGATTATTCCACCTTCACCAGCTTTGCCTGGATTTCCTAAAAAGGAGCCATCAGAATTCAGTTTGAACCAATGTTCTGGAGGAGGCAACCACCAGACTTGAATAATTGTCAGAGAGCGACAATGCCTTTCATTCACACTGAGAAAAGTAAATTCAGAGGCTTTAGAAATTGTTTCAACCATTAGTGGCTGTTGGTTGTGCTGATTCCTAAATATAAATCTGTTACGCCTAAGCTAAAGGCATCAAACACCAAACGTGAAGAGAGTGCTCTAAGGAATGCCCACGGATGAAAGTTGATGGGAAGTACAGTTAACCCGCAGCCAAACCCATAAATTTGCACCACAAAACTGATTGGACTGAATTGGAGGGGGAAAAGAATTCCAGAAAGCCCGAGCTTGGTGACAGTTTCTCAATGTATGAATGATGGTTTCTGCATCAGCATTGCATAAACGGCAGCAGGGAGGGATATTCAACCCTCTCACATTCAAAACCTCTCTGGTTGGTGTGCTTCGGTGAAAGCATTGCTAAAGGAAACATTTGATCTTGGGCAGCGTAGAAGTTTTCCATATCCAATTACCCATGAAAGGATCACAATGGGCACTATCATGAGTCGTACACGCCAGCTTATAAGCTTCCTTAAGATTGAAATCCTCATTTGGAGATGAAAACCAAGAGATTTTGTCTACCCTAGCCGCTGTGATGGGAATGGGAATGGCTTTAATTTTCTGGCTTAAGGAGAAAGGAAGAACAAAAGAGGTACCCCAAATTCCAAAATTTGATTTGAGTAATATCCCTAGGCAAAATAGCATCCTCATTCCTCTGAAAGGGGCGTGCAATGAGGCTTCTAATTGGTCCATCACTCAACCATTTGTCATGCCAGAAGGATAAGATACAATTCTTGCCCGTAATCCACTTAATGCCCATCTTGAATATTGATTCACCTTTTTTCAGAGCCATCCACGTGGTTGAGCAAGATCTGATTTTGAGTGAGGAGTGCCTACATCTTCTAGTATATTTATGAGCAAGAACTCTAGCCCAAGGTGAATCTTTCTCTTGATGAAATTGCCAGTTGAGTTTGGAAAAGTAAAGCCAAATTCTTTTCTTTACAAATTGTGAACTTAGATAGATGGTGCAATAATATAGTAAACCATAAGCAGCTTTTCCTCATTATCATGGTGACAAAATTGAATTCCTAAGTCCATGCCTAACTACTTGTGATCTATGCGACACAAAGACTAATATACATAAACATTCTTTATCCGAGGTGTGTGAGATATTGATATCCCTTAAGCTATATAGACACTTGCTAGGTATCACATAAATAAAAGAACTCAAGTAATGAGGAGGGCTAACCTGATTCTCCCACACACAGCCACAGAGAAGAATAAAAACAAGAAGATTGGTTGGTGCCGCTAAAAGAGGGGAGGTCTCCTATATATATATACTCGTATGACTCAAGATAAAAGGCTAGGGTTTATTTTATTTTTCTTTTAAAGCTTATCAAGACCCATATATTTACTTATGTCATCTCACTTGGGCCTCTTATACCATAGTAATTATCTTATTTAAATATCTTAGGCCTAAATCAATTAAATCCATTTAATTGTGAGCTTCCTTTTTAATTTATGTATAAGAATTAAATTAGTAACAAAATTATGTGGTGTTACATCCTTCCCCCCTTAAAAAATTTCGTCCTCAAAATTATACATACCTTCATTAGAGAACAACTCTGGATAATTTGATTTCTTCTCATCTTCTCGCTCCCAAGATGCCTCCTCCATTGTCTGATTCTTCCAAAGGACCTTAACCAATGATATGGTCTTGGTGCATAACACTTGATCCTTGCGGTCAAGAATTTGAATTGGAACTTCCTTATAAGTCAAGTTGTCTTCAATCTTGAGTGGCTCTTAGTTCAAAATATGTAAAGGATTTGGGATATACTTTCTTAGCATGGAAACATGAAACACATTATGCACTCCTACAAGTGTAGGCGGTAAGGCCAACTCGTAGGTAACTTTACCAATGCGTTTTAGGATCTCAAATGGACCAAAAAATCTAGGACTCAACTTCCCTTTCTTCCCAAATCCCATCACACCCTTCATCAGAGTGACTTTCAAGAATACCATATCCCCAACTTCAAATTCTACTTTCCTTCTCGAGTTGTCGTAATAACTTTTCTGTTGACTTTGTGCTGTTTGCAATCATTTACGAATCAAATCAATTTTCTCAGATGTCATCTGAATGATTTCCTGGTCCAAACAATGGTCTCTTACCAACCTTTTCCTAACACAATGGGGACCTGCATTTTCTACCATACAAAGCCCCATGGGGAGCCATCTCAATACTAGAGTGGTAGCTATTATTATAGACAAATTCCACTAAAAACAAGTATTTTCCCAACTTCTTTTAAAATCCAATACACAAGCCCTTAACATATCCTCCAAAGTCCAAATAGTCCTTCTATTTGCGGGTGGAAAGTTGTACTGACACTAAGATTAGTACCCAAAACTTTATGTAGGCTTTTCAAAACTTTGAGGTGAATCTTAGGTCTCAATCATATACAATTGATGCTGGAACTCCATGAATACTCATAATCTCATCAATATATATCTGTGCTAACTAATCAAGTGAGTAATTCATCTTAACCGGAAGAAAATGTGTTGTTTTCGTCATCCTATCCACAATTACCCAAATGGCCTCATGTCCCTTAAGAGATCTTGGCAAACTAGTCACAAAATCCATACATATACGCTCCCACTTCCATTCGGGAATGGGAAGTGGTTGCAACAATCCTGAAGGTCTCTGGTGTAGTGCCTTAATTTGTTGACAAGTTAAGCATTGCTCCACAAACTAAGCTATCTCTCTCTTCATGTTATTCCACCAATAAGTTTCTCGAATGTCATGATACATTTTAGTGCTACCAAGGTGCACTAAGTATGGTGTACAATGGGCTTCTTCCATAATCTCCCTTCTTTAATGAGAAATCATTTGGCACACAAAGTCTATTTCCAAACCTTAAAACACCATCATTAGACACATTAAATTCTGGTTTCTTCCTTTCTTGTACTTCTCCTATGATCTTTACAATTTGTGCATCATCAACTTGTGAAGTCTTAATCTTCTCAATCAAAGTGGGTTGAATTGTCAAATTGACCATAAAAGCTTGGGAATCACCCATGACAATTTCAATCCCCATCCTTTCCAAATCATCAATAATCTCCTTTTAAGTAGTTAATAAGGCAGCTAAGAAACCAGAATACTTCTGACTAAGTGCATCAGCCACCACATTAGCCTTGCCTGGATGGTAATTGATTGAGCAATCATAATCTTTAATCAACTCAAGCCACCTTCGTTGCCTCATATTCAATTTTTTTTTAGTAAAGAATTACTTTAAGCTCTTGTGATTAGTATAAATCTTACACCTTTCACCATACAAGTAATCAGGGATGGAACTAGGATTCGTACCTGGGGGGGGCCAAAGCTTAAAACCAAAAAAAAAATTATGAAAATAAAAACTAACATCTATTTCATATTCAACAAAATATTACATACAAAATAAGTATTTCTTAAACATTTCATATTATAAAACATATTAACAAAGTATAACATACAAAATAAGTGTTTCTTATTTTGTGCGCAATTTTTGTTTAGTCCATATTTATTTTTTTATTTTGTTTTTATATTTAAAGGGGTCTGAATTTTATTTATGTATTTCTTTTCTTGTAGATCAATATCTAAATATTTTAGAAGAAGAGAGACATATATATATATATATATAAGGGAAATCTTAATTTTTTTTTATACTAGTTTTTTTTTTTTTAATTGTGGGGGGGGGGGGGGGCAATGGCCCCCCTTTGCCCTAGTGTAGGTCCGCTCCTGCAAGTAATGTTTCCAAATCTTCAATGCAAACACTACTGCAGCTAACTCCAAATCATGAGTGGGATAATTTTGTTCATAACTCTTTAATTGGTGGGAAGCATAAGCTATGACTTTACCATGTTGCATCAACACATAACTAAGCCCCTTTCTTGAAGCATCACAATAAATGACAAAGCCTCCCAAGTTGCAAGGGATGGTTAATACTAGTGCAGTGACCAACCTTTGCTTAAGTTCTTGAAAGCTATCTTCACATTCTTCTGTCCAAACAAACTTGGTATTCTTACAAGTTAGTTGAGTCAATGGGATTGCCTTCAAACCTCCTATAATGGCCAGCAAGGCCCAAAAAGCTTCTAACCTCACTCACATTCGTCGGTCTTGCCCAATCAACAACAGCTTCAACCTTACTAGGGTCCATAGAAATGCCTGCCTCAGATATCACATGCCCTAGAAACACCACTTAGTCAAGCCAAAATTCACACTTCTTAAACTTTGCATATATCTTCTTCTCCTTCAAAATTTGAAAAGCAATTCTCAAGTGCTCTTCATGTTCTTCCATGCTTTTGGAGAAGATTAGAATGTCATCAATAAAAACAATAACAAAGCAGTCTAAGTACTCATGAAACACCCTATTCATCAAGTCCATGAATGCAGCAGGGGCATTGGTCAATCCAAAAGGCATTACCAAGAACTCATAATGCCCATACCGCGTCCTAAAAGCTATCTTGGGTATGTCTTCACTCTTGATTTTCAACTAGTGATACCCAGGACAAAGGTCAATCTTAGAGAAGACTTGTGCCCCTTGCAATTGATCAAATAGGTCATCAATACGAGGGAGAGGGTATTTGTTTCTCACAGTAACCCAATTTAACTTAGCGTAGTCAATACACAACCTCATAGTCCCATCTTTCTTATTCACAAATAAAATCGATGCACCCCAAGGAGATGCACTTGGTTTGATGAAACCCTTACCAAGGAGCTCTTACAGTTGTTTTTTGAGTTCCCAAATTTCAGTTGGTGCTATCCGATATGGTGCTTTCGATATAGAAGAAGTTCTAGGGAGCAAATCAATTGAGAATTCAATCTCCCTATCTATAGGTATCCCTGGTAGGTCTTCAGGAAAGACATTGGAAAACTCCCTCACAACAGAGATATCATCTGACTTCAATACCTCTTTCCTAGTGTCCACCACATGAGATAGGTACCTTTGGCATCCCTTCCGTAATAGACGCCTAGCTCAAAGGGCTGATATCACCCTAGGTAAAGCCTGCATCCTAGAGCCTTTAAACCGAAATTTGGTTTCTCCTGGAGGTCGAAACACCACCTCTTTTCCAAAACAATCTACACAAGCATGATAAGCCGCCAGCCAGTCCATTCCCAAAATTATATCATAGTCATACATGTCCATCAAAATCAAGTTTGATGACATTTCCCTACCCTCAATTTGGATGACACAAGACTTAAACATAGAATTACACACCAAAGAATCACCCATAAGTGTGGTCACAGACAAGTCATAATCCATAAGCCCAGGTTTCTTATCACATAACTTAGCATATTGACCGGAGAAAAAAGAGTGTGTAGATCCAGAATTAAATAGAGTTTTAGCAAAGTTTGAGAATAATGGGAGGATACCTATAACTACAGTATTTGAAGCTTGAACGTCTTGTGGTGTGAGTGCAAACACTCTCCCTTGTGCTTTCCTCCTCTGGTCATTCTTTTCAGGTTATGCCATTGAGTTTTGTTGAGGGATGTACAAGTTCGAGCTAAGTGTCCTGTCTTCCCACAATTATAGCAAGCCTTTCCTTCGAAGAAACATGGCTTATCTCCATGAAACCTTCCACAAGTAGGGCAAGCATTTGAATTTCTACCTTGAGCATTCTGGGGTGGATTCTTATTTTCTGGCTTATTTGATGACGAATTACTCCCAGACCTCCCAAAAGATCCTTTCTTGTTCCAATGACCTTGAGTATTGCCTTATCGAAAGCCTGTCTGTCCAGTGTTTCTAGGTGGGTTCTCATTCCTAACATTGTTCTTGGAATCTTCCTTCAGTCTCATAGCTCTCTTAAGTGACTCTGCATAATTATTAACCCCTGATGTAATCAGATGGTGTCGAAGTCTCTCATTCAACCCCTTTTGAAATATGCTTGCTTTCTTCGCCTTAGTAAGGATTAAGTGGGGTCCAAAGCAAGATAACTCAATGAATTTAGCTGCATACTGCTCAATAGTCATACTTCCTTTCACCAAATTAGCATCTTCCCTCTCTTTTCATTCCTGAATCACCTCAGGGAAGTAGTTATCATAGAAAACCCCTTTAAATTTCTCCTAAGTGATGGGGTTTCTCCCAATGTCCATTCCCTCCAAAATGGCTTTAGTGGATCTCCACCAACGCTTAGCTTCTCCAATCAACTTGAAAGTTGCAAACCGCACCTTCTGAGAGTCAGTGCAATCCAAAGCTTCAAATAACTTCTCCATCTGCAAGAACTAGTTCTCAGCTTCTGTAGGGTTTGGCTTCCCATAAAAGGAATGGGGATTCTGCTTCATAAAGGTCTCAAAAGAGCAACCAGCCCTTGCCTCTACTCTACTTGCACCTCTACTAGCAGCACGGGTCAACCTGTCCAATAGTCGTATAGCAGCTTCATCCAAAGGATCAGGACGTGTCACCCTAGGACATTCATTATCTCTCACGTTTTGAGTGACTTTAGCCTTAGTATTAACCCTTGCTTTGGTTGACCTTCGCAAATTAACAATAGGTTCCTCCCTATTGGAATTAGCTACTTTCTTCTTTTTGGGTGGCATAATACCTAGTTAACAAAAAATCAAGAAATATAGATGGTGAAAAAATTATTACTACTAAACATAAGAAGTAACATTACCAAAATTATTTAGAATTTCTCATTAAACATAACCTAAATACCAAATGCTCTGACCAAAATCAAGATCATAACCTAGTTTTAAGTGTCTACAGAATCATAACCTAGCTCTGATACTACAATTGTAACGCCCCAAATCATAAATAATAGAAGTCTATTCAATCTAAATAATCCATAAAAATATTAAATAAATGTAACTACCAACCTAATATCACATCACAATTGTCAAAGCTCTAATCCCACCAAAGATAAAATATCCTCAAAATAATTCTCCAATACAATATTTAATTCCATAAAATAATAATAATAAAATTCTCAGTTCTACAATATAATTTGTAACTGTTATTTTCCAAAAATCTCTACTCTAATGATCCCTCTAATGTATCTGTAAGGGAATAAAAAAGGGGGGTGAGTTAAGTCAATAAGTGGAATTCACTAACATTGGGATGTGAGAACAAACCTTTTAAATGAATATTATATACGACAAAGTTATAACTTGCAAAACTATCTATATTTTAACATCAAATGTTTCATATAAAATATCATTATACTGTGAGCCATCATAACATACCAATACCATCATATAAACAATTTCCTAGATTTTTCTCGTGGTCAATGTTTATGCCTCGTTGACAGGGTTGTGTTATCCCCTTTTAGGACTGGAACCTCCTTTTCATCTCTTTTTTTAAGGGTAGTTCCTTTGGAACCTAAAGGTGCACTCTCTTACTAAAGAGCTCCCTTTTCGGATCCTTGATGGTATACTCCCTTGCGAAGGAGCTACCAATTGTGCACTGTCCCCCTTTTTTGGGACCGTCTCTTGCTAAGGACTAATACAACACTAAGCTTTTAATCACGACTTGCCATAGAATTCAAAACAAATTCAAGATGCTTACAACAAATAATCCAGTCATAATACTCACAAATACAAAGATTCCTCTACACATACAAATTTAAATAAGTTTAAGTTGTCCCACAAGTTTTTCTTATAACAAATAATCAACGTTTCCATTCAATGTGCACATCAAACATTTATAGGATATCATTATATTTATAGAATATCAACATATTTCTTTGATATAAAGATAGTTTGATAATCAAAATTGTTTTGGAAAACCCCCCCCCCCCAAATTTATAAACTCCACTTACCTCTTAGTTGAAAAAATGAAATCAACCACCCTTGAGTCACAATAAATCAGTAGAATTAGAACCTAGCAACACCAAACATAGGTCCATTAATACACAAATTTCCCATTAAAATCTGTTTTCACACTTAAACAATATAATCTTGGACAAAACTAATATTTCCAAAATTTTCCATTTATTCACTTAACTATCCAGTTCACTTTCAGCTTTGATCAGATTTTTGGGCTTAAAAAATATTGCTGCATAATCAGATTTTTGGCTCTGCCTAATCCGATTTTTCCATTAATATAATCATAGATATTCTTGAAACTTCAATATGGATGAGTGATAGATATCTGATCAATCTAATATATAGTTGAAGCTAATAATATATCTTAATTTGTCAATCTCATAGCTAGCTCTCTATTCCCTTGATGTTGCCAAACTTAATGATAAAGCTGGACAAGTTTTTGAACATTGGCAGGTGCGTTTTTTAACATTGGCAGGTGCGTGAATGACAAATTGTGAACTTAGATAGATGGTGTAATACCCCACATACTTTTATTTGAGGTTATTATTAAATTTTTTAAAATATAATTGATGGGCCATAGTTATTCTTTTTATTAGTAACTGCAGCCGCTACCCCACTAAGCCCACATCTCTAATACAAACTACAGGGTAGAGGAAGAGATATCAGGGTTTTCATAGGAAGGGTTTTATCAAATAGGCTAAGAGGTTTTTCATTGGAGTTTAAAGCACATATAAGTGAAGAGGCAATTAGATTGTTCAAGGTATGATTTCTCACCGTTAGAAACAAAAAATTAAGGAGTTAGAATTTTATCATAGAAAACTTTAGTGATGTGTAGATTATTGAATTAGTAATTTCTTAGATTACAATTTTACACTGTTTCAATAATTCTGGAATCCTAGGTTGCCACTGTGCGGAGTCTAGAATAAAAGCCGAAATTGTTAAACCCATGTATAAGGCTAGCGTCACTTTAGTAGGTCTATAAGAACTTTTGGGCTTCTGATTCATACCATAACATTAATTCTAACTTGTTGGAGAATTTGCACCTGACCCCACCCATGTGCCGCTAGTTAGCTCTCACTTTTTGCCAAAGCCAAGTTCTCTGATGGATGTGTTAATAGCTTTAATAGTCTATGCCTAGGTGTTGACTATTTCCCAAGTACAATGAACCATTTAAGTCCAACACGTCCACAATTCTTTAAAAGGATAATGACAAACTTATTTCTTTTATCCAAATTCCAATGTCATCCCAAAATTCTTAGATATTAAATACACTAGGGTCAATGATATTAAGTCCATGAACAAGTCATAATAGTTTTGGCCCACGGTTTTCATTGGGATATATATTAAATCCTAAGTTTGCCCATAGTTTGTATTTTAGAACAAGTTATTATAGAGCCTAATTCATGTTTAAGGTTTTACTTTTGTTTAGGACATATATTAAATCCTAAGGTTTTGGCTGCTAGTTCTAAGTTTTGGTAAATTCAAGGAAACATATTTTAGGGTAGAGATGCTGTGCATTAGTGTTATCTTTTAGTTCAGCAAAGTATAATTTTAGTGAGTCAATTTGTATAGTTCTATAAGCTTTATATTTTGTAGAAGATATTAAGTATATTTCTGTGATTGATTATAGGTCCTATTTAAGAGTATTTAAGACTATTTGGAGGGTGTTTCAGCTGGACTTTCAGATTGATTCAAGTGCTGTAAGTAATTATGCATAATATGCACAATTTTGTCCATTAGGTTCATAAAAGTCAAAGGTTTTCAAGGTTATGTTTCTGAGCTTACGTTTTTAAAAGTTTATCAAAAGCATATTTTATATCATTGAAAGAGAAATTTCAACTTTTAAATGATGTTTTAAAGAGAAACTTTGAATTTTAAATAACATTTTGAACATCCGAATCTCTTTTAAAAGATGATTTCTAAACTAAACCATTTTTAGAAAAGAGTTGAGTTTCAAGATAAGTTTTCTAAAAAGGTTCTTGATCTTTAAATTTGTTTCAAAACCAAGTGATTTCAAATTCATATTCCTATTTTCCAAATTGTATTTAAAATTGTTTCTTTTAGCAAATTGAATTTTCAAACTTGCTCAAGAATTGTTAAAAAAAATAAATAATAATAATAATAATAATAATAATAATAATAATAATAATAATAATATAAACTCCTCAATTTCTATTTGTTCCCCAAAAGAGTCAAGCATTCTTTGATTTATGTTTCAATTTGATATTGTGATATACGATATGCTTTTATTGTTGGAATAATTGTTAATATTAAGAAAATTATTATATTTTGTATATTTGTTATTTTGTGATATGTGACTCAAAATGAGTGTTTTTAGAATTGATCAGATATATGTGTAAATCCGCTCACAGGATTGTATGCGAGAATATGTGTTGATCCCTCACCAGCAGCGGTTAAATGTTGGTATTCGCTCACAAGATCGTATGTGAGAATATGTGATGTGTATATGTGACACTGTATTCTGATCAATTATCTGCATGTGTTTTCGAATGACTCTAAGATTTGATTATATATGTATTAAGTGGTTCTTTATATGTTTGGAAAACTATGTTTGATATTTTGAGTGAAATTGTGAAATCAAACTCGTGCTTTGCTTGACTCTATTTCATTGTGTATTTTGTATAATTACTTACTAGATGTGTGGCTCACCCCATCAATTAATATTTTCAGATTAAAGTGTAGTTGGGAACATAGAACCTTTGGATCGCTTTTAAGGTGCAAGGTAGAGCGTGGAAGTTGTAGGCGACTTCAGTTTTACTTGAAGACTTATAGAATTTCAGTTATCTTTATTTTGTAATTCATGTTTTATATAGTGGAGATTATTTCCGATTTGTGGAGTTTAGATTGTTGTAAGAGGTTTTTAAGAGTACTTGGTTCTTTGGAGTTTTAATTTATTTTGGATCAATTATGTTTATTGAGTTATATAAGTTCAGCAGGTTAGTCATGCATCTAAATTCATGTTCCATGGATTTAGGTCGTGACAGATGGTGCAATAATATAGTAAACCATAAGCAGCCTTTCCTCGTTAGCATGGTGACAAAATTGATTTCCCAAGTCCATGCCTAACCACTTGTGATTTGTATGACACAAAGACTAATATACATAAACATTCTCTATCCTAGGTGTGTGAGATATCAATAGCCCTTAAGCTATATAAACACTTGTTAGGTATCACATAAATAAAAAAACCCAAGTAATGAGGAGGGCTAACCTGATTCTCCCACACATAGCCGCAAAGAAGAATAAAAACAAGAAGATTGCTTGGTGCCGCTAAAAGAGGATAGGTCTCCATTTTTGAAATATCTTAGGCTCAAATCAACTAAATCTATTTTTTAATTGTGAGCCTTCTTTTTAATTTATGTATAAGAATTAAATTAGTAACAAAATTAGGAGGTGTTACAGAAAAGTAAATAAAAGAAAACTAAACAATGATGAATAGTAGTCTGAAATAAAACAAAAGAGAATTGAAATCAAAATTCAGCGGACCGCTTGTTTAAGCCCAAATTGGACCACGTTCATTTCAATTAGGTGGCAGGTACAAAACCAATTTGTGGACCTGTCTTTTCATGGGCAATCTATCCTGTAACGCTAATGCATGATCAACCTAGTTTGGTTTTGTTTCTCAAAAAAAAAAAAAAAACCTAGTTTGGTTTGGGTCATTTCCTGAGGAACATTATGAAAAAGTGACCTCACAGTTTCGGTTACTAGCCTCCTATTTAGTCCAATCTGCCCTATAATTTCAGGACATGAACCAACCCTTGAACATCCGGAACAAATAAGAATGGTTTTAGAGCACTCTCGTTAGCCTAGCTAAAGCCACATTTAGTGTGTGCTTGGTATTGGCTTAAAAAGTTAGTTTTTTTTACTATTCAATTTATTTTTGCTACTATTTATGGGTTTCATTGCACTTTTTGGTACTATACATGAGCCTCATTGTACTATTTCAGCTACTTTTTAACTTTATCTATAGTACTTTTGGTATAAAATTTTCAATTTCAATTTCAGGTAAAGTACTCAGTTTCAATTTCAGTACAATAACTAAAGCTAAAACATAGTACAGTGCGGCTCATAAATAGTACTAAAAAATGCAATGGGATTTATGAATAGTAGCAAAAATGAGCTGAAATTTTTAGTTTGCCCCAAATGCACACTTAATATAATAATAAAAAATAGCTAAACTCACTCAAAACTTTCACATATTAGAACATTAGTATATAAGGATGCAAAAAAGTGTTAGTTATACATTATCAAAACCTACTTTATCTATTTTACCATCTCATTTTACAACTCACCCAACATCTCAGTTTTCATTTTTACATACAACTCATTAAAATAATATAAACTATATCAACAAATAATATAAACAAATCAGCTCTATCTTTCTCTCCCATCTCTCTCTTCCCTATTTACCTTTCTTCCTCTCTTCCTCTCTCACTCTATTAAATTATTATTTTTTATTTTTACAACCCATGAACAGTAGGGTTGTATTGCATATATACAACCTTACTGTTCACATATGCTAAAAAAATTTATATACCTAAACTGGGTAGTGCTCTATTTTAGTGTCTTGGTTGCTAAAATAGCAAATGGAGGGTTTTTAGTTTTTACACTCCCAAAAAAATCTTATTTTATTCACACCTTGGGGATGATGGATTAAAAAAAATATGTCTAAGGAGAAAGAAAATGCTACAATATTAAAGTAGAATAGTTATAGAGTGCTGAAACTATTGTAAGAGCACGAGCATTGAGAGTGTAAAAACCTCTTAGTTGCTATTTTAGCAATCAATACCCAAAAATAAAGTTACATCCGGGTATAGAAATGCAAATTTTTTAAGCATCTATGAACAGTAGGTGTCTATATTTACAACCTATTGTTCATTAGATTGCAAACCAAAAATAATATATTTTATTCCTTTTATCTCTCTCTCTCTCTCTCTCTCTCTCTCTCTCTTCCTCTCACTTCAAACTCCTCTAACCTCTCTCTTTTTTTTTCCTCATCTCTTTCTCTCACACTCTCTACTCTCTTCCTCTCACGATTCATGGTGAAGCCTCTCTCTTCTCAAAATTGGCTTTGGGTGGGTGGACTTCAGACCAGCGTGGGTGGCTTCAACTTGGCGTGGGGCCGTGGGTGGCCATGGGCGGTCGTGGGGGAGTGGGTAGCCATGGATGGCCATGGGTTTTACTGTTAGTGGGTGTTTTTGGGTGGTTGGAATTTCAGAGGTGTTTTAATGGAGTTTCTCGATGGTTGGTGTTTTAATGGAGTTGCTGTTAGTGAGTGTTTCTGGGTTGTTGGAGTTTTAGAGTTGTTTAAATGGAGTTTCTAGGTGATTGGTGTTTTAATGGACTTTTAAAGGTGGTTGGTGTTTTAATGGAGTTTCAAAGGTGGTGGTAGTGGTGTTGTTTGGTGTTTCTGGGTGGTTGGTTTGGTGGTGTTGGTGTTTTAATGGAGTTTCAGAGGTGGTGGTAGTGGTGTTGTTTGGTGTTTCTGGGTGGTTGGTTCAGTAGTGCTGGTGTGTGAGCTTGGTTGTTGAGGATAGAGACAGATATGAAGTTATGGAAGACATAATAATTTTTAATATTATTTGTTAGTATATATTATATTATTTTAATGAATTATTTGTAAAAATAAAAACTGAAATGTTGAGAGAGTTGTAAAATGAGATGGTAAAATAGATAAAAATAAGTTTTTAAGGTGTAACATAGAACTTTTTTGACAACTTGAATTAATGTTCTAATTGTTTATATATAATAGATTAGCTAAACTAACAAAAGTGAATTTTTAGACTAAATTTGACTAAAAATTTATTGAGGTTGATGTGAACGTTAGCTAAACTAACAAAAGTGAATTTTTAGACTAAGTATGCGTTTGGATACCGTTTATTTGGCTGAAAACTGAAAAGAATAAAAAAAAAATATTTTTACTGTTCATTTTACTGTGTAACACTGTTCATTAGCCTATTTTTACTGTTCATGGCCAGTAAACAGTGCCACACCCGGAGCTTAAAAAAAAAAACTCACAAACGCAGCAAACGCTGCCGCACAAACGCGGAATACAAACAGACCTATTTGACTAAAAATTTTTTGAGGTTGATGTGAACGCTCTTATCCCCAAAAACTTTGGCTGCTTTGGCTTTTCACAATTTTGAGTTCTTGACTGTGCAGTGAGGCATTTGCACTTCAATAATTCCAAGAACAAATGGACAAATACCGAAATAGGCCCTTCTTCGTTCATAACATCTCATTGTAGAAAATTTTCACTTTGATGAGAATTAAATTACTGATCCCCAATTTTTTAATTACAATTCTTTTGGCTAAGAGCATTATAATTTAGTGGTATTACTTGTTCTCTTTTACGAGGAAACTAAGGGCATATTTGAAACACTCAATGGAGATTAAGTTAGTATAAAAGTTTTATTTTTATATTTTTGAGAATCTATAATAGTAATCTTTATTACTAGTAATAAAAAAGTTGTAATAGAATAATTAATCATATCCATAAGTTTGGTTGTCACACGTGAAAAAGTTTGCAAAAAATAATACATATGGAGGTTTATATATATTTAAAATATATTAATTTTAAAATTTGTTACATATATTAAGGAATAACTAATACAGTAATTTAAAAAATAATAATATTTCCTCAATTTAAAGAATAATTGTTACTAAGAAATAATTATTCTATATATATTAAAGATGTAATCAAATAATTATTACACATGAATATTTATTTGTTGCTTTAGATTCTTTTTTTTTAATAACCTGCAAACTTCTTTAAATCAAACAGAAGTACCTACAATAATGCAATCAGCCTTGCAAACATCCGGGATGACTTTAGAGGCTTCATGCTTATTACAAGAAAATTGGCCTTTAAACCTAACAACAATCTTGGCAATAACATGAGCTGTAGATAATGAACCAAAAAACAATAATAAACAAAATGGTCTCTCTATAAGAAATGAGATAAAAAAATAATAATAATAAAATAAAACTTATGGCCAGATTAAATCCAAATGTAAGATAGCCTGAAAGGTGAAAACTAAGCTTAATGGATGTTGACGCAATGAATAGGATTTGGATGTGAAATAGTAGGGTTCGAGAAGACCAACTTGAAATTTGTTTTTGGTGTTTTTTTTAATTTTTTTTTTATGAAGGAAAAGACAAGAATTGAGGTGGCAGAACTGTAAGAGAATCCAGTTCCTTCCACTATGCTTTTGCTCTTTACCCAAAAAAATGGGTAGGTTAGCAACCAATCCCTCCCACCACCCTTCCCATTTCCCAACCTCAAAAAACACATTATTTTAATTTAATTTAATTTAATTTAATTTTACACCTTTACAATACATTATTGCTTGGCATTTATTTAATATATATAAATAAATAAAAAAAGCAAGTAGGGAAAACAAATTAGAGCACGTGTCCGTACTTTTCGTTAATGTATGAATTGAACATTCAAAGAATCAACTCGAGGTTTTCAAACCTGACACGTCTGTGCCCAATTCCTATCCCCTGATGTCGACGCTTCCGCATTTTCGGCTATTTTTTTTTTTCTTTTTCAACACTTTTATATACACACACCAAATTTCAAAAAAACCCTTTTGACAAAATTTATAATGAGAAATGTTAAGTCTGAGAATCCATATTGAGTCTAAATATTTTTTAATTATTATTTTATTTTTATATTATGTATCTAATTTATTTTTATTTTTTTTAAAGACAAAGTAACTCCTATATAATACTAAGCTTAAAAAATGATGACTATTTATGTATCATTTTATCATTATTGTTGTTGTATATACACAAATTATAATGTAGAGTAAAAATAAGTAATTATTGCACATATAAGGATCTCAAATATTGTGAAATTTACTTTATATGTATATATATTGTGGAGACAGGAGCCCAAAATTGTGTACCGGGCCTTGTAGTATTTAAGATCCCAGAATCAGGCTTTGGGCCTCAAAGGGTCAAAGGCCCAAAATTGTACATTAGACCCCCAGCCGCGTCCGAGGAGGAGACCAAGTCTGAGGAGAAGCAGATGAATGCGTAGAATCTCAGATTGTAACCTATAACGTATGGGATAGGTAAGTATGGTCCGAAAAGTGATCCTAACACTGAAAGACGTGCCTCTCCAAAATATCTAAGGAAAGGCTGCTACCACCGCATTAAATGTGATGCACCTATTCTTCTGACCACATTTATGTGGAGAAGACCCCTGAACAGTGCAACGTTGTCCACTGCAACTCACAGAAGGCTAAAGAAGATACATGATGGGACGTGCACTCAAGTAGGGACTTTGATAATCAACAAGTGTATGGTGAAGATGATCGGAAAAGGGCCATATAATGCAAAGGAATCCTTCCTAGAGAGGGGGAGAAAAAGAAAAAGAAAAAGAATTGAGCTTGTATCTAACCTAAGAACAGTGAATACTAAATATAAACTCCTCGGACTATCGTCGAGGATAGTTTCTTGTACTTAGATTTTTTAATTTACTCTTCTTATGCCCTTAGCTTATCTTGTTGATTGTTTGATCCAATTTAGCCCAGTTTTTCTTTTCTCACTCTCTATAAATTCATTATTATTGAGCCTTTTTAGACTGATCCATGCACCTTTGAGCTGATATTTTGAAAATCGTGTCCTTACCTATATAATTATGGGCATTGTGAAATTTACTAGAACATAGGATTATTGGGTTATTTTTTATTTAATTTGATTTTAATGCATTGCATCATCTACCATGTATGTATGGCGGTGCTACATGACAAACGTGGGGTCCACGTTTGGAATGTGTTCTTCGTCAAGTGTGCCACACGTGGGCATGATTTCATTGAGAGCTGAATAGATCTTTTCTTTTTCTTTTGTAAAAGTGATTTACTAACGTTTGCCATACATATTATTAAACCATTTTTAAAAAAATTTTATGAAAAAATGAAATAGTAATTAGTTGTTTTGATAATTTTTTTAATTTTTTTAAATAGATAATACTCTTTCTTAAAACACATCCTCCAGAGTTCAACAGAGTGATGAAAGTGACAGAAGAAGAAGCAGCTCCTCATAAAACGTGAACTTCAATCTTAAGTGCCCCAAAAAAATACAATTAAATATTTTTATTAAAATTTTTGTTATTATTATTATATTTATTTTTTAAAGCAGTAGGCACAGACGTGAATTTAATAATAATAATAATAGTAATCCGGATATTGGTATGCCCAAATGGTTGTCGATGCGTTTTTCCAGTAAACTTCTTTTCAAAATAAAATATTGTAGTTGATGATTTTGGACTTGATTCAATTGTCTTCATATAGTTGGAACTTTTTAGGTAGAGATATAGTTGGAACTTATAAATATATATATATATATATATATATATTTATATATGCATATGTTATTGGTAGTAAATAGGACGCCAATATGAACAGGAAGAGCTCACCAAAAATATGAAGCACGTTTTTTGTTTTCAGAAAACGTTTACTTATTTATTACCAAAGAGGGAAAAGACATGTTACACGAAACACAAGGGAAGCTATTGATGAAAGCAAGAATTATTATGAACCAACAACTATCTTAAAATTAGAAAGAAAAAAAACAAAAAGATAAATTATAAATTATATTCTTAAAGTATGAGATTGTTTGTATTTTACACTTTAAAAATTTAAAAATTTGATTTTACACTAAATTTTTGTTCTGTTAGCAATTCGCAGTTCTCAGTTAGTTTCTTCTGCTAACTGAGACATCAAAGTGTAGATATATTTTATTTTTGCTACATTAGCCCCAAAACTACATTGTTTCTATAAAGAATAAAAGCATACCAGGCACGGTCAAAAGGGTATCGTTTTGTCCAATGTTAAAACACAACTCAAAGTCTAAAATTACACCGTTTTAGCATAAGTTCTAAATCCCAAATCAAAACATCATGTAGGCTGCTCTGCCAGCTCTCAAGGTAAAAACCCATCGTGAACCCACACCTCAAAACTATCGGCTCGACTAGATTAGTGGCCACAATGAGAACTCTTTCCCTTCTCTCTAGCTCTATTTCTCCCGATTTTTGGATTTTGCTTCTTCTTGTCTTTGTTGGATTTGGATTTGTTGGGGATTCATAGCTATGATTGGGTTTGCTTTTTCTATCTTTGACAAAATTTTGGGGGTTTTTTTGTGTAAATTATTGGAGTTTTTTCTACCGAAGTTTTTTTTTTTCTTTTTTTTCTTTTTTTGTGTGTTAGTTATGGTTAAAATGTGGTAATAGGGTATTTTGCAAAATATATAAGGGCTTTATTATTGATGACTATAACCTTACAATAAACATTGCAATAAAGTGTGTGTCAAGTGATGGAGTCGACGAGTTAAAGATTGAGGTTATGTTGCTTTGTCAGCTACGCCACCCGAACCTTGTCCCTCTCATCAGATAATGTATCAAGATCAAAGATGATTGATGGGGATCTGGAAAACGCCGTCAGGTTCCCGTGGCTGACGGCCTTATGATGGACGACCCTAGCTCCCGTCTGCTATAGTTCGGCTCCCAGCACGACCCGACGAGATGAGTTGCAGGTGTCGACGGGGTGATAGGGTGACGGTAAAAAAGAGCTGAAGGATGGAAGTCAACCTCATGCTGCGCGCAGCTACTTGAATAAATACCCTACCCAACACGCCTGACCGCCCACGAAGTAACTTGTACCCCACGCAACAAGGGATGGCTCCAGCAAGGAAAGAGTTCTGTAAAGAACACGCATCGAGGTATGGCTTCGATCAGAGGCTACCCACTCTACACCACTATAAATACCCCCAACTCTCAAGAACAAAAGTAAGTATGCTTCTATCCCGACTCTGGCACTCTAGAATCGTGAGCATTACTAACTTGACCGTCGGAGGGTAGCTGGCCGGTACCACACCGGTACTCCCCTTTGAGGTTCTTTTTACCTGTGCAGATCCGTTCTGAACGCGAAGACCTTGTGACTCACTGAGGGTGCGGTTCGGCATCATCAATGATCTTAGTCTATCCCTCCCGACACACCTCCACAATTGGGACCAAGATCCCCTCCCGTGGAAACAAAGACCCAGATTTGTGTTGGAGTGGTGTGTGGATTGCACTACCTTTACACTGGGCTGAAGCATACTATGACCTATCATCCATCGTGATGTGAAGACATGGAATATTCTTGAGTGGCAGGTACCATCAATCAGTCAAGAACGAGGAGTTTAGGTTAGAGAGGTCTAGGTTCATTATTGCTTCATGGGGTTTGATTCGTTCCCTCACTGTTCCTTCCGTGGGTTGTGTTTTATATTTTAGAGTGCGGCCTAAAACGGTGTCGTTTAAGTTAGAGGTTTGTGTTTTAACTTTAGGTCGAAACAACGTAGTTTTGATTGTGTCAACTATCTCTTGGTCATTACTGAAAAGATGTAGTTTTGGGGCTAATTTGGCAAACATAAAACATATCAGCATGATGATGTGCCATTTAACAGTAGAAACTAATCGTGGGGGATGAATTGCTAACGAAACCAAACTCCAGGGTGTAAAATCAAAATTTTAAAACTTTGGAGTGTAAAATCCAAAAAACCCAAAACTTCAAGGGTTTAATTTGTAATTTACCCAAGATAATAAGTTCTTTGGTGTTTTGTTTCTAGTTTTTTTTTTTTTTTTGAAATGTAATGGTTGTTTAAGAATGAAGAGTAAACAATGTTGGCTAAAATAGTGAGAGGGAGAGAAAATTGGGATCCTAAATAGGAAATGAACAAAATTATTAAAGTTAGGAGTGCTCAATAACCCGTTTTATTTAATCCAAAAACAAATAGTTGACTTCGAAACTTTACAGCTTGTTTGGGAGGAGAGAAAGATATGAAATGGAAAATAATTAAATGAATAAGTTTAGAATATTCTTCTTATTCCTTGTTTGGGAAATTTTAATGGAGTGCCTTGTTTGAGATATTAAGTGGGAGATAATAAAATTAGTATGATGGAATATTCATTACTCTCTACTCCCTCAAAACCTCAAAATTTTATTCCCTCTAAAATTGGGAGGAATTAGAGGGAATAAAATTAAAATTTAATGAATTTTTTTTCTAAACTTTCAAAATACCCCTATATATTTAGCAATTTATTTTAAAATAGGGGTCTGATGCTAATATTTTCATAAAATGTTTCTATCCATTTGCCTCTATATTAGTTCTAAACAAGGTTACTTATATTTCATTTATTTTTATTTATTTATTTTAAAACATCAAAATAAGACTACTTAATTTCATTCATTTCTTTTTCCCTTTACTTAAATACATTCAATTCCTTTTTATTCCTTTATGATTATTCAATTTCATTCCTTTATGAACTCTCAAATGAAGCCTTAAGCGAATGAGTGTTGAAATTAAGTACTTTATTTTTTCAGTTGGTCGGGTGTCAAGTAAGGAAATTTCAACCCTGTTTAATCTAACTAGGTCGATACTACATACAAGTGCTCAGGAATGGAATGTAACTTAATATTATTGGTAGTTTAGATTTCTTTATCTTCTTCTTCTTCTTTTATTTATTTATTTTTTTTTTTGTGTGTAAAACCTCATCAACTCTTATTAAAAAAAAAAAAAACCTCATCAACTCGTCTCTCTGTCTCCCTTTTTTTTTTTTTTTTTTTAATACAAGATAGAAATTCTAGTCTAGTCTAATCTAAGTGTATATATGTGCGAAATTCCCTCTTGCAGACTTAAACCCCGACTCTTGCCCTCCCACACCCCACAAACACTTATACTTGTGGAGTGACCACCGCACCAAGGGTGTGTGGTGGTTCTGTCTCCCTTTTTCTGTTACATGAATTATCATTCTTTTCTCATCTCTCTCTTAATGTTGATTTGTTAATTTTTCTCTCTTTAACAATTTCATCAAAGTTTATTGATTTGCCAAGTTGCAATGAGGCCTTGCCATGAGATGAGATTAAAATTCGATCTAGTTGATATCTACTGCCACTTTTTTTTTTTTTTTTTTTTTCAGTACTAGCACCCATTTTTGTATATATATTTTTTAATGTTTTCTTTTTTAATTGTGATGGGTAATGAGAGTTTAAAGATTGAAACTTCAGTTTAATGGGCATTTGATAATTTGGTTGTTTGTGTGGGTGGGTTGGTGGGGATTTTTGGTGGCAATGTACATTGGATAACTTGAACAGCACCCATCCACCAATCTGAAGGTTACATGTGGAGGAGGGAGCGAGATTAAACTGGGGTGAAGAGAGAGTGGCGTGAAAGTTTGTTGTTGCGGAGATAAACACATTAGGAAGACTCCTTGAGTAGTTTTTTTTATTATTTATTTTTTATTTTAATACAAGATAAAAATTCTACTCTAACCTAATTTAAGTATATGTGTGTGAAGCTCCTTCCTAGGGATTTGAACCCCAACCTTTGCCTCCCACACCTTCTAAGCATTTGATACTCCTTGAGTAGTTAATATAACATATAAAGACACACTTAACCCAAAAGGTCTAAACTCAATGGGTACGAGCTCAACTATATTATATTAACCACTAATTCTTTTCATCGTTATTCAATGCAAGACTTCACTTACACATTTATACCTAGCGAACTCCATCTCACGTGAGAGTCACTACCCCTTTGTGAGCTTTGACTAAATCCTACTAGCTCCCAGGCCTATTGGTGAAAAATGAACATTATGTTTATTTCAAGGGTGAGAATTGGAAGGTTTGGTTGATGAGATTATGGAGGAGATGATATTTTGTGTTTGTTTGGGAACAAGTTATTTAACGTTTTTACTGAAATTTTTTTTGCTAAAAGTGTATTAAAATATATTTATACCTTGATAAAATTTAAAAAAGTAAAAACATGAGAAAAAAGTAAAGTTTTAAAAAGTTATACATAAAAATTAAAAGTTAAAAACTGAGTTTATAAACTGTTGTAAAACTCACCTTTTATATCACCAAGGTATATAATATCCCACTCATCCTACTCATGTGAGTAGAATGTTGTATATCTCGCAGTCCAAAATAAAAGTTCTCTATGTAGGATGCAATGGTGATGGGAACTCTTGAACCATTTGTTCCTATTAAATTAAATTTGTTTACATGGTAGTTTGAACTTTGAACAACTGTTAAAGTAAAGGAGTGGCCCTCTTGTAACAAATTTGATGTCCAAATCTATAAATATATTATATATAAATGTCAAAGATGTTAGTCCTATTTACCAAAAAAGAAAAGAAAAAAGATATTAGTCCTTTTCTCTTGTAGTTCGGTAATTCCTCTGCTCTTTTTGGTCAGAGTTTAGAAATGTCAAAGTCATTATAGAAATTATAATGTTTACCAAAAACAAAATCACAATCAGGTAGGGATTTTGGATTTTTTAAAATCTCTCTCTCTCATAAAAAGTCACTTCGTCACATGGAAAATGTTGGGTTTAAGTCTACTGAAAGTGCCGATGGGACATATCAAGAATCTACTGTGCAGCCGAAACACACACACATCCTCTGTTCCGCTGGCCTATTCTCTGTTCACTCTTACCTATATTTTAACTCATAGAAAAGGGTCTAAATTAGGTCTAAGTTTTCACTGCTTAAGATTATGACATATATTTAAAATGAATATTTTTCTCAAAAAAAAAAAAAAAGAATATATGTAACTATCTTAACGGGTAAGTACTACTAGACACTTCTTTAATTAAAGTACATTTTTTTAATTAATTATTTATTTTTGCTGAATACATTTCTTTAATTAAACTGTTGCTGTAAAATAGATCCTAGACATACAGCTCGGACAAAACTGTTGGTTTCTAAATTTTTCGATCGATGACTAAGAGAAACGTAAACATCAAATCCTTTTTGACAGTGAACTCTGCCTAAGATTATAAATGCTTCTTGTCCTTTTTCCCTCTAACACAATATATATATATATATATATATATATTCTTTTATTTTTTCATTATCAGAAAATCTAGGGCCATAATTAATTTTACACAATTTTATCACAATAATAACAACTGTATAATGAAAAATTAATAATAAATTTATGAAAAAGTGATTAAAGTCGTCAAAAAAATTGTGCTCCGAAAACCACACTCACAACAACAATAAAAACAAAAAAATAATTATAACAAAAAAGAAGAAGAAGAAAAACATCCTAAAACATGTAAGTACATTAAAATACATCAGCTAAGAACAAGAAAATAATACTAATTATTTTTAAAAATTAAAAAAAGAAAAAAAAGTGATCAATTTTAACTGGATGAACTACGATAGTGGCTAGAATCTGACCACGATGGCGGCGTTGGAGGCAAATCCGAACCACCAACACCACTATTTAGATTCTGATTTGTGGGTTGTCGAAAATAGCCCAATTGCTGATGAGAAAACAGAGGAAAAGAAGCAGAGGATGAAGAAGCAGAGGGTGCATACGAAGAAGAACTTAAAGAAGACGATGATGGCAATACAGATGATTGAAGAGAAGCCGAAGCAGCCAACTGTGAATTATATAACATATGCTCCAATAAACTTGAGGGTTGTTGTCCATGTTGAAAGTCCCCAGAGCTTTGGAGTAACTGGGAGTACTGCAAGTAGTCGCTAACAGAGGAGCCCTGGTAAGCTTGAGGTTGAACCTGGAAGAACTGTTGCTGAAATGGCTGTGGTAATGTCATTGGAAGTAAATGGGTTGTTGGTGAATCAGAAATGGATATCGGGTTCGAGGGTGTCGAGTAATTTTGCTGGAGAGGTTGTGGTGGTGGTGGTGGTGGTAGCCTGACATTTTCTGGGAAATTAAGCTTGGCTCTGTTACCTCTGAATCTCAAGGCGGCTTCGTCGTAGGCTCTAGCGGCGGCCTCCGCTGTGTCGAATGTGCCGAGCCAGACTCTGGCGGCCTTGTGGGGATCGCGTATCTCGGCCGCCCATTTGCCCCATGGCCTCTGCCTTACTCCTCTGTATCTTCTCCTTCTCTCGCCGGTTTCTTCGACATTTTCACTTGTTGGCGTTTCAGGAGCTGTGGTGGTGGTGGTGGTGGTGGTTGCAACAATATTTGTATTTGTAGCTTCTTCTTTTACTGTAAAGAATGAAACATATATATAATACATATATAACTCAGACATTTCATGGATGTAGATCAAAATCAATGTTGTGATGTCAAGTTATAATCTGTTCTTAACAACATGGATTGGCCATGTAATTAAGTGGGAATTTTAGTGCTAAATTAAACTGTTTGTTGCGTTCATTCTAATTTTCTAGAGGTTTATAGTCAGGTGATAATACTATTCAAAAACATCATGCAATAATCGATACTCTTAGACTTATATTTTAATTACATAATTAATAGTTTTGTATTATCTCTATTAATAAATTTATAGTAATAATTTAGGGGGGAAAAAAAAAAGCAAACAGAATATCAAGTAGTTAATCGAGAAAATAAACTAATATTCTTTTAGATTATTGAATATATTTCATGAAAGAATTTGAGATAAATGAAACGGTAAACCCATGTGATATATTCAACAATAATAACAATAAAACCTTAATCCTAATTTTTTGTTGTTGTCGTCTAGATTGTTGTATTGTACAGTATATTACCAAAGAGAGAAATGAAAGACCGAATGAAATCTAATTAAATCAGTTTTGTTTTGTTATAAACTAACCAGTTGCACCAGATGTGGAATCTCCTTGTGATAATCTGAAATCAGCAGCAGGCCCTCTATAACCTCTTGGAATAGACTCAATCAACTGAGAAACGCTTTCTTCTTCTTCACGCGCCCTCTTTTGGCCACTCCATGAAGCAGAAGCAGAAGCAGAAGCAAAAGCAGGAGCAGAACTAGAAGAGTAAGCTGACAAAGGAGGAGAAGGAGAAGCAGAATAAACCCCTCCTCCATAACTTGAACCATACCCCCATGAGTCACCTCCACTCTGTCCTGATACAACACGCCTAAGAGCTGAAACCATAGCTGTCATCTCTGTCGCTCTGCTCAAATCCGAAAACATTGGCTGTGTTACCATTGCATTTACACCAATACCATGATGAAAATTTATTGGATTTGGCTGGTCCAATATTTGTTGTGTTTGTGACAATAATTCTGATGGTTCTTCTTGGCCATATATCTCCGATTCATCACCATCTTGAGCCGGAATCCTGGCTGAGCCTCTCTGGTTCGCCACCTTTAGAAAGCACATGTAACTTCCAACAGAAGAAGTATATTAAGATTGACCCGGATTGTATGCTTTGACGATTTGTGGAAAAAAAAACCCTTAGGGTTTTTAAGGTTATAATTACAAAGGCGACGGCAGCAATATAAGGTGATGGGGAATTCAAACTTGATCAGCCGCCATTAAAATAGTGTTACTGTGTTGTGACACACGCACCCGCTCCACCATGCACGCCACCTTACGGTTATTATTTTTGGTTGATAAAAGGTTTTGGATTTTGTTTTGTTTTTTTTTTGTTTTTTTGTGCGGCCTTCCCCACCTTTAAGAGATGCAGTGATGCCAAATTGATTAGAAATTGCGACTAGGATAATATGGTATGTATGTTCACACCAGAGTTTGACTGATTTCCATTTATATGGAGCTAATCTGGAGCTTCATAAAGAATTGTCGGTTTCCATTCTTTTGAGAAAGGAATAGAGAGAATGAGGAGTTCATGTTTGAATTGAGTTCTCTAAACCGACATAATGTAAATTATGGGTTGGTTAATTCTTCACGGATTAGGATTAATCTAATGATTAGTCCATTATTAGGAAATGGGCTCGGGTAAAAGTAACCATCATCAAGTTGGAACCCAAATTAATGGGTTTTTCTTTTCCCTTTTTTTTTAAGGGGCTGAGGACGTTGTCATTGTCAAATTGTCAATGCTTATACTTAGCCATAAGATAAAAATAAAAATAAAAGAGTTCAGATTTTGATGCACTCGTGTTAGTTGGGTCTACTATTCTGTTCTACACTTTTCCCCCTAATAGATGGGCTCGTATATATTATGGGACCTACAATCTTTAAACTTGCATTCTTATAATTAAAATCATTATACTAATCAAAGTTTATGAACAATTCCAATTGAATCTTTAAAAGTTTTGAATAGACTTTTATAAATAGCAAAAAAAAAAAAAAAAATTAAAAAAACCAAATGAGACTTTCATGCTTGACGCCACTCAATTACATTTCCTATAATGGGCATTTGTCCATTTCGTCCAAGAGATGTAGCAAAATATTCTTGTTTTGAAGCTATTTGGCAAAATGTCCCTGTTTTGAAACTCAATTTTTAGAAAATTGAGTTTCAATGAAAAATTTGATTTGATAAAAATTAAGTAATGTGAGAAATTTTATATAGAACTCGAGTTCCATGTTTTTTTTTTTTAATTATTTTTTTAAGTTTGATTTCATATAACTTGATTTTCTAAAAATCAAGTTTTTTATTATTGAAAAGTTTTGGCGAAAGGAATAAATGTTTATTTTGGTCCTATACTAAGTATTAAAGTGTCAGTAGCCATTAGTCTCGAAAGTCTACATGAAATTCTTATCTTTCTATATATATATATATATATATATATTTTTTTTTTTTTTTTTCCCGGTTAAAGGAGGGAGGGAGTCAAGCTGACGGCCACCACATATGGGGTGCTGGTGGATTAAACTCAAACTCTCACCTTTTTGGAGTTGTTGAAATTAGAAGCACGATTAAACAAAGAAACCTTTTTGGGTTTTTTTTTTTTAATAAAAAAAAAACTAATCTTATTACTTCTTTGCTTCACGAAATGGAAAAAGAACCTAATACGATTAGGTCATTGATAAAGATGGAGGAAAATTTAATCCCTTAGCCAAAACAAAGATACAACAATATTTATCAATAATGTCAACTTATGTTAGAAGAACTTAGCTAAGGTAAAATTCTTGGATAAAACTCTAAAATATGATTGCACATTGTAAATGACATCCCTTATCCTAATATATATATATATATATATATATATATATATATATATTAAATTGATTTGTACGGTCAAAGCACGTCTCTTTTTTTATTTTTGATTTCTGACATGCGTCATGTGCACATGATAAGAATATTATACCCAAAGACTATTAAACTCATGGAATAACATCTTTTTCTTTTTTTTCCAATTTATAATATATATATATATATATATACATATACATATATAAAAATATATATGTTTGGTCTTCAATTCTTGTTCATGAATCCTTAAATTGAAGCTGAAGGCACGAGTTTTTTTTTTTTTTTTTTTTTTTTTTTTTTTTTTTTTGAGAAGCTGAAGGCACGAGTTAAAACATGAAAAAAAAAAAAAAAAAAAAAACAAGGTAAACTAATTACTGGGCATGGCATCCACTTAATTTTGTTGTTAACCTAAAACCGACTGATGAGTTTGGCAGAACTAACTTTATGATGATGATGATCCAAGTTGAATAGACAAGTTTGTTTGTTCATTTTTCGGTGGGCTTGTCGTATTAAAAAAATATTTATATTTATAAAAAGCTTGATGTGGAAGTGTTTGATTTGGGACGACCCGTCGACCCTATTTGCGTTGCCTAAGTAAAAGACGATAGGGACAAGAGAGAGAGAGAGAGAGAGAGAGAGAGAGAGCGAGCGAGGAACTTTTAATGTAATTCTCACTTGGACCCTTGGTCAACTTTTAAACCCATACGTGGATAGAAATAGAATAGGTATAATCAGGAAGATCGTGATGTCGTGTTCCCCTTCTTTTCCTTTTTCTTTTCTTTTTTTTTTTTTTTCTTTTTTTCAGCAGTACCAACTAGGATGTTTTCCCTTCCACCTCGGATGTTTTATTTCAAAATAAAAATTCACATACAATTCTTTCTGTAATACATTATATATATATATATATATATATAAAATTAAATTTAAAAGATATCATTTTTTTTAAAGAGTTTTAGTATACGACGTCCGCTCTTAATAATAGTTATTTATCTTTGGACTAAGATACCAATCGATATTCGGTATAGACGAAAATCGAACTTCAGATTTCTTATTCAACCATCAGAAACCATTCTAGTTGAGCAAACTGGAACCCATAAAAATACCATGTTTGTATTGAATGATATTGGTTAATGTATGATGTATTACATGTATTATTATATGATATTAGTTAATACAATCATGTTTTTAGGAAACTATACAAGTTTTGTCTTTAATTCTACCTTTAGTTTTAAGTAAATGCTATTTCCACCATATTTTAGTTTATGTTTAAATATAAAGGGTAAACTACATATTTGGTTCTTATTCTATACACTATATTTCAATTTGATCATTAACATTTCAATTATGTCAATTTGGATTCTAATCGTTCAGTACTGTGTTTACTTAGTCACTGCCGTTATCTTTTGGATGAAATTGATGATATGTCTAATAGCCAAAACAAAAAAATTAGCTTCCGTTGATGTGACAATAAACTTAAATTTTATTTTGGTTGTTTGCCATGTCAGCATTTTTTATTATAAATATAATGGTAGAGATTAAATTGACATGACATTGAAAGGTTATGGACTAAATTGACATAATTGAAAGGTTAGAGACTAAATTAAAATATGGTGTAAAGATTATGGACCAAATATGTACTTTACCCAAATATAATTATAAACATAATTATATTTAAATTGACATGTTTTGTCTACACAAAAAAAATAAATAAATAAAATTATTGAACACTTTGAAAATCCAAAAAATTTGGGTCCAATAAAAATAAAAGTAAGGCAATAGTTATTTATTTCACACAGTGTGTAAGTGTATGTTTTCAAACTGAAATCGTGAGTTTAACTCATTATTTCAATGATTGAAACACTATGTAACGAATTTTGCCTATAAAAGTAATGACATAATAAATTCATAACATTTCAAACTTAGCATGCCAACTCACGCATGAGTCCACTACAATCTCTATTTTAAATCTTTTGGTATACTAATGTAGGAATTGTTGTGACATTTTATTGTGTCTCTAGCATACTCATAAAAAAAATCTTGGCCCTGAAATCCTTATTGTTGTTATTTGAACTAAATTTTTGTTGTAGTTATTTAAATTAAATTTTTGTTGTTGTTATTTGAACTTTTATTTATTTTTTGTTTAAAGGGTTAAGGATTAGAGTAATGTTACATCTATAACATTTTCACAAAAATTTCAAAAAAAAATCTATGTGATAGACAGTTATTGATTCTAAACTAGGTACATCACTAATATTACTTTTTACTCACCAATAATAGTTTGCAACCTAGAATTTGTTGTGAAAGTATCATTACTCTAATCCTTAACTCATTAAACAAATAAAAAAAATTAGCTCAAATAACATCAGGATTAGGCACAAACAACAACAAATTAACAAAATATTCAACAAAAACGTTGATTCAAAAAAAAAAAAAAAAAAAACCCTCTAATCATTCAGATTTATTCAATCCATTCCATAAAAAGTAACTCAATAATCCCTAATTTCATTTTCCTAAAAAAGGCACCAAGAGAGATATTGTAGTCATGATTTTTATAGCGACGTTGGCAGCTCTGCTTCTCAACGATTTGGCTTGTAAACACAACATGTATCACTGTGAGTGCATCGCCCTACGTCCCTCTCCTTTTGGGGGGGCGAGCTTGGGTTTACGTCTTTCTCAATTGTGTGCTCTTGTACATCTCTAAAGAGTACGTCTTAATTGGATGGATTGAAACAGGAGGGTTTAGGAGTTGCCACATGTTTTAAGTCTAGGAACCAATTGGGCCCTTTGCAGAGGGCCTTGTATATCTAGATTCTAAGTCCTTTCAGTGCATTTCTTGAGTTGTCTTTCAAGTCCCCTGAACTAATGCTAGAGAATGATATTTATATTTTATACTAGATGTTGGGGGGTTTATAATCAGTTTCTAAGCAATATGAGACTAAAGAAAATTAGAAATCTGAGTGAAATTCGTAGTGGGTAAGGTTTAACTTGAGTGGGGAACAACCCAAGACAAAAAAAGGAGAAAAATCTAGAAAATCTAGTCCAAGTGCCGATTGAGCTCATATTATGCTTGATGATTCTTTCCTTTTTCAAGTCTTTTGGCTTTTAATGCTCAATTTTCTCCGAATTTCAACTATTTTAAACCTTCCTTGGTCCTCGAGTTTAGCCAATAAACTCAAAATTAAATTAATTAAATCAATTATCCATTAAATTAATTAATTTCAACCAAATTTTATGGTTTAATTAAGGCTTTGTCCCATTGATTGAATTAGGTGCTGCAACTCCATGATAAACCACATCTTCAATCAATAGTGTTATGGCACATCATTAAAATTAATTTGAACTAAAAATAGATTAAGTAGAATTAAAAGTTTATACTCATGTGGTCAGGTTTTAATTTATACAAGTGCAAGTTAACCGTTAACTCTTGTTTAATTTCGTGATATTTTTCAATTCAGTGGACCTATTAAGGCTCATGACCTGGTATATATCTTGATCGTTGCAACTTCAAGATTTATTTTATTCAAAAAAATTGAAAATTAAAACCATAAAAATTGCAACTTTACCCTTGAGAAGTGATGTGATTTTTTTATGAAATGAGATTAAATGAAAATTGCAAAATAGGGTATCTACATATTAATTGGAAATTTCTACATCAATTTGAAAAGGATTAAATAACATTATTTCACTAATAAAGTGAAATCAAACTTATGTTATAACCTACTTGGGTATACAAAATATTCAATAAAAATAAACACACAAAAAACATTTATTTATATTCCCATTAAAAATATAAAAAGAAATTTTTAAAAAAGATAAAGATAAGCTAAAAGTTAAATGGGAATGGGATTTTGGCTCGAAGGATGGTAGCATAACTCGAAATGCCAGAAGGTCAGGTTAAAAGAGGTCAAAGACTCAATATCAAAAAAGCAAAAAGCATATATCTTTATATAAACACGCCCCCAGTACGTGTCAGCACGCCAATTCAATAAGAAATTGAATTTTTTTGAGAAAGTAAGAAATTGAAATTAATTGTTAAAAAAGAAAAAATAAATAATAAAAAAAAACTCTGATAGTGGGTGAGAACTTACTTTTATAGTCACATATGCTAATATTTAAGTTTAAGCATATATGAAAATTGTCAAACTGTCTTTTTTTTTTTTTTTTTTTTTTGGATAAGGAAAATTGTCAAACTGTTGAATAAAAATGATGAAATTTTTTTTGCTTCTAACGTTATTAAATTAAATGTTAGGCCTATAATAATAAGAAAATGTTAAGATTACAACTTTTCCAACAATATACTCACGTGACAAGTTGTGAGTTGTAGGGTAAAAGTGGTGAGTCAACAATTTTACCACTCACAACTTGACATGTGAGCAAATTATGATAAAAGTTGTAAAAAAAGTTGTAGTCCTACTCGAAATAATAATTATAATTATAATATAGCTCTGAACTATATACGGAAAAAGGATCAACCTGGTAGGCTTTGACTGAACTTAATGGTCCGAATTCCGGTCATCGTATAAATTTCAAATTAATACTAATAATGTCGAGTGGAAAGTCTCAGGGATGACCAATTTAAGGAGAAAATTAATGAAAAAGTAGAGGAAAATATATCCCATTTATCAGAATGCTTTTCTTGTTTTTGTTTTGTTTTGTTTCGTTTTTATCACTCAAATATATATATGATTATCAACGAGATAGATTAGAATCTCCATGACCATATATACCCTGCTGAATGTTTAAACCATAACTGTATGCACGTGTAGCTTGAATTTTCAAAACATTGCCTTGTGCGGTTAAAAGAGTCCCTTTTCTTTACCCTGACGTAAATAGCAATGTTGAATAAGAAAGCAATACAACACTCCTTAATACTACAAGACAACAGCAACAAAATAAAAAATAAAAACAAACCAACTACATATGCGTTTGGATACCGTTTATTTTGCTAAATATTGAAAATTGAAAAGAATAAAAAAAAATTTAGTTACTATTTAACACTGTTTATTAACCTATTTTTACTGTTCATTGGCTGTGTAACAAGCGCTGAGCTGAAAAAAAAAAAAAGAAAAGAAAAAAAGAAGAAGCTGAAAACGGGAGAAATGTAGACGTGAGAAGCGCAAACACCCTTCCCAAACGAAGCTGTCACATGGCAATTAATTAATACTACCATAGAAGACATTAAGATGACTATTACAAATCAAACCGTGAACAATTTATATTGTGTGTTTGAATAAACTATCCATTTTATTTTGAGTTGAAACTAAACTCAACCAAAAATGAATGCTAATATGCCAAGAGCATTGTAGCTCAACTGTCACATTCATGTATTTTTAACAAAGATATTTAGAGTTCAAATTCCTCTAATCATCAATTATAGATGTATTAAAACAAATAAATAAACGAATGTTAATATAGGATTCAAGTGATAGCCTAGTGGTAAAGTACCATCCATATTTATGATTCAAACCCACCTCTCACCTCCGCACTATCTACCTATCACCACAAATCAAAACAAAAAATGTTAGAGATAAAATTTAAGTACAGGTGATTAAATGATATTCTCTTACAAAGTTGAATATCTAAACAAGACCAATAATATGTGAAATATGTGGTAATATTTCTTACACAATTGAATGGGTACTAATGATGACTTTCCATGAAGTAATGTGGTGCATATTTAATGCAGGAGGGATTTGAGGAGATCTTTTTTCTTAAAAAATATAAAGTCTACTTTAGACACGAATTGTGACTTGCCATGTGGAAATTATAGAGTACGTAGTTTTTTTTTTTTTTTGGGAGACCACGTAGTTCTTAACAGGGTAAAATACGTATTCGGTCCCTATCTATTATACTATATTTTAATTTGGTTTCTAACTTTTTAGGGTCGTGTCAATTTAGTTTATGTCATTATCTTTTAAATGAAAATTACTGATGTGACAAATGACTAAAATAAAAAATTAGTTTATTGCCAAATTAACGGAAACTAATTTTTTATTTTTGGCATTTGTCACATTTGCAATTTATATTCAAGAGAGAATGGCAATGACTAAATTGACACAACACTGGAATGGTAAGAACCAAATTGAAATATGATGTAAAGGATAGGGACCAAATTCTTAATTTATCCTTCTAAATAATTTGAAGATCTAGCCACATGACAAATTCTGAAGGCTTCATACATGTCAAATGGCCAAATTTGGCATTATCTTGCTTTGATTAATAGACTAGTCAAAGACCTATGCAATGCACAATCAAGTTTATCGTGGTATAGTTTTTTTTTTTTTCCCCCTTCTTTTATTAATAAATATTTATTATGATTGAGATTGTATATGGAGCTATAGATTCTTGTATCATGCAATTATTATGATTGTTTTGTGTTTGTATATGGAATTATATATTCAACTATTTAAGGACAACCATTTGAAGGTTGATTCTCAAAAAATAAAAAGTTGAAGGTCCATGCATTGCATGGTTTTGATCATAAATTTAAATGTAACATAGATTGGACAAAAATCTTGTATTAGAAATTATAGTTTATAAAATATAGACAAATGAATAGATAGATATCTTAAGTGATCTTCCATCATATGGAAGAATGATATATGAAGGCAAACTAAATAATAAGAAAGCAAAGATCAGTAAAAAAAATCTTGTAACAGAACTTATTGTGTCTAGAAAAACAAAAGGACAATGAATCACATAAACTAAATTAAAAACTTGTTCATAGAACTTTTGAAATGAATTAAATAAGACTGGGAGAATTGCAGATTCAGATCTGGTTGTTATTAGAAGTGTAGTGGAGGCCCAAATCCGGTATTGGGCCTTAGGCTTTGGCCAAGAACATAAGAGATTTGAGGACGATTAAATAGTCATTAGTGGTTTAGGCCTGGACCTTCATGAACATGATATGGCTGGGAGGGTGATCCAAGGAAGAATACCTCCTCGGATAAGCTAAACACGAACTAGATATTGGCCGCATTAATCGAAACAATCTTCTGGGAAGCCCCCATGACATGAAGGAACGCCTCGAGTGTACCAAAGGGTGGAAGCTAGGAGGTACCTAAGGAAAAGCTGTTACCATTGCATTTAATAGACTGCATCAACTTTTCTGGCCGCATTTATGTGGAGAAGACCCCTGAACAGCGTTGCCTTGGTCACCACAACTCATAGAAAGCCAAAAGGAGTGTCTGATGGGACGGGCACTCAAGTGCTGGCTTGGATGATTAACAAGTGGAGGGTCAAGATCACCCGGAGGGAGATATATAATGGAAAGAAACCCCTGAGAAAAGGGGTGAAAAAAAAAAAGAAAAAGAAAAAGAAGCAGTGTTGAAAAAATCCAAACCATTCCTTTAGTCATTATCATTTTAAATACCATAAAATAGAACTCTTCTGACTTGAGCCGAGGACAAATTTTCTTGTATAATCTTACTATGATTTTGTTTAAATGATTGAAAGATCCACTTTAATTCATATCCATTCATTAAGGCCTAGCTTTTCAACCGATTCTCTATAAATTTATTGTATTGGGCCTGAATTTAACCATATCATGGGTCTAAGATCAAACTAGCCCTACAATTGACGCCGTCTGTAGGAAAGAGCTTGTGTGTTAGTGAGTGCAACGGCCAACAATGGTGGGGTCAGGTCCACACCATGCAGAGTCTGCAGGTTCTCAACAACAAAATGATTTTCTTAATCTTAAGCGTGAGAGAGATCGAGAGGGTAGCGTGTATACCATGAACACAAGCAGAAGCCATTCTCGAGTGGTAAGCCATGCCTTTCGAAGGCCAAACAATAAAAAAGCCATGCAGTTGGAGATCGACGATTTAAAAAGGAAGCTGCACCATGCACAGCGAAAGCGATCCCCTTCTAGCTTTGATAGCTCCTTTGGGGATGAGAAGGACGACGATTATAGGCGAAGGTCAAGAACTCCCCCAAGTGAATCTTTCTCCCACGAGGAGGAGTACCATCATAAGCGTAGACATAAAAGCCCGTCTCATAAAGGTCTAGGAAATAACGCCATGAGTAAAGCATTGAGCCAAATCTCCAAATCACCTTTTACGCGCAAGATTGAGGCGGCAAAACTTCCACGGCGTTTCCACCAACCAACGTTCACCATCTATAATGGTCGAACGGACCCCGTGGAACACGTTAGCCACTTCAACCAGAGAATGGCTGTCCATTCCAAAAATGAGGCTTTGATATGCAAGATTTTGATATGCAAGGTTTTGACGTCTAGTTTGGGACACGAAGCAATGAGATGATTTGATGGCCTGAGGGCCGAATCCATAGATTCCTTCAAAGAGATAACCCGGGCGGCTCTCGTTTTATCACGTGTAGCAGAGTTCCACGGCCTTTAGATTCCCTACTGCCCTTGTCCATGCGAGCGGGGGAAACCCTTAAAGCATACTCAGACAGATACAGAGAGCTGTTTAACGAGATAGACGGGAACTTTGACGATGTAGCTATCAGGACTTTTAAGGTCGAACTCCCAGCCGAGCATGATTTAAGGAAGTCCCTCACTAGCAAGCCGATTACCAGTGTACGCCAGCTCATGGACTGGATCGATAAGTACAAAAGGTTTGAGGAAGACCAGCTGCAGGGGAAGGGAAAGGCTAACGTTATCCCCCAAGAGCGAAGGGATTTTAGGTTGGACTGGTACAATAATAATCGACCGAGAGGAGATTTTGTTGGGCAATCTGGATTTGCTAGTGTGTAGGCAGTTAATGCCGTATTCCGAGAACCCGTGCGCCAGGTTCTGGAGAAAATCAAGAACGAGCCATTCTTCAAGTGGCCAAATAAGATGGCAGGAGACCCCATGAGGCGCAATCAGAACCAATATTGCCAATTCCACTGGGAATCAGAGCACACCACAGAGAACTGTAGGAACTTGTGGAATCACCTGGACCAGCTAGTCTGAGAAGGAAAATTAAAGCACCTCTTGCATCATTCCACTGGTCCACAAGGCCAAGCGAATCCAGAGCCTCGGAGAGATGCACCTTTAAGACCTCTTATAGGCACGATAAATGTCATTTTTGCTGTTCCGGTATGGACCGATTCCTGCCCCTCCAGGGTGATGTCTGTGGCTCGGCTGTCGGCCGAGGATGATAATTCCAAGCTAAAGAGAGCTAAGGTGGATGTTCAGCCGGTGTTGAGTTTTTCGGAGGAGGATAAGATCGAAACCATACAGCCTCATGACGATACCTTAGTAGTAACACTTAGAATCGGAAGGTATGTCGTGAAAAGGGTAATGGTGGATGATGGTAGTGGTGCTGAGATTATGTATCCCGACCTTTACAAGGGGCTGGATTTGAGGCCCGAGGATTTAATGCCCTACAACTCTCTCTTGGTAAGCTTTGATGGGAAGACTGTCATTCCAAAGGGTCAGATTAGACTACCTGTGTAGACTGGCCTGGAGGTGGTGGAGTTAGATTTCATCGTAGTGGATACTTACTCTCCCTACATTGCCATTGTCGCCAGACCCTGGCTTTATACATTAGGGGCTGTCGCCTTTACTCTGCACCAGAAGGTGAAATTTTCGTCCGGGGGACAAGTTATGGAAATCCTTAGATGTCAATCCACGGTGAGACAGTGTTTGGTGGCAGCCATCTTGCATCGATCTGAATCAGAGTCCTTGACCTCCGCCTAAAAACGCTTATAGCAATCAAAAAGCCTGATGTCACCTGTTAATACGCTTGCCAAGGAGGCAAAATGTGAAGATTTAGAGAGGGTGATTATTGGCGACAATCCAGAAAGATTGTTTCAAATAGGTTCCCAGTTGCCTTCTCAGGAGAAGAAAGAGTTGGTCGGTTTTCTCAGAAAAAATCTGGACGTATTTACGTGGAACGCTTACGAGGCCCCTGGGGTTGATCCGAACTTCATCTGTCACCATCTAAATGTTAACCCATCCATTCTTCCCAAAGAGCAACCTCCTCGACGCCTGTCCAAAGAGCACGCCGACGCTGTTAGGGACGAGGTGATGAAACTTAAGCAAGCAGGGGCTATCAAGGAGGTTTTTTACCCTAAATGGTTGGCCAATACTGTCGTGGTAAAGAAGAAGAATGGAAAGTGGCGAGTTTGTGTAGATTTCATGGATCTGAATAAAGTTTTTCCAAAAGATCCTTTCCCTATGCCTCAAATAGATCAGTTGGTAGATACAACCATGGGCTATCCTTAGATGAGCTTCTTAGACACCTTTCAAGGATATCATCAGATATCACTGGCCCTAGAAGATCAGGAAAAAACGACTTTTGTCACTCCCATTGGAAACTACCACTACAAGGTGATGCCTTTTGGTTTAAAGAACGCAGATCTACCTACCAGAGGATGATGACTAGAATGTTCGAGCCGCGGTTGGGTAAGAACATTGAAGTCTATGTAGATGATATGGTGGTGAAGAGTAAGGTAGTATCTGAACACGTGGGAGACCTCGAAGATATCTTTGAAATTCTGAGGAAACATAAGTTGCGCCTCAACGCTTCCAAGTGTTCGTTTGGGGTAAGATCAGGCAAATTCTTGGGCTACATGGTAACCCACAGTGGAATTGAGGTTAGTCCCGATCAGATCAGAGCTGTCAACAGTCTACAACCACCCTAGAATCCCAAAGAAGTGCAAAAGCTTACCGAAATGATTGCTGCTTTGAACCATTTTATTTTCCGGTCAGCGGATAGGTGCAGACCTTTCTTCCTCTTAATGAATAAGTGGAAGGGATTTAAGTGGACCGAGGAATGCGCTTTAGCCTTCCAACGACTTAAGGAATATTTATCTCGGCCCCACATGCAGTAAGCCTAGTGCTAATATGAGTAGACGAGGGTGTACAACGACCGGTTTATTATGGAAGCAAATCATTGCACGAAGCCGAAGTCCGTTATCTACCACTAGAGAAGGCCATCTTAGCGGTGGTCCATACTACTCGAAAGCTACCCCATTACTTCCAGGCACACACGGTTATCATTCTAACCTAGCTTCTGCTCAGATCCATACTTCGGAGTGCGAATTATATGGGGAGAATTGCTAAGTGGGGTATGATTCTGGGGGCTTTTGACATCAGGTACATGCCTCGTACCTCCGTCAAGGGCCAGGTCCTCGCAGATTTGGTAGCCGAATTCGCTGAACCCTCGTTAGAAGAAGTAGCCAAGACATCAAGCATGAATGAAAAATAATTTGGCACGATCTCTCTACAAGGACCTGTGTGCTGGAAAGTGTATGTGGATGGGGCAGCGAACCAAAGGGGCTTCAGAGTGGGGCTAGTTCTGATTTCTCCTGAAAAGATTACCATCGAAAAGGCACTAAGACTGGGCTTCTCGGCCACAAATAACGAGACTGAATATGAGGCCCTGCTGGAGGGGATGTCCATGGTCCAAAAACTTGGTGGAAAGAAAGTAAACATGTTCTTGGATTCAAGACTAGTTGTCGGCCAAGTGAATGGGGAATTAGATGCAAAAGACGAAAGAATGCAAGCATATCTAATCCAAGTTAAACACCTACAGTCACATTTCGATTCTTTTAGTCTACTGCATATCCCTAGAAGTGGGAACACGCATGCTGACTCTTTGGCCACACTTGCCACTTCCTCTGTATAGAGCTTGCCTCAGATCATCTTTGTGGAGGATTTGCACAAACCCACGGAGATGAAGAAAGACATGGTCCGCGTCCACCAAGTCAGAGTAGGGCCCAGCTGGATGGACCCCCTAATGCTATTCTTAAAGGATGATATCCTACCCGAAGAAAAATCGGAAGCCAACAAGATACGGAGGAAGGCTACTCTGTTCTGGCTATCTGAGGACCAAAAATTATATAAGCGTTCCTTTTTTGGGCCATACATGCTATACATACACCCCGAAGCAACAAAATTACTCCTGGAAGAATTACATGAGGGGATTTGTGGAAGTCATACGGGAGGAAGATCCCTGTCACACAGAGCCATCACTCAAGGCTACTAGTGGCCTAATATGTAAAAGGAAGTTCAAGAGTATGTAAGGAAATGCGACTAGTGCCAGAGGTTCGCACCATACATACACCAACCAGGTGGAATCCTTAACCCTCTATCCAGCCCTTGGCCATTCGCTCAGTGGGGCTTGGACATCGTCGGCCCTTTTCCTAAGGTAGCAGGGAATAAGAGATATCTACTTGTCAGCATGGATTACTTCACTAAGTGGGTTGAAGCTGAGCCCTCCCAGCTGGATGGACCCCCTAATGCTATTCTTAAAGGATGATATCCTACCCGAAGAAAAATCGGAAGCCGACAAGATACGGAGGAAGGCTACTCTGTTCTGGCTATCTGAGGACCAAAAATTATATAAGCGTTCCTTTTTTGGGCCATACATGCTATACATACACCCCGAAGCAACAAAATTACTCCTGGAAGAATTACATGAGGGGATTTGTGGAAGTCATACGGGAGGAAGATCCCTGTCACACAGAGCCATCACTCAAGGCTACTAGTGGCCTAATATGTAAAAGGAAGTTCAAGAGTATGTAAGGAAATGCGACCAGTGCCAGAGGTTCGCACCATACATACACCAACCAGGTGGAATCCTTAACCCTCTATCCAGCCCTTGGCCATTCGCTCAGTGGGGCTTGGACATCGTCGGCCCTTTTCCTAAGGTAGCAGGGAATAAGAGATATCTACTTGTCAGCATGGATTACTTCACTAAGTGGGTTGAAGCTGAGCCCTCCCAGCTGGATGGACCCCCTAATGCTATTCTTAAAGGATGATATCCTACCCGAAGAAAAATCGGAAGCCGACAAGATACGGAGGAAGGCTACTCTGTTCTGGCTATCTGAGGACCAAAAATTATATAAGCGTTCCTTTTTTGGGCCATACATGCTATACATACACCCCGAAGCAACAAAATTACTCCTGGAAGAATTACATGAGGGGATTTGTGGAAGTCATACGGGAGGAAGATCCCTGTCACACAGAGCCATCACTCAAGGCTACTAGTGGCCCAATATGTAAAAGGAAGCTCAAGAGTATGTAAGGAAATGCGACCAGTGTCATAGGTTCGCACCATACATACACCAACCAGGTGGAATCCTTAACCCTCTATCCAGCCCTTGGCCATTCGCTCAGTGGGGCTTGGACATCGTCGGCCCTTTTCCTAAGGTAGCAGGGAATAAGAGATATCTACTTGTCAGCATGGATTACTTCACTAACTGGGTTGAAGCTGAGCCCTTGGCGAATATCAGAGACTTAGATGTCAAGAAGTTTGTTTGGAGGAATATCGTCACCCGGTTTGGTGTCCCTTATACCCTCATCTCAAACAACGGTCTTTAGTTCGACAATAAAGCCTTCAGGCGATACTACTGTAATCTTAGGATCACAAATCGATACTCCACTCCCGCCTATCCTCAAGGGAATGGACAGGCTGAAGCTGTAAACAAGGTCATAGTAAACGGACTCAAGAAGAGGCTGGATGACACAAAAGGAAAATGGGTGGAAGAACTGTCACATGTCCTCTAGACATATCGAACCACACCACGTAGATCAACAGGGGAGACTCCTTTCTCAATGACTTATGGAGCCAAAGCCGTTATCCCTTTAAGGACTGGCTTCCTAACGCTGAGAACTACTTTTGATCCGAGTAATAACAGTAGATTGCTAGAGAAAAGCTTAGATCTAATTGAGGAACAAAGGGAAGTTGCAATGGTCCAACTGGCATACTACCAACACAAACTTAAACAAGGTTATGATGCCAATGTGAAGCTAAGACCTCTAGCAACGAGAGACTTGGTACTAAGAAAAGTTGTGGGTAACGCTAAGAATCCGGCCTGGGGGAAGCTGGGACCTAATTGGGAAGGGCCGTATCGCATCCTTTCGGTAGCAGGAATAGATGCATACTATCTGGAAGATTTGGATGAAAATGCTATACCACGACCCTAGAATGTAAACAACCTGAAAAGATATTACTATTAATGAAAGTTCCCTTTGTTATATGCTCATTTCTTGCGTAGATATGTACACTACACTCTCAATTACTACATTTATTCAATTATTAAATAGAACCTATGCCCTACATGGATCCTCGGATCACAGGCTTGGGGGAAATTAATAACTCTTGACATCTATTTATGTATTAAACAGAATCTATGCCCTGCATGGCTTCTCGGACCACAAGCTTGGGGGAAATTAATAACTCTTGACATCTATTCAAGTATTAAACAGAACATATGTCTTGCATGGCTTCTCGGACCACAGGCTTAGGGGAAATTAATAACTCTTGACATCTATTCAATTATTAAACAGAACCTATGCCCTGCATGGCTCCTCAGACCACAGGCTTCGGGAAAATTAATAACTCTTGACATCTATTCAAGTATTAAACAGAACATAAGTTCTGCTTGGCTCTTTGGACCATGGGCTGAAGTGAAATTAGTACTCAAGGACATCCTTATAAATGTTAAACAAAACTTAAACTGCAAGGTATGTTACGTATTTTCTTTAGATTCAACATTCATTGTATAAACGTAAATTCATTATAAAAGTGTATAATAACCCTCCTCTGCTAATACTTAGCTAGATCTCTTACAATGTCGATAATAAATTATTGTTAAAATATATTAGGAATGGAAAAACAATAGTTCAAGTCTACTTGCAATAACAGAAAACTTAAAAGCATAAAGAGTAAAGACACAAAGGGAGAAAAAGGATTCCATTCATTAATTGAAAAGAAGGAATACATTATACCTCAAAATATCATCACAAAAATACATACACATGAAAAGCTATTAAAAAAAAAAAAGGTCCTACGTCTAACCCTTGGCCTGGGGGGGTCCTTCTTGGGATCGGCAGCCTTGGAAGGAGCATCATCAACTTTGGACTTAGCCTCCGTGTCCTTGGCCTAGGAGACCACCTCCCTGATTATAAAGGCATCCTCGGAGGACTCAGCAGGCAGAGATGGCTGAGCCTCCTTATCCACTCCCGCCCTCTTAGGAGCTCGGGCATCAAAAGGAGGAGCTTCAGTGGTAGGAAGTTTCTCGGGGGGAGGGACTACATCTGGAATTTCTCGAATATCTTCTCGGAAGGAGATATTCTCCGCCCTCCTCAGCTCAGAGTCTTTAGGAACTCCCGCCTTGTACATTGCTACTCCCCAAGACTTAGTGCAATAGTCCCTACACACCACGGCCACCTCCTCTGCTAGCCGAGTCTCCGTGACCCGCACCTCGCGCTCGTAGGATGCCTTCACAGCGGCCTCCACGGTTTCCCTAGCCACTCGAGCTGCATCCTTGATTTTTTGCAGCTCGGCCTTAAGATCCAAAACGTGTTGCTTTTCTATGGCCAGGTTTATTTCAGTGACATGCAACTGTTGGTGCTGATCCTCGGCTTGCCTTTCTGCAGTCTTTAGACCCGCCAAAGCACTCTGGCGAGCTTTGTTTGCTTCTTTCAACTTCTCGGACAGTTTAGCCCGCTCCTGCCTTAGAGCCCCTAAGTGCTTCTCGATCTCCAGCCGAGAGTGGGCCTCAACCCTCACCTCGTCACGGGCGTTCCTGACCCACTCCTCAGCTACGTAAACTTGCTGGGTAACCTGCATAAAGGTAGCAAAGGGGTCATAAGAAATATACACGTATAAAAATGAATGTGCAGCTTAGTACTTAACAAAAAATAATAATAATAATAATATCGATTGACTTACCATTGCAAGATCATTCTTCAACGACATGAAGAGATCAGGTTGCCTTGTGCGCCTGAGTCCCTCCATGTCTCAAGGGAGAAGAAGGGGTTGCTCTAGGGCCTCGGCAAGGATGCTGACTGGCCCCCTCTGGGACTCCCAGATTGAGGCATCTTAGGAAACGGGAGCACCCTCCACCTCTAGACGAGGAGCCCATGAACTTTGCCCTCGACGCACTTCAACCTCTTCCCGGCTTTCCACAGAATGGGCCCTCTTGTCCTGGGGGTCCTTAGCCTTCTTTTGTTTTTTGGCGCCCTTATGAGGTACCACTTCACCTTCCTCCAAGTTCTCTACTGGCCTTTTCTTCCTCAGGTTCGGATTGACCTTCAGTCTGAGGTCAGTAGGGAACTGAGGGGGAGGAAGAGGAAGATTGGGGGTAACTTGAATCTTGGGAACTTCTTTTAAAGTTGACCCCCCCTTTATTCCTATTGGCCATCAGGCCGGTCCTTTGCTTCAAATCTATGATCAATTCTTCCTCGGAAAAGATTTTTTTCGGCCGAGCTACTACTAATCTTAGATAATGGATGGCAGAAAACCTTTCAGACTCAGTTTCGGAGTCCAAGAGCTGTACATGCTTTTTCGATGCCCCATCCCCTTCTTTGAAGTGGAACTGGTTGATCTTGGCGTATAAGGAATGGCAGGACGAGACCGACTCCTCTCTCGGAGCAGCTACTTGTTGAGGAGCAGATTGGGCTAGCAAGACAACGGGGGGAAGATCTCTCCGAGCCAAGAACCTAGACTTGGAAACGTCTATTCGAGCAAGCTTGTGGTTACCCATTTTAATGGCTAGGCCGGTGTCCTGAAATACACGTGACAGGGGCTCATAATCCAAGATTAGGTGAGTAGCCGGTAATTTTTCGTCCTCACTCATAAATATTTCCGACCTCAGTAGGTAGTTGAGCCTCAGAACGTTGACAAGGCTGAGCTTCGGAGAGATGTGATCTTTATCTGCAAGAACATTGGAAAAGGAAATTACGGTCAGACCAATGACAACTATAATCCGAGAAGACTAATGGTTTGGAGGGAATAAGAGAAAAACTTGTGAAATTAAGGTCCCTGCCAGGGGACCTAATCCTGAGACACCCCACCTGGTGTTCCCGCCCTAACTGGGCAGTGAAGATCGTCATGCCACTCCCTGGAGATGATCAGGTAATCATCCTTTAAGCCTTTGTTGGACTTGGGAAGGCAGGATATCAATCTCACCTCCTCGGATCGAGATTTGAGGTAATACCCCTTAACGAGAATGGCACTCGTACATATGAGCGACGTCGTGCCATGTAAGCCTAAGATTCAACTGGTCGTTCAGGGCATCTACACTCTCTAAGATTCTGAACATGTTGGGAGCGCACTAATGGGGGCATAACCGGTGGTTGAGTAGATAATCTCTGGTTATCCTACCCATTAGAAGTGTCATTCCTCCCTCTATAACAGCGATCATTGGAATGACAACTTCGCCCACCTCTTTATTAGTAAGTATTTGGTCTTGGGGACAATATTGTAAGCCCACTCCCTGTGGGATATGGTATTTGGCCCTAAAACCCTCCATACCAGCCGGAGAACTCACTAAGTGCTTAAATCTACCTATCTAAACAAATGTGGATGGCAAGAAGGAAGTTTTCTAATAAGGAAGAAGGCCAAGGTTCTTGGCCAAAGAGAAAAAGAAGACTGGAGAAACAGATACTTACAAAAACGAGTGAATGCGTCGAATCCTGAACCTTTGGCAAAACCTTTTGGTAACCTGTTAAAAAAAAGAGTAAGGGAAACTTAGGGCTGTATGGAGTGAGAAGAGTTAGAGTGCTTGAGATCTCTGGAGTACTTGAGAATTCGTAAAGTAAAGGGAAACTGATTTCCCTCTACGCTTTATGTAGAGAGAAAGGTTGAACGGGAGTTATGCCGCTCAAAACCCAAGGAAAAATGTCAGCCCTTAGATTGACGCCCCACCGTAGGATGTAGGGAACATAACACCGCTTGGAGTAATTAATGACGACTCGCGGACTACGAAGCGTCAGCAGCAATAATGGGGCGGGCAAAGCGGTAATTTCGCACGTATGAACCAGTGAAATAAATGATCTTATCCCTCCAAAATCAAAACCCCCATTTTTCTTCTCCGATGAGAGGGAAAAATTAGGATTTTTAGGGGCTAATGTAGGGGAGGCCCAAACCCGGTATTGGGCCTTGGGCTTTGGCCGAGAATATAGGAGATCCAAGGACGATTAAATAGTCATTAGTGGTTTAGGCCTGGACCTTCATGAACATGATATGACTGGGAGGGTGATCCGAGGAAGAATACCTCCTCGGACAAGCTAAACACGAACCAGATATTGGCTGCATTAATCGAAACGATCTTCTGGGAAGCCCCCATGACATGAAGGAATGCCTCGAGTGTACCAAAGGGAGGAAGCTAGGAGGTACATAAGGAAAAGCAGTTACTACCGCATTTAATGGACTGCAGCAACTTTTCTGGCCGCATTTATGTGAACAGCGCTGCCATGGCCACCGCAACTCACAGAAAGCCAAAAGAGGTGTTTGATGGGACGGGCACTAAAGTGGTGGCTTGGATGATCAACAAGGGAAGGTCAAGATCACCCGAAGGGAGATATATAATGGAAAGAAACCCCTGAGAAAAGGGGTGAAAAAAAAGAAAAAAGAAAAAGAAGCAGTGTTGAAAAAAATCCAAACCATTCTTGTAGTCATTATCATTTTAAATACCATAAAATAGAACTCCTCGGACTTGAGCCAAGGACAAATTTTCTTGTATAATCTTACAACGGTTTTGTTTAAGTGATTGAAAGATCCACTTTAATTCATATCCATTCATTAAGGCCTAGCTCTTTAACCCATTGTCTATAAATTAATTGTATTGGGCCTGAATCTAACCATATCACAGGTCTAAGATCAAACTAGCCCTACAAGAAGTAAGGAAGAAAGGGCTTGAAAATTCAAAACATAAAAGGGAGAACTCATGATACATACATGGCCTCTATAAAAAGGGAAGGGAGTGCCAATTGCATCTCTAGCAGACTTTCTATATTTTGGTACTATTTGGAGAGTCAATACTTACTTTTACTCTTTATCTACGTACTTTTTCAAGTACAATTTCAAACAGACTCTCTATTTTATTTTATCCTATTTAAATATTATTCTTTAATTCATTGGCAACAACTAGATTTTTTAAATCTTCCAACAGTAACATTTTTCAAAATTTCCAAGGTTCATATTTCCCAACAATTTTTTTTTAATGGTCATATTGTTCAGACAGTCATGTAGTTTTAGAATAAATTATAATTTGAAATTTATCAAATTTATGTTAGTATTTGTGCAAGTCCTTTAAAAATTCTATGTAATTTAAAATTTATCAATTTTATGTTAGTCTTGAAATTTATCAAATCCTTGTAATTTGGAATGAATTCATTCATTAAATTTTCCCTAAAAAATCATTAATTGTTGCCTAGTTCTTAGTTTTTACATTATTTTTAACTTATAATTACGCCTTTCTATTTTTTTCTTAAAAAAATATATATAATTTTTTTCAAAGGAGCCTATCTAATTTTAAAAAACCACACATTTTCACTTAAAAAAACCAAGGAATTAATTCAACCATTTATTATCAACCAGACATTTGCATGAGTCAAGCTTTGCCGAGTAGTGCATGTTCGAGGTTGGCTCGTCAGTAAAAGTCAAAAGCTCAAGCTTGACTCGAGCTTGAGACAAACCTAAAATAATGTTAGAGTTTAAGCTTGTCTTGACTTGATTAATTAGTCAAGCTACGCATGAGTTTAATATCAAGCTCAAACTTGAGCTCAAGTTAAGATTTTCAGCTTGAGATTCAACAAAATTACATTATCAAATGTTTAAATCTCCAAAAATAAAATAAACAAAAACAAGAAAACAATATACTCATTTTATCATGCTTTTAGTCCCACCTATCCATTATTCAAATTACAACATTAAAAATTTTTACATCCACGTAAGATGGTGAAGAATTAGAAAGACTTGTTTGTAACTATTGTGAATAGGAAATGACTAACATGTTTCATAACTTTACATTAGATGATGGATGGGGAAGTACCATACGTGGCTCACTTAATTTTCTTTAGTGATGCTTGGTTAGTTTAGAGGGAAGGGAAAATTTTAAGGTAATGGGTAGTGGTCTCATGTGGGTCATTTCATTATTAAGATATGTGTAATGAGTTTATTTAGCAAACACATATCAAGCATATAAATGAGTTTATGCTCGACTTGTTTTGTATCAACTCTTATAGCTCATGAGCTTGTTCATGAACATTTTTTTTTATTTACTTAGGCTCGGCTTGTTTATTAAACAAGCTTAAAATTGAGGCTTATGCTTAGCTTAGTTATAATTAAACAAACATTTTTTTTTTGAGAAACTATAAATAGACAAACATGAATGAGCTTTTTATCAAGCCGAACTTGAGTTAATTATAAACGATTTGGTTCATTTATAGCCCTACATTTTCATTATTACTCAACCCTCTAGCCTTTACCATTTCATTTACTTTACATTTTACGTGTGAGAGAGAGAGAGAGAGAGAGAGAGAGATGCTACAAGGCTAGTGGAGAGAGATGCTCTTAGTTGGATCCCTACATAAATACTCAGAGAGTAAAACTACAAAATAATGCCACAATAGTCTCTCTAAATCGCAAAAATGTTTTTTGCTAATGAATAATCACTCTCTTGGTATGGAGGGTACTGTTCATTAGAAGAACAATTTAACGCAATAAAAAAAAAAATTAGCCACAATCCATTAAAATATTCATCTGTCAAAGGCTACAAATCTTAACTGAATTCATTTCTCTTTCTCAAATGTCTCTAAATGGAGACACATAATCAAAACACAATTTAGTTCTCATAAAAATAATCAAATTGGAACAACAAAGTTGAATCATAACAAGTGTGGGGGGATTTACTTGATTCCGGGCTGAGGCCCAAAGGCCCAGGAGATTGTACTTTATGAGATGGGTCAGACCCAAAAATGTGGATAGCCAAGATAGGAGTAAGGATGCCTGAGGAATAAAAGGCAACTCCCTAGAATAGGTCTTGTGAAGATCCAACTTAGCCACCATTACTGAGGCTCTTATTCGAGGTAACAAGCAGGACATACCAAAGGGACCCCGAGTAACTAGCTCTTTTTTTGGTCTGAGATGCCACCATCGCCAGACTCGCCTTGGGAAACATCTTGAAAGGATAAGGACCACAAAGGTAGTCACCTTCGCATTGATGAGAAATTCTCTACCTAATCTCTTCTACATTAAATGTAGATAGACTAGCCTGAATAGTGTACAAACCCCCAAAAGTCCAATTTCATGATGAAAGGGAGGCAGAACAGAAGGAGGACGTGACAAGTATCCCGAAAATCTAGCTAGGGAGATAAGGGAGGGGAAAATGTCTATAAAAGAAGGGGAGGGTGCAACATGAAGGGGGTTCAAAAAGATTGGAAGAAAAAGCTTAAGGAAGAACAAGAGAGAGAAAATTGTAATAGTTGAAGAGATATAAGAGTTTTTAAGATTTCTTTCCAACTCCTTGTACCTTAGGTTAGCAGTTTATATATCAATCAATAGTCTTATTGTTCCCCATTTCTTTCCAATCGGTTGTTTAGATCTCCCATTGTGGAAATTCTACCTCAGAGTTCTTATAAATTAATTGTGTGAGTCGAATACCTAGCCATTGTAATTACAATGTTTGTATTTGGCTCACCCACAACAAGAAAAGAAGAACAAAAAGAAAAGAAAAGAAAAAGACAGAGAAGTCAATCTGACCCAAGTTTGGAAATCAAACAATTGAAAATGTTTTACAAATGTACTTTTGTACTGATAAATTTGTGGGTACAATTCTCTGTATTTAAATTTTATTACAATAAAATAATCATCTTATTCAATTTCCTTGAAAAAGTCTTTGACTCAAATGTTATGCCAATGCAATTTTGATTCGATCACAAATGTCTTCCACTTTGGTTGGAAGATGGATTGAAGATCTTTTAAATAGAATTACAATGAATTTCTGACTATGCACTTATTATAAATTCTTTGTTCTTCGTATTCTTTGAATGTTCTTTGTGTTCAAAGATTTGTGGTTGAAATTTTTTGGGACTTCAAAAAGGCTTGAATCCAATGAAATTTTGATGAATTAAAGGCTTTAAAGTTTCTAGAGGCCTTAGAACTTGATTCCAATATAACTCTAAGACTTGGAAGAATGATTTGGATTAATGTTCTTCATCTTCGAAAATTTGTAGTGGAAGTTCTACGGTGCTTTGAAGGCTTGAATCCGTAGAAGTTTACTAATTTGTAGTTTCTCAAAGTTTCTAAAGGCTTTTGAGCTTGATTCCAGTTAATGTTGAGATCTAGGAGGATGATTTGAATGATTTCACTTCAAATGTTCTTTGTATTCGAAAGTGAAAGTTCTTGGAGGCTTTAGAGTTTGATTCTAGAAGAGTTTCGAAACTTTTGAATGTGTTTTCATAAGACTAAGGGGGACCTTTATTTATAAGAGTCTTGAGGAGGTTTGAAGACACATGATTGATTCTCATTGATGACATGTGCCATGATTTAGATGAAAAGACTTTATGTCTTTCATAAGACTAAGGAGGACTTCTAGCCAAAGTGTTTTAATTTGAAATAACAAAAGGCAATTTTAAGTTAGACTACTTATATCATTTAAAATTAAAATATCAACATGTGTTGATGTGTGATTGGTTGTTAGGTTTTCTTTGTATATTCTATTCAATGACTTGATAAATTTCCATTGCTCTCTGAATAATAAAAAGGGGACCCGCTAAGTTGCACGTGTCAACTTGTGATTAGTTGAAAATTTTCACTTCTACAGTAGGTTCCCATAAAGAAATTAGATTTTAAAAAAAAATTGATAAAAAATAGAAAAGGGTAATTGTAATTTAATATATAATAAAAATAATCTTAAAAAAAGAACTAGGCAACAATTAATGATTTTTTAAGGAAAAAAAATTAATGAATAAATTTATTCCAAATTACTAAGATTTGATAAATTTCAAGACCAATATAGAATTGATAAATTTCAAATTACATAGAATTTTTATATGACTTGCACTAAAACTATCATAAATTTGATAAATTTCGAATTAAAATTTATACTAAAAATTGCATATACTGTCCTTTTTTTTTTTTTTTTGAGTAATTTTTGCAGGTACTGTCCCATTTTAGCTTTCTAAAGGTGTTCTCTTGGAAGTTGGAATCGAGTTTTGGGTTGGGCTCCAAACAATTTTGGGCCTACCTAAAAAAAAAGCCTTTAATGATGATTGAAGTGGAAGCAGCCCAACAGAGGGGAGACTCTTTATTTCAGTTTTTGACTTTGAAGTTTGAAGCATTGTTAGAGTTGAAGTTGTAGAGCGAGAGTGTTGGATTGGGTACAGTTGAGTTAGAAAAGAAAAGATCAAATCCACTCTCTGATTCTCTTTGAAATCAATGGCATCGACATCGTCGTCGTGTCCGCTGAACGACGTCGTCGCAGCAAAGTCTCCTCCAAACTCCCCAAATTCCTCTTCCTCCACTCGCAAGGTCAGTCACACTCTGCACCCTTTGCCTGCCTTCAATTCATAACATAATACACCTACTGCTGCTACTACTACTACGCTACCTTTCAATTATGTTCAATGACACTTGTGTTCTCTTCATTATCCTATAATTTCGTTACTTCTTCTTGCTTTGGAAACTTTTTTAGCATTTTACAACATACACACCTAGTAAGGTAGCAGCAGACTCTCACACGTTATTTTTTTTTTTTAATTTTTAATTTTAATAAAAAAAAACCTAGTTCAATCTGGTTTTAAACTCAATTTTGAAGTAGTTTAGGTGTGTTTGCAATTTTGGTTTTAAGGATGTCTAAATAAATATGGTTGAACAAGTTACAAATTTGTATGAGACTCTATGTATGTACAGTATAATTTTATGTTCAATTAAACGGTTGACTTAAGAAGGACTGTCTGTATTGTAAGTAAAAGATAGATTTGCATAATGTTACAAAGAGTTGCCCCCTTATTTTTTTTGGTTTCAAACTCGTAAGTTTTATTTTGGGGTATCTATAAAAAAGAGAAACCTAATAGGATTGGTAGTGGAGACCAAGATAGAACTTTTACCACATTGAAATCTTACAATATCTAGGGGAAATTTAAATTTCCAAACGATTTGGAAGGTCGAAAACCAAAATTTAACACCTAGTTTCTTTGGTTTGTACTATGTACTCTAAATTTTTTATATCAAATTCTTCTAACTGTTTTGGGAAGATTTTGTAATATAATATGGTGTATTTGAGATCTAACAATTTTTTAAAGATTAAAATGAAATTAGAAAACTTTAATATGTGTTATAGTGCATCCATTTTACACTTTAATGATTTATGTTCATTTTTTTTTAATAAGTAACGTAAAAATACTATTAATAATAGAAAAATTGCCAAGCCGAGATTTATGTTCATTGTATTATTATATGTTAAAATCTTTTCATATTTTAAAAATGGACTCAATAGCTCCACCATGCACATGCAAGTATTTGACTCAATTCAAGTAGCGCACAATTTATATAAAACTTAACTTGCATTACTGCAGTTCCAATCTTGACTCACATTCTCGTGTCTAAGAATTTCTAATAGAGCATCTTAGATGGATTGTTTGATTCCAGTATTTCGCTCGCTCTTAAGTTTCTAAAAGAGACACAAAGGAATTACACTCCAAGCTTTAGAGTTTCTGTGATGAACAGAGCTGAACTTGTATCCATTTATGCCCTGTGTTAATATATAGTACATGAAACTTTAATGCCCTACAGCATTGACTCCTGCATTTTGTCAGGCTTGCTATGCTGTTCTCCAGAGCTGGGTCTCACAGAAGTTTATAACTGGATGGTAATAAGCATAATAAGGGATCCATCCAATCTTTCGTGAACCTTTCTGTTTTCTTTTAAAAATATATATATATATATATATATATATTAGTATATATATTGTTAATCTTTCTGAACAAACTTTGGGTTTGAATGGTGAACTTGTAGTGTGGTTCTCTTTCCTGTTGCTGTTACATTCTTCATCACATGGTGGTTCATTCAGTTTGTTGATGGTTTCTTCAGCCCAATATATGCCAGGCTTGGCATTGACTTATTTGGTAAGAGTTTAAAGCCCCAATTCAATATTTGTTTCTTGCGTTTGGGGCTTTGACGGTGAATCCTTATTGTTGTTGAATTGTTGTCTGCTTTTATCTGGACATTTTCTAGAGGAAAAAAAAATTTGGGTGTTGGAGACTGAATTTGTTTATGACATGCATATGATCAGCCCTCAGCATTTTTTTGAATAATAGAAAATGCTGCATTATTTTTTGGAAGTCTCTTACTAGTCAAAGTTGATATCCAATTGTTGACACAAGAGTGTCCAATAAAGAGCCAACAGACCCAACAACCCTTGTTGCCTTACAAGCCTAAATAGAGGAATCCCACATTTTGGACTTGGAGGCCCAAATCTACCCCAATTATGCATAGCTGGTCCTACTAGTCAAAGCCCATTAAGGCTGGTCCTACAACATTTAATTGGTCAATCTTGATGACCCTATTGTGTTTATTTACTCAGTCTTGAAATATGCTGATTGTGGGAAATACCATATCATTTATTTTCATTCTTATTTTATATATATATATATATGTGTGTGTGTGTGTGTGTGTGTGTGTTAATGTAATTGGAATGGGAATTAGAGAAAGTGATTATTATTTAGAAATACTTGTGTTATACTCTGTATCTCTTTGGTTTTGTTACATTGAGTGGTGAGTGTATACAGCCCCATATTCTTTGTGATTTCCTTTGGGTGGTGAAATTTCTGTATCCCATTGGATTTTCCCTAGGTGGTGAGCTTCTTGTGTGGGTTCAATTTCTTGTTTTTCTTCCACCCCCTTTTCTAGTATCAATTCTTGTCATGGATAAAAAGGTATATAGAATGATTTAGTGCCCATTTGGGATTTCTATAGAAGTAAATCCTTAGCTGTAGAGTTTTATTAATAAAGAGCTTTAATTGATAGGTTTTTTAGTGTTTGGCAAATTACAATTATTAAGTTATTCACCAGTAGGGCAAAACTCCAAGTGGTTTCTTTTTGGTGGTGGAATTCAGACCTATTTACCTTATTCGATAACAAGAGAGTGGTATTTTACCAATTGAGGTAACTAGAACTTACAGAGTATTTCTTGATTATTCACAAACAGTAGGCATCAGACTTGCAATATGTTTGATGGTATTTGGCTGTTGTGATAGACTAGTTGATTGATTTATATTGATGGAAAATGTTCAAACCCGTTTGACAATTAACTTCTTCCAGAAAAGAAATATTTCAAAATTACATTGAAATAAATTGAGAAATTCATAAGAAATTGCAAAATATTTTCATATGGGTGAAAATTTTTGAAATATATCTGAAGTTTCTTATGGTTTTAAACAAAAGGTCTTCCTATAATTAATAACATGATCACTTTTGTCAAAATAATTCCTACTCTTTTTTGTCCTAGTCTATATCTTAAATCCAAGTTTCAATTTTTGTTATATTTTCAGTTCTTCCCCTCAACTCCCTTTGTTTTTTGCCCTTAGATCTGCAGTTATGATCTGAATAATGTTAGTGCCATATTTTACCAAACCAGTTAAATATTTCATTTCAGAGAGTTAGGTTATTGGATATGTTAATGTTTTCAAGTAATTGAATCTGCTATTTTGGCAGGTGGGGTTGTGTATCCGTGGTTTACTCCCCAGGGGTGGGTCCAAAAGGCCCTGCCTCTGTGAGGTTCCATGTCATAAAAAAAAAAGGTATTTGAATCTACGATGATGTGGAAGATGTACTCATTGCATTTTTGGGCATATGAAATCATTATTTAAAAGGTCGTACTAAGTGCATGAGGTTACTGTTTTTGCGAGGTCTAGGAGAGGCGGTTGGTAGGCAGCCTTATCCGCAATTATTGGAGAGGCTGATTCCCATGCTCAAACACACCTGCATCCGGAAAAATTTCATCGCCTTATTTTCTCTTCATTGCTTAGTGTGTTCTACTAGTCAATAAAATGTGGCACCTTCAATGTCATAGCTAGAGCTATGAATACAGGGTGTGTCATCATTTTTATGAGTTCAAGTGTCAATTTTTTTTCTTCTTGGTGGGTTTTATTTCTAGTGCAACAATATTCTGATAGTGTCTTTTTAGTAGTTTTCTAAGAAATACCTAGAGGTCATCATAGGTAGTACTGACAGGTACTTTATTTTGCTCTTGACGAATCTATGCTGATTTGTAAAAGAAAGTTACTAGTCATTCTGTAACATTATTTTCTCTTCCTCTGCCGGGGAGGTCTTATTTCCACTTAGTACTTTATCAAGCCCTATACCAGGAAAGATTGCTCTAAATCTTATGAACTTGGTGTAGGTTATTTCCTTTCTGCTCCATTATGTGATGTAATACTCTTTGTTTTCATTTAATTGATATTGATTAGCTTGATGCTTAAACAAATCTAATATCTCACTGTATGGGAATCATCATTGAATACTTCTTGTTCTTGCAGGCCTTGGATTTATTACATCACTAATTTTCGTATTCTTTATTGGTATGTTTGCTTCATCATGGGTGGGTGCTACTGTTTTTTGGATTGGAGAATGGTTTATAAAAAGAATGCCCTTTGTTAAGCACATTTACTCAGCCTCCAAACAGATTAGTACTGCTATTTCTCCAGGTAATACAGTCATTTTTGGTATAAAGATCCATTATTACCCTGAGTTTAATATCTTGTTGGAATTTAGAATCTATACACAATATATTATTAGGGTAATAACAGCCACAGGTTCAATGACTTGCACATTCCAAATTACATGATAGAGATTGTAAACTTTACTTTCTCAAGATTGCACTCAGAATTTAGGTTTTTAGTTATTTTCCCCCAGCCACTTTTTGAACAAGGACTTCCAGCCTAGGGAGTCCTGTAGGGGGAGTGGGGGTGGTGAAGGTTTATTGTGTCTGATCTTACTTTCATGTGTTACTTATGGTCTTAAGGCTTGTTCAAAAATACTAATTCTATAGGCTAAAAAGCCATATATATCGGATAGAGATAAGTGTGTATGAGATAGTGCTCCCACCCCTTCCCCCCCACATCACCCTCCCCCACCAAATATACCAACACCACCGTATACACAACGTTATCCACCACCACCTTCTCACTCTCCACCACATGCACAACCCCCACCACCACCTCCACCTCCACCTCTCCATTCCTTTCCACCCCCTTTGCCCTTTGGTCCCTCCCACTTTCAACCCTACCCAACACAACCACCCTTCTTCCCACATCATGCCTTTTTACCACAACCTTTCTACTGGCCTAATCATGGTCAGGTTCTCCAACAATCCCATCCTACTCCGGTTTCAATACCGCTATCCACAGCTCCTTCTCCGCCACTTAGCAAGCTTCCCCCACCCAAAGTTCCACATAATAGGCCTCCCACACAAAATAACTTGAAACAACTTCCCTCTCCTCCATCTTTTCAACCCAAGCCTAGCCCTCAATCTAGGGTGATAGAGAGGAATTCAGTCTTCTTTTGTATCGATTCTAAGGTTTTTTCTTTAGTTTTTGTTGGTGGCAGAATAGATTCCTACGCTATTCATGAACGTCGGAGTAAGTATCATGGCTCTATTCGGGTGGGTAGGTTGGGTTTGGATTGGATCATTGCTTGTTTAGCAGAATTACCTCTTTTGGAATTTTAGCAAACTACACTTTTACAAAAGAATGCAGGAGAATTCAAAAATCTTGGAGAAAACCAGCCGATCATAGTTTGGCTCTTTGTTTGTGGAAATCTGTGTATCACAATGGTGCCTCATAAGGCCCAACCTGAAACCTTTTGTGAGTCTAGGTCCTTGATGAAGCAGCAAGCCAATACTGAGGACACAATGTGCCTCTCACGTGAAGGGTGTGTGGGTTCGATAGCTCGGCCAAGCTGTTGGGAAGTTGGGGAAGGATTGGGCATCAACGACAGCAACGCGAGGCTGGAGTTTGTGCTTCCGAGCACTGGCGTTGGTGTGGGTCTTATTTCTGAGGCTAATTTTGTTGGTTTAACTGATTTGGGCTTCCACGAAGCAGAGAAGCAGTCAGAAGTGATTCTGAGCCTCGACGTTGGTGTGGGTTTGACTTCCGAGGCTGATCTGCGTGCCCCTGGTGGTTTTGTGGTCGTTCCACCTGTTATATGTATTCTGATGTCTTTTTTGGTCTTGGAGTTATCTGAAATGCTCCGGCAACAACAATCGCTGGGTCTAAATCTTCTCTCTTCTATCTGAGTTGGGTTACGACTCAAACGATGCCAATGCCATTGCACCTATGCAGTTTTGGGAAGATCCTTTGTTGATAAAGAAGGGTCAGGAAACTTGCTCTTTGGCTGTTGAACCTTTGGCTTTGTGGTATCCTAATGGAGGTTCAGATTTTGGTATTGAGGTGAGTGTTATTGATGGGTTTTCTTCAGAGGATGATTTGGAGCCTTCGGAATGGGTGAGAACGATGATCAAAGGTTTTGGTTCATATGTGGGGTTTCCTATTGCTTGCTGTGAGAGTCAGTACATTGCTTTCTTCCAAAAACTTGAGAGGGTTTGGGAAAAACAAGTTGCTGCTGTCAGCACCCAGGGGGTAGGTAATTCAAATAAAAAAGGGATGCGGGAATTGAGAAATTTGGTTTTCACTATTGATTACGATGGACATTCTGTTTGGAATACCAGAGGTAGTGTGAAATCCTCTGGACTGGGTGTAGCTGTTTGTTCATAATTATGAAACTTTTGACATGGAATGTGAGGGGTTTGAATAACCCTTATAAGAGGGATGTTGTGAGGAATTTAATTAAGGAGTGGAAATATGATGTTTGTCTTCAAGAAACCAAACTAGACAATACTAGTTCTACCATTGTCAAAAGTCTATGGAGCAGCCCTTATATCGACTGGATGGTTTTGGATGCCATTCACACAGTTGGGGGGATACTGTTAATGTGGGACAAAGGGTTTTTGAGAAAGTTGAATGTGTGGTTGGTAGTTCTTCGGTTTCTATTTTGTTAAAGGGTGTGGTAGATGGCTTTGAATGGGTCTATTCAGGGGTGTATGGACCGAATGATGATAGCCTTAGGGATCCGATGTGGGCGGAGATGTGGGCAGAGTTTGATAGTGAAAGCTTAATTAGTGTAGAAACACTAATACTTGTTTAGACCCCCAATTTTAAATTACGGTTTAGTTACTTTTACTCTAACTTAACTAAGTGCGAAATAAAAGTAAAAGATGCGTAATAAACCAGAACACTACTCTAATACATAAGCAAGTACAATAAGCGATAAATGTAAAGTTTAAAGAGTAAGGAAGAAAGATGCAAACACAAGATAACACCGAAACGTGTTATTGAAGAGGAAACTGAAGTACCCGGCGAAAAACCTGTTCGTAGCCTCCAAGCCAAAATCGATCCACTAGTGAATAAGTTGGAGTACACGAATATCAAAAAAACCTTCCAAACCTAATCTACCCAATGTACTTGAGCCTTCCAAGCTCTAACTACCAATGGACTTCTCAGAGTCTTGTTTTCACTAGTTATCCAGATCCTGCAATTTTGCCTGATTGTATCTGCCACTAAATGGCTTCTTCTAATGCTTCCCATAAGCACTAAAACTTCTCTCAACACTTAGAATGAGTGAGGTAAGTGTTTGAGTTAAGAACCTCTCAAGGATGTGTAGATGGAGAGGTAGGAGTACATGGAAATTCTAGAGAAATGATGTAGAGGATTGTGGGTAAACAATCTCTAACTCTCAAGTGTTTGGCTAGGGTTTTCTCTCTCAAAAGTTTCTTCTCAATACTCTTTGTTCTTCTTACATTTCGTGCGGAATGAGGGTTTATATAGTGTTGGTAAAGGTATGAGAAAAAGCACACTCAAAAGTAATCAAGCAGAGAGTTTTGCGGGTCACTCGCGACTTGGCCTAAGTTGCGAATGACTTGCGAAATCTAGCTTGTCAAAGACTCTTCGAATTCCAGCACGTGCTTCTCACGTGGCTTGTTTCGCAGGTCAGCACTCGCAAATCAGTCGCGAGCTAGTCGTGAAATCATCATTTTCACAAAATCTTCGCCAAACTCTCACACACAACCCTTACATTAAATCACACACAAATACAGGGAAATGATTGAACAGAATTACAATCAAATTTGACTTGAATTAAAGCCAACATAAAACATAGTTGTAAATCACAATTTTACATATAGTATGAGATCACAATGGACTTTGGCTTGGTGTTTGTTTGGTGACTTTAATATTATTAGGTATTTGACAGAGAGACTTGGGCGTACTTCGTTTAGCCCAGCCATGTTTAAATTTTTGTATTTTATTGAGAAGCATCTTATGGTGGATTTACCTTTAGTGGGAGGTGAGTATACTTGATTTCATGATTCTAACAACCCCTTAATGTTTATAATTGATGGAGTGTTAGTGTCAATGGGCTGGGAGGAGCATTTCTTAGATTTGACCCAAAGATACTCCCCTTGGGTGGTATTAACCATTGCCCTCTTCTTTTGGAAGCGATGGATAAACGTTCCTTTAAATTTGAAAATGTGGCTAAAAGTGGAGGGTTTTGTGGAGATGATTCGTCTTTGGTGGAATAGTTATCACTTTATGGGGCCCCTTAGTTATGTCTTAGCTTGTAAGTTGAAGGCTTTGAAAGGGGATTTGAAATATTGGAACAAGCATGTTTTTGGGGATGTCTTTTCGGAAAAAAATGCATGTTGATTGAGCTTTTAGATCTTGATGTGGAAGAAGGGATGCAGCTTTTGAGCCAGGAGGACAGAGATAGAAGGGTTGTGGTTAAATCTGATATTGATTTTTTGGCTTCGTCTAAGGCTCTGTTCATTAAAAAAGGGGATAATAATACTCGGTTTTTCCATAGACTTGCTAATTCTCATAGATGAACTAATCATATTAGGGGTGTGGAGGCAAAGGGCACTCTTTATGAGGATGATGAAGACATCCCTGATTAGGTGGTGGATTTTTATAAGAAGTTGCATCAGGGGTTGGAATCTTGGAGGCCTACTATTGATGGCTTAGATTTTGTTAGTTTAGATGAGACTGAGACTCTTTTTTTGGAGGAGGAGATTCTTGAGTCTCCTAAGGAGGCTAAAGGTGACAAGGCCCTTGATCCTAGTGGGTTTACTATGGCATTTTTCCAAAAATGTTGGAGTGTGCTGGGACGTCATGGATTTTTTTTTTTTTTTTTTGGGATTTCCATAGTTAGTTTGTTTTTGAAAAATCTCTTAATGTCACTTTTCTAAGTTTGATTCCCAAGAAGACTAATGCTATCAATATTAAAGACTTATGCCCTATTACTCTTGTGGGTAGTCTATATAAACTTTGTCTAAGTTGTTGGCACATAGACTTCGAAGTGTTCTAGATAAACTCATTTTTGATTCTTAGAATTCTTTTGTTGGAGGAAGATAGATTCTTGATTTAGTTTTGATTGCAAATGAATGCTTAGATGGCAGATTGAAGAGTAGTGTTCCCAGTGTGATTGTTAAGTTGGATATTGAGAAGGTTTATGATCATGTGAACTGAAATGCCTTATTTTATCTTTATGGAGAGGATGGGTTTTGGGGCAAAGTGGGGGAGATGGATGAAAGCATGTTTTACTAAAGTTCGGTTTTCTGTTCTTGTTAATGGTTGCCTTGCTGGCTTTTTTGGTAGTTCTCGTGGTCTCTATCGAGGGGATCCCTTGTCTCTACTCTTATTCCTTTTGGTTATGGAGGTGTTGAGTAGGTTGTTGAAGAGAACGAAAGAGGCTGGTTTTCTTCGTGGTTTTCAAGTGGGAAGAGTGCAAGGGGGTATAAATATTTCTCACCTTCTTTTTGCTGATGACACTATCTTATCTTGTGATGCTTCTAGGGAACAACTTTTATACACACAGATGGTATTGATTTTGTTTGAAGCTATTATGGGCTTAAAAGTCAATGTTGGGAAGGGTGAGATTGTTCCAGTAGGTGAGGTAAAGAATCTGAATGCTTTGGCTTGTGTTTTATGTTGTAAGTTGGATAGCTTGCCTATGATTTGCTTGGGTATGCCTCTTGGGGCCCATTATAAGGATTCATTGATTTGGAATCCTATTATAGAAAAGATGGAGAGGAGATTGTCTGGTTGGAAACGTTTTTATTTGTCAAAGGGTGGTAGACTCACTCTTTTAAAAAGTACTTTATCTAGCCTTCCTACCTATTTTCTATCTTTGTTCACTATCCCTCAAGCTGTGGCGGTTAGACTAGGAAGGATTCAAAGGAATATTTTTGGGGGGCTTTTGAGGTTTTTAAATATCCTTTAGTGGCTTGGGAAGACATTTGTTAGCCAATAGCCAGTGGAGGTAGGTTGGTTGGGGATCCAGTGGATTGGGTTGTTTAACCAAGGTTTACTTGGAAAGTGGTTGCAGAGAGGTTTTTTAGACAGATAGTGTATGTTGTAGGGGAGGGCCACCGTATTCGTTTTTGGCATGACCCATGGAGTGGATGTATACCTCTAAAGAATATTTTTCCAGATCAGTATACTTGTTCTCGGTCCAAAGAAGCTTGGATTTTTGACTTAATTGTTTCTGCATCCGAAGAGAGAGGAGTTGGAATCTACAATTTCGGAGAGCTCCTCATGATTGGGAGTTGGAGGCTGTTGATTCTCTTTTTGAGCTACTTACTCTTGTATGCCGAGAGGTGGGGGGGAGGATAAGCTATCTTGGAAGTTGACTCCGAATGGTGTGTTTGATGTGCGCTCCTTTTATAATTTGTTGTTTGGTGATTTAATTATTGTTTTTCCTTGGAAGAGCATTCGGTATGTAAAGGTGCCGAAAAGGGTGTCATTCTTTTTATGGACAGCAGCCAAAGATGGGATACTTACTATTGATAATCTTGTTAAGAGAGGTCAATCCCTTGTTAATTGGTGTTGCATGTGTCGGTGTGATGGAGAATCTATTGACCATCTGTTACTTCACTGTAAGTTGGCTTATGCTGTATGGTGTGAAGTTTTTCATGTGTTTGGAGTCCATTGGGTAATGCCGAAGACGGTTATCTCTTCTTTTTGCTTGGGAGAATTGGTTTGGGAAGCATTAGTCAACTTTCTGGAATATGATACCAGGTTGTCTACTGTGGTTAGTTTGGCAGGAACGAAATAACCGAATCCTTGAAGATAATGAGTGATCTTTAGATCGGTTAAAACATCATCTTTTTGGTACATTATTTCAGTGGGCTCGTATTTGGGGTCTTACACAATGTATTTCAATTCCTGCTTTCTACAATTTGTTAGCTGTTAGCTCTAGCTCTTGAGCTTTATGTATCTTCTTCACGTCCAGAGTGTTCATCTTCATGAACATGATGTTCATTTTTTCAATAAAAGTTCTATTACCTATAAAAAAAAAAAATTGTTCAGATGCATCTTTAGGTAGATTCTAAGCTTTTTCTAATAAGCATGGTCATTGATTAATTTTGTGGTTAAACAAAAGATACTTCCGAATGCCATAAAATTGTGATGCTAATGGTTCCCATTGATGACAAGATTAGTAGAAGTTTGACTAGAACTATTGCCAATTACTTCTCTTTTTTGCTGAATTATTAGTTTATTACCAATGGTCTTCTAAGCAAGTGGCATCTCCTTCCCCTTAAATGTGAGGCCAAAATTTTAATCCTGTTTATACAATTTTCAGAATTATATTTATTTGGAGAGAGCATGAATGAAGTGTTGTTACTAAAGCCAATAGAAGAATAATGTTGACCAAGATCATCAGTTGTTGCTGGCAGGCAATGAGGAATTGCCAATGGTCTTTGAGTTATCTTTAATATCTTTTGTAGATTGCTTCACCTAAATAGTTCTATAGGCCTTCAACTTTGGCTGATTTTTGCACCAGGAGTCTTGGGTGTTTGTTTTTCCAGAAGATAGGGAAGGAGCCTTACATTTCACATAAAATATTTTAGTCGGGTTTTATGTATAAGTCAGTTTTGTAAGTTCTCAAAAGTTGATATACATAGTGGGCTTGACAAATGATTTTAATTTATTAGTTATATTGGACTTTGTTATGCTATGATCCAGTTTGTTATCTTTGTACATACATTGCATGTTGAATCATGCTTTCATGAGTGAATTTCTCTTAATTATCACTGTGGTGCATCAGCTGGTTCGACTAGTATCCATTACATGGAATTGATTCGGTGCATATTTATAATATAGTATGCTGATAGAGTAAAAAATGATTGTCCTTTTACAGATCAAAATACCACAGCTTTTAAAGAGGTTGCAATCATCCGTCATCCTCGTGTTGGTGAATATGCAATTGGTTTTATCACATCCTCTGTAGTCCTTCAGGTAGATACATCACGTCCAATCTAATAGAAGCTGTGTAATGTGTTTTCTAGATAGTTTTTCAGAAGTTTTTATGAGAGCCACCTTGTTACATCACGTCCAATCTAATAGAAGCTGTGTAATGTGTTTTCTAGATAGTTTTTCAGAAGTTTTACGAGAGCCACCTTGTTATGAGATATATATATATATATATATATATATATGTTAGTCTGTTTTGATCTATGTTGAGATTTCCATCTTCTGACTCACAGGCTGCTTTTCCTTGTTCCCATATAACATATAAGAAAGAAACCTGTAAGGGTCCAACTTCCAAGTACTACTTGCTTCAGGACATGGTTTCAGTTGCAGTTGGACATGGAGCTTGTGATCTATGGCCTGATTTCCTTTCAATAATAAATTGATGGCTACTCTGTAACAGTAGAAAGATACCATCTTTTAAGGGGAGGAAAAGATGGATCCTCGCACAAATACTTCACTTTTTTTGGCCCCACTTATGCTTACCAAAGATGTACTCATACATTCTTTTTCCATCAAAGATGTTTTCTGTCCTTCCACGCCACCTCTTAGTTTCAACCCACAATCACTACCCCCAAACTTTCAAAAGCTTGCATAACCAATGTCCTGCCAATAACCCAACATCTTCAACCGCCCCAAATCAGTCACCATCCACTGCCAATTGGACCACAAGTCCATGGCTTCCCTACAACTTAAACCAATCTATAGCACCACCACAGCAATGGCACATGCATAACCAACCAGATTTTGTCAAAACATTAGGCCCTCACCCACCCCGACCAACTTCACCTGACTTGAATTTTGTGCATCCTGGCTACAGTAACCAGTTCCCACTTCCACATCTCCCCCCTTCCAACTCAAATCCACCACCAAAACAATAAAGTCCATCACCAATGAAGAATATTCGAGACGTGCATCAGGTTGGATGGACATTGTTGAGAATAGACTTGAAAATTCCTCGGAAAGGAGTGGTGTGTATTCCTGAAGGAATGAAGTTTAGGGGTTGGTTGGAATCTTTGTCTTCTATCTGAACCCAATTTTTCCAGGCAAGTGGGGGGCATTTTGAGAATAATACGGGGGAGAGGATTTCTAATCAAGGATGTAAGAACTTTGAACTGGGGTGATGGAGGTGATAAGAAAATTAAGACAAGAGAGGCTTGAGAACAAGCTAAAGGGGAGGCAGCTGAAGCAGCAGAGGAGGCTGTCCTGCATTTTTTTTGTAGAATTGAAACCACTCTAATTTACTATATAAGCTCAGCGAAAAGAATTTTTTTTGGTACGCCTAGGACATGGATTCTTTGTGAATCAACAGAGTGTTCTTGGCTCAGCATTTTGGGACATAGGGCTATGGCGCTACTACAGTGCTTTGCTAACTTGAAGCGCCTCAGTATGAGAATCTAGCATTGCTAATGCATGGTCACCAAAGAAGCCCTAAGAAGCATCAAACATTTCCGATGAGACCCATCATGCAATTCTAAGATGGCAAGCACTAGTTCTCTCTAGAAAAATTTGAGATTCTGTACGTGTCTCAGTGAGTGCTTTCTAAGAAGGGCTTGGCTTGGATTTTTCTCCTAATCCCAATATGGAAAAGGAGAATTTTCTGCAACAATTGCAATTGAAGAAGGCAGTGAATACTTATTCAAGGAGGGAAACTTATAGGAGACCACATCAATAAAAGTATCCCAAATATCCTACTCTAAAACATTGTGAATCATGGTAGAAGGTGGAGGTAAAATGGAGGTGTTCTATTATCCTGGGGTGACTTTAATAAAAAGGCTGATGCCCAATGGGTGATTAAAGTTGTGTCCAATCCAAGGATCCCCCTAACATACATTTGGAAAGAGGCTCATCTTCGAATACCCAACCCAACCCAATGGGCAACTCAGAAGAGGAGGCATAGGATGAGGAGATATGGGTTGGTAAGGGTCAAGCTTAAATGGAGAGTATGGCATTACCCCTTAGTCTTAATAAGGCGAGACCACTACGGTGAGAAATTACAGGCCACAATGAGGTTACCACATGACTGTCCAAAGTCAAGGATTGATTCATTGGTCTCAATACATGACTTGTAACTATATTTTTTTTTTCTCCACCGGCATAGAATTGGCCAATTGAGGATGGGAATTAATGATAGAATTCAAAATGGGGTCACAACATGCTGCCTGTCTGCCAAAGCTAGAGCAAATGGAGAATCTTAAGTCGGGAGGCAGTATTTTCTTACTGGATTTTGTCAAGCAACTGCATATTCCATTTTTTGGTATGGATTGGTGTAAAATTGGGGATGTGGGGATTGGACTACATAGAATGTCAGAATTGCTCATAGGTGTGGTTTGTGGAAAGAGTATAAGAGTAGGTGGGATAGATTTGCATGTTATATTATTTGTGTGGCTGAGGATGGAACTAAGGTTAGATTCTGGCATGATATTTTTTGTGGTGATATTCCACTGAAAGAGTTGTATCCAAATTTGTACTCACTTGTGGTTGATAAAGATGTATTGATTTATTCTTTGGAACAATTGGTTGGAGGGACTCCATCATGGAATATCAAATGTGTTTGCGGTTTTAATGATTTGGAATTAGAGTCAATTGATTTCTTTTTGAAAGATCACAGGGTTGAGTATGGGAATCAGCCTTTTCCAAAAAACAAAAGGGTTGGGGGGTAAGGCTGTCTATCAATCACGTCTTCAGATCCCATAAAAGTGGGAGTTTTGTGCATTGAGTATGACTTTTATTCCACTATTCCTGCGGGTTCCCAAGATCAATTGAAGTGAAGACCGAAAGGTAATGGTAAGATTGGTGTAAAGTCCTATTATGAGGCTCTAAGTAGTTCCAATGATGCAAGATTTCCATGGAACGGTATTTTAGTGCACTAAGGTACCAAAGAGAGTTGCTTAGTTCATTTGGATAATAGTCTTAAGGTGAAGATTTTGACAGTGAAGAATCTAGTTTAGACAGGTATCACTTTGGTAAATCAATATTGCAGATGCAGATACTTTTGTGAAACAGTGGACCATTTGCTAAGTCATAGTTCAATTGGTAGTGAATTTTGGGCTTACATTTTTGTTATATTCAGGTTGCAATGGATGATGTCTAAACTTACAAGTAAATTTAAACTCCTAAGAAATATACCATTAAAAAGTTGTCTCCTGTTTGAAATTTTCATGCATGCTTAACAGTTTTGGAGAATTCGCCATGTCTTGATGGTCCTCATTGTGGAAACAATGAATGAGTTGATAATTAGTATCATTGGCCATAGTAAAGTTGTGCTAGTACTACTATTCAAACCTAGCCTGTTAATTAGGATGGCAAAGTATTGTTGCCTGGCTTATCAGAGAAAATGGTGTTATATTGCCATAGTATTTTATTATTTATCTACTTTTTTGCATTCGATGGTCAAAACTCACTTTGGATATAAAACTTTTGAGTATTTAGAGGTGCTTTTGTTATTCCCAATTCTATTGGATCTGATCTTTGATTGTTGGTTCCAGAGAGATCAAGGAGATGTGGGGTTATGCAGTGTCTATGTCCCAACAAATCATCTATATATTGGTGATGTTTTTCTGGTCAATTCTGAAGAGATCATTCGGCCGAATTTGTCTGTTCGAGAATGCATAGGTATGATTTCTCTTTTCTGCACATCAACCATGGATTCTGATTATGTATTCATGTTCATAGCGGTGTGTCCCTGTATACTATATATTTTGCAACATAAAGGATAGCTTTCTTTCTTATTGGACATGAGAAAATGTGACAAATTGATGCCATCAGGATGGTCTTTTTTAAGTCATTATGCATTATGGAAAATTATGCTTTTAACATCTTGGCTGGAATGTTGAATGCTGAGGAGTTGCAAAATTATAATCGAGAAATATTTTGGATTTCAGGGATAAAAATTAGCAAAAATTCAGGGGAAAAAAATTATGGACTAGCACTCGAGTGATATTTTAAGGGTTCAAGGAAATCATTTATGAAGATATGAATTAGCTGTCATATATTTTATTCTAATTTTGATTCGGGGAAGAAGTAGGGACAAATAAAGTAGGTTATAGAATCATTATGCAATACTGGTCCTACTTAAATGGGGACTTGGGAGGGGTGTCTGGGATACTGTCCTACCCTTTAAACATTTTTCCAAGAAGTGGTCGCTCTTAAGACAAAAACCCCTTGAACTTGCACTTGTCAGCCTGAGATCTTTACCATTGCCCCAGACAATGGCCCCTAGCAACTAACCAAGTAACTACTTGATATTAAAAATGGCATTTATTAATGTCTGAAATAGCTGAAAATATTTCACACTGATCCCTGTACTTGTGGGATATGATGCATTTTGCATAGGTCTATTATTTCAGTTGTCACTTGTGGCAAATGGTTTTCATCGTTAATATTTCATGATTTTACTGCTTCATTGGTTTCTTTTCCCCGAAATGCAGAGATCATAATTTCAGTCGGTATGACAATGCCACGGGTGATTTCTCCTACAGTAAGGATTGCTCCTCTAAGTGATGATATGCATCTGGACACAATAATATGAAGGCATTAAGAACAGGTGATTTCTGAAATTGCCTCATCTGTTGTTGGGTTTGGAGGACGATGTTGTTGATGAAGTCCTTGGTTTATTTGTTTCTTACATTAAAATATTCTCCTTGGTAATATGATTGTTAATATGGGTGTTTGTTCCAGGTTTTCATGATAAGGGACTACTTGCTTATAGAAATACTTTAACAGAATACACCCCTCGAAAAGGCAACATCATGTGGTCTCCTTTCCATGTTTGGTCATGGATTCATGGGATATAGGGTCATCGGCTACTATGTGGTATTTTTGGTCTTGGCCTCCTTCTATACGTCGCACGATGTTGTATTTTTACCACTTGCTTCTGTAAAAGAAATGTGCCGGTATTATATAAACTAGTCGCTAATCTACAAAAGTTTTTCTTAAAGTTAATACACATATACACGTTATAGATAAAACAATCCTCTACACAAGCTTTCTTAAGAACTCAAAGGTAAAGGCAGAAAAAATATTCATCCCTAAACAACATTTTCCTTACAAAATTTTGTGCTATCATCAAAGTATAATAGAAATTGATTATTATTCCCCAAAAAAAAACTTTTTTTAAATCCGAACTTTCTCACCCAATGTCTAAAAAACATATTATATATCTAAAAATCTATAAATCAAAGAAAAGAAAATGAAACAAACACTTTTCGGACCCAAAGCCCAACAAAAACAAGATTCAAAACCAAAAAGGGAAAAAAATAAATCACGTCAAAATCGAAACTCTCTCTCTCTCTCTCTCTGTCTCTCTCTCTCTCTAATATCCAAAAATGGGAAAAAAATGTATCTCAAAAATTTATAACTAGCCAAAACGAAATTGAAGTCATGAGACAGAATTTATAATCAATCATTCAAATAGTTGGTAGACACATGTCACACATCAAATACACAGTCAAGTTGAGTGTGTGTGTGTGTGTGTGTGTGTGTGAAGTGTGAAATGAGTGAGCTGTATACTTCGAACTTTGTGTATAATTTAATTTTAACGCCTGAAAAAGAGAGAACACACTATCAAAGTACATCGGTGTGGTGCCAGTCAAAGGCCTTTGGATGGGATGTCAGAATTTTCTTCTAGATACCCATAAATTCTCAAAGTTTAAGAGTTAGTAAATGTTTCTTGTACCTTTGATCTGATGAAGTATGAAATGAGCTGTATACTTCGAACTTTGTGTATAATTTGAAGGCTTGAAAGAGAAAGAGCACACTATCAGAGTGCACCGGTGTGGTGTTAGTCAAGGGCCCTCCAATAGGAAGTCTGAATTTCCTTCAAGATATCCATAAACTCTCAAAGTTTAAGAGTTAGTAAATGTTTCTTATACCTTTGATTTAGTGAAGTTTGACCTTTATATAAGGGTCTTAAGTAGGTCTTCTTGTTCGATGCCACTTCTTTTATGAGAGATGTGTGGACTTAGTGGAGTGAGTGAGAACGAATTTTTGGAGTGAGTGATGGGGAATTCATTTCCACGTTCCGAACTAGTGGATTTGTGTGATAAATCCCAAAACTTGCTGATGTAGTTAAAAATTACTAAGTGCTGAGCATTATATAATGTGAACGATCCTTTAGACAAGATTCCACCTTCTTCTTTTGACGAATCTTCTTGGATGATGGTTTATTTTTATTCCTCATCAATATATATATATATATAGAGAGAGAGAGAGAGAGAGAGAGAGAGATCAGCTTATTTGTCGTAGTAAAGACATGGAATGAATGGGAGAGATGTAGCACTAAAGTGAAGAATTATGGGGAATAAGAAGAGTTAAGAATAAGGGTGGCAAATGGGTGGGTTTGGTGAGTTTGGATTGGGCATAATTGGGTTGGGTGTATAAAACTCATTTACCTATTAAAACCCATTTAACTAATTGTTTCTAACCCAAATCCAATCCAACCCAATTATTATGGATAAACCTCAACCCATCCAATTATCAAAATTATCAAAATGCCACTAAAGTTCAGTTCCTGTCGGGTAATTCAATTTATAATTTTTTTTTTAAAGGAGATTTTAACAAAAGAATCTAAATTTTCTTTTTCTCTCTATCCCTTTTCCAGCTTTCCTACATTTTCTCAGCAACCAAACATAGTACAATCTCAAATTTCACAGAGAAAGAGGGAGAGGATTGAGTACTTGTGGGATTCGTTTTTCCAGGAATCGAGCAGAGCTGTAGTGGATTGGACTTGATCATCAGTAGGCAACTGTGGCGTGAGAAGATCAAGCCTGAATTGGAGCGAGGAGAGCAAAGCCAAGGCGTCTTGTGCAAGCCCGTTCAATCTCACCTACCTTTTTCTTAACCAATCAAGCTTTTTTCTTTCTTCTCCGATAAATAAATATATATATATAAATATTTTCTTAAAGCCCTAAAGCGTTTTGAAACTCTTGTTTTTGATTTCATTCGTTTCGAAAATCATGCGTTAACTAGCTTTTGAACAAAGTTTTCAAACCCGGACCGGACCGTACGGTCCGACCCGGTTAACCGTGAACCTTCCCTAATTCCGGTTCTTTTAACCTTGAGAACCTCTATACGAAAAAAAGCATGAAACCGTCCAAACCGAGGTCAGACCGTACGGTTCTGAGAACCGTGGCCGGTTTTGGAGGTTCACACGGTTCCTTCTTTTGACTGGAAAATTAATATCGGCCGGTGAATGTTTTGAATTAAAAAAATTTGAGAGAGAGAGAAAAGAAAAAAAAGAGCCACGTTACCACCGTCACTGAAAATAGAGATTCTTTGATGCTGCAAAACAAGGTTGAGAGCCTGAAAGTTCGAACTGAGACAGAGAGTTCGAACTGAGATAAGGAGGAGGCTGGATATGAAAATTTGAAACTCTGAAAAAGAAAGAGGAAGATAAGAATAAGAATGTGTGGAGGTAAATTGATATAATATGTGGTCTGTAAAGTTGAAAAAACGTGTGACAGTAGGAAAAGTCAGGCAGGGACTCTTGAGAGACGTGAAATACAGGCTGGTAAGTGTTTTACCTTTTTTTTTTTTTTTTCCGTAGAGAGTGTTTTACCTTTTTTAATCATAGGTTTTATCACCACTACCACCAGGCAATAGTTTTTAATTTTTTTTTTATGAATGTTTAAAATTCTACATTTTTTGCTCCTGAACCCAACGTCTCTAATTTAATAATACTATATTAATACAGTATATTTTATTGATTTTTTTATTTATTTTAAAAAGTTAACTAGTCTTATATTTTATAAATATCTTATTGGCCTGAAATTAGGCTAAGACATATTGGCTTAGATATGAATTTGCAATTTGCATTTGTGTTGATGCTTAAAAAAAAAAAAAAACTTATATGGCCTTTTACCAAATAATTAAATTTATGAACATATAAATAATGTATATCATAAATATATTTGAAGAAATATTATATTTATGTTTGCCTAAGACATGGAAAATACATTTGAAAGATAAATTTCTATATTTAATTTGACTATTTTAGTTAATTTTATATTTGTACTAATTTAATATTATTATATATATTTAAAATAATTATTAAATTAATTATGACGTCATCACGGTTCGACTCCGGTTCAACCTCAAAAACCTTGAACCTCTTCTTTTTACGGTTCAATGAACGGTCCGGGTTTCAAAATCATGCTTTTGAAGCCAGATTGGTGAGGCTCTCATCTGTTTTTTTTTAATTATTTTTTAATATATATTTTTTAAAATCTGCTAAGTCAAGCTTAGCAATGGCGAGTTGGTCCTCATCATAAAAGCTCTGAAGCTGTGATTTATATGATAACATGTTTCTGATTAACTTAATAAATTTTGCTTTATTTATTTTAATTTTTTTTTGGGGGTTTGAGTTATAAGATTTTTTTTTTAATATTATATAATGCTCTGTTTGGGAGCTGAGAAAATATGAGAAACTAGTAAAATTTGGGGCTTTTTGGCTCTGAAGTTAGGAGTTGATAAATGACTTTGAGGACTGGTTTTTTTTTTTTTTTTTTTTGTGGGAAGGGCTGGATTGAATTTGGGTGTATTATTTTTGGGTTAAATGTGTTTCAATGAGTTTTTAGTTAAAATCCAATAATTACTGGGTCCAATTGGGTTGATGCCCATTTAACCCAACTAATAATTGGGTAGGTTTGGGTTTAATTAGAGTGGGTGAGTTTGGGTGGACAAATGAGTTTGGGCTTACTTTGCCACCCCTAGTTAAGAAAGGGATAATTAGGAGGGTTAGAAAAATGGTGAGAGAAGAAAAGCCAAGAAACCAAAATTAATGACTAATAAATCTCTATTATTATATATTTTAAAGATATTATTATTTATTTATTCAAAATATCTAAGGTTCAAATCCGTCCTCTCTATTGTAACTATTTTATTATCAAACAAACAAAAAAAATTTGCCAAAAGTGTTGTAATTCAATTAATTGGCACTTTGTAGTGTTTCTAATAAAGACATCTAGGCTTCAAATCCTCCCACTTTAGTTTTCCACATTTAATGCATACTTATCAAAGAATTATTATTTATTTATATTTAATATCACAAACAAGGAAATTTCATTAGGAAAAATGAGTGATGTAGCTAATGATGTGGTGCAATAGGACTTTTGCAACATTAAATATAGTGCTTCTATTATTGTATATAGTATGTATATAGTATAGATAAACTTGGGTAAGGTTTTACACCTAATGTAACTTTAAGTAATGTTGCACCATTCAATATTTTCTTTTATTGAATGCAAATTTGACAAATCCATTGTTCGATTTCATTTTTTTTTTTCATTATACTCTCAATTCTTTCAAAATTTCAAGATGATTAGAATTAATAAATATCTCATCTCTAAAATGCTTGAATTTCAGGTTTTTTGTATATAAAAATTTTAAATAAAATATCAGTGTATAAATTGAATAGTAAAATTGTTAAGAACATAAAAAAATGTATTTTGATCATAATCCAATAAACTTTTGTGTATGAAGAGAGAGAAACGATTAAAAAAAATCAAGAAAATATTGATATTTTAATGAAAGGGTATAAAATAGAGAATCAAATGTGGGTGCTTTGAAAAATGGTTAGCTAAAATAGAAAAAGTAAGTTTTTATTATAAAATTGACAATAATTTTTGTATAAGTTGATGTGAATGCTCATACCCTTATACTATGCATGCATGCTCACATGCACATGAGTGAGTGGGTTAGCAGGTGAGAATTTGTATGTACACATCTACAAGTTGGGAGGACTACAAAATTGTAAGGGCTAGTTTAGAGCATTCACATCTGATATGCAAAAAAAAAAAAAAAAAAAAAAAAAAAAAAAAAAAAAAAAAACCACCACCACTGCCACCGTATTTTAGATCATTAAAAGTTGCTTTATTTATTTCACATAACCAGTTTTATAATACACCATATATCTCATTCTTTATTTTACAACTCATCCCATTAAAATAATCTATTTTTTACCCATGCTATCACCAATAACAAAAACTGAACCCCAAAAATCACTCCTCATGGCCAAATTCCCTGTTGCCACCAAAATCCAAAACCAAACCCACCCTTGACCCAACAACAAACCACATAGATGACTACTGATGTCGACAACCATCAACACCGCTACCAACAACCCACCCTAGCCATGACAACCATCACAAAAACCCAAATCTTAGAGGTTGGGCTAAAAATAACAAGGCAGGGGAGGGAGGAGGGAGAGTGTGAGATGGGAATGACGACAACGTAATCCATTGGGAACAATTAGACGACTATTGTAGCGATTCGAGAATGACAAGGCAATGATGAGAGAGAGAGAGAGAGAGAGAGAGAGAGAGAGAGAGGAGGTCTAACCGGTGGAGAGTGTGAATAAAAATAGAATAAATGATATACATATTATAGTCATCATCTATATTTAGATTATACTGTAGCAATATGTAAAAATTTCAACAGTGATACATAACTAGATGTGGGTGTGTTTTTGGTATATTTTTCTGCTATATCATCTAAAAATGCATTTTGCATCATTGAATGCGAATGTTCTTTATGATTTGGGTTTTTACTTTTTAGTCTATGGCAATTGGGGTTTTTACTTCTTAGTTTATGGAGGTTAATAGTTATAGGATTCATAAAGAGTTATTCTAGAACCACAACATTTGTTTTTTTGGGTAAAACAATCACAACATTTACCATGCCATTTTCCTCAATTATCCTATATGGTAAACTGTAACTAGTTACCTATCACTTTCATATGAATGTACAATTTTTTCTTTACCACTCACAATTTTTCACATCAGAATTGTTGCAAAGTTGTGGCTCAAAAGGTTGTAGTCTTAGATTTTCTCATTTGTAAATCGCAAATAAGCAAAACCAAGAACACATGCCATAAGATAAATGGCCTCCTAGAGTATAAGCATAAGAAGCTGATCGACTATGATCTTTGCATTTACACGTCATAAGATAAATGACCTCCTAGAGCATAAGCATAACAAGTTGATCGACTGTGACCTCAGCGTTTTGGGGTTATTGTCATGCTATTGTTGCTCGAGCTGCTGCAACACGGTGACGTCATTAGACCATTCTAAACTAAATGTGGGATAGGTTCCCATCTTGTAGGATCTCTGCACAGAAGCCAACTTCAAGATGTTATGCAGATTGGGGAATAAACCATCTAGATTTGAAGAAAGGGGTGAAATTCACCTAACTCATCCAAAACTGTGGTGTGGGATCTTAGTCCAAGAGCATTTAGAATGCTATTATAGTTAATACCTAAGTAAAAAAGCCACACGGGTCACCTCCTCTAACCATTTTTTTTTTCTACCAACCAAAAATAAAAGTAGAAAGGAGTGAACGTAATACTACACAAGCTAGCTTGAAGTCCCTAATTTATGGTCGGTCTTTCTTTTTTATGAACGATTTAAAGTTAATGCCATAAAAATTGCATGGTCAATTTTGGCAGTCCCCATTTAATGGGACATATATTTGATTTGCAAAGAACTATACATACTGTTTCTTTTCTTTTTCTTTTTGAGAGATTAAATACACCCGATAGCAAGGTTAACGGGTTCCAGAATTACTAATTTATTACACTTTGTGAAGGGGTGTAAAATCATATATACACTTCATACTATGATTGGATTTAAAGTTGGTGGAGTAGCCTTTCCCATAGCGAATTTTGTGTGGCTGTTAACCACAATGTCGAAGGTTCACAAACCCTTCCTATAGCGAATTTTGTGTACAGATTTATACCCTTTTATGCTATGGCCCTCCAAATGGACTGAAAAATAACTACAACTACGTCTATAGTTATAAGAGTTTTACATACCTAAAAGAGCAGTACCGCTTACTCTTTATTTAAAAAAAAAAAAAAAAAATAAAAGGAAGCAGTACTGCAGGCCATCATAAAAATACAACGAGCACATCTCCCACTCCCAGCCAAATCCTCTTCAGAGAATATATATTCATCAAAATGAATAGATATTTTTCTTTTTCTTTTTTTCTTTGTAGGCTAGTGAATAAAGGGTATATACAATTGAATTAGAATAATGAATGATCATTCATTCCTCACATTCACGTCTCTGATATTAAGTCATATTTTCTCATGTTAAAATAAATAAATAAAAGTTGCATTTGGTTTGGCTTTCTTTCTTTTTATATTCTTCCTTTATCCCCAAGTTATATTGTAAAATAAGTCAGCGCCTCCTAGGAGCTGAGGGTGGCAGTTTCTCAGAAGGACCACAAGGAAGTTTCTGCCCTGTCTCTCGTTCAATTCTGCTCTTCAGCTCTCTCAGTATTCGAATTTTTCCCAGCTTCTCAGGTGACAACTTGTCCCAGTAAATTCCTATAGTCAATAAAAGTGAAGTCTATGTAATACTGTCTTCAATCATAAAAGGCACTAATGCAGGTTGCCCCATCACAAGTTGACTTCACATCATGGGTGACAATAAACAATGAAATGAATCACAGAGTTTCACCAACCTTGAGGCTTTGAAATACACTTGTTGGTATAAATGACCTGGGTGGGAGTGCATATGATGTCTACTGGCACATCATGGATTAACAGTTTCTCAACTGGAATATCATCTACCAATTGACAATCGTGCACTGCATCAGATGTTTACATATTACTTCAGAGGCAAACAGACAAAGGAAATTATCAGCAGAGCACAACATTTGAATGTAAAGATTTAAGATAGAATAGGGCAGAAATACCCTTTTGAATGTAACGAAAAGGATAGAGAAAAATGTAGGATCCTCTCCATTTGTGATGGATCCATTATGTTCCTCTCTAGGCCTAAAATTAAAAAATAATTATAAGGGAGTGTTAAATAGGGCAGAAGGAATGAAATTGCATTTCCTATAACAGAGGCGCTTGTATAGACATGCCACCATACCTTTATGATGAAATTTTCCTAGGTCATTGATAATTAATTGATACTCTTAGAGGTAAACATTGAGCATGTAGAAGGCACAATGCCATATTATTAGAAACTTGAGCTCAACAACATTCTGAAATGAAGAGTTTCAAGTTCAAAATGCAATTCTTGAGTTTCCCCTAGCTCACCAAACGGAATAAGCACACACACATGGTAGTCAATTTACTCTCTCCCTAAAGGAAAAGGATCATAGGTAGGAGCAAAGAAACCACAGTTACCAGATGTGACAACTGGTGTTGAGTCATCAATGGCTCCCATGTAGCGCAGCATCCCATATTCAAGTTCTGCAAATCCCTACACAAATTATGTAATGCAACTATATTTTCAGTGAGCAAAGTCAAACTTGGAATCAAAACTTCTTTAAGTTACATAAATGACTCAGCACCACTTCAGATGTTAATAAAACTTAACCCTATTCAAAGTATATTAGCTCACTCATATGGTAAAACTATGATAAAACTATATTAGCTCAAAGGAAGAGGCATCCACCAAACATGCTGGAATAATTTCTCCATTGAAAATAAATGCCGGAAAGTTTTCACAAATCATGACTGAGCTATATAAAAGAAAAATGATTAAGGATCAGCAAGTAAATGTGATCTTTAGCATTAGACATAGTCTGGTAAAGGTAATCTAAATCATGAGACTATGAGAAAAATAGTACTTAATGAAGCAAGCCCATAGTCAGGAACATTTTTGTATTAGCACCCAACAAAGGAGCACAGGGATGTCAAACTTTGTGGCCTTGGAACTTCCATGCCAACCATACAACTGGTATGCATGATTTGCAACATTAAGATTCTAGAATCTTGTTTTAATCTTACATTTTTCACCCTTTCTAAAAGTAAAAGAGCCAAATTGTAAAGCAACAAGTAGTTTGTTATTACCTCACCCTTGCCAAGTCGAGCACCTGTCTTTGGGTCAACAGCAACTGAGCCAATGACAATTAGATCCACCTTTATCTTTTCATCTAGTCCAATAGACCGGCCATACTTGGCAACCCCAACAGAGGTGCAAGCCTCGTGGATGGCACTAGGAGTTAACATATGGGATTCAAGAACAGAGAAAAACCCAGTCCTTAATCGGGGCTGAGGAGTTAACAACTTTTTTCCACCTGCACACGATACAAGGTCTTAAAGATAAATAAGATTTTTATTTGAAAAAGTTTACGTTGTTACTGGTATTAAATGTAATATAAAGGGTTAAACTTCATGTGAAGAACAGTATGTCAATTCAAAGAAATGCAAGTTCAATTATTAGTAAAACCAGTCCTTTTATTTTGGATGAATTAGTATTTCATTCAAGAAAAAATAGAATACTTAACACTAGCAGAGACATCTGAAGACTACCCAAAAAAATTAATAAAAAAAAAAAAAAATTCATCTTTTATAAAATGACAGGTAAAATGCCTAGACACGCCCTGAACTTTGGGAGTAGCTGCACTTACACCTGTGAACTTTTATTTTAGCCAATTTAGAAACTTTAGCACGGTTAAAAATAGAGTCCCTAACTTTTATTTTAGCCAATTTAGTACATAAACTTTGATACTGTAACCAACAAGACACAAACATTTATGTTGTTGCAGTACGACCCCTTCATTTTCATTATTTTTTAATGATTTGGTGCAAAAAGAGGTTAAATTGGCCACACACACACACACACACACACACAAAATTGTTACTGGTACAATATGAAAGTTTTTGTACCAAATTGGCGAAAGAAAAAATTAAGGGGGCCTATTTGCTACAGGATCAAAGTTTATGTACTAAATTAGCTAAAATAAAAGTTTAGGGGTGCAGCAAGTGCAACTACCCGAAAGTTCAAGGAGTGTCAGAGCATTTTCCCCCCAAAAAGACAGACGAACTTGCCACTTACATCAAACAACCTATTCTGAATAATATTCTTAATCCTTTTACAGGTCATAAGCTTGCATCTCAGTGATCTCACATTATTAAAGTACCCCTTCCTCCAATTTGAATCTGCCGTTATAGATTCTAGCATTTCTATCACGCCATATATGGTTGATAGTTGCAGCCCAAGGTAGCTTTAGAACCAAAGATTTCAATCCTTAACTTCTGAGACTGGAAATTGCCCAATTTACCTAGCATTCCAATCATGAAATGATCTTCTATTCAAACACTTGTTGAAAACAGAATTGTACAATCTTCTAGTGAACACACATTCAAAATGATGATCACATATCTCTCCATTCTACTTCGAAAGAAAAAACACGCATGTCTCTGTTGTAAGCTGAATTTGCAAGTCTATCTCTAATTGTCAAGCCATTTCTAATGGGAAGCCAACAAATGAAAGCATGTTTAGGCGCAGCTTTAGAAAACCACAAAAGCTTCCCAAACCTGAGTGCATGTATAGTTTCATGATTTTGAAGGGAGCTAGAGATATAGTCAGCTTGATGCAACTAAACTTACAAACAGCTGTCTTTGAATCAAAACAAAATATTTTTTTTAGATCCTGCTGCATTCCAAGTCCAAATTCTCTCGCACAAAACACTAGAATGTTTTGCAGCCTAATTTCATTTTCATCATTAAAAAAAAAAAACCCTTTTGGCCAAACTTTGGAATTAATGGTGGTCCTCTTAGTTTAGAATACCAGTTAGTTATCATTCCATAAGAATATAGTGTCTTCTTCTCACCCCATATGATGCTTCACATAAAAGTTGTAGCAAGTTGTCCCAGGCTGAGAATTATTTCTCTAACTCCATAAGCACCCGAAACAAATCTTAAAAAAAAAAAAACTTCTTTTCCTGAACAAATACAATTTCAACCAAGCTATCAAATCAAGCCAGCCTAATAAGGCAAAAAAAAAAAAAAAAAAATGTTCTTCAAAATATGTATGTCAAGATAGCAGTAGAAAAGGACCCCACCCCCAACTAAAACATATATAAGATAGATATCTAAAAAGAAGCCAAAAATAAAAAAGAAACCAAGCAACTGTAACTAACCAGAAAGTGTGAGAAATCTAACTTGTTTCTGAGGCGAATCCGGGTTAACCTTTACACAGTTGGCAACCCCAAACTCCTTCAACTTGCTTAACTGCACCAACCCAACCAACCATATCATCAATATATATATATATATATATATATATATATATATAATAAAGAATAGACATTATTTATTTATTAGGAAAAAAGATTAAACATTTTTGGCAGCAGTTGAAGCGGCGACGAAATTGGGAATCCGGTGGTGAACAGGCCTGGGATTCTGAGCAATATTGAGGGCTTCCATCGTATCCCATATTCTCTTTCGGATTACCCATTTCCAAGCTTTCGGGTCACCACCATTACTACTACTACTACTACTAGACTGAGCCATCATCGTTTCACGAGCCTTGGCGTCAAGGCTGAGTCTCTCGGCCTCGAAAGCCGCTTCGTCGAACGCCACGTTCTCACTCTGACTCTGATTCTGACAATGAATTCTTTTATAGGAAAGGCTGGGCCTTCCTCTTGGCAGCGTAAATATTGGAGTTGATAATCGGAACAGACTTGAATCCATTTTCTAGTTTGTAGCAGTGGCATTAGCATTAGCATTAGCATACATGCAATACCACCACAGCTTCCACTTTATTTTCTCAAACCCACTGCTCCGTGTGAGTGGCCAATGATTAATTTTTGATGATTGGACCTGAACCCCTAATATAATAACTAGCCTCGTCACAAGGGTTTGTGAGTAGGCTTTTTTTTTTTTTATTAAGATTCAGTATTATAATTTTTCATTCATCTTAATTTGACTTTTATTCAAATAAGTTAAATACATAATGATTTTTATTTTAGACATAAAATACATTCATTAAAATAAATTAAAAATTACATTTTTTTAATAATTCAAAAATAAAGAAAAAGAGATTTGAAAAAAAAAAAAACAAAAACCAAAAAAAAAAATGTGAGATTAGAATTTAGAAGAAAGGAAACCAAGAAAAAGTGAGAAACGTTTAAGTTTTTTTTTTTTTTTTTTTTTTTGATAGGAAAACTAACACTTTATTAAGTAGCAAAAGATAATACATCACGATAAAAAGCTTATTCCACAAAATAAAGATTCTCTTCCATCTAAACTACATAATCAACTATGCCAATAGCATATTTAGCTAAAAGAGGAGTTGGTCTATTTTCTTTCCTACATACATGAGAAAACCTTACATATCGGACCTCCTAACAAGAGTCTAAAATACCATACATAATAGGAGCTACCACGGCAGGAGATGGAGATAGTCCAGCAAGAGCACAATAGGCATTTAGAGAGTCTCCTCCTAAGATAAATTCATGTAATCCCACATCCTCTGCAAACTGAAGGCCAACTTCAAAAGCTTTTGCCTCAATTCCACAGGACCAAGCTGAGCTTTTACCTTCTTGCTCATCGCAGCCACCACCAAACCAGCTTCGTCCCTAATAATAACTCCAATTCCCGATTCCTTCTATGCCGAAAAGACTGCACCATCAACATTAACCTTGTATAAACTTCCTTCAGGTGGAGACCAACTTTCAATCAACGTTTGTTCTGGTTTATCAAGAGGTGATATTGCAGCTTTCTATTCCTACAGAAAAACTCTCACCCCATGCACCAATTCCAGTTCAAATTTCTTTTTTCCCCCATTTTGAACTTCATTCCGATTACACCAGATGCTCCATGCAACAGTGACCATTAATTTAATATTATCTTGATCCCAATCATCAACCATCATCAATTTCCAAAGCAAGTCCATGAAAGTATGAAATAAATCATTAAAGCCAAGTTGAAAGAGTCCAGAACATGTCCAAATTTTCTGGGCTCTCGGATAGGACCAAAACACATCTCCTGTTGTTTCCGAGCCTAAGGTGCATTTTGCACACAAATCTTTAGTTAATACCTGTCTGCGCTTCAAATTGTATTTGGTAGGTAGAATGTCACGACATGCCTTCCATGCAAAATAACGAACTTTATGAGGTACTTGAATTTTCCAAATCCGTTTCCAAAATCTTCTCAAATTGCTATCATCTGAAATTGAACCCGAATATGAGGCTGTTGCTAACTCCAAGGCTACCTAGTATGCACTTTTGACATTAAAAAAACCATTAGGAGATTCTGCATATCAATTTCTCAACAGGCAGTCGCAAGCTTAAGGGAATACTCTTAATACCTTCAGCCTCAAAAGGCAAAAAAACCTGATCAAGCAGCTCTGTCTTCCAATAGATATTTGTTGTATCAATCAGTTCGGAAACGTGAAGGTTTGTAAATGCATCGATTCTTGGAGAAACCACCTTGTACGTTGAAGAATTTGGTACCCACTTATCCTCCCACACCTAAATATTAGATCCATTTCCCACCTGCCATCTCATCCCCTGTTTAACCACTTTTTGGGCAGCCATTATACTTCTCCAAACATAAGAAGGCTTGTTACCAATAGATGTATGAACAAAATCACAATTTGGGAAGTATCTTGCTTTAACTCCTGATATACCAATGAATTTTGACCAACCTGCAACCTCCAACCCTGTTTAGCAAAAAGAGCCAAATTAAAAGGTTTCAATTGTTTAAAACCCATACCACCCTTAGATTTAGGCATACAAAGTTTCTCCCAACTTAGCCGAGCCAACTTTCTTTTATTATCTTTTTGCCCCCACCAAAAATTCTTGATCATACTTGTCAATTCATCACAAAGAGTATCTAAAATCTTAAAACAACTCATAGAATAAGTCGAGATTGCTTGGGCCAAAGCTTTATTCAAAATTTCCTTCTTGGCTTTTGATAACAATATTTCCTTCCATCCCGCCAACTTTTTAGCAAGTTTCTCCTTAATATTATTAAAAGTACAACGTTTGTTTTTACCCACAAGAGATGGTAAGCCAAGATATTTCTCATGTTGTCTAATTACCTGTGCCCCAAACTTGTTTTTAATTACCTCCTTAACTTCTGGATCTGTGTTAGAGCTAAAAAACAATGATGTCTTTGCTCTATTCAGTTGTTGACCTGAAGAAGCCTCATAGACTTGAAAGATCCGTTGTAGAGAATCACATTCTTCCAAAGATGCTTTGCAGAAAATTAAATTATCATCTGCAAAAAATAAATGTAATAACTTCGGCGCCCCCTCTACAAATAGCCACTCCCTCCATTGAACCTTCATTGATAGCTTTTTTTTTATCACAGCTGATAACCCTTTAGCACATAAAAGAAAAAGATACTGAGAGAGTTGATCACCTTGGCGTAAACCCCGAGAAGGAACAATGTGGCCATGAGGTTTCCCATTAATCCTAATGGAGTAGGTAACTGTAGAGATGCACTGCAACAAAAACTTCTCCATTCAGCATCAAATCCCAATATCTCCATAATTTTATCAAGGCAACTCCATGCAACTCTATCATAAGCTTTGCTCATATTAAGCTTAAGCGTCATCTCTCCCTTCTTGCTTGCTTTCTTTTGATTAATGTGATGCATAGTCTCAAAAGCAACCAACACATTATTAGTAATTAATCTACCATGTATAAAAGTACTTTGAGTATCACTAATAATGGATGGTAAAACTTTTTTAAGTCTATTAGCAATAGTCTTAAAAGCAAGTTTATACACCACATTACAAAGACAAACAGGACGGTAATCAGTAATTCTTTTTGGTTCCTTAACTTTTGGAATTAAGACAATGTGAGTATCATTGAAATTAGGAGGAGATATACCTAAGTTAAGAAAGTCAAGAACTGTTTTGGTAACCACATTACCAATAATTGGCCAAAAGTGTTGAAAGAACAAGGGAGGAATACGGATTTTTTTTCAAAATAACAATAAAATCCCAACTATATAGTTAGTAGACTAAGGTTTGAAACAAATTTGGTTTATAACAATTCGAGTGTCTTGGACTCGATTTCACTGTAGCAAATCGAGTTCAAGACACTCGATTTTGGTATTTTAATAGGCTGATATGGAGGGATGATCCACGTGGAAATCGAGTTTTTAAAACTCGATTTTACTGTTTATCATCTTCTACCTTCCTTCACTTTTTTTTTTTTTTTTTTTTTGTTCCTCCATCTGATGCTAGTTGTTCCTCCATCTGATGCTACGGTCTGCAATGGAGGCGGAGGATTTTTTTTGTTCCTCCATCTGATGCTATTTGTTCCTCCATCTGATGCTACAGTCTGCAATGTTCCTCCATCTGATGCTACGGTCTGCAATGGAGGCGGAGGATTTTTTTTGTTCCTCCATCTGATGCTACGGTCGGCAATGGAGGCGGAGGAGCGGCGACTGAGTTAGTTCACCGAGTCAATCACTTCCACTCGAAAACGCAGATCATGGACGGAACAAGGTGCAGATCGTGGCGGAGGAGCGGCGGCTGAGTTAGCGCTACAAGGTGCAGATCATGGCCGGAAAAGCGCAACAAGGTGCAGATTGTAGACTTGAAGATGATGAACAGAAAAAAAAAAAAAAAAAAAAAAAAAAAAAAAAAAAAAAAAAATGATGAACAGTGAAATCGAGTCTTAAAGACTCGATTTTCACGTGGATTTTCAGATCTACTAAAATACAAAAATCGAGTGTTTTGAACTCGATTTGCTACAGTGAAATCGAGTCCAAGACACTCGAATTGTTATAAACCAAATTTGTTTCAAACGTTAGTCTACTAACTATATAGTTGGGATTTTATTGTTATTTTGAAAAAAAATCCGAGGAATACCATTTGGACCCGGAGATTTTAAGGGATACATCTGATTCAAAGCTGTCTTCATCTTTGAACCATTGAATTCTCTAGTCAACAGGTTGTTCATCTCATGTGAAACTTTAGGCTCCACTGCATTTATTAATTCTGAGAAATCTGATGGGTTAGAAGAAGAAAACAGATGTGTATAATAATCCACAATGGTCTCCTCAACTTTCTCCATATCCTCCTACCAACACTCATTAGAATCCATCAGTCCAAAAATTAAGTTCTTTTGAAACCTAGCCGAAGTTTTTGAATGAAAATATCTGCTATTTCTATCCCCAGATTGGAACCAATTAATCCTAGATCGTTGCAGCCACGTCGCATCCTCCTTATCCAGCCAACTATACAATTTAGCTCTAGTATTCCTTAAATCAGAAATAGTACCAGGAGACGTCAGTTGGACCTCCAACCATGCCAAATGCTTATGTAGAGTGTCAATCTTTCTACCTACATGTCCAAATTCCAATTTATTCCAAGCATTTAGACTTGATCTACACATTTCCAAACACTTAGACAGGAAATTCAGAGTTTGCCAAAAGACCATCAACCCAAGCACGATTAACTACCTCTTCAAATCTAGGATCTTTTAACCACATAGACTCAAACCTAAATTTTCAGCCGATCCTCTATTTTTTAGCTTTTCTAAATAAATGCAAAGACAGAGGACAATGATCAGAAACAGAGGAAGATAAATGGTAAAGCTTAGCTGAAGGAAATTTAACCATCCAATCCTCTCTAGCCAAAGCAAAGTCTAATCGTTCTCGGATTTGAGTACCATCATTTTTCTGGTATAACCATGTGAATTTAGGACCAACGAAACCTACATCTCGAAACCCACACCAATCAACACCCTCCACCCTCCTTTTCTGATAAACCAACAAGCTCATTAAAGTCACCAATAGCCATCCAAGGCAACTGAGAAACACCACGGAGAGACTTAAGCAAAGTCCATGACTCATACCTCTTAGCACTATCAAGATTACCATAAAAACTAGTAAAATGCCACCACCCAACCTCCTTTCCTTCATTAACAAAAGCATCTATATGGGACATAGAATAAGTTTGGACATGAACAATAACATCTTTCTTCCATAGCAATGCAAGTCCACCACTAAATCCATCACGACATACAATCAAACAATGTTTGAATTCACATTCATCACGAACCTTCTCCATCCATCCTTTGCACGATTTAGTCTCAATTAAGAAGACTATTTTGGGAGCTTCCACCTTGATCACCTTCTTCAAGGCATTCACTATCCGGCGGTTCCTAAGCCCTCGGCAATTTCAACTTAAAAGACTCATTAGGTCTTGCGGGGCTGCTCTATAGCCTCCATCGATCCTGTTTGTATATCTAAGAGAGCATCAACTGGTTTTGCTTCCTCACGTACTTTAACTTTCTTGTCTTTATCAACCACAGACTCTGCTTCATTCAATAGACCTAAGTTCTTCCTTTTTGAACCCAATACATTCATACTATCCAAAGTAGTCTCTTTCATAGAGGACTTATTCATAAGCCTGGTCCACGTACACTTTTTTGATACATCTTTCTTCACTCCAAAATAGAACTCACTAACAAGGCTTTCCTTCTTGGGCCTACCTTTCCTTTTACCTTTACATACATCCCCTTTCCTATCAAGGCCTTCAGTCCAGCCCAATTTAAAGTCCCTATCCAAATATTTCGCAACTGCTTTTGACTCTTCTGACTTCTCACGCAACCTACTTTCTTGCACAACCTCTCCAATATACTCGGTGTTACGCTTTACTGACCGATAGGAATCATCCTCAAATTTTTTAGCCTCAAAAATCTGTAAAGGATAAGACACAACCTTTTTTGAAATGATGGGGGAATGTGGAAGTTCCTGATCTAAATCTCGTGACTTGTCCTTAAATTCAGGAATTAACTTCCTTAATGGAACCATTCCTGAAAATGAGGGAACAATCAAATCTGTACCTTCCTTACTACCCTTCACCCCATCTTGACTAACCACCTCCCTAGTGGCAGCCCCCTCAGATACCACCGCTGATGTTTTCCTACCAACCATTGATAAAGTAGAAGAACTGCCCAGAGTAATATTCCCATCAGACAAACATGAAACATACCTTTCAGAGAAATTAGCAGAATGTTGAGGGTTAGAGAAACCCTTAACCTCCACAAATGTTTTCCTTGAAGGATTGTATTGACTAGCACGAAGCCAGGAACCAAATTGTTGATCTTGTATCCGAAGAGAACCTTTACTTTGCAACCATAAGTCACAATCTTTTTTAGTATGATTTAGATGTCCACACCAAAAGCAAAAATTGGGCAGTCACTCATATCGAAATGAAACCTAACCCTGTGAATCATTATTAAAGGTAACCCATTGTCCCTTACACAAAGCCTTGGTTATGTTCACAACAACCCTCACTCTCATAAAATCCCCCCCCCCCCCCCCCCCTCTTGTAATTCAGATTCATCCAGAGTAACAATCACCCTCCCCAAAGATTTCCCTAAACTAATAGCCACCTCAGCAGTCATATGGGAGGGAGGAATATCATTTAATTGAACCTAAAAGGAAACATAGGAGAAATCTAAATTATGATTTGGAGTACCTCCATCAATCCTTTGGTACACAATTAGACTTCTATCAAAAGACCAAGGTTCCCCCAATAAAACCTTCTTCGCATCTGCCCAATCTTCAAATTCAAAGACCAAATGGTTTTTGCCTGCATCCCTTATACAAAAATCCTTACTGGTACGCCAAAGTGGGCGGAAGGTTTTCGCCACGGCATCAATGTTAACAGTCCTTCTTGTAAAGAATTTCGTTGCTAAACCAACATATGGAATTTGTTTATTAGTATTGTTGGGGCAAATTGTTACTGATTATTATTTTTGGGGCAAAATAGTAATCTTAATGTTAGGTTTAAATTTGAACCAATAACAACTAACCACCTATGATTTGTTGTGAAAATGTTGTGGACGTAGCACCTTTTTTTTTTAATATATGTAATTTTTATTTTGAAAATCTAATTTATAAGTGGATAAAGCAATTTGAAAATCAACGGAAAGTGACCCTAATTTTTAGGCAATGATTTAGTGGGAGTTAAAGTTGTATTTTTACCAGATTGTCCTATCGTTTTTTCTCTACTAAAACATAAGGGTGTAGGGGTATTTTTGAATCAAAAAAATGAGAATCCCAAATAGGAGAAGCTCCTTTAATAGTAGTATAGATATATTTGTTTTTGTTTCTATTTTTTTAATGGGACTGTTTCTATTTTAATTTGAAATTTGCTTATTTTCTCAATATTATATTTGTATAATGTAAAAAAAAAAATTAAAAGGCTGACTTATTTTCAAAAAAATATCTGCTAGCCGTTGTTCTTAGAGTCTAGAGGGGTGGAAAAGTGAAATGATAGAAAAAATTTATTTTTCTTTCATATGTAGTCGATTAGGATGATAAAAAAGTGGATAAATGGAAAACTTATTTGTTTGGTTGAAAAGAAAAATGAAAAAATAGAAAAGGTAGACTATATAAATTTACTCTCATGCCCTTATTAGATTTTTTTTTTTTTTTTTTAAGCAGGGGAAAAACACTTTCCCCCTTTATGTTTGGGGTAGTTCATAATTCCCTCATTTATCTTTGAAACCCGCTAATTCCCCCCTCTATGTTTGGTAAATAAGCAAATACCCCCAATTTGTTACTTTATTAATTAAATCTAAAGAAATTTTTGAAGAAATTATTAGTTGAACACCATAAGGAAGAGAAAAAGTTGAAGATTACACTATTGTTTTCTTAAATTGCATTTATAATCGTTGTAATTTCATTAGATTTAACTGAAAAAGTAACGAATTGGAGGTATTTGCTCATTTTTCAAACATAGAGGGGGAAATTGGTTGGTTTCAAAAATAAGGGGGGAAATTGGGAACTACCCCAAACATAAAGGGAGGAAAATGTTTTTCCCTAAAAAAAAATAACAAATTATATTTTTATTGAAAATCTGTGTATGAATGTGCACTTTATTAAAAGAAAAAGAAAAAAGTACAAATATCCAAAACAAATGAGAAAAAAAGGATGAAAAACAAAAACCAAGACAAATGAGGAAGTAAAAAATTGGATGACACCAAAAAAAACAGAGAAAAAAAGAAAAGAAAAAAGAAATGTGTGGTGGGGAGAGAGGAAAAAAAAAGGACAAGCAAATGGAGAATGTTGTGCACACTGCACAACCTAAGGATATTTTGGTCTCTCTCAAGTGCGCTTTATTTTCTCTCTAGATTTCTCCCCAAATTGAGGAGATTGCCTTCTAGTAGGCTTAGGAAGAAAACAGTTTAGCCCCACCAATTTTTCACCATATTTTCATCTCAAACCAAACACAAATTTCTCATTTTCTTTCCACTTTTCTCTTTCTTTCTTTTTCTTCCTTTTTTTCCATCCTCCTTAAAATCTACTCAACCAAACAGACCCTAAAAGCATTTGTTAATATATCATTTTAGGAAATTTTTGATGGGAAATATAAAAAATCTATCAAAAAAATCAATTTTTTCTTCTCAAAAAAAGTTTCTAAAATTATTTTCTATACCAATGCCTTTAGGGCATCTATTAATTTTTCCATTTAAAAAAAAGGCAAAAATGCAAAACTGACCCTCTAACTTTTACCTTTTTTTTTTTTCATTTTAGTCTTCTAACTTTCAGTTTTGTCAATTCAGTCCTTTAACTTTCAATTTTTGTCGACGCAGGACTCCGTTACAACTCAGTTAGTGGCTACCGTTAGAACTCCTGAAACAACGTCGTTTTGCATTTTTTTTTAATTCGAAATTAAAAGAAAATAAGAAAAATCTGAAAAAAACAAAAAAAAAAACAAAAAAAAAAACAAAGACCTAAAGAAAAAATAAACCATATAATCCTACCCTCCTACACTCGTAGTGTATAGCATTTAAGAAACAGTAAATTTTACAAATTGTGGAGTTGTCATGGGCCTTTTGTGATTTTGGGCTGGACTACCACCTATCGTGCTGGGTCCAAGTGTTCTGAATAAGAGAGTTGGGATCGGTCAAATTGCAACTCATCTTGGTCCGGCTTGCACACAAACTATACTCCATTTGCCGAGACTTTAGTCATATGCCCATGGCTGACGAAATTGCTATAGAAAAAATTATGGCAGATAAATGCAATAAAATAATGATAAAAGCAATACGTTACTGTTAGGCAAAATAAGTAAAAGATCCTTAATTAAAGCAGGGAAAAAGAACACATTATAGGTGAAATTGCAAAGACAGGAGGAGAAGCAATAGCAATAAGTGGTAAAATCAAAAAAGAGAAAGATCAGTTTGCCGTGTTCAATTGTATTACGGGACTAAAGCCAAGGAGTGAACCACTTCCTCAACGTGGATAACCTCATTGGATAATCCTATCGTGAAAATTATCCACTTTGAGGAAACGGGCTTAAATAGCTTATGCCCAAACGAGTTCTTTATCCTCAACAGAGGGCAGGCTTTTAGAAGGAGAGAAGGGATTAGCCTATTGGTGCATGTCTGCCATTCAACACTCTTTATTTCCTTTTCTTTCTCTTTTCTCTTCGTTCTGTTACTTGGATTCTTTCCCCACTCTTTTTTTTCTTCCTTAATGCTTGCTCGTGTGGTGCTATTGCGTGATTCGCCTAAAGGTTGCTACTGTGTTGTGATGTTGATACTGTGCATGGCGAGGGCCCTTTATATACTACCTGCCATGACTGGTTTTTACCATTTTAGCCTTTATTCACTTTTGTCTGGATTAGGGGGTTTTCCCCGACCACCCATAGGTTTGTCAGTTGTCTAGCCGCCACCACTTGCTGGTTATGCCACTCCCCATTACCAGACAAAGAAGACTGTTTTTTTTGCTTGCTCACTGTGGCATTCTCATCCACCACAGTGTAAGTATTCTCTCTCGCTACCCCTTATGGCATGCACCTAGTGATTCCAGCTCATCCTCCCTCTTTTAGGTGGTATGTCATCCCAGCAGGACATTTCTCCCAAAAGAGTTTGAGTGGGAACCCCAGAATAGGCTTTCCCTTCTCCCCACCACCAGACCATACCCCCTCTTACCTCTGTCCCATGACTCACCTCTCCTGTATTAGCTGGGTACAGGTTGGTAGTTCCTAGGCCTTGTGCGTGCTCCACTTCCAGTGTACGCCAAAAGCTTGTCTGCTGCTTATGCGTTTGCCATGGTCTAGAGGCTCGTCTATGCATTCTGCCACTCATCCTTGGCCTCTTATGGCATGAACTGTTCTCCAATTTTTCATTCTTTATTGGCCTACCCCTTTCAAAGGCTGGGCCTTGTGAGTCTTCCCCCTTTTAGCCCATTCTTTGCTCCTTTTGTAATCTTATTACCATTTGTGCCATACCATTCTGCTGTTCCTACTGTGGTGTTATTTGACTCGTACTTGCTGGGCCTGTTGTGTATTCTTCTCTCAATTGGTTACAATGTCCCAGTTTAATTATTGGGCTTATACCCATGCTACTTTTAGGCTTTCTTGACCCATTACATTACTTGTGGGCTCCTTTTGTCCCATTTCTTTCTCCTTGGGCATCTTTGGCTCATTTTCTTTCCTTAGGCGTCCTTGGTCCATTTCCTAATTCTGCATTCCCATGGGCTTTTACTAACTTTTTTGGGCTTCCTTAGCCTAATTACTTTATCATTCATCGTTGGGCTCATAGGCTTTCCATCAACCCCTTACTTTCTTACTTCATCACTTCAGGCCTGTTGTGGCCCATTCTTGCTTTTCTACATCACATAATGCCCATGGGTTTACTACTTCTTTCTCCTTACTCCTCTGGGCCCATTTTTTTTCCTCAAGGCCCATTTATTTATTTTATATACTTATAATCCATTATTCCTACCATTCGGGTTTAATAGTTTTTTTTTTCCTATCAATCCAATAACTCTTTCATGCCCATATTGTTGGACTTTTTCCTGCTATTGGGTTTTTCAAAATGAGCATCAACATTTAACCCCCTGAGCATGTGAAATGCTTCGGTGGTTCATATCCGAACAAAAAACTTTCTTCTCCCTTCTATCTTTCCTTCTTCTTTTCCTTCGCGGGCTTTTTCGAATAGTGGACTCATTATTATATTTTTTTCTTCTTGCCATGAACAGTGTTGTCTCATCGCATTCCCAATTTAGTAGTCATTCTGAAACATTGCCTCCACTTCATTAATTCCATCCCTTATCCAATGGCTGACTCATCGCATCCTTTCGTGTCAGTGTTAATGACGTTGGTACTTAAGAGAGATTCCCTTCACATTCCAAACACAAACACTTTCTCCTTTTCCTTTTCCTCGCCATGTCTTCCCTCCGAAACACTATCACCCATTTACTCCAATCAACCAACCCATCATGACGCCAGCAAAAAGCTAAGGTTCTTTCCGCCATAAGGGAAAAAAGGTTGTCTAAGCTGATCCTACCACGCGAAATGTAGGCGAAGAGGCTACCCATTCCGAATCAAACTATTCCGATGAGGAGGAAGCATGGCGTGATCCCGATAGTGAGTGTGCCCCTCTCATAGACCCTTGGTACGATACCCATGCCCATTTTCCAAAAGTTCTCAGTGAGTACACGCCGCCGCCGTCAGGCCGTGTGTGGCTTGCCCTTTGCCATCACAACACGGACATATCTTGGGCTCCGTTTGCTTCTTTGATTCCATTGTTATCTGCCAAGGTACTTCGCTCTCCGTGCCTATTCTCTTCAAGTTTGGATCGGGTATTGCTCTAGGTTGGAAGGAATGGGTGGACAACGAGTTTTCCGATACAGGTTTTATGGAGGCGCTACAGCAAGCCGGTGTGTTAAAGGCCATCGTCTCGTCACGCTGCTTGTCTAACTATAGAGACTTGTTCAATCTCCACCATTTGGTCCGCCGGTGGTGCACCGCCACTCATACTTTCTTTCTTTCCTACAATGAGATCACTGTAACCTTGGAAGATGTGGCAAACCAGTTACTTTTGCCCATTCTTGGTGATGTTGACCCTGGTGCCTTAGAGCTTTCTCCGAAAGAAGAGGCCGTAGAGGCCGAGTTGAGGAAGGGGATGAATGGCAATGCGAAGTTGTCACATTGGGTCGGTTCTTTTTCTAAGGCCTCCGTTGCTGCTCACCGTGCGGCACTCGTCACATTTTGGCTCTGTAAGTTCATTTTTGGTTCTCATCCTCATTATGCTGTGAAGCCTTTGTATTTTAGGTTAGCCATTAAGATATCTGCTGCTGTGAGTCTGCCGTTGGCAACCATGTTCTTGGGACATGTATATGTTCAATTAGATATCCTACGAAGTGATGAGGATCAGGAAGGTTCTTGCCATATAGTTACTTCCTCCGTTCATAGTACTATTCTGCAGCATTTGTTGTATGAGCGTTGTGCTAGGCATTTAGCAAAATGTAGGCTTGTTCATTTTGCCAAAGAGAGATCCAGTCATATCCAAGAGTTATCACTGATTTTTGTGGCCAGTTTGAGTATGATTTTCCATTGGCTTTTCATTGGGTTGGTTTGAAGCCGATTGGGCATCCTGCTGTTGAGTTCTTCGATAAGGGAGTTGGGTTTTCTTGGAGAGAATATAGGAATTTGGTTACGAGTTATACATGTGTTGATTCTACTATGGGTCCTTTTGTTGACACTATTAAGACCATTACCTTGTTGACTGGCTTTGAGGAGAGGGGTATCACTTACTTGGCTGCCATTAATGCTGAGTGGTTGCCTTATTTGGCTGTGAAGGTGTTAGGTTTGTGCACTATTCTGCCGATAGGGTAAGGAGGCAGTTTGGGTTGGATCAGAATTTTCTTGATGACTTTTCTGCCATAATGGAGTCCTCTACTTCTGTTCGGCCATTCCTACGGCACACTGCCTTTGAGTTTTGGAGTAGGCACTTTAGTGCAGTCACCATTCTAAGTTCACAAAGGGAGGGTATTTATACAGCTGTCATGCATGGAAACTGGCAGGCCGTGATGATCTCATTTGAGCGGGAGTTGTTGGGCAGCCGTGAGTTCTCTCTCATTCCTCCTAATGGCCTTAGTGCAGTTCTTTCTGCCAACAATCGGTTGCTAGTTCCCACCAAGTCTGTGGTGGCTTATGCTAAGAAGCAGAGTCGGTCTGCTATCTTTAAGTAGGTTGAGAAGGAGAGAGGGTGGTTCTAGTATACAGGTGACTATCCCGCGAGTGGGGAGAAAAGAGTGAAGGTGACAAACATTTTTGTGCCCGTGAAGAAGAGTTCCTCCAAGTCTAAGTCTGCAAAAAAGGGTGATGATTCTTCTGAGACTTGTTCAGACATTGTACATTTTGAGAGTGACCTTCCTCCCGTAGGTAACATAGTTTTAGAGGGCTCTCCTCCCCCTTCTGCTCGTGCCCGTTCTAGCAAGCGCCCTACTGTAGGCAAGTCTAGGCCTACTGCTCCACAACCATCTACTAACGCTCCTCCTTGTAGCAGGACCCGAGGCAGCAAGAGGAAGACATCCCCTCCTCCTGCACCCACCACTATTGAGAGGAGAGTATATTATCTCTAATTTTTCTTCATCTTCATTATTTTTGTATAGGGCTTTTTCTGCGGCTAATTCCATATACTTGTTGACTCATTTCCTTCTTCTTGTCTTCTTCTTCTGCAGTCTAAGCATAAGGAGGATACATCTGTCACCTGTCCTATTCTGCTTGATGAGCCCAAGTTTAAGGTATGCCTCTATCCTCCCCTTTTTTCTTCTTTTTCTCTTTTGCATACATTCCCTTGCCATGTGTCATTAGTTACCCCATCTCCCATTTTAGCTCTTTTTTTTTTTAATCATCAACGATTATGCATTCATCTCCTTTTTCTTTATTTTCTTCCTTGTGTTCCTTAGGCCAAGCCCGAGCTTGTCTCCATATATCACCCCACGGCCGAGGAGATTTTTGCCTCTATGGGCACACCCATGGAGGATTTCTTTGATGGGGGCTGCTGTGGTGGCTGAGGCAATGGCTATCGCTACTCCTGCTGCTACATAGGCAGTTTCTGTTGAGACTCCTATCCCTTCCACCGAGCTAGTACCCATAAATAAAGGTACTCATACTAAGAGGGTCAGTGAGCCTGTTTCTACTTCTGCCGAGGCTTTTACTCCCCAAAAGGGAGCCACTCCTCCAACTACTTCCCAGACCAAGGATGTCTCATTTCATGCCTCTTGTTATCTCTACCAGTGATCCTTTCGCAGCTTTACCTCAGGCCGTGAAGGATGACTCCTCCTTGGTGGTTACCCTTTCTTCCATCCCTAGCTCTGCCACTCGTGAACCTAATGCAGACTTGTCCTCTGAGGGATCCAAGGAAATTCTTGAGGATTTTGACAATGAACCTGCCATGAAGAAGAGAATTTCTAATTCTGATGAGGAGGAGGGTGGTGGCCATGAGGCCGAGGCTATGGGTATGCATCTCTCGCATTTGTTAGGTTTTTCTCTTCACCCTTCGTTGCTACCATCTTCTTCCCTTTTCTTTTTTATATGTATCTGTATGACTTCCTGATGCAACCTCTATTTATTCTGCATGTTCATTTATAGAGATTCCTGAGGAGCACGAGATTGCAACAGACACAGCAATGCCTATAGCCACTTCTCCTGCCACACCTGCAATACCCGTTTCTACCATTTCTACAACACCAGTTTCTGCCATGCCTTTAGTGCCTACTTCTACCATGCCTTCAGTGCCTACTTCTGCCACTCCCACTATACTTGTTTTCGCCGTTCCCACAACCTCTATTTTCATAGGTCCCGGTACGTTCTCTTTTTCCTATCCCCTTCTTTATCTTCTTCATTATGAGTCCATTCTTCTTACTTCATGGCTTCTCACACGACATTTCTTGTTCCCTATTTGGTCCGATTCTCACTGCCCCTTCTCAGTTTGAGGTGAACAGTTTTGCCATAGTTCCTGACCCTGTAAGTGAGGTCGTGGCCTTCTTTGCTCGTTTTGATCAGCCTGAGGTTAATGACCTCGATCCTACGGACTTCTGGGGTTCTAGGCCTCCCTATGTTGACTTCCATGGCTTTAGAGTCCTTGAGGATTGTGCTTCTCATTTGGAGGTGGTCTATAGTAACCGTGGTGACTTCATGCAGGGATTCTGCGTTGGCCGTTCTGCTAAGGGGCACTTTTTGAAATTGTTGGGAAGCATGATGAACGACATCGAGCACAACTTTGTTGACGCTGTTTCCACCGAGAGGATCTTGCAGTGGAGGGCTGCAGTACAGGAGCTTGTTAGCGTGGGCTTTGCTGTGGAGTTCATTCTGGCTCATCTTCGTGAGATTGCTCAAGCCTTCTTTATGAAGAAGGTTCAGCCTGCTATTGATGCCATTGATGCACGCATTGAGGCTCCGAGGAAGGAGGTGGCAGACTTGAAAGGTCGTTGTGAGTGCCTTCTTTCTAGTATTGGTGGATCCAACCGCTTTGGAGATCAGCCTCTTATTTCCGGACTTCGTCGAGATTATGTAGTTTTCCCTTTGTTTTCTTTCCTTTATTTCCCTATCTAGTACACTTTATATTTTCCTATAATACTTATTTGGCAAGTCTGACATGACTGCCATATTTTGGATTTGTATCTATGATGCTACACTTTGTTACTGCTTTTGCTATGACTATGATACAATATGCTTTTTTAATACTTCATACTTTTTCATTGCATACTAATAAAAGCATGGTACAATCTTGTCTTGTGACATAGTCACCTGAGGGAAAGAAAGAAAAGAGAAACATAGAACTCATTAAAAAACTGGACAACTATATAACTTTTTCTTTTTTAAGCATAATAACGTTTTAGCCATTTTCCATTGATGGGATCCATCAAATCTTGGCCATCCATTTGGGCCAAATGATAATACCCACTTGCATATGCCTCTCTTATCACAAAGGGGCCCTTCCATTTTGGTGAAAACTTAGATGGTCTTGCCATACCTCGCCTGACGTGGTCCGCTGCTTTTAACACGAGCTGTCCTTTTGCAAACACTTTTTCCTTAGTCATTCTTTGTCTATATCTGCAGTTGCGTTCTTGAGCTTCTTCCCTCTTCTCGTCAAGCCCTTCTAGGTCTTCACACCTTTCTGCCGCAAAGGCCTTCTTCTCTTTTTCTTTCTTTCGCATCTACATAACTTTTAAAGAGGGAGTCATTACTTCTGTCGGGCTCATCAACTCTGTTTCATAGACCAAAGAGAAGGGTGAAAACTTTGTGGCTGACTTTGGTGAATTTCTATAAGCCCAAAAAGTGTTTGGCAGATGCATCACCCATCCTCTCTTATATTCTTGGCTCATTTTGCTGATGATCTTTATGAGGGTCTTGTTTATCACCTCTGTCTACCCATTCCCTTGAGGATAATAGGGCGATAACCGATGGTGCTTAACTTGGTAGAACTTCAACATCTTCCTCACATCACTATTGACAAAGGGTGTGTCATTGTCACTGATAATCCTATGGGGTACTCCAAACTTGACAATGATGTTCTCCTTGATGAAGTTTGCCACTGCTTCTCCTGTAGCTTTACAGAGTGACCGCGTTTGCCCATTTGGTGAAATATTCTGTAGCCACCAAGATCTATATGTATCCGCGCGATAACAGATTAACCGGTCTTACCAAATCAAGCCATCAAGTGTGAAAGGGCCATAGGGTGACCATGTTATGTGGGTTTTGCGGATGAATGTGAATTAGGTTGGCTTGTACTTGGCAACTGTGGCATTTTTTCACAAGTTCTGCTGTGTCTCTCTTTATGGTGGGCCAGTAGTAACCCATTTGGAGCAGGCACCTGTACAACTTCTTCTTCTCCTGGTGCTCCCCACATTCTCCTGCATACACTTCCTTCATCATTTCACTTACTTCCTCGGAACCTAAATATCGTAATGGGTCCCTATCATATCCTTTCTTGAAAAGGACTCCGTCTTGCAAAAAATACTGTGTCACCAACCTCTTAAGCTTGTATCTCTCACTGTGCTTTTATGGCAGGATACCTTCTACCAGGTATTGTATGAATGGTCTTCTCTAGTCTTCGCTGATGAATATAGCATAACTTTCCTCCCTATCTGCTGCAAGCTGGCAAGCTTCACATTGTGTTTGGACTTAATCTGCATCTTTACCCATACTTGGCCAATAAAAGCCTGCATCTTTACCCATACTTGATCTGCATCTTCACATTGTGTTTGGACTTGATCTGCATTTTTACCCATACTTGATCTGCATCTTTACCCATACTTTGGAGTCTACGGTAAAGATTTACTTCTCCGTAATATCCACAGGTCTTATCATGTACTTCCTTCAACTTCCTTAGGGTCTCTTCCTGCCCCACGCACCTTGATAGGACCCTACCCCGCATCCTGCGGTATAATCTCCTCTTACTAAGGCGTAGTCTTTTAGCGCCTTTAATTCTGCCACACCTTCTTCCTTCTTCAAGGCTTCCTTTATGAGAATCCTTTAGTCCTTTTCACATTGTTCCTCTTGGAACCTTTCCTTCAGCATCTCAACAATAAACTCCTTCCTCTTGCTGACTTCTATTTTATCTCCTTCAAAAATTATTTACGAACCTAACGCGGTCAGTGCATCCGCATACCGGTTCTCATTCCTTGGGGTGTGCTCTATCTTGAACGTTGAAAACCTTTCTTCCATATTCTAGGCCATCATTCTGTACGGGGCTAAGCTAGGTTCCTTCAAGGAGAAGCCTCCCTTGGTCTGGCAGACCACCAGGTTCAAATCACCCATCACTTTTAAATGCTTGATCCTCATTTCAAGGGCTGTGGCTAGCCCCGTCAGATAGGCCTCATATTTTGTCATGTTGTTTGAACATGGGAATTCTAATTTGAATGAAAGCACCACAGCTTCGTCCTCTTCATGATACAAAACTACTCCCATTCCTCCTGATTGGGTGGTAGAAGACCCATTAAACTTCATCACCCACTGCTCTCTGACTTCTTCTGCCATGGCTACCTCCCTTAGGACTTTGTCATCCAGCGGGAATTCTTCTTCTCTTGAAAATTGTGCCAACAAGTCTGCTATAGCCTGGCTCTTCACTGCTTTGAGTGTTCCTGCTTTCAGCAAGGTTTTCAAACCCGGACCGTTTATTGAACCGTAAAAGAGAGAGGTTCAAGGTTTTTGAGGTCCAACCGAGGTTGAACCAGGGTCGAACCGTGATAATGTCATAATTAATTTAATAATTAATTAAAACCTAAATATTAATATTAAATTTATAAAATTAGCAAAATTGACTAATATATCTACACATGTGAGGGAAATTTAATGATTTTTAAGCATATATTTAATAATTAAATAAGAAATTTAATAAAATAAAATAATAACCATGAAAACATTAAAATTTATGATTAATTTTTGAAGTAAAGTTGAATATCTTTGAAGGATTTTAATTAAAATAATTGAATATTCCTTGTAAGAGATGGATAATTTAATTAAGTAGAATAGAATTATGTTAAGTTGTTTTTATTAAAAAAAAAAAAATTGCATTAAGTTTACTTCAAGTATTTTTTTTGTTATTATTGAGCACAAGCTTGCATGCTTGGCTGAGTGGTTAAGTTTTAGCAAAACCTCTGACCGGGCCTGGGTTCAATTCCTTCCATCCGCATTTCTCAATTTTTCTGATTTTACTGTTTGAACCGGTTTCTCAAAACAAAACAAAAAACTGTTTGAACCGGGGTTGGACCGCATGGTTCATGCAGCCGGTTCTACATGAACCGTGCGGTCCAACCCCGGTTCATGCAGTTCACGAAATTTGCCTCACTACCCGGTTCTGGAGGCTTAAAAAATCTGAAATCACACCGGTTCCCGGTTTTCCCGGTCGGACCGCTCGGTCCGGTCCGGGTTTCAAAACAGTGGCTTTCAGGTCGTACTGCGACAACTAAAGTAACCACTAGGATATCCTTCCGGGAAGGATTGGCTGCCGCAATAAGGCTTTGATTGCATAGGACTTAGTCATCAGCCATACTTCGTAGGCTAGGACATAATGGCATAGCCTTTATGAAGCATATACTATGGCCAAGCTCTTTCTGCCCTTAGGTAGTTTGTCTCTGCGTCCTTTAGGGCACGGCTGATGTAATAAACTGGTTGCTCCACGCCACCTCCATCGTCTTGGGAAATCAACGTGCCTATAGCATAAGAGTTGCTGGCTAAGTAGAGCAGCAATGGCTTTTTGCAAATTGGGGCTTGCACGGTAGGAAGGTTCATCATAATCTGCTGTAGCCTTTTGAAGGCCGTCTGCTATGCTTCTCCCCACACAAAGCTTTGCCCCTTCTTAAGCAATTTGAAGAAGGCCGAAGTAATTGATGCTAAACCAGGGATGAACCTACAAATGTATAAGATTTTCCCTAAGAAACTTTTCAACTCCTTCACTGTGACTGGCGGTTTCATGGTTGCTATGGCCATAGTTTTGGCCGGATCCACATCTATTTCTTTACTGTGAACCAGAAAACCCAGGAATTTGCCAGAGGATACCCCAAATGCACACTTGAGGGGATTCATCTTCAATTTGAAGGCTCTACATCTTTCAAATACTCTTCTCAATACTTGGGCATGCTCTTCTCGTTTCCTGGACTTCACGACTATGTCATCCACGTAGTCCTCCAATTCTTGGTGCATCATGTCACGGAATATGGCCGTCATAGTCCTTTGATAAGTTGCGCCGGCATTTTTCAACCCGAAAGACATCATAGTATTGTAAAAGTTGCCTATGCGCGTTTTGAAATCAATTTTCTCCGCATCTCTTGGCGCCATTTTGATCTGATTATATCTGCTGAATCCATCCATGAATGAGAACATGGCATTTCTTGCTGCAGAATCTATCAGCAAGTCCATGTTTAGCTGCGGGAATTCTTCTTTTGGGCAGACTCTATTGAGATTTCTGAAGTCTATGTAACACCTTATTTGCCCATTCTTCTTCCTTATTGGCACTATGTTGGATAACCAGTGCGGGTGTTGGATAGGCTTAATGAAGCCTGCAGCCGGCAATTTTTGCACCTCCTTAACTATCTGCTCCTCTATCTCAATGTGGAAAACCCTAGCAGGCAGGGCTACTTGCTTGGCCTCGGGGTCTACATTCAATATGTGTACTACTAGCCTACGATCCAACCTGGCATTTTGCTGTAATCCCATGCGAAGACATCTTTGAACTCTTTTAGTAACAGTATCAGTTCTGATTTCTCATTTTTTGACAATCTCAAGCTAATTGAGATAGGTCTTGGTTCCTATAGGTCAACCCCCAGGTTAACTTCTTCCAATTTTTCTTCTACCGTAACATGTACATCCTTTTCTACTACAACTTTCTCGCCTTTCTCTTTATTACTTTCTTCCCTCGAGCTTTCTTGAACCACGTAGCACACCAAACTTTTGTGTTGCCATTCTTCTCTAGGGCCTGCTTAGGTATCACATGTGGGCCCCGCGCACCTTCATAATTTGTATACAATCCTGCCATCAGGGCCTCAAACCCTGACACATTGTGGTGTGTCATCTAACTTCATAGTGGATGTTTCCATCCTTTTCTTTTTCTGCAACAGCAACTTCCTCAGATCAGGTTCCAGATCACTTTGGATGTCTTCCCTTCTACGCACAAAGGTACCCCATGGCTTTGATACTGAGCTCTCCCCAGACGATGCCCATTGGTCGTAGAACATAGTTTCTACCAAATGAGCTTCTGCCTGCTCAAATGGTGATGGATTTGTTGCTATGCGTATCATTATGCCGTTTAACCTTCCCTTCACACACTAATGATAGGTGGACGAGACTAATCGATGCTTATGTAACTATGGTCTTCCCAGAAGCACGTGATCTTCCATCAAATCCTCACCACTTCTTTGCTTGGTTGCTTGCAAGGTCGCAAGCATTACTATTTCTTCTCCATGAAAGTATTTAGTGCAAAATACCTTTACCATGTCATCCGAGGTTGGGATTGATCTTGGCTTCAGACCAATGTACCAAGTATATGCACGGTCGCATAGTGATTTAGAAAATTCCCGAAGACATAAGTCCTAGTCTGCCGCATAAGGGCCAAGAGTATCAATAA